>PVHT020000077.1:22387658-22562900 GCA_004024745.2 Catagonus wagneri | reverse complement strand
TCAGGCCACAAAAGAACTTCCATAATTTCTTATTTCTTAAAAGGGTTATATCGTGCCCTTTTTACCTGCCAGTGACTCCTGTAGTAACATCAAGATGCAGAACCCACAGCCAAGCAACCCTCTTACTGAGAATATTTATTGCACTCCAACAACTTGTGCATAGTAGATTTCTAGGCACAGAGTCAAACACTTTGAAACAGCAATAAAATGAGCAGTCCTGGGTGGTTCCTCATGTACTTCCCAAAGAAGATTATGGGTGGCAAAACCCATCACTGCGTAAGACCTGAAGGGGAATCTATTTTATTCCCCAGGTAAAATTTTGGTCTCAGAAACCCAGGGCTATAAGTTTGTCAAATAAGTCAATTTAAAATTATAATCAATCACCAATAAGCAAAGGGCTTATTATTTTTGGAAATGAAACATTGCCATTTAAAAAACTGATATGATGGAGTTTCTTTGTGGTTCAGTGGGTTAAGGATCTGGTGTTGTCATTGCAGCAGCTAAGGTCACTGCTGTGGTGTGGGTTCGATCCCTGGCCCTGGAACTTCCACATGATGCCTAGTGCAGCCAAAAACAAAGCAAACAAACAAAACTTCAAGAAACAAAAACAACTCACATGATTCATGGTTATCTTCAAATAACCATACCCACAGAATCAGTATGGTTAACAGGTTTACCAAGACCAGGGACCATCATTCAGACAAACTTTAAAAAATACTTAAATAATTCTGCTGGAGAGAACAAAAAGAGGAAAAATGGTTTTTTTTGTTTTGTTTTGTTTTTTGTCTTTTTAGGTCCACACCCATGGCACATGGAAGTTTCCAGGCTAGGGGTCGAATCGGAGCTGTGGCTGGGGGCTACACCACAGCTCACAGCAATGCTGGATCCTTAACCCACTGAGCAAGGCCAGGGATCTAACCCATGTCCTCATGGATACTAGTCATTTTCGTTTCCTCTGAGCCAGGATGGGAACTCCCCTCTCACTCCGTTTATTAGAACGCAATCTTATTATTCATTCATTTATTTCTTCAGCATAATATTTATAAATCTTGGGTTTTTTTTTGGTCCTTTGGGAGGGTTATTTTGGGTTTTTGTTTCTTTTAACAAGCACATTCTGTGCTAGGTGTTAAGAATACAAAAAGTGATAAGACAATTTTCAGAGGCTCTAATACAGATAGGATATGAAGATATGAAACAACTCACAAAACTCCAAAGGCTAAGTGTGACATTAGAGCTGAAAAGAGGTGGTTTCCAAGAGAGTCTGTAGAGAATTAATTAACATAACAGTTTCTGGATTCTGGAATTGTATAGATACTGCTTAACACCCTCTACAATACAAAGAGAGAGGGGAATATGTAGGTGAAAAAAGCAAACTAATGTTCAAAAAACTTTACTCCATCATCCAACCCAAAGTTCTGGGGCTCTTCAGGTTTTGAATCAACACAGGTTGGAGACATAATCTTTGTTTGCAGCACGTCAGTTTCCTAGACTGTGGCATAGGCCAAGAGAAGTCCAAAGAAGACAAAACTGAAAACAAACAGAAAGCAGGAGATATGTGGGACCCTGACTCTGCGAATTCCTTCCACATTTGCCTGTCTCAGGAAGCTTTTCCTTCAGTCTCTAACCCACCTTGTTTCACATCTCAGCCCCTTTTTGATGTTCTCTATTTAGATTTTATAATCCAGTCCCAGGCTGTTTCCTTTACAGCTAGCTAACGACAACCCACCCACCACCACCCAGATCGCTGAGTCTGGACCTCTGGACATTACCTCTAGGATCACCCACTCCAGCTACACTTTAATGACAGACCCATGCCTGGGAATGCTGCTGGCCCAACTCCCCTGGCCTTTTATCACTTGGAAAGGATCAGGGGAGAGACTAAGGAATAGCAGCATCGATACCTCCCCTCTCCAGGCCAAGCTCTAGACTGAATTATAACGCACACAGAGTTTAATAACATGTTCCAGCGCATCTCCCTATATTTTGCATGGTCTCAGTCCTACTGCAAGTGTCCATCCTCCTCATGATGTTTCCTTTCTCCCTGCTATGCCCACCTAACCTTCCTCCCAACCAACATTTTCTAAACAGCCCCCAATGTTCCACTTTTCCAACCTCCTTTTCCAGTCTTTGATTCTCAAATGAATGAATGCCTCGACCTTCCAGGAGTCATTTCTACTGAGAAAGGTTGGCTAATCTTTGAATATAAGAGAATAATTCTCAAGCACATTTTGAGACAACTTTGGGGAGTCCCAGAAATGTGAGGGAAGAATTTGAGGGTGGCTGGAATTTCCAAAGACCAAGAGGAAGCTGATCTTCTCCTTGTCTACAAGTTGGTGGGTTGTCAGGCTAAAACCTGACAAGCCACAAAATATTCAAGGACAAAGGAGAAAATGTTAAGTATCTCCTGCATCTTCCTTTTAGCAACTTGTACCTGGCACAATAGTAGAAATGCAACAAATATTTGTTCCCAGACTTATCAGGATGACAACTGTCAGAGGTCAAAAGATATAGGGTCAAAAGCTTTGAGGGAAAGAAACTGGCTAAAACTTGAGGGAAAACAGCAGTAACATAAAATCAACAGATCCTAAGAAGTGAGAGGATAATAAAGAGGTTCCTTTGGTGTGTTCACAAGAATATCTCACAGGTGCTTCCCTAGAACTGTGAAAAAAATTTTTTTTTTGTCTTCTGTCTTTAGGGCCACACCCTCAGCATATGGAAGTTCCCAGGCTGGGGGTCAAATCAAAACTGTAGCCACTGGCCTACACCACAGCCAGAGGAACTCGGGACTGGAGCCAGGTCTGTGACCTACACCACAGCTCACAGCAAACCCATATCCTTGACCCACTGAGCAGAGACAGGGATCGAACCTGTTTCCTCATGGATACTAATCAGATTCGTTTCTGCTGAGCCACGAAACTCCAAAAACTTTTTCATTTAAGGGAGAAAAAACTCCATAAGCCTTTATATTACTTCCTTTCAAGAATATGCCCTCAGGGTATTTGTCTTCTGACTTGCAATACTGCAAAGGAACACAAGAGGGCGGTCCACATTAACGGTTCAGAATCCTAACATGCAATCTTTTTCAGCTCCAAATCTCAAAGGATGAGTTGTTCTAAGAACTATTTCAGGAAATAAAGTTAGAAATAGTATGCCTGGTAGAGAAGATGCGATGTTTGCTATTATCTTTTAATATGAATATTTCATCTTATACAGAATTTGTGTAAACTCCACGAATAAGATTATTTCAAGTCTAAAAGGGGACCAGTACAAGGGAATAAGTACTTTAAAGCTTTGGAAAACAGCAGTTTGCTTTGCACTGTGGTAGCTTCCTTCACGATAATAAGCTTCTTTTCTGCAACTTCCTCCATAATAAGTGTGATATTGTTACAGAGATTTAGGTAAAGCAAAGAGAATTATGGGAAGCATATATGTTGCCATATAAAAGCAAGTATACATATGTATCTGTATGCAACATGTATATATGTGTATGCATGTGTATATTTGTACAAATTTTGAGCCCTTTTAAAAAACCATGAATATTCTGTCATATATTAACATTACAGATATCATTTCCATCATTCTCTGACTACTGATTTATAGTAGTTTTACCAGAAGAGCGGATGAGAGAGAGCTTGAGTAACTAAAAAGTTAGCTCCCCTTAGCTCATTCTACAGAGCTTGTCACAGATGGGTTGTAGGGCTTGGCCATCCTGAGAAGGTGTTTCAAACCAGGTCCCATTGAGTGGCAGTCTCAGTTCTCCCTTCAGCTGAAATATCACCATAACTCTAGCAATGTGATTTGCATATACTTCATATAAATGCAGCTGTGTCAAAAAATATCAGAAATTGAGTGTTTGAAAGCAAACACCCAATCCATTAGTGAAAGTATACTGAATCCTCTGATATCTCGACAATGAGAAAAAAAAAAAAAAACTAATTGGGTTAGCAAAGTATTTGCTCCCCCCAACCCCTCCAGTTCTAGGCATCTTGTAACTTCTCCACAGAAGGGGATGGCCCTGAAGTCTTGAAAACTTCTCTGAAACATAGGCTAAGACCACTGTCATTTCTTCCAGACCCCACAGTTTAATTTTCTGCGAAGCTACATTTAACTTTTTTGGAAGTTATTCTGAGACTTGTCGCATAATAACTGTTAAAGGGATGTACGAAATTCAGTTGACTCAAAATACATAAGTACTTGAAAGGATTTTAATGTAAATGACGTCCTCTCAAACCCCCAAATATTGTAAGTAATCTTGAAACATTTTAAAAATTAAAAAAAATAACTCAATTAAATTAGTGATTACAGGTTATTACTAACACAAGCAAAAATTGCTGGAGGTTCAAGTTAAGTGTATAAAAATTTGGGACTGAGGAATAGTATCTTCATAATTTTTACAGATGCCAAGTCATAAATATTTCATTTAGAGAGTGTCATATCAATATATAACATCAAGTAAACTAAATTAATCAAAACTGCTGCTTCGAAATTAACTGTATTTAGGGTGTCATGGTAGAGACCTCTTTTTTTCTATTTTTCTTTTTTTTCTACACTCTCGCCATGTGGAAATTCCCAGGCCAAGGATGGAACTCATGCCACAGCAACAACCCAAGCCAGTGTAGTGACAGCACTGGATCCTTAACCTACCGCATCACAGGAGAACTCCCAGTAGAGACCATTTTTAGCATATCAGAAAATTAGAGATTTTAAACTTGAATCTTGCCTAATTTCTATTTAATTGCATTTTTCTTGCTTATCATGTGATTACCCCAAATCTCATTTTCCGAATCTGAACAATTAGAAAAATAAAATATGATTAAATAACACACATGAACATATATTCAAATTCAGTACCAAAGAAATGCAAATTACTACATATTACATAAGAAAAAATAAAAATAATGACATTTAAAATTTTTTTTAAAAAATATGACTATTATATTTAAAACTGATAACAGAAAGATAGCTGTCTTTTATTTTTATTTTTTACATATATTTTTTTTTCTCAAATTATCCTCCTTCATGTTCCATCACAAGTGACTAGATACAGTTCCCTGTGCTATACAGCAGGACCTTATTGCTTATCCACTCCAAATGCAAAAGTTTGCATCTATTAACCCCAGACTCCCAGTCCATCCCACTCCCTCCCCTTCCCCCTTGACAACCACAAGTCTGTTCTCCAAGTCCATGAATTTCTTTTCTGTGGAAAGTTCATTTGTGCCGTATGTTAGATTCCAGATGTAAGCGCTATCATATGGTATTTGTCTTTCTCTTTCTGACTTATCCACTTAGCATGAGAGTCTCTAGTTCCATCCATATTGCTGCAAATGGCATTATTTTGTTCTTTTTATGGACAAGTAGTATTCTGTTGTGTATATATACTATATCTTTTTTTTCTTGTCTTTTTAGGGCCACACTCGTGGCATATGGAGGTTCCCAGGCTAGGGGTCAAATCGGAGCTGTAGCTGCTGCCCTACTCCACAGCCACAGCAATGCCAGATCTGAGCCCTGTCTGTGACCTACACCGCAGCTCATGGCAACACCGGATCCTTAACCCACTGAGCAAGACCAGGGCTCGAACCTGCATTCTCATGGATACTAGTCAGATTTGTTTCTGCTGAGCCACAACGGAAACTCCTATATACCACATCTTAATCCATTCATCTGTCGAGGGACATTTAGGTTGTTTCCATGTCTTGGCTATTGTGAATAGTGCTGCAATGAACATATGGGTACATGTATCTTTTTCAGTGAAAGTTTATCTGGTTATATGCCCAAGAGTGGGATTGCTGAGGCACATGAAATATTTTTAAATTGACAAAACACTCACTTTTATGAGGATATGATGAAACTAGTATCTTCATAGACTGCTGGTTTTAATAAAGTTAAAGTAGTCATTTTGAGAAGCAATTTGTAATCATTCAGAAAATCAAGAAGTAATTACTGAGTACCGTCAATACCCTGATTTAGGGAAAACTAGGAACATGGTGACTATCCTAAAATGATGCACTGGCTCTGTACTCATGTTGCTTACTGCCTGGTGGTATTTTAAATTGAAAGGAAACAGCTGTCTACACATGCATATTCTCTGATATTCTCTGAATTTAATCTAAATGCCCAACAATTGGAAAGGCAGTAATTAAATTTTAGCTGATTGATATCATGTAAAATTATATAACCTTGAAAATATGAATTATGAATATAGCAATTAGGAAAATGCTTCTGACATAATAATTTTGAATGTAAAAAATGGGAATTGATAATATGCTATGCATATAGAAACCAATATAATGTCTAGAAGGGAATATCAGTGTCAGCTAGATGAATTCAACATTTTGTACTGTATTTCCCATTTTTGTCACAATAATTTTATATAGTAGTTTTAAAGAATTTATAACTGAGAAAAAAAATGGTCTTATAATTGACATCATGGAACTTGCTGTGCCTGTCAATTCTTGTAAAAAGACTTATGTTTCCCAAACTGCATTTTATGAGAATTCTATATAGTTTTAAAAATTATATTCTGATTATTTTTGGAAATTATTTTATCTTTGAGATGACTTTTCACTACTTACATTAATCTAAGCAAGCTTTATATCTCATTTTTTTTCTATTATACCTCTACTTAATATTATTAATTTTCTGGGGTCAAATGCATTTTCAATGGCCAAGCTAATAGATGTAAAAACACTTTGAAATCTGTAAAATGCTTTGTAAGTATAAGATTTTATTATTGCAATGAATAGTTCCTTGAATCATCGTTTTTTCCTCCTTGGTTAACATTAAGAGGCTAAATTTAATGAGATTTTTAACTTGGGAAAAAATCTTTCTTCTATTCCTTCTCTTTATGAGTAAGAGAGATTGACTTGCTCAAATGTATGTGAAGGAAGACACAGTTGGTCTGTTGTATATAAAAGAGATTTAAGGAATAACTGATAAAGCAAGACCTTACATCATGAGAACACTGAACAGTGAGAAATCGTGTCTCTGGATGATCCACACACACCATGCTGTGTGGCATTGCCTGAACCTAGACCCACAGGAAAAGCCATCGTGATAGAATTCTCTGGCAAAGACAGAACATCTGAAACTAGAAATAACATGAACAAGGTGGGGGGCATGTTGGGGCTGTGCAGTCCCAATCATCAGCATTTGAGAAAGGAGATAGAAATTTTACTTAATTGTTATTTTATTTTTTATTTTTATTTTTTTCCTTTTGACTATACTTGTGGTGCGTGGAAGTTCCAGGGCCAAGGATGGAACCCGTGCCACAAGAGTGATGATGCCCAGTCTTTAACCCATTGTGCCACAGACGAGCTCCAGAAATTTTAGTTTCAGAGAAGATAAAAGTTTTGTTTCCAGGCGTTCCTACTGTGGCTTAGCGGGTTAAGGACCCAACATCTCCCTGAAGATGTGGGTTTAATCCCTGGCCTCGCCCAGTGGGTTAAGTATCCAGTGTTGCTGCAAGCTATGGTGTAGGTGGCAGATGTGGCTCGGATCCAGTGTTGCTGTGGCTGTGGCATAGGCTCCAGCTGTAGGTCTGATTCAACCCCTTGCCTAAGAACTTCCATATGCTGCAGGTGTGGCCACCCCCCGCCCCAAAAAAAGCATGATGAATTAGGCATCCTTGAGGTGATGGAAATGTTATGTGTCAATACAGATAGTGTGATATTGTATCACTTTTGCTTACCACTGGAGGAAACTGGATAAAGTGTATAGGGCTCTCTAAAAAAATTCATACAATGACATGTGAAGCTGCAGTTACTGGAAATAAACAAAGGCAAAGCATTCAAGCTAATAAAACATTATTTTTAAAAAATGCAATAAGAGAATATTTTGAATCATCTTATGCTAAGAAATGCAACCATTAGGTATAATGAACAAATTTCTTGAAAGAATTTGCCATACTGGACACAAGAAGATATAGAAAATCTGTGACTACTTTTTAAAAAACTGAATTCATACTCAAAAACATTTTTACACAGCAAAATTTACAATCAAATGGATTCTTTGATTAGTTCTATGAAGCATTTGAGGGATAATACCAATGCTGCACTTAACTCTTTCAGAAGATAGAGTAGGAAGGAATCCTTCCTAACTCAGCTTGTGATGTTAGCATATAGCTCTGATATCAAAACCCAATAAGAAAAGAAGACATGGCGCGCACGCACGCAGACACACACACACACACACGCACAACACACAGAGGAATACTACTCAGCCATAAAAAAGGACCCACGTGGGTGGAACATTATTTGTCAAAACATAAGGCTCGGAAGGCATTATTGTAAGTGAAATAAGTCAGACAAAGAAAGATAAATACAGTTTAATATCACTTATATGTGGAATCTAAAAAACACAATAAACTAGTAACAAAATATATATAACAAAAAAGAAGCTGGCTCACTGATATAGAGAACAAACTGTGGTTGCTAGTGGAGAGAGAGGGGGAAGGGTTAATACAGGGGTGAGGTGAGGGAGTAGGCGGTATGCTCAGAGATGTACTTTACAACATGAAGACCATAGCCAACATTTTGTAACAACTGTAAATGGAATGCAAACTTTAAGATTGTATAAAAAAACAGTAAGAAATATTTTAAGAAATATTAGCAAATTGAATCCAGTAACATCAATGAAAGGATAATGCATAATGACCAAGTGGAGTTTATCCTAGAAATATAAGATTGTTGTAATAGCTATCCCTTTAAAATTATTTAAACCCAAGAGGTCTCAGTGTGGCTCAGCAGGTTAAGGACCTGACATAATCTCCATGCGGATGTAGGTTCAATCCCTGGCCTCGCTCAGTGGGTTAAGGATCCCACATTGCCTCAAGCAGCCACCTAGGTTGCAGATGGAGCTTGGATCCAGTGTTGCTGGATTCATTTCGATCCCTAGCTCTGGAACTTCCATATGCTTCAGGTGCAGCTGTAAAAAGAAAAATAAATTACTTACACCCAGAAACCTCTGTATCTGAAGGCTGATTCTCTGTATGCTTCAGTGAGGTGTTGGAAACTGAGACTGAGGATCTGCTAGATCAGGACTTGCTCTTTTGTGGTCTGTTCAGTGCAGGTCAAGTGAAGAGGGACCTTTGGAGTCTGGTGAAGCATGGATGGACACACTGTCCTGGGAAAAGATGAAGACCAACCAGTACCTTGTGCAGAGGCAGAGAAGACCTCATATCACTCCACGGGTGGCAGATATCACTTGGCAGCCAGAGCTGTAGAGTAGGAACATGGAGATGCCTTCAAGCAGGAAGAGAAACATGGTAGGAGAGAAGCACCAGTAAAAGGCATGCCTGAGCTATTGCAAAGGAATTTCAAGTGGACCAGAGCTCTTGAAATTCTCTGTTTGGAGAGAATATGAAAAAAATATTTTTATAAAATCTGGAATGAAGCCTTATGAGTCAGTGAACCAGGGTTCCATTTGTATTCCCAACAGTGCATCACCCACTGACTTGCTCATGACTGTAAGTCCACAGTTACTTATTGATTAATGATATATTTTGTTGCTCTGCAAACTAAGAAAGTGGATTGTGATTCTGGCTTTGGGAAGAAACTACAAGGATGTGTTATAAAACACTGAGCCTCTAGTTTGGGAAAGAAAATAGCAACTCAACTAGAGGGGCTATTGGAAATTACTAAATTATTTCAGCTAAGACCCAGCTGGGTCAGTGCCAGATGGGCTGGAGTGCTGGTTATTATGAATAGAAACATGGGCTGAAATCCATCATGAGAAGAAATGAAACTGTTATGAAAAAAACATGAAAAACTAAACAAGTTGGTAGCTAAAATGCAAGCAAAATATGCTTTTTTGCTGCACAAGCAGTTTTGTTTTGTTTTTTAATTCCATTCATGTAATAAACATTAATGTTTATTTTGAATGGTATGGAGACCGTGATGAGTGTTCATTTGGTAGTCAATTTGTGTAGCTAAGTAAAAGATGTCTCAATAAAATTCAACTGCTCAGTTTAGCATTTTCCATAGTTTTACATTTTTCTTGTGAAATATTTATGTTTCATGAAAACCCAAACTGTAAGGTTTTTCTATGGCTAGGCAGATCCAATTACATAGTGGGTATTATGCGTTTCTGACTGGTGATTTATTCTGCCTCTGAAATTTCCAAAGTCTTTAATTGCTGGGTGTGAATTCCACGAACTCGCCTGTAAGATTTTTCAATAGTGAGATTAGGTCCTCAGAACACAAAATGCCAAGACAAAATCTACAGGATGAAAATGCCAAAAACCAAATGGAAAAATAGAGATAAGGAAAATATTAAGAATTCCACTTTTAAAGCAAAACAATGATTGCATTTAATTGGGTATAACTTTCAAGTGATTAGATTTTCACTGAATGATTGCCATGGTCTTTTTTTTACTGTTCTCTCTGCTTCCAGCTTCCACTCACTCCAATCTCTCCTACACTCTATCCACAAATTATCTTTCTGAAGTTCAGCTCTGATCGTGTCATTCCTCAGCTCATAAACCTTCAATGACTCCTCGTTCTGTGAACAATGAAGTCCAAACTTGAGCTGGCCATTCAATCTCCAAATTAGCTTTCCAGTTCTCTCTTCCACTTTATGGTCCTTATAGTTCAGTTCCCTTTATGGCCCTTAGAGTACAATCATCTGGAAACACTCCTGTTTTATGTGTACACCCTGCATTTTCCTATGTAATTATCTGGTTCCCTTATTTCCAACTCAGGCAGCCTTTGTATATTTAAGTTCTACCTAAATTTGCAAGCCTAGTTCATATACCACCTGTTATGAATCAGGCGGCCTCAAAATTCATATTTTCAAGTCCTAATCTGCATTGTGACTATATTTAGCGATGGGGCCTTTGGGGAGTCAAAGTAAAATGAGGTCATAAGGGTAGGTCCCGAATACTATAGGACTGGTAGCCTCCTAAGGAGAGGAAGAGGAGAGCCCATGTGAGGACACAGCAAGAAGATAGTCCTCTACAAGTTGAGAGAAAGCCCTCACCAGAAACCAACTGTGACAGCACCTTGATCTTGGACTTCTGGTCTCTAGAACTGTAAAAAAATAAATTTCTGTTGTGTAAACCACCCTGTCTGTGCTATTTTGTTATGATAGCTCCGGTTGACTAATACACTACCTCTTCCACAGATCCTCTCTGACCGTTACCATGTTCTCTCCTCTATTCTCATGGCATTTTAATTGTGTCTGTATAATATTACTTATGACTTTCCAGCAGTAATCACATAGTTTAGTGTACTAGTTAATATTGGAGCTTAATCATTCTCCAATGTAAAAGGAGGGGAATGCTGGCAGTTTAGATTTGGTGTGTAGACCCCTTGCTCAAAAGACCCAGTCTTATCTTCTGATTTGTCCACTCTGCTATTTCAATCCTGATGGTCACCTGATTGTTCAAAATGGCTCAAGCCATTTGTGTTCCAGGAAACGGGAAGGAGGAAAGGGTCAGGGAAGGAACAAAGACCTGTAGGAAACCTTCCCAGAAATCCCAAATAGCACTCTGCTTATATTTCATTAACCAGAACCTAATTATATGTAACACCTAATTGCAAGATGTGTGTAGCCATTTAGTGATATGCTAAAAGGAAATATTAAATGGTAAACAGTGGTCTCTGCCATCTTTATATTCATTTTTATCACTTTAGAAGACTAGGAGTTCCTTAAAATCATGTGGATTATGTCTGTGAGTCTTGAACGGTATACAGCATTAAGTTTGCACATATAGGGCACTCAAAATTATTTGTTGAATAAATGAGCTAATATTTTTTTTTACCTTTTTAGAGCCACACCCATGGTATATGGAGGTTCCCAGGCTAGGGGTCAAATCAGAGCTGTACTTGGTGGCCTATACCGCAGCCACAGCAACGCCAGATCCTTAATCCACTAAGCAAGGCCACCTTAAGTGCCTTTTTATAGTAATTCTGTCATTATGCTATAAATGTATTTGATTTTGAAATTTTTCAGGATGGAATTTTCCACTCATTTCTTATAAGGGTCAGATAGTCTATTTGTCTAAACTTCTCCATATGCAGCAAATTTTTGGTGTGACAGTAGTTCCCTTTTTTTTTTTTTTTTGTAGAGCCGCACCCGTGGCATATGGAGGTTCCCAGGCTAGGGGTCTAACAGGAGCTGTAGCTGCTGGCCTTCGCCACAGCCACAGCAACGTGGGATCCGAGCCGCGTCTGCAATCTACACCACAGCTCACAGCAACGCCGGATCCTTAACCCACTGAGCAAGGCCAGGGATCGAACCCACAACCTCATGGTTCTTAGTCGGATTCGTTAACCACTGAGCCACAAAGGGAACTCCAGTAGTTCCTTTTTTTGAACATATGTACCATTTTTATTTCCACATGTGGTAAAGCTAGTAGGTAAACCAGTACATAATTCTTTTTTTTATTGAGTTAGAGTTGATATACAATATTATATAAGTTTCAAGTGTACAGTGTAGTGATCCACAATTTTGTTTTTGTTTCTTTCTTTCTTTTTTGGCCTCCCTGAGACATATGGAGCTTCTGGACCAGGAATCAGATCTTAGCTGCAGCTGCTACCTACACTGCAGCTATAGCAATGCTGGATCCTTTATCCCACTGTGCCAGGCAAGGGATTGAATTTGCATCCTGGCTCTGCAGAGACACTGCCAATCCCCTTGCACCAGAGCAGGAACTCCATGATTCATAATTTTAAAGGATATATTCCATTTATAGTTTTTAATAAAACATTAGTTGTATTCCCTGTGTTGCACTATATATTCTTGTGGATTACTTATTTTATACATAGTGGTTTGTACCTGTTAATCCCCATCCCTAGCTTGCCCCTCCCTCCTTCCTTCATCTCACTGGTAACCACTAGTTTCTTCTCTACATATGTGGTCTTCTGTTTTTTTTAATTTTTAAAATTATAGTTGATTTACAATGTTCTGTCAATTTCTGCTATACAAAAATGTGAGCCATTCATATATATACATGTATGTGTATGTATATGTATATATATATATATATAGTGCATATATATGTATATATATACACATTCTTTTTCTCATATTATCCTTATTCATGTTCCATCACAAGTGACTATGTATAGTTTCCTGTGCTATGCAGCAGGACCTCATTGTTTATTGTTTTCTATTTTTTATATTCACAAGTTTATTGTACTTTTTAGATTACACATATAGATATCATATAGTATTTGCCTTTCTCCGACTTATTTCACTTAGCATAATGCCCTCCAAGTCCATTCATGTTGTTGCAAATGACAAAATTTCATTCCTTTTAACGGCCAAAGAGTATTCTATTGCATATATATACCACATCTTCTTCATCCATTCATCTATTGATGGACACTTAGGTTGCTTCTATATCTTGGCAATTGTAAATAATAATGCTATGAACATTGGGGTGCATGTATCTTTTAGAGTTAGTCCTTTCATTTTTTAATATACACACTCAGGAGTAGAACTGCTAGGTCACATGGTAGTTCTATTTTTAGTTTTTTGAAGAAACTCCACACTGTTTTCCACAGTGGGTGCACCAATTTACATTTCCACCAAGTGTGAGAGAGTTCACTTTGCTCCACATCCTCTAGCCAACATTTGCTATTTGTGTTCTCTTTGATGATAGCCATTCTGACAGTTTTTTTAAAGTTCCCAAAAGATTATAAGAGCAAAAAATTTCCTGTTAAACAAAAGAAATAGCTTTTATATACTTCCGGGAGAGGAAACTCTGTCTATATACCTTTCTATTCTAAACTTGATGACTTTAGTATCATCAGACAATCAGTCTTTTTCCCACAGACATCAGGGAGATGGTGTAGGTAAGATACTATATCATTTTGCTTGTGTCAGTTAAAAACCTGTCTTCTTCTTTGGGGTTGATGTTGAGGGCAGAGTCCTGACACTGCTCCTTAAAATTTCTATCATCTCTTATCCTTTTTTCTTCACCCTACTTCCTCCTACTCTATACCAGCATTCAAAAATCACAAAGGATGGCAAAGGATATGTGAGATAAACATAGGTGGTGGGGTAGAGACATGGGAGGGGTCAATCTCTACTCTCTCGATACTTGCTTCTCTGTCCCACCTTACAGAGGCACAGGGAACATCCAGTGAGTTCAGAAAAGGAACTAGGTGACTATTACTTGCCATCTCCTTTCATCAGTTTTATACTTAGGCTAAACCAGTGGAAGGTTGGTTATGGTGTTGCCCCAATGGGTAAATGTCAGGCAATTTTTTAGATTATTCTAATCCACAGTCTTGCTCATAAGGGTCGAAATTCCTATCGAACTTTTCTGCACTAAAGGCATCCCTGAAACAAAGGCATCCCTGAAACACAATCTCTGGCCTTACTCCACTGTGTCATTCCCCGTCAGTACAATTATCACAAAAGTATTCATACCCAGCAAGGGATTTTTGTCAGGTTTAGCAGAAACACCTAGAGAAATAGGAACCTCTTGGTTTGTTTATCCTAAGTCCTCCTTTCTTCATTGTATCCAATCAGATCTATGGTAAATAACAGATGTTGTTAATAACATGGTAAGAGCCACTAGTATGCCCATTTTCCCAGGAGTGCAACTGAAGGATTTTCTGTGAACATGGTAACAAGTGACAAATTGTTCGTGTCTATTTTCATGAAATGTTTTGACTGTTGAAGTTGTTCTATAGCAGTTCATTAAAAGACCCATAAAGTATGTAAGTTTACATTCTATAAAAAGATCATCAGGAATTTCTTGGCTGATAGTATTCCTTCTATTAAGCATCTGTTTTCTATTTTCTAAAGGATTGCAGCAGTGGTTGTCCAATTGTATATTAAAAATAGTTGATTTAAGCTGCATGAAAATGTTGTAATTTCTTATTAAAGATTAGTAACCCACCAATGAAGCTTCCTTAGAAGGCAACTAGCAATGTGTACGTAGCACATCTGGTTTCAAAATATTAAAAAATGATAAACACTCACGGATCCAATCCATCTGTTTTCTCCATCTGCATAATTATCTCATTTTAAAAACTAGGACATGCACTGAGCTTGACATTACACAAAGTTGAAGAACTTTCCTCCTCAATGTCCAGACAATAATGGATGATTGAACTCACTTGCAGAGGAATGTCTTGTTTCTTATTGACTATGTAGGCATTCTGGAAAAACAGTTAAAATCCAGTTCCAATACAAAGTAGACCATCTTTGATTTGAAGTTGTGGATGAAGTCAAGTGGATAGAATATTTGAAATCACCAACTAATGGTTTTGTTTTGTTTTGGTTTTGCTTTTTAGAACTGAACCTGTGGCACATGGAAGTTTCCACACTAGGGGTCGAGTGAGAGCTGCAGCTGCCTGCCTACACCACAGCCACAGCAATGTGGGATCCAAGCCGCGTCTCCAGTCTACACCACTGCTCACAACTCCAGATCCTTAATCCATGGAATGGAGTTAGGGGTCAAACCCATATCCTCATGATATTATAGGGTTCGTTACTACTGAGCCACAATGGGAACTCCCCCAACTAATGTTTTTGATCAAAGAATGTCAAGAACTCAGTGAAAACTATCTAATTTAACACTATTAGTAGTAGCTAGCAATTGTTGAGTGCTTGCTTTGTGTCAGATATCATGCTAAGCAACTTTTATATGCGTAATTTCATTTAGGTCTCACAACAACCCTTACCCATCCCATTTAGAAAAGAAAATCGAGGCTCAGGCAGTGAAAAGTTTACCCAGAGCCACATAGCTAGTGGAGAGTAAAGCCACGATTCACATTTGGGAAATACAACCTCAGTGCCCATTCTCTCATGTTCTCTGTGACACGGCACACAGAGTATCTTTTAAAATAGCATCAGTCTTCCTAGCCTTAATAGACTTTCCTAAAATCTCTAGCTCTGAAATGTTGAGAATTCCTTCCTTCCCCAAACTGCATCTCATCTATAAATTTGTTAAATAACATGAAAAATAAGGATGATCATAATTAACCCTTGGTAGTGATAAGTGTTAGCCTTTCAGATATTATTCTAAGCTCCTTACAAATTAACTTATTTAATAAAAATAATAACTCTACAACATAGACACAATTCCTACCCCACTTTTCAAATGAAGAAAATGAGGCATAAGAGGTTAAATAACTTGCCCAGTTCAACTCAACAAGGAAATGAAGTTTTTAAGATATGAACTCAGGAACTCTGGCTCCAAATATATACTGTAAATCATTTGCTAAACACAAGACAGGAGCCATGTTAATTTCATGGTTCATCCATGTTGTAGCATGTACCCAAATTTGTGCTTTTTATGGATGAATAATACTCAGTTTTATCTATAATCACGTTTTGTTTATCCATTCATCTTTTGACAGGTACATGGTGGTTTTCACCTTTAAGCTACTGTGAAAAACATTGCTACAGACATTCGTGTATATCTGTTTGAATCCTACATTTGATTCTTTTGTGTATATATGTAGGAGTAGAATTACTGCATCATATAGTTAAAATGGCAAATTCTTATGTTTATATATATTTTTAATAAAATAATAATTTAAAAGAGCATGAGCTGTGTCTTTGGAGGACTCACAGATTAATATAAGATGACAGAAATTTGAACGAATAATTAAAGTACTATGATAGGATCTGGTAGCATGTGCAAGGTGCTCTGTGAACCATACATGCCTGGTATGGCTTAGTGTGGAGGTAGAGCTTTAGGGAAGACTTCATAATAATGACATTTGGAAAAAATTTTTCAAGCCAAGGAGATATTCTTAAGGATGATGGTGGTGGCCAACAGGACTGGAGGTGTGAGAATAATTTCCATGAGGAAAACTTGAAATATACCTAAACCCAACTCTGACTAATTTTAATGTGTCAACTTGATTGGGTCACAAGGTACCTGGATATTTTATTCAACATTATGCTGTGTGTGTCTGTGACATAGATTTTAGGTCAAATAACACTTAAATCTGTAGACTGTATAAAGCAGATTCCTCTCCCCAATGGGGTGGGCTTCGTCCAATCAGTTGAAGGGATCTATAGAACAAAAGCAGTGGCCTTCTCACAAGTAAGACAAAACTCCTGCCTGACTACTTAGCTAGAGCTTTGTCTTTTCCTGCCTCAGAGGCAAGCTGAAACGCAGGCTCTCCTTAGGTGTTGACCCTGCAGGTTTGCGGACTGGAACTTACACAGCTGGCTCTCCAGGGTCTCCAGCTTGCTCACTACAAGTCTTAGAACTTCTCAGCCTTCATAATCCTGTGAGCCAACTTCTTGTAATAAATTTCTCTCTATACAAATAGACACCTTATTGGGTCTGTTTCTCTGAAGAACTCCGACAAGTCCACTGCCACATTGAAGTTTTGTGTGGTTGAGTGTGAAGGTGAGTAAAGGGGACGGAGAAGGTCTTTCTCAATTTACCCACTCCCACTTGACAATTCTCTCTTCTTGACCTATTGTCTGTTTCCAAATTCTGTTGACTCATCTTCAAACTGTCATCTTAGTTGTCGATTCCTTATTGTGGCAATCAATGCCCTTTGGCATTTGACTTCTTCTTAGCTTTCATCTCCCTCTTCATGGCTATGCCTAATCTGTGCTCAGTCCTCCTTGGCTATTTACTAGCATATTCCATCACATGAACTTTCCTCCATCTAAATGTTTGCTCGTGCTTCCTATCTTCCAGAAATACCCTTTCCCCATCTCTGTGTAATTACATCAAAACTGTGCTTAAAGTATGAGGAAACAATGCAAGCTCATAAGGGAGGGAAAATCTATCTACTTTGTTTATTCACTACTCTATCCCCAGTGTGTTGGATAGTGGCTGTAACATGATAGAGAGAGAGAAAACAGAGACAGAGAAAGAGAGAGGGAGAGAGAGAGAGAGATGGACAAAATCCAGGACCTAGGATGAATTGACAGAGTGTTCAGCACCACCTCTACCCTTCCTGGTTTGGTTACTTGCACTTAAATTCATTCAGATTTATGTCACTTGCAACTGGAAAATCTCTGGTCAATTTACTATCTATATAAGTTTAGCCACTAAAAACATTGACAAAGATTTCTTACTAAAAAATTTGTCACAAAGATGAGGGTCCAACATTCTCTGCTGTCTCATGCTTTTCTCATTCTTTAGGATTTGTAAACATTAAAATTCTCTCGTAATCACAGGACTACTGTGAGATTGGGAGATTATCTGAACTTTGAATACCTTTTCTTAAAAAATGTTAACTAAAAGCTAAAAGAAACATCTTGCAATCAATTTATGAACCAACTACTCTTAAGATAACCAACTACACTTTCCATTTGAATGAAAGCACTGCCTTGGCTCATCGTGTTCTGCTGTGTCTAAAATGGTAGGTTTTGGAGTTCTCTAGAGGTGCCGCAGATTAAGAGTCTGGTGTTGTCACTGCAGTGGCTTGGGTCATTGCTGTGGCATGGGTTTGAGACCTGGCCTGAGAACTTCCTTCCACATGCCACAGAAAAAAAATGATACGTTTCATTCTTAGTTTCATGATTAATAATAATAATATGTTTGCCATTAGTTTAAAACAAACCTTATTTTTGCATTGCTTATTAATTCCATTATGTTTGTTTTCTCAGTATCATTAGGAAGAAATAATAACTAGTTTCATCACTTAGGATTTCTGCCATTATATCTTTCATTTGCAGAGTGTAGTGGAAGAGTTTTCATATATTTTACGTATTCTAAGTGCCAAGCGTCCTTATTAAGTGAAGAAAGACTTAAGTCTTCAAAGAGAATGAGTTGCCCCTGGACCTTGTCGGTCACGCTCCCTGGCTTGAGCTAAGGGCCAGAACACAGGCATGCTGGTTCTCAGATCATAATTTGTATTCCTTTTTGTGAATTGCCTTCCTTTTTTGAAAGAATACTTTCACATATACGCACAAAGTTTGTTTGAAAGTATATCTCCTCTGCTAAGAGAACGCAGGAACCAACTGTCATTAACAAGTCAAAGAACAGAGTCAATCTCTGTGCTTTTTTATTAGAAATAAATTGGAGGATTTTAATTCCATGTTAATAGGTCCTACACTCTGTAATTGCAGACAGAAAGTCACTAGGAGAGTCTTTTATGTTTTAATAGCTCTACAGAAGTTAGCATTTGAGGGATTTTTCAGGATAATAACATTTTTAAATTTCCCTCAACTAAAGTATAAAAATGTTCTTAGGTATTTTAATAAAGCTGCTGCATGAATTTCTCTCAATATGTGATGTCACTTAATGTGTTAAAAAAAAAAGGAGGAATAGAATGATATACAAGATTATAATATTCCAGAATTCAGACTTCAATATTTACTAATGTGTTTAGGAGGAGTTCACAGTTTTTTCCCCATCCACCTTTTTAATTCTTTAATCAAAAAGGAATTCATCTAGATATTCGCTGACAAATTTAATTACTGAAATATTTTCTTTTCCAAAAATCCAATAAATCTTCCATTGTAATAAAAGCAGATAAAAAGAATAAATAAGCCCATTTTTATTATTTATATAGCATCACTCTTCTCTTCATTTCCCTCACAGTGAGTGATATGTAAAATACTCTTTGGTCCTTTGATTTCAAATGTCAGTCAAACCATATTTTTCTTTATGGTACAGTGACATCAAAATGTAGATAACTTAGCCATAAAATATCACTTTCCTTAAATAGTAGCTTGATAGCAAGAAAATTTTAAAGCTTTTTGATAGAGAAATAACATAGATTTCTTCATTACATGTTTGCTTATGGGATGTAGTTCAAAAGTATTCCTGCAGGTACCTGTTCTGGTTTTGGATTTCAGTGCCAATGAAAATTCAAATGCTTTCAAATAATTGTTAGGAATATACATTTTCCCCAAGCTCAAAAGAGAAATAACAGCATCTTTGTTGTTGCTATTCTTCCTTTCTTGTAACCACTTTTGTTAATAAAATTGTGCAATCCTGCTACTTTTTATGTCATTCATTTGCATAATCTATGGCTCTAGATTCTATATAAATATAGTTCAAAGTGGAACAAAACGCTCTTGGTTATTCCACAGTTGATTCTGGGAGTGATTGTCCCTATAGATTCTGAATGAATTTTATACACAGAGAAAACTGAATTTTTTTTGGCAGGAAGAGAAATATGGCAGATCAGCTGGAATCTAACTAGCAATTTCATCAAGGGAAAGATGGAATCTCTTCATTTATAGCATTACAGATGTTTAATAAATAATTGTCAGATGGAACATTGAGTAGATGAATAAACAAACAAAGAATCATAAATATACTATGAAAACACAAACTTCCAGGAGTTTCACTTAGAAAATTATACTACTTAGAGCCTTCTTCTCAAAATGTGTATGGCTTTCTGCATACGATGCAAAACATACATTTAGAATCAGCTGAGTTGGGATGCCACGCTCCAAATGTGATACTGAATTTTCTTTATGTAAAAAATTATAGAATAGAAATGGATGGCCATTTGGTTTGTGTCGTTTGGGTGTTCTCATCCCTAATAGAACTAGAAAGCCTCCTGATAACTCTTTCAGCATTTTGGGCTTATAAGAATATATAATTCAAGTAGGATGGCTGAGAAACTATTTTACTTAAACTGGAAAGAAAGAAACTCATGGAAAAGTACAAGTAAAATGTCATTGCAAGACTTTTCACTGATGTTTTAGCTACAGATTAAAAAAAAAAAAACAGAAACAAAAACAAAACAAAACAAAAAACTACAAGAGAAAAGCTGATGTTAGATCCAGGATAAAATGAGTCATATTTTAATGACTAAATGGAACTTTCAGGTTATGGAAACACAAGCGCATTTGTGTCAAAATACATGGACTGAGGTATACTACACTAGGTGATCACTGTCTTGATAGGTCTTTTTTCTTTACACACCAATTTTGCTTTTCCTTTTAATACAGCAATTGTTATTCTTGCAAAAAGATCTTTGAAAAGTAGCATTTTCCCTGTCTTTGTAACCTCACATTAAGAAAACACCCATATATCTACTTTAGTTATCACAGGGGAAGGCCGACTTCCCAACTTCAGATAGAACAGAGTTACAGTCTTCTGAATCCATGGGTGGTAATTTGAACTTGACCTAACAAAGTCAAGCTTACAAGTAGCCTAATTTCCAGATATAGAATGTGTACACCAAAGGGTAGAAATGCTATTTTCTTTCTGTTAACTTGGAGGATGGTGCACATTTTTTAAAAGAATCTTTGAAAGGTGAATCAAAGATTGTCATGAGGGCCAGTCTCTACCACAGCTTTCTTATTTTCTATCCATTACACAAGAGTTAAACGAAATGTTTGAATGGAACATTTAATAACAAAAGACATTTATGATGTTTACTTAATGTTTTGGACCATTAAGCATCAATGACATGAGTTATTGTATGTAATATCTGGCCAGAAATCTTTTGACCAGGCTGTGTTTTACTACTCTTGGAACTGCCAGCATCCCAATTTGAAAAAAAAACCTGTGGTCAAATCCTAGTTTTCTCAGAGGATTTTGGATTTGAAAATATCTGCTGTTGCCAGAAAGTACCTTTTGAAGTTTACATTAAGATGGATATTTATTTATTTTTTCTCTATAACAATGACAGTGGTTGAGATAAACTGTTTAATTCTAAATAGAAAACACATCTGCTGTGTCTGCATTGTTTGTGGTTGCTGGAGGGGTGACAATTTAAACCAAGTAGCACACATGACATTTTAAGTGAGATGTTGTGTGAGGACTCACAGCTGCTAACGTGGTCCCCTCCAGCCGAGCTGGGCCCAGTGGGGCTGCGGGGGCCAGAGCCCCTCTAGTGAACCCACTACGGAGGGACATCCTTCATCTTCAAATACTGGGGAGTGACAAAGTCGGATTTACAAACCAACATGTTCCTTAGTCATACTTACCTGTTGACTAGTGAAAACAAATTTAGAATAGTTTGCTCCAGTTTCTCCACCCCAAATCATATTGAGTTTTGTTTGAAAATGCATTAAATCTACAGATTACCCTAGAGACGGTGTATCCTTGGAATATCCATTTGTTCTATGTACTTTTCATGTGCTTCATAAATGCTTCAAAAATTTCTTCATATAGTCTTTCATATTTCTTGTGACATATGTGCTTATGCATTCTGTATTTTTTTTTTTTTTGGCTATTTTGAAGGAGATCTTGCCTATTTGTTATACATCATAGCTTTCTCTTGTTTATTTGAGGGAAAGTTAATGTTTTTTACATTGATGATATAACCTGTTCCCCTAATGATTTCTTAATTATTTCTAATACATTTTCAGTTCATGCTCCATAAATATTTTTTTGTAAATTATGATAATGGTGCTTTCTCTGTTGTAATTATTATATTCCCTGTTTAGTTCTCCTGCCTAAGTGAATCATTAGCACTTCCAAACCAATATTATCTTTATTGTTTTTAATTTATTTATTTACTTTTTTTGCTTTTTAGGCCCACACCTGCGACATATGGAGGTTTCCAAGCTAGGGGTCAAATCAGAGCTACAGCTGCCGGCCTAGGCCATAGCCACGGCCACAGCAACACAGGATCCGAGCCATGTCTGTGACCTACACCATAGCTCATGGCAGTGCCTGATTCTTAACCCACTGAGCGAGGCCAGGGATCAAACACTCAACCTCATGGCTCCTAGTCAGATTTGATTCCACTGCACTACGACGGGAACTCCCCAAACCAATATTAAATGAAGATAGCAATAGTGGGCATTGTTATCTTTTTCCTGATTTATTAGCGATTTTCATCATTAAGCTCGATGATAGTTTTGGTTCAGTTTGCTTATTTCTCCTATTCAATCCATAAAGAGTTTTACTGTGAATTTTTAAAAGATAAAGAATTTCTATTTAATTATAGTCCATATATAACATTATGTAAATTGCAGGTATACAAAACAGTTATTCGCAATTTTTAATGATTATACTCCACTGATAGTTATTATAAAATATTGGCCCTGTGTTGTCTAATATATCATTGTATCTTATAGTGAATAGTTTCTACTTTTAACCCCCTACCACTATCTTGCCCCCACCTCCTCATGGATAGCCAATAGTTTGTTCTCTATATCTGTGAATCTGCTTCTTTTTTGCTGTATTCACTAGGTCATTGTATTTTTTTAGATTCCACATATAAATTATATCATACAGTATTTGTCTTTCTATGTTTGACTTATTTCACTTAGTATAATGACCTCCAAGTCCAACCATGATGCAAATGGCAATATTTTGGTTTTTTTTATGGATGAATAGTATTTCATTGTATATATCCACCACATCTTTTTTTTTTATCTATTCATCTATTACAGAACACTTAGACCTCTTTCATATCTTGTCAATTGTAAATATTACTGCTGTGAATATTGGGGCACCTAAATCTTTTCATATTAGTTTTTTTTTTTTTTTTTGTCTTTTTGCCTTTATGTAGAGCCACACCCACGGGATATGGAGGTTCCCAGGCTAGGGGTCTAACAGGAGCAGTAGCTGCCGGCCTTCGCCACAGCCACAGCAACGCGGGATCTGAGCCACATCTGCAACCTTCACCACAGCTCACAGCAACGCCGGATCCTTAACCCCATGAGCAAGGTCAGGGATCGAACCCACAACCTCATGGTTCTTAGTCGGATTTGTTAATCACTGAGCCACGAAGGGAACTCCTCATATTAGTATTTTTTTTAAAATATATACCTAGGAGTAGAATTTCTGGGTCATACGATAGTTCTATTTTTAGTCTTTTGAGAAACTTCTGTACTGTTTTCCACATTGGCTTCACCAATTTACATTTCCACCAACAGTATACGAGGGCTCCCTTTTCTCCACATCCTCATTAACATTTGTTATTTGTGTTCTTTGATGATTGCCATTCTGATAGGTGTGGGGTGACATACTGTGATTTTTGACTTGCATTTCTCTGATGATTACTGACATCGAACATCTTTTCACAGGTCTCTTGACCATCTATTTTGTCTCCTCTCAAAAAAATGTATATTCAGGGAAAAGACATGCACCCCAATGTTCATAGAAGCATTATTTACAGTAGCCAAGATATGGAAGCAACCTTAGTGTTCATCAATGTTTTTAATAGAAAACTCTTTAAAATTACCAAAAACTCCAATTTTTTAAATAAGTAAATTGCAGTAAATTAACCCTGATGTTATGCTAGCTACAAATAAAAATCCAGGCAGGGTCTATTAATCCATCCCGTGGAGAAAATTGTTTTACTTGCAGCTCATTACAAATATACTCAAAGACAAGAGAGTTTTCCAAACATCCCTTTACTTTTTTCCTACAGTCCTTTTTGATACATAAACTTTTTTTCCTTTGGGTATAAGAATTCTTCTCCCTATTGGATTTTCTCTCTCTCTTTTTCTATTTATTTTTAACTCCAGGTTCTAGTTCCATTCTGCCATAAGCCTCTGCATCCGGCAGGCACTTCATATATCTTATAGCTTATGTACTGGTACTCACAGGACCTGTGGTCCGGGGTCCTTAATTACTTTTCTGAGAGCAGCACATGTAAGATAAAGCACTCTATTCTGCTGATGCTGATTATCTCCTAGAAGTTTATGCTATTATTTCTCAAAGATCCCTCTGCAATTACAGGAGCTATTGAGAAAGACAAAAGGAGTAAACCATCCAGTTATAGTGATTTACAAAAGTTAATTCAGTTTTCATCCTGAAACATGAACAGAAGTGTTAAAAGGTACAAAAAAACTGTCCCACCTTGCCCTCATATTATTATTATCATATATACATAAAAACCCTGTGATGGGGAATTTTTTTGTCTTTTTAGGGCTGCACCTGTAGCATATGAAGGTTCCTAGACTAGGGGTCTAATCGGAGCTATAGATGCCGACCTACGTGACAGCCACAGCAGGTGCAGGATCCAAGGCGAGTCTGTGACCTACACCACAGCTCATGGCAATGCCAGATCCTTAACCCGCTGAGCGAGGCCAGGGATAGAACCTGCATCCTCATGGATGCTAGTCAAATTCACTTCTGCTGAGCCACAATGGGAACTCCCTCTATTTTCTTGTCCAGCATGGTAAACCTTTGTGGACTCCTATTCTTGTATCACTTCATATCTGCTCCGTAGTTACTACCTGCTGTCATGTAAGTGCATCTGCATTGATCTCTCTAATCTTCTGAACAATATCAACCTTACATCTGCTACCTTGGACACACCGTAGAAAGAGAAAAAATCTATTAACTTATGACTCTATATAATAACCAAGAAGGAAACGGAAATTAAAACAAAAGTGCTTGGAAAACTGATGATACTTTGAGTTTACAAATATATTAGAGAAATGGGCAGTCTCATTACTGTAGGAAACAACACTTATAAAAGATTCTTGGAAGGCCACTTGGTAATATTGTATTAATACATTTAAAATGATGGCCTTAAAGCAGTTAATAAAGGTAGACAATAGTTTAGTTACAAGATGCTTAAGTGTGGCATTACCAAAAAATTAGGAAATCAGGGGGAAACATCCAGAAAGAGAGGGACTGGTTCAGTATACATAAACTATGGTACATTTTGATGAATGAATACTCAAGCAGCAATATAAAGAGTCTATTTTATCTAAAATGTAAAAAGTTTTCACAATAAATTAAAAAACAACAACAACAACAAAAAAGATCACAAAGAAGCACGTCTGGTTTTACCACAGATATATGTCTTTGTACATGTCTGAGCTTGTGTGTGGATGCATGTGCGTGTGCATATGTTGGAAAACCAGTCACCAAAACCACAGTGGAGTATGTTTATGGGTAATGGTGCTATAAGCACTTTAATTTTTGTCTTTTTGTTTTGATAAAACAATTAACATACATTATCTTTTGGAATTTTTGTCACATAAGAGATTTATAAAGTAAGCTACCTTATGAACTATACAACAGAAGGTTGGTATTATCTGTGAAACAGCCTTCCTTGTTCAGTTTTTATTTTCAGTGCTGAAATTACAGAACATCCCCATTTCTGTTCCTGCAGGCATTGGGCAAGTTATTAGTCAACACTTATTATGTGAGAACTGTATACTTGACTCTAAACAAAACATAAAGATGCAGAGGGAGCTGCAAAGTAAATAAGAGGCCTGAGAGCTGTGGTGCTGATGGCCCTTTGGCACAAGCTCTGCTAATGGGCTGGGATCAGTGGCATATTTACTGCACGGCCTCCTGACAAATGGATTTGGACAGCCCGGAGAGGCCTCTGAGGCCTCAGTTGGCAAGCAGGAGAAAGGAGAGAAGAGTAGGTGGTGAGGGAATTTAAGGCTGCAGCCTGCATCCGCATAAGAAAACTGAATTCGGGGTCCTATTCAAGGTGGCAGCTGGTATAATCTGCTGAAATGATGGTTCCTTTCTCTATCAGTGCAGCGTTTTCTATTTTAGTCTGTACCTTCATAAATGCTTGAAACTGCCTTTGAAATAGCGAGCGAGAAGGCTCTTATTATCAATGAGAGTTTAATATTTTCTAGCAGAATGAGATTTTATCTTGGCTCTAGAGTCCACTCTAATTAGAAATTGCTTCCAGGGATGATAAAAAATACAGTGGTTGGAAAAACCAACCAGAAATGCAGATTGAAAGCTGTTCAAAATCTAGGTTCCCCACCAATATCATAACAAGTATATTGTTTTTGCTTCTGTTTCCTATTCAGACCTACCTACCCTTTTATATTTCTTTTCTTTTCTTTGTATTTTAGGGCCTCAGCCATGGCATATGGAGGTTCCTAGGCTAAGGGTCTAATCAGAGCTACAGCTGCCAGCCTACGCCACAGCCACAGCAATGTGGGATCTGAGCCATACCCGTGACCTATAACACAACCTCATGACAATGCCAGATCCTTAACCCACTGAGTGAGGCCAAAGATCGAACCTACAACCTCATGGTCCCTAGTCGGATTCATTTCTGCTGCACCATGACAGGAACTCCTCTTTTCTTTTCTTGGCCCCAGGTGGGGCATATGGATATTCCTGGGCTAGGTGTCAAATTGGAGCTGTAGCTGCCAGCTTGTGCCACAGCCACAGCAACTCCAGATCTGAGCTGCATCTGTGACTTTTGCTGTAGCCCACAGCAACTCTGGATCCTTAATCCACTGAGCAAGCCCAGGGATTGAACTCACATCCTCACAGACACCATGTTGTTTTCTTAATCCACTGAGCCACAGTGGGAACTCCAGACCTATCTACCTGCATAATCTCTCTCCCCAGGTCCCTTTGGTTTTTACACACAAGACCAACAAGACCCAGGATTCTAAGTCAGCAGTTCACAAAATGTAGCCACTGGTCCAGCAGCATCAACGTCATCTGAGAACTTATTATAAATGCAGGTTCTCAGGCTCAACCCCAGACATACCAAGTCAAGATTTCTGGGAGGGCAGCCCAGCGATCAGTGTTTTGACAAGTCCTTCAGGTAATTCTGAAACATTCTCAAGCTTATGAACCACTGGGATAAATGATCTCTGAGTTTAAGTTTAAAATACTTTACTTAGTTTGAGAGTCTGTAGTTCCTTCCATGTTGTTGCAAATGGCATTATTTTGTTCTTTTTTGTGCTGAGTAATATTCCATTGTGTATGTATACCACATCTTCTTAATTCATTCATCTGTTGATGGACATTTAGGTTGTTTCCACATCTTGGCTATTGTGAATAGTGCTGATAATGTAAGAAAAAAGAATGTATATATGTATGTGCGACTGGATCACCTTGCTGTACAGTAGAAAATTGACAGAACACTGTAAACCAGCTATAATTGAAAATAAAAATAAAAATCAATTAAAAAAAAACTTTAAAGTTCTCTGGGGACTTCCCGTTGTGGCGCAGTGGAAATAAAACTGACTAGTATCCATGAGGATGAGGGTTTGATCCCTGGCCTTGCTCAGTGGGTCAGGGATCTGGTGTTGCTGTGAGCTGTGGTGTAGGTCGCAGATGCAGCTTGGATCCCAGGTTGCTGTGGCTGTGGTGTAGGCCAGCAGCCTTAGCTCTGATTCAACCCCTAGCCTGAGAACTTCCATATGCTGACAGTGTGGCCCTAAAAAGAAAAAGGAAAAAAAAAAAAGAAAAAAACACCAAAAAAAACCCCCAAAAAAACCTTTAAAGTTCTTTGGGTGAAAGTTAAAAATTAAAAGTCAACTATAAAAATCTAAAACTCAATGCATAAAAATGGATGCATCACCAAAAATTTAATGTTTTTAAAAAGTTTTGAAGGGTATTTTATTTCTTATTTCTGTATTTTTTTCAAATTAATGACTATCATAGTTAACAAAACCTAAATTTATATTTATATATGTATACACACATCATATAGTTGGAAGAATTTAAAATTATACACATGTATATATACACAGGATTTTATCTTAAAGACTGCTTATGAGGCAGTCATCTATGTCTGAGTTTCCTTTTTTTTAGTGGGGACATTAAAACGAGGAAGATCGGTAGGAAGGCTCTTCCACTCTCCTAGAGTATATTTCACAACATTTCTCTGTCTCAAACTTCCAGCATTCTCCTGT
This sequence comes from Catagonus wagneri, assembly GCA_004024745.2. Classification (NCBI taxonomy): domain Eukaryota; kingdom Metazoa; phylum Chordata; class Mammalia; order Artiodactyla; family Tayassuidae; genus Catagonus; species Catagonus wagneri. The sequence goes on along the minus strand of PVHT020000077.1, from coordinate 22,534,463 downwards.
TCTCATGTAGCTGATGACCTTCTTTTTCCCCCTCAGAGAAATTTCCAGATTTCAGAGAGTTAGACGTTAACACCTACGTATGGACCAGCTCATCTATCAGCCACCTTTCTTGTACCTTACACTCTGTTTTCCCCTCTGTGATGGATGAACCTGTGCCTGAATCTCACTCTCTGACTCATGCAAGTTTATCCTTCCTCCAGCATCATTAACTAGTCACTATTGATTCACTCCCCTCAGCACACAAACATGTTACATTCACCACCCTCCTCCAAAGGAAAGAAAGTCCCTCTTTTACTTTCTATCCCTACATCTTCTCTAGATATTGCTCCATTTCTCCCCACTGCCCTTTACAACAATATTCCTCAGACAAGTTATTTGGACCCATTTCACATTCTCTTTGGAAACCACTCTAAGCCAGCTTTCATCCCAACCATTCCAGCAACACTATTTCTTGGGTCACCAAGGACCTCCACATTCCATATGACACGATCACTTCCCCATCCTCAGATTACTTGAATTTTCACTTTTGACACAGTTCCCCCACTCTATCTGGAAGTACTTTTCTTTATCTTGTTTCTCTTGAACTCTTCTTGCTCTCAGTTTTTCCCCTACTTTGGTCACTATTCTTAGTCTTCTGTGCTGGATCTTTCTCATCTTCCCCTTAAACTCCAAATGCAGAGTGCCCCAGCACTAGCCCTTGGATCTCTTCTTTTCTAGAAAAATGGTAGCTTTGAGGAGTTCCCATTGTGGCTCAGTGGTTAATGAATCTGACTAAGAACCGTGAAGTTGCAGGTTAGATCCCTGGCCTTGCTCAGTGGGTTAAGGATCCGGTGTTGCTGTGAGCTGTGGCGAAGTTCACAGATACGGCTCAGATCTGGTGTTGCTGTAGCTGTGGCGTAGGCTGGGGCTGTAGCTCTGATTCGACCCCTAGCCTTGGAACCTCCATATGTGGCAGGTGCGGCCCTACAAAGACAAAAAAGACCAAAAAAAAAAAAAAAGAAAAACACAGCTTTGACACCACCTCTTCTAGGAAGTCTTCCTTGATATACCTCAACCCAAAATAATCACGCCTCTTCCTCTGGGTTTTCTCTTTATTTGAAGATATGTTCATTGTTGAGTTTCTCATGTAGTATTATCATTTATTTATTTATATGCCTAGTATCATAAATAGACATGAAATAAAGTGCTATGGAATGGCATGCAACGTATTAATTCTAGACAGTGATGGAAAATATAGAGATAAGGCTTTCAGTCAGCTAACAAAGAAGGTCAGGCTTATAAATGACTAACCAGACTCTAAAACACAATAAAGTAAAAGCTACCATAAAATAAAAAGAACATTATATGAATTTTCAAAAAAAGAGGAATTCATTCCAGCTGGTGGCAGGTCCTATTTCTTTAGGACTCTATAGAAAGGTGAGAAATAAAAGGAAGAAAATCGGCAGGTAAACAGAATTCAATGACTGGCTGGATGGAGAAGGACTTAGAAAACACAGTTGCTCTTGGGACCCAAATGGCCTAATTTGTAAAAAAAGGAAATTGTACTAAAGGATTATGAATGGATCCTCTAGTCATTAATTCGATGTTCTTTGGTCAACGGAATCAACTGATAGGATCAAATCACCACTAAAATCAGAGTAATGCTTTTAATCTTGCTTCCTTTTTTTTTAGGCATAGTAAACTAAAGAAAAGAAAGAAAGAAAATAGCAAAGGCAAACAGATTTTTAATTTTTTTTTTTATTTTTTAGGGCCACACCTGTGGCATATGGAAGTTCACGGGCTAGGAGTCAAATCAGAGCTATAGCTGGTCCAAGCCACAGCCACAGCAAAGTGGGATCTGAGCTGTATCTGCAGCCTACACCACAGCTCACTGCAATGCCAGATTCCCTATACGCTGAACAAGGCTAGGGATTGAACCCGCATCCTTATGGATACTAGTTGAATTCGTTTCCCCTGTGCCACAATGGGAACTCTTGTAAACTGAGATTTTTAAAAGTCACTAGTAAATATGAAGGAGAGAGACAGTAGGAGAAAGAGAATGAGAAATAGAAAGAGATCTACCTCTGAGAGCAGTCTTTATGGCAACAACCATTTGGGACAGGGTCCCACCCAGTGGCTGTCCAGCATTCCACTCTTGTGACCTCCTCCACAGCTATTCAAGAAGTGGGTTCAGCAACCTGACCACCTGTAAACTCTTGAGAGTAGCTAGAGTTTAAGTCTGTTTCCACCCTCTGTAGATGGTATGAATGGATTGTGATGGCGGTGTGGTGTGAACATGCTGTGCTACGATGATGGTGATGGTGGTGATGACGATGACAATGACCACGGTGCTGATGGTGATGATAACCACGATGAGGAGGATAGAGAGCATTTCCGCACTTTATATTCAAACCTCCTCACAATTTACTTCCATTTCAAACCATACCTTTCTAGTTAACTAGCCCAAACTAAGTTCTACCATCCCACTATTAAAAGCCAGGAATTTAACTGAGGCTCTTGTGAATCACTCCACCATTATCTGTTCTTTCTCTTTCAGATAAAGTTTTCTGGAGAATTTACTAGAGTTGGTTTTTGAAGTTGTGTCATATGGATGCCACTTGATCAGAGCTTCAATCACATACTAACGGGTCCCCCGAGAGTCTGTTGCTAGAGATATATCTTGTTCAGAAATGATTGTATCATTGGCTTGTAACTAACTAGGAAATACATTTTTCCTTATAGACTAAACCTTTTGCAAGAGGGATAAAAGGATATCATATTGTTTTCCTCCTTAGCTTCCAATAGAAGCTCTTTCCTCTGCCTGGAAATATCTGTTTCCTCTAATCTATCTAAGGAGCACCTGCATTACTGGAACATTCAAGGAAGTTCTTCACAGAGAATTCTTCATCTCCATCCTCCCTCAGAAGTTCTTCATTTTCCTGTTCAATTTTGGTACTGATCATACTATGCTATATTTATTTATTTACATATTTATGTTTTCCATGATAAGGAAAGACCTGGATGCCAGGGTCTATGTCTGACTGGTCTTTGAAGCTTAAAGCATCTGAAAAAAACTTCTTGCACAAACACTTGTTTAATTAAATAACAATATTCATGTTATATACACAGTAACATTCTTCCAAGAAAAAAGGCAAGAGAAATACCATTAACCTAAAAATTCCAGATTTCAGGGATTAGATTATTTGGTGTACAGAATTTTAAGAATAAAAGACCAAAGTATAATTTATGAAAATAAGATACCACAGATGATTTTAGAGAGGTAATGAATTGTAATGGGATTTTAGCTCATCTATTAATGGCTCAGGTAGGCACAAATGGGCCCATTCTATCAAAGTGTATATTGTAGAAATGAAACTGCCCTCTTATCTTTCATGATTTTCCTTTTCTTTGCATTAGGCAAGATTTGTGCTTAAAACTTAGATGTTATCCCCTTTGACCAGAGTTTTCAAATACCACCCACAAATTGTTTAGTAGCATTTAAGGAGAGTGAACTGTTTTGCACGTCAAACATCAAAATGTAGGACACATACCCCATAAAGTTTCTATAGATCATAACTAGGCAACTGTCATGAGGTTTTTTTTCAGTTAGATATTATTAATTGTTGAAATTATTATTATTGAAAGAGTCCCAAAAGATTGCAATAGGATTAGTACCAAAAGAACTAACGTTTTAACAAATATATTGGCTGCTTATGGAATAAAATACAATTCTATGGCCAACTCCTCTTGTAAACCATGTTATGCAATAAAATACAAGTTCCCCCCAAAAGGACATGGGCCTTCACTATCTCTTGGATTAAATTATATCATCTTTCAAATGGTTTTTGGTATGTGTGCTACTTTATCTTCATTATGAAGACAAAAAATTTTGGATATGAGCTTTAGAGAAAATTAAAGTCTCATCAGGACACAAATAAATTACATATGGCTCATTAAAAACTATCAGTTTAATCCAGATAACACTTATTTATTATTAGTTGTTTTAAAGGTTTATAGTTATTTTCCAGATTATTTCATTGCACTTTACTTACCCTTGTTAAAAATTATTTTCCATGGTGCATTATCTAGTTTAATTTTTGTTTCCATTACTTTTTCTACAGAAAGTTAAATAGAAATATGCTCTCATTTGCCATTTGACTCCTAGATCCTTATCACGTGCAGGGCAATACTGTTCCCTGAATTGCCAGTGGACTGTATGTCACTTATTTACAGGTGCTTTGTTGGTATAAGAATGTTGAGAGAAACGAATTTACTTTATCAAGATGCTTTTATTTTGTGGCCCTATGTCCTATGCCAAAGCAGATCAAACGAGAGACTAATAGGAGTTCCTGTCGTGGCTCAGCAGAAACGAATCTGACTAGCATCCATGAGGATGCAAGTTCGATCCCAGGCCTTGCTCAGTGGGTTAAGGATCCAGCGTTGCCGTGAGCTGTGGTGTACGTAGCAGATGTGGCTTGGATCTAGCGTTGCTGAGGCTACAGCTCCGATTTGACCCCTAGCCCGGAACCTCCATATGATTTGTGTGCAGCCCTAAAAAAATAATAATAATAAAAAAGCAGAAGAGACAAATAGAAAACTTTGTCATCTAGCTATTCTAATATTGTGAAAAACATCTTAAAGTTTTCATACACTAGAGCCATTACTTCTGGCTTTACCCCACGTAATTTTGCTGTAGAGATGAGTTTATTTGATGTATGAATTTTTCTATTTGTATAAATAGGTTACAGACATATGAAAGCAATTTATTGGCCAAAATAAGTGATATGTATTTTCAAATTTAATGTCATGATGTAAGGTAAGAAGCACTGGACTTAGAAACAAGCGGACAAGAATTAGAATTTTGAATCTACCAGCTACGTAGGCCAGTTTCCTTAGCTACTATATGGGGATAATAAATAATGTGGAAATATGTTACAAGGATTAAGTTAGATAATATAAGTATGAAAAAATTTAAGGCTCTAGTAGTTCAGTCGATGATGATACCCCAAAGCCTTTTATTTTATTTTTATATAATGATTTTTATTTTTTATCATTATAGCTGGTTTACAGTGTTCTGTCAGTTTTCTACTGTATAACATGGTAACCCAGTTACACATACATGTATAAATTCTTTTTCTCTCAATTTATCAAGCTCTATCATAAGTGTCTAGATATAGTTCCCAGTGCTACACAGCAGGACCTCATTGTTTATCCATTCCAAAGGCAATAATCTGCCTCTATTAACCCCAAGTTTCCAATCTATCCTGCTCCCTCCCCCTCCCCTATTTTTTGTTTTTATTGTTGATTTTTTGCCACAGGCTAAGAATTGAATTTGGTCGTGAAGAGACCCTAACAATAGATAAGGCAGCATAATCCCTTCCACACAGTTATGTACATGGCAACTATTTGAGGGGTGAATGAATAAGTGAGAAATGAATTCATGGATATGAACGATGTGCGATATAATATAGAACTGCCTAGATATATTTTCTGGAAGAAGATGGTTGTGAGTGCATCAGCCAAGGGAGTTGGAATGAGAGAAAGTAAAAAGATAAAAGGCTAGGATAAAAAAAAAATCTCTAAAGAGAAAATCAAGTTGTGCTTACAAATTTAGTGATTTTAGTTCTATTACTATTGGCCTGGTGACACTTAAAAACCATTGGCAAGACTAATTTCTGGTACTAATGGATAGAGACAAAAAGTAACCTTCAAATGGGAGCATATTAGGTACTTAACATAATTCTAAACCTGAAATACATATTTGTCTGTACTTGAGGATCTATGAACAGGGCAGAAGTAGAAGATTTTAGGCAATATACAGAGAGCGAGAAGCTGGAAATTTGATGTCCTGAACTCATCCTTTAGTCCTTCCACTTTTGCCAGTGTTTTGGGAACAACCAGCCAATCCCAGCCATACTCTTTAGGGTAGCTAGTGTTCAGATCAAATATATGATCACCCATAAACTTACTGCCTATCAGTATTAAGAGTAGGAGCATTCAGTGGCAATATTTGTGTATCAGTTGCCACACTGTGCCATGGACAACAAGAGTCCTTCTTTTTTTTTTTTCCACTAGAAATAGTATTGCTAGTGCTTTTAAATGTAATTACATAGAACCAATTCCAGAAAACCAAGAAACAATTAAAAAAACTCATCCTTAAAATTTTGGTTCTCTAGAATCACTTGTCATTCTAAAATTTATATTGGTCATAGTACAACCAGAGGAACAGAACTGCATGGTCATTATACCATAGCATCATCACATTGTATACCACTGTCACACTACGTCACTGCCTCCTGACACATGCGACTGCATTATCAGCTCACATTATCATCACACCAAACCATTATCAAACTACACCCTAAGCCACGCTAAGCCATCATCAAAGCAAAGTGTGATCACACCACAGCATCATCTCCCCACATTGTCATCTCAGGACATCATCTTAACAAGTTCGGCATCATCATCATCATGATCACGTTTGCCACCAAATTAGATTTTTTTTTTTTATTTTTACAGCTGCACCTGCAGCATATGGAAATTTCTGAGACTAGGGGTCAAATCATACCTGTAGCTGCAGACCTACGCCACAGCCACAGCAACACCAGATCCAAGCTGCAGCTTGCGGCAATGCCAGATCTTTAACACACTGAGCGAGGTCAGGGATTGAACCCATATCCTCATGGATGCTATATTGGGTTCTTAGCCCTCTGAGACACAACAGGAACTTGGCCACTGGCTCATTGGTAACAAACCTGACTAGTATCCATGAGTATGTGGGTTCCATCCCTGGCCTTGTTCAGTGGGTTAAGGAACCGGCATTGCCATGAGCTGTGGTGTAGATCACAGATGTGGCTCGGGTCTGACATTGCTGTGGCTGTGGCGTAGGTCAGCAGCTGCAGCTCCAATTGGACCCTTAGCCTGGAGCTTCCACGTGCCGCAGGTGCAGCCCTAAAAGGCAAAAAAAATATATATATATAAAAGATTTGCCTGCATTTACTTAAGTGTTTGATTGCAGATAAACATTTGATTTTTCTCCTTCTCTATATTCAAGTTAGAAGGCTAAGCAGAGTTTCAAATTATCCTTGCATTTTCTCCCTATAGCAAATAGACACACACACACACACACACATTTTTTTCTTAGAAATTCATGAGTGAATGTGAACTCAAATACACACTGACAAACTATTTTGAATGCCTACATTTTAACACTGGCCCTAAGTAATAAAACGTTTGCATAAGAGCCAGTGGTTCCCATTCTTTCCTTTTCAAAATATTGGAAGGAGGTAGCAGTCAATTTCCAAAGAAATCTAACTTTGAGGGCTAAAACCATATGCTACAAATCCAGTCTGGAGTCCTTTCTTCTCTGGCAGAAAAGACTAGCTAACAGCAGAGTTCTGACATGAGTCTCTGTCAGATAATGTTGACCGCGAAGAAACTACTGTGGAGCCCGCAGTAATGTCATGCTCAAAGTCATAACACAAACCATATCCTAGAAAAGCTCTCCACACCTTGGATAGGATTCTATAGACTATTATTTTGCATTCCATGCTATAGAGGGCTGTGTTGCAGCCAAATTCCAGAGCATGATCACTGCCACAAGGCAACTGTTTATTCCATCTCAAAATGTCACATCAACATGACCTTCCAGAGGAGGTATTTGTTTGTATGACTCCTCAGAGCTGGGCCTTCTCTATGTCTGGAACATTATGAGTTGTTAGTAAATACGAAACTAATAGAGGAGAAAATGAGAAAATTGGATCCTAAACAAACAAAAGTAATAAAAAGTAGGAAGGAGGGAGGGAAGGAAGGAAGGAAGGTAGAAAGGGATGTGGGAAAGAGGACGGGAGGGAAGGAGAAAGAAGGAAAGAGAAAGGAAGAAAGAGAATGAAGGAAAGACAGGAAAAGAAAAGAAAGGAAGAAGGAAAGAAAGGGAGGGAAGGGAGGAAGAAACAAAGAGAAAAGAATAGAAAAGAAAAATTAGAAATTCAAATATGACAATAAGACTAATATCTATTGAGGCTTAATGTCTGTTAGGCAATAGTCTAGAATATAGATGCTCACGTATTTAATTCTTTTAGTCCTCACACTATCCTGGAAATTATTATCTTCATTTTTGTATCAGAATATGGGCACAGAAAAGTGAAATAACTTGCACAGTTAGTGTACTTGCTTGATAGTAAAGCTGGGATTTGAACTCAGGCACTCTCGGTTCACAACCCACAATGTTAAATACTATTCTCTTCCACCTCTCAATAAAAACCGATAACAGCAACATGAAGTGGGAAAGGGTAAGGAATCAGAAGAATTTATTCAATAAACTTTTCATCCTATAAATATTTATTGAACTGGAAAGACAATATTTACTGAGCTCTTGAAGAAGACACAGCTCCTGTAATCAAAGAACTCACAATTTGGTGGAAAAGAGAAAAAAGGGAAGGAAATGGTGAATGAATGAATGCAATATGTAAAGTACAAGAATCATAACAGAGCTTTGTGCTGTGCAAGGCCTGAGGTACAAACAGGAAAAGGCAGCCATCTCTGCCTGCGGAGGCGGTGGGCCTGTCAGTGGCTGTCCAGGAAGCAATGTCTGAGCTGGTTCAGACAACCAACAAGGCATCTGTGACAGGTGTGGGTTGAGAGATGAGGCCCAAGAGAAAAACTGGTAGAGCCCTTTGCAACACAGCACACGGGAGCTGATAAGGACCAGAACAAGAGCATTGGCAGTTGAATCAGAGAGGATGGGATAAACTGAGTTAGTTTGGAGAAAGAACTGTCAAAATCCATTCATCAAACAGTGGCCAAAGACAAAGGACATCTTGAGTTGACTCCAGGTTTCTAAATTGGGCAGCTTGATGGTGCTACCAAAGAACTCAGGCAGGGAACACAGGAAGAAGAACAGCTTATGACGTTAGAGGAGGGGAGATGATATTAAGGTAGTAAGCTTTTTTTTTGGGCCGAGCCTATGGCATGTGGAAGTTCCCAGGCCAGGGATAGAACCCACACCACAACCATGCCCTGTGCTCCTGCAGTTGCAATGCAGATCTATAACCCACTGAGCCATAGGAGAACTCCAATAAGTTCTTTCTTGCTGAGCATGAAATCTCTGTGAGACTTCTAGGTTAAGAAGTCTCAGGGGCCATACTTCATGCTATACAAATGTGACCAACAGGATGAGTACGTTGGTGGAACTTACATCCAAAATAAAGGACTGATGAAGTATCTCTCTCTCTCTTTCTCCCTCTCTGGCAAATTACACTTAATAGCTAAAGCAAGCAAGTATTTATCCTCCTTAGAGATGTAACCTACCTAAAATGGTTGCTACTCAAGTTAATGTTCCTCAAGTTTCCATGTTTAAAAACAAATGTGAATTTTGTACCCAACTTTAGAATACATTAATTTTAATATACCTTGAATTTTTACCTGCAAACAAATTAATCTTTTAAGAAGATTCATCATGCTCTTCCTGGAGCTTCCTGTCTGTAAATTATGGCCATAGGTAAATAAGAAATCATTGAATTATTTTAAGCAAGAGGGTTGCACAATCAAGTTTCTGTTTTAGAAAAATCACCTAGCAACAAAGGGTTGCATGGTTTGGGAGATCAAGACTAGGAACAAGAAAAAAACAGTTGGGAAGCTGTTGCAGTATCCAGACCAGAATTGATGATTTCCTTAGTACTAGCAGTATGAGTAGCAGGATGATTAAGAGAATAAGAACTTTATTGTCTTATGCTATGAGAAAAGTCAGCATCACTGCCAGAATTCTAGATTGAATGCTGTTCCCTAGGATGTTAGACAGGAGGAAAATCAGGGCCTCCGGAGAAGAAGAACTGGTGAGTTCTGCTCTGGACTTTGAACTGGAGGTTCCTGTGGGGCATCCATGTGCCGATGACCAACATGCATTTATACATGTATGTGGAATGACCAGTATATATGTGTACGTTGTATGGTGGATAAAGTCATTCTGGTGCCTTAGAGTTTATAACGTAGCTAGATAAATGATTTGGAAATGACAAATAAAACCCCTAACAAGTAAGTCCAACAAATCAGTCGCAGGGGAATGAAAAGGACTGAGGGGATAGGGAGTTAGGGACCTACTGGATTGGGGCAGGTTAGCTGCGGAAAGAGCACCACCGAGATACACTGCTGAGTTCAGAGACGAGTTCACAGCCTTGTCCTAAACTGAGGAACACAATCACAAGACACACCTTCTTTGCTGCATCACCTTGCCTAATGGCCAAATCATTGGCACCTGCCTGGAACAATGAGGGTGACTTTGAGTTGAGGGGTGGCCCATTTATGAGAAGTTAGAGGATGTGAAGACCATGGAACGAGTAAGTGAATACCTGAGCAGGCACTGTGACCATGGAGATGATGCTGTTCTTCCTTTTCTGAGTTTGGTTCTGCTGTGCTGTGGCAGCTGAAAGGGACTGCCAAAGCAGCCTGGAAAAGTCCTCTGCTTCTGGGGGACACATACCCGCCTGCCTGCATGCGCAACAGTTGGGGTTTTGAGCTACTACTAAAGGGAAGGAAGCCTTGAGGATATAATTTGGATATAAATTTATTTTATTATTTTACTATTTTATTTTATTTATTTTTATCTTTTTACGGCCGCACCCACAGCCTATGGAGATTCCCAGGCTAGGGGTCGAATCGGAGTGTAGCTGCTGGCCTACACCACAGCCACAGCAACCTGGGATCCAAGCCACGTCTGTGACCCACAACACAGCTCACGGCAACGCCGGAAACTTAACCCACTGAATGAGGCCAGGGATTGAACCTGCGTCCTCATGGATACGAGTCAGATTTGTTTCCACTGAGCCATGACGGGAACCCAAGAAATAAGTATATTTTAATTTCTAGAATATTCTTTTAGCGTCTAGGAGCAATAAGCACAATATATTAAACCAGGCACTTTCCCAAGTTCTTCCCAGGACTCCAGAGGAGAAGAAGGAGAGATGCTCTGAAGTGGGCCCTGCCCTCTCTCTGTTCTCCTTCCAGTCTCTCAGCTTGGCAGGTTGAGTGAGTTTATGCAGCCCCAAGGAAGCAGTGTTTGAGCAGAGATGAGGGGATGTAAAAAAACTGCATAAATACGAGAGGATGTGGAGATCTAAACCTCAAGAGGACATTTGAATCACGGGCTCTGGGACATCTCCTCTTAACTTTTTCACTTTGGCGCATGTTAGTGGGTGGAACTTTTTATACTACTAGATTCAAAATGAAATATATTTTAAAAAAAATGAAATACCAGTGAAATATGTTTGGCAGTAGAGAAAAACTGTATAAACCCCTAAATCCTCTTGGTCACATCCAGCCTGGCAGCCCTGAATACCACTTCTCATGCTGTTCATTTTTAACGAAAAAGAAAGAACATTCTTTCAGTTTTCTACATTGAATATATCTTTCATTTGTAATCAAATAAAAAAAAAACTCACAACCTGTTTAGAAAACAAGCATACTAGAATTGCTATCAAACACTCCTTTCCACGTGTCTTTACCAAATCTTTCTTCTCTATAACTGAGGTTAGAGCTGGACTCAAGTGGTCTTAGCAAATATTATGCCCCTGAGTAGCCCGAGTCTGATTTGTTCCACAAAATCACCTGCGAGTTCTCTGTGACTCTAGTTTCCAAAGAGTCTTAATCCTGGAACTTCTAAAGAGCCAAGATTTATGTGGCCATAAGTGAAACAGTTCTTCTGGAATGAACAAGATCTAAAAAGTTTAGAAATCCTCAGGCTATTCTCTAAACAAAGATGTGGGAAACTATTAATGTTTATATTAAAGATTCCCTAGTGTTGGTTTTCTTCTTCTTCTTCTTCTTTTTTTTTGGTCATTGTAAGATATGAATGGTTATATTGCCTCTAGGTGGTACCCCTAGCTTGAGAAGTGGCTGGGGGAGAGGATGGAGAGGTGACTTACCTACTTTAGCTGTCAACGGTAGGCCAAACATAGACATACACGCGTGCACACACATGCATGTGCACACGCACACACACACACACGCACACACACGTCTTCTCAGTCCTGGTTATAAAAGAGCAGTTCTGAAGAACTAAAAAAGAAAAAAGAGTAAATACATTTGTCTTTTATAATGTTTGTCTAAGCTGACATTCATTAAGTACAATAAGGACAATCCTTCTAAAGGCCATGAAAATGTTTTAATTTCTGTTAAAATCAGAAAAAAAATGAACCTTTAAACTGAGGGAAACATAACATGTAATGTAAACATTCATCTAAATACTAATGAAATCATAAATTATAATTACCAGTCCTTTTTTTTTTTTGGAGGAAGCAGCCTACGAAGGCAAAAAAAGGCCAGGACTCTATAAACTCATAACGCCGCCCTGGTGTCTGTGCTCCATTCCAGTAGCTGTCAAGAGCCTTTTGAAGACAGTCTCTGAGCTAAGCCTGTCAGTTCCACAAGCAGAATGCTAATAAAGACAGGACCTTGGGTTTCATTCCTAAAAACATTAATTAACTTTCCTCAGAGAAGAAAATATTTATAGCAACCAAGCCATCTCCTAAAGGCATTTCTTGAACAAAAAAGTAAGACTGGATAAAAAAAATCACATGGTTTGATGTAAGATCATTGGGAGAAATGACTAGGATTTCCATATACTGAAAAAATATATTAAAAAAAACAACTTATTGTAGCATTTGCTATGTTAACAAATGATCGTGAAACTTTGTGGTTTGATAAGACCAGCATTTGCTAGTACAAGATTCTGTGGGTCAGAAAGAGGGTTGGCAGCTGGGCAGTTTCCTACTGGTCTCAGCTGGGCTCACTGCAGTCAGCCGGCATCTTGGCTGGGCCAGTGGGCCTCACTTACAGGCTGTCATAATTCAGCAGGCTGCTGGGCAGGACACATGGGTCCTCCCCCATGTAGGCTCTCCTGCTGGCTAGACTGGTTTTCCTCATGCTAAGGTAGAAGAAAAAACTCTGCCTGTCCCATTTCCTATCCATTGGCCAAAGAGAATCACGTGTTCAAGGCCAGATTCAAGAGGTGGAGAAATAGCCTTTATTTTTTGATAGAAATAGCTGCATAGTCACTTTGCAAGGAGCATGCATACTAAGATGGGAAGAATCTGTGGCCGTCTTTGCAATCTCTCACACTTTCTTCCTTCAAAACCTTCATACCAACACTTTTGCCATTTCACCTCCTTTTTGAATGTTTATGTTCAGACGGTTTCACAGTTTAAGTTAAAGCTTAGTTTGGTTTCTAAAAGAAGAGGAAATGGAAATGCAGTTGAAACAAGTCCAGTATTTTTTTAAAGCACATTTTATGTTATGTTTTTAGTGTTTACAGTGTAGTGTGATGGGACAAGCCTGGTTATAAATCAGATCAGTCTGAGTTTATATCACAGCTTTGCCACATACTGTGTGACCGTGGGAAAGTTGCATAATCACTCTGGGCGTTGCTTTCCTCCTCCATAAGATAAAGACAATAAACCTCCTACTCAGGGTGCTGGAGAACAAGAGTGCATGGTTCACCAAGCTTTGGCAGGTACCTAATAGTTCTTAGTGTTGGGATAATGATGATTACATCTGGTAAAGGCTGAGTGAAATATAATTGATTCAATAAATAACTATGGAGGAAATTCTGGGTACAGATACTCCACAATTTAACTTTGTTTTTCATGAACTATTGTGAATTTTATGTAATTAGTGATTAGATGTTCTAGGGACATCACTTCTCTTCTTCTTAGTGGGCAGCCAGTTCTGAAGTAGAAATGGGGGTATCTTCCAAAGACCGATATAGTTATATTTGGAGGATTTATAGTTAAATCAAATAAATTATGCTGTTACATCATACTTGCTCACAAAACTTGAAATTTTATTTATCCTAATCTCTGAATTTAGTCTGATTCTTTTAAATTTGATTTTTGGAGTTACTGGTGATGTGTGAATTGATGATGCCTGTCTCAAGTGAAATGCACGCACATTTTCAATTAAACTTCTTGTTTTTACTTTAATCTATTCCACTTTCATAACAGTAATGACTTATTGCCTCAATTTATTTTCCTAATTTTTCAATCTTTGGATTACATATTCTGAATGAAGGGCTTCCTCCGGCTTCAAAATCCTTAAAAAAACAAAGTTTCTACCTTTATATCATCAACTCATATCTTATCAAAACACATTTGCTTGTTTATTTATTTTTATTGATGTATAGTAGACTTATGATATTATGTTTTTCAGGTATACAACATAATATTTTTGTACGCTATATGCCATATAAAGTTATTATAAAATATTGGTCATATTCCCTATGCTCTATTTTACATCCTTGTAACTTACCTGTTTTATTCCTAGCAGTTTGTACCTCTTAATCTCTCTCACCTGTTTTGTGCCTACCTCACCTCCTTTTCACTCTGGCAACCACCAGTCTCTTCTCTATGCTTTGAGTCAGTTTCTGTTTTGTTATATTTTTTCATTTGTTTTGTTTTTTCTGGTTTCCATATATAAGTGATAACAGAGAGTATTTGTCTTGGCCTGACTTATTTCGCTAAGCTTGTTTTATATTTAAACAATATGTAGCCTTAGGACACCATCAAGCTTTCAATATCCCACCCAGATGAAGCCCTTGGATTATCACCTAGGATATGAGTTTATCAATAACAGAGTTAAACAGAGGTTATATACTAAATATATATATACTAAATGACTAAATGCGAAAGTAGTGTTAAAATATGTGTAAGTTAAAAAGATTTTATCAGGTAAGTATAGCGGCTTTCCATGGATAGTTACATTTTAACGTAATAGAAATTTCTTGATTTGGGTGAAATTTATGAAATAAATAATGTCTACACTACTTGAGAGTGGGCTATTAAGTCATTAGTTTTGTGATGTAGATCAAATAACTTCCTTATCTAGATCTTACTAGCTTCACAGTGTAGAAAGGTACACAACAAATATTTGTACAGAGTTCCCTTGTGATACAGTGGGTTAAGAATCTGACATTGTCACTGCTAAGGCTCAGGTTGCTACTGTGGCACGTGTTCCACCCCTGGCTGGGGAACTTCCACGTGCCTCAGGCACAGCCAAAGCTATATATATTTGTGAAACAAATTCATGTATTAATAATAAATATTTTGGGAAAATAAATAGCTAGCACACAAGAATGTACATCTTCATTATCTTACTTGTTCTAAAAGCTTTCCTTCCGCGTGGACATTCTGCTTGCTGAAGAGTTTCCTTGATAAAAACCCAAGATTTACTACCAGTGAGCTACATGTAGAAAGGTTCTCCTCTCGTCCTACCTTTCGCACCCGATCTGGTTCTATCTAATATATAAGTAACCCAGAAAGAAGAAATGTTTAGATAAAATAAATGGTTTGGAAATACAAGCTGCACATGTGCTTACCCTGAGAGTGCCTTAATGAAACTGACTTACACTCCAGTGTGCCTGCTGGGTCGCTAGTTTACGCGCAGAAGAAACTGTACTCCTGAAAGTCTGGTTGGATGAGGTTAGGTGTGAATCATGGAAAGATTTTCTTGGCAAGCAACACCATGGGGCCAAAAAGCAGACTTTGTGGGTGGCATTTATTTTTTTTTTTTCATATTCATTAAAATATCTCAATAGAAAGTTTGGTCATGCATTGATAATGCTAAGTAAGTACAGATAGACTTACTTTATCTAAAGTAAATTTACTTTATCTGTCTGAGTTGATTTAAGATCATCATACACAGTAACAATTTCCTTAGTCTAGATATATGTAGGTATAGGTTTGTATATGTGCACTACTCAAAGTCAACAGAAAAACTAAAACATGATTTTGAAATGTGATAATTAATAAAGAACTTAAAATATTTAGAATTATCTAGTAAAATAATTTTTATATGAGATAAACACCATGACTTCCATTGGGTTCTTGGGAGTTATGCTTCACCCTTTTTGCTTTAGTGAATTTTAAAACGGATCTCTTAATAGATCTAGTAGCTATCGAAACAGTAAGCAATTCAATTACAATTATTATTTGCATGCAAGTTTTCACAGAATCAACTGTGTTTAGCCTAATTTTTTTTCTTTTGCAATAACACACTTAATCAGTTCTCTTTCAGTGTAAAAGTATATTTTTATCTTCATTTCTTTTCCTTTTAATTGGATGCTTATTTCATAAAATATGTACTCCCCAGAGGAGACATTTAGCAGATCATGATGTATTCCTGTAGAAAATACAAATATTTCGTTGTTTATGACAGAACTATGTAGAAGTATGGAAAGAAAATGATGTAGAATCAAAAATTCAAATAACAATGATGTACAGACTTCAGGAAATATGCTAAGTGTGGCATCGTAAAGAGACATTTTCTCAGGAGAAAAGAATGAGATGAATTTTGTGTTTTGCTTGTCAAATTTCCATAAGTTTTACATTTTTTTTGGTTCATTAAAACTTCAAACTCTAATCCAAGTGATAATAAACTACTTTGATAGCATGTATTTTTTTCATTTGATAGATACATCCTTTTATTCCAGTAAAAGAATTTATCTAGATTCAGATGATAGATAGATAGATAGATAGATAGATAGATAGATAGATAGATAGATAGATAGATGATAGACAGATAGATAATGATAAATAGATGATAGATAGATATGGATATAAAAGATTGAGACTTGTCAATAAATAAATGTGAGCCCCATTTGAGAGAAAAATCATCCTCAGCCATCTCAGTAACTTGGTACTTTGGGATCTGGGGCTTTTTTTTCCTTGCACCTGCAGTATATGGAAGTTCCCAGGTTAGGGGTCTCATCAGAGCTACAGTTAAGGCTAATGCCACACCTACAGCAAAACCAAATCTGAGCTGCTTTAGCAATCCATGCTGCAACTTGTGGCAACATCAGATCCTTAACCCACTGAGCAAGGCCAGGGATCAAACCCACATCCTCACGGAGACTGCATCTGGTCCTTAACCTGCTGAACCACAATGGAAACTCCTAATTTGGTATTTTGGAAAGATACTTTGACTTTAATAGGTAACTTCTAAAATATGGACGTGAAACCAGTGATAACTGATACCATTGATGGATGTTTACTATGTATATGCAGAATGCAACTGACAAATTGTATCTCATTTTCACAGTAGCTGCATTTTGCACACTAAGAAATGGAAGCTCAGTGATTAGTATTTTGTGTCAAATCACCAAGTTTCTGAAAAGAGGCAACCCAAGAACCAATGAAGCTTTTATTATAATCTTCATCTTCTGAAAGACCGTCAGTTATATCCACCTTTGCACTCCCTCTTCAGATATCCTCAATATTAAATCAGTATTCTGAATAGGAAGGCAGTAAGATGGACAACGGAAGACACGTGTTCTAGACCAACTTTGCCACCATTTAGCTATGTGAACTGAAATGATTAACTCCTCTCAGCTTTGGTTTTCTTCTCCGAAAACATCAGGGTTGGACAGGAACACTAACATTTATTATAACTGTAAAATCTTCCTTACAGTCTTAAATATCTCTTTGATTAGAGTTGCGGGTTTGTTGTTGTTTTGTTTTGTTTTGTTTTTCCTGTGGGAAGAAATAGGACTCTCACTGTCACATTACGGGAGATTTTGCTTGAAAAATAGAAAGTCTGTACAGAGTGGCAACTGTACTTAAACTCTCTGAAGTAAGGAATCTGCTTTAGCTTGTCTCTGTCCTTCACTTCCTCTTCCTCCTTAAATACTATATCCGTCAAATATGAAAGAGTATATGATTATCAGTTTCATTATTTAATACTAAGGAAGAAAATCTGCTAGAGTATTGATTTATGGGTGGAGGGCGGGTTTATGTTCATTTCAAAAATTTACCTTTTGGAGTTCCCTTCGTGGCTCAGTGGTTAACGAATCTGACTAAGAACCATGAGGTTGCGGGTTCGATCCCTGGCCATGCTCAGTGGGTTAAAGATCTGGCGTTGCCGTGAGCTGTGGTGTAGGTTGCAGACACGGCTCGGATCCCACCTTGCTGTGGCTGTGGCAAAGGCTGGCAGCTACAGCTCCTGTTAGACCCCTAGCCTGGGAACCTCCATATGCCGCGGGTGCAGCTCTAGATAAAGGTAGAAAGACAAAAAAAAAAAAAAAAAAAACACTGAATCCTTAACCCACTGAGTGAGGCCAGGGCTCGAACCTGCAACCTCATGGTTCCTAGTTGGATTTATTTCCATTGTTCCATGATGGGAACTCCTCAACTATACTTAAAAAAAATAAAATAAAAAACCTGAGGGAGATAAAAGCATGCTTTGAAGAAATAGCTTCAATTAAATTTGATCTTGCCTTATATTAAAAAATGTGATCTGAAAAATTTTAGATTAGAAGGTATAAATCTATTTTCTCACTGAATGTGGGCTTTCATAAATTTCACAGCATGGTTTTGAATCCCTAGTGTGGTGGCTGTACCAGTTTCAATAGCGCAGCTATCTTTTTATGGCAAGATGGACAATTTGAATTTCTATTGTGCTTTTCATCTTGTATTCTGTAAAGCCTTAGTGATTTCTCAGGTGTTCCTTGGGGGGCATTACAGTGTGGAGAAGATGAAGCACACCTGCTTTACCCACTGGGTATCTGGAATTTTCTTTGAAGATAGTTTTGTTGCTAATTGTTTAAAAAATTTGAGAAAAAAATGATAAAATGTTTTAGCCCCCTTTAATGTTAACATCAAAAATTTACCTTTTAAGAAAAATTATTCTAAGAAGCTGACAAGGTATTGTGAACGTGCTTTGAGTCTATTATTTTTCTTCTTATACTTTCTATGATTATAAGATTAAAATATCAAATGTAAGTTGTTTTATTACATGGATTCTTCTCCTTTATTTGCCAGTCTGTTATCCTGTCTATGTGAGTATATTGTCTCCCCATGGTTCAGTGGATGAAGCCTTAAAGCATTTTCAAACGTTCTGTCTGAACAGGATACTGAGTCAGTGTTTAGCTGACAGGTTAGTTTTTGAAGCAAAAGTATAATGTGAAAAGGTTGCACTATCCCCAAACTCAGAAATTCTTTTCTTCCAGTCCTAAGTTTGGAGACCCTGCCTTTAACCTAGCTGTGTTTTTTGTCTGATCAGGAGGGGCTATTTATTAGGAGTCATACAAAATAAACATGAAAATTTCGCCATAAAATATGACAACCACTTTAAATAATGTTGACTTAATTAAACTTTAAACTTTATTTATATATCTTATGGCTTTAGTGTGAGCTCTTCTCGGATGTTTACCCCAGTGTAAAATCCATCATGTGAGGACTTTGAAAGGAATTCATCCCCGTACCCCTGGCACAGAACTCAGCTCCAACAATTGAGATCTAAATATTTAGTGATGGATGATACATGTTTATGGAACAGAGGGCAGCATGACATTTAAATGTGAACTGCGGTTTCCATCTTGAACATATGGTTGAAAAGACACTAGAAGCTAAAATTATGCCAACCAACGGAAGTTGGTAAGTTTTTTTTTTTAATGCTTGTCTCCCCCCCTCTTTTTTTGTCATTCCATCTGTTTCTGGAGTCTCTTAACAAAACTATTCTTATAATCAACTTTCCAGAAAAGAAGTTCTGCTGACTCTTGTGCGTTTAGTATTGCATCCCATGGTTAAACTAATAGCCTTGCTGGGTGTCAGCCAAAGGTTACAGGCCTCTCAAAATATTCCTGGAAAAAAAAATAGTTTATCACTAAACTGAAGTTTCTCATTAGTAACCCTGTGGCGTCTAATCTGTGAAATTACATGATTAACTCCTTTGCAGAGCTGTCTTCATTTGGGGTTTGCAATCCCACAGGAAGTTATTAAAAGTAACACCAAGATAATTCCTTAGCTTTGTACTTGGCCCCTGGGGTAAAGGAAATAGATCATTAGATGAGATGAGCACTTTATAATAAAGTCATAGATCACTCACAATTATTAAATGGCTGTCAAGGAAGATTATTATTTTAAAAGTTGAGGACAATATGATTTGCAAAACAAATAAAAACCATGAAAGAATTGCTTGCTTCCTTTGTTTCGGGAAAGAAATGGGAAACAGTTTTCTCCCCTGTGCTTTTCAAAGTTGATGTTTCAATGTCTCTTTTCAAATATAGATGTCTTACCTTGTGCTTTTATTTAAATGTTCCTTGGATGGAAGAGGTGGTTATTATAAGTAAGTAAAGGATGAAAAAAACAAAAGGGTGAAAATACAGTGGAGAAAAAAGTCAAGTATATGTGTAAATAATGGGAGATTTTTCTATAGCAGAAGAGATGTGCTATGGTTTGTAGTTCACTGGAGGTTCATAAAGGTGAATCTCATCATTCATTCAATTCACAAAATAATCTTTGTCAGCCCAGGACACTTTGCCTTCGGTAAGAGTAGAATTAAAAAAATTTCTGATCTTACAAGGAAAAATAATACCAAATAAGCTCCCATTATTAGTCCAAATACACTACACATTATAGCTGCTCTTGGTAAGATAATTAGATATCTGGCTTTTTAAACTCTGCTATAAGTTCTGAATCTTATTCTGGTCCATACAGAAATGTTTCATGTGCCCTTTTCCTATTTTGCCTTCCAAAATATTTACTGTAACTTTTTATTTAAAAAATCCTAATCAACAAAGTACATGATTTCTTTTGAAACAAATCCCTGACCGGAGTTTTATAACGGAAAGCGCCATAGCTATTCAACCAAACCATTCAGATCTTGTGTTTAACTAATCCCACTGGCACTTGGCACTCACAGGTACTGCTGCTTAAAGATGCCAGGTGGACTCAGTAAAAATGCCCTCCTCATGTGGAAAAATACTCTTATAATGTCAAAACTTCTACAAATTTCCAAATATCAAACTCAATAGAGGGAGCAAAGCAGGACAATGATAAAAGATTAATTCCCTTTTTTGTTTGTTTTTTCCTTTTTTTTTCTTTTTTTGGTTTGCCTTCTCTACAGTTTTCTGATCCTAAACAATATTGTTCCAAAATTTTATTATAAGGAAATGTATGACAGTTGAAAAAGAAATCCAGGTTTTCTGCTTACACTTGGATATGGTTTCTTTCAGTAGTTATATAATAAAATTCTGATAGGCACAATATTATTATAAAACAAAAAGTTAACTTCGTTTCAGTCTTTCACCCTCAAAGTCAAGTCAATAGAAGCATAAGGTGCAGTGTGGTATTTAACAGAAAGAAAAACTGAAGATTTATGTAGAGGGAAATACTTGCATTATAAATGCCCTATGATGCTTTCATAATTCTTTCAGACAGTGCCCTAGCAAGGGCTCTAGCACTCTGTGTGTGTGTGTGTGTGTGTGTGTGTGTGTGTGTGTGCGCGTGTGTGTGTGTAAAAATACCCAGTTGCCACTTCAACATTTAGAATGAATGATAAGACTTGTAGCTCTGATGGTTCTCATAGTAAGTCTTGATCATTTTTGTCAGGAGTCCTGGCAAGTGTGAGTGGCCTTCTGTCCATTACTGTCAACCGTACACTTGGAGAGACAGCCCACAATTCAGAGGGTGCTTATGGAGTGTGATGTGAGGACTGCTGAAAGGGTATTTACCCAATACCTCTGCCTCAAGAGTAAGCCATTGTGCCGGGAATCCCCATGAAGCTGCTCATTTCATTAATAAAACGAAAGTGAGAAAATACACATTTGTGTTTCAGGATAGGAAAACATGTATAGTCATAACCATCCATGAGTACATTAGTGCTAATTACCAAATTACATTAGTCACCCAGGAGCACCCAATCCTGTCTTTTATATAATATCTATGTTATACATTTACTATATGCTAGCCTTGTGCTTTCTACATCAGTGCCTTTACCACACATGACATGCTAGTGAGGTAAGCACCATCATCTTGTCAATTTTGCAAATAAGAAAACTGGAGCACAGATATGTAAAGTCATTTTCCCAGTGCCACACAGCTGAGAGATGATCAGGCCAAGATTACAACCCAAATTGTCTTCCCCTAGAACTAGAACCACTGTGCATAACACCTCTGTGTGAGACCCAGAATGAGGGCAAGAACAGACAGGTTTAAGAAGCAAGAAAGGTCATCCGAGGAAAGTCTGTGGATGGAAAACTGACTGCAAGGGAAAAGATCTGAGGGAAAGGCTAAAACGAGGCAAGGCACCTGCTCTGGTTGGCTTGAGGCCAGGAGGAAATGGATAGAGGAAGAGAGACTGCCAAAGGCCAACCTTGCCTGCTCTACCATCTTTCCTGTGGCTGCCTTGACTCTGCTTGCTCTAGCAGACCCATCATAGCTGTAGGTCTACAGCTGTGGGTTAAGAAGCTGGCTTGGCTTCTTAACAGGTAAAAGCAAAATGCAGAAAAATATCACTAAGCCATAATATCACAGAATATTAGAGCTAGGTGAACATAAAGACATGGCCCAAACAGCATCCATCTTTTTTTTTTTTTTTTTTCTTTTCGGGGCTGCACCTGCAGCATATGGAAATTCCCAGATGAGGGGCTGAATCAGAGATGCAGCTTCTGGCCTACACCACAGCCACAGGCACAGCCACAGCCACACTGGATCCAAGCCGCATTCGTGGCTTATGCCACAGCTCATGGTAATGCTGAATCCTTAACCTGCAGAGCAAGGTCAGCGATCAAACCCACATTCTCATGGATACTAGTCTGATCCTTAACCTGCTGATCCACAATGGAAACTTTCCATGCCCCCATCTAGATAAAGAAACTGAAGACCCAGAGAGGTTAAGCAGTCTGCCCAAGATTCCACAGAGTATTAGTCTCAAAACTAAAAGTAGATGCCAAGACTCTGCCAATCTTTTACTCCCAGGGAATGACTCCTACCTACCCCCCTACTCCATCCTTTAAGAAGCTTATCTGGTACTATCTTTGGACCTTAAGTTTTGCTCTTTAAGAAATCCATCAGGATCTTAAGCCTGTGCTTGAGTTGCATGACTCATTACAGGAATGGCACCAGCCTAATCCCCACTGCTGTGTGAATAAAGTAGTTATATTCAAACATCTGGGGTTACTCAATGGACTTTATGCACTAAGGACCGGGGAAGAAGCAAGCTAGTGGTAGACCATACTTCAAGACCTCTTGGAGTTCCCATCGTGGCTTAGTGGTTAACGAATCCGATTAGGAACCATGAGATTGCGGGTTTGATCCCTGGCCTTGCTCAGTGGGTTAAGGATCCGGCATTGCCGTGAGCTGTGGTGTAGGTTGCAGACATGGCTCGGATCCCGTGTTGCTGTGGTGGAGGCGGAGGACGGCAGCCACAGCTCCTGTTAGACCCCTAGCCTGGGAACCTCCATATGCCGTGGGTGCGGCCCTACATAAGGCAAAAAGATAAAAAAAAAAACAGAAAAAAAACCTCTTAACATCTTTTTTAAGGCAACCTGCTAAGTATTTCCCCAAACCACACACACATACATCCAAAGCTTCAGAACTTACTGGTAAGAGCTGTGGTGCTTTTTTTTGGACCTACCATAGATATCAAAATTTTTTGAATGGTCTAATAAAACCCATTAATTGCTATTATTTAATTTATTGTCGTATAGTTGGTTTACAATGTTTCAGGTGTATAGCAAAAGCGATTCAGTTATACATATACATACACACATGTATATACATATAATTTTTCAGATCATTTCCATTATATATTGTTATAAGGCTTAAGTACAGTTGCGTGTGTATGCAGTAACCTCTTGTTGTTTATCTATTCTATATGCAGTAGTGTACATTTCCTAATCCCAAATTCCTAATTCATCCCTCCCCCTCTCCCCCTTTGTTAACCATAAGTTTGTTTTCAGTTCTATTTTTTATGGGCTTTGGAGTCAGACCTACCTAAGTTTGAATCCTATAACCCCCATTTCCTAGGTGAATAAACTCAGACTAGCTGACTTCTTCAGAGAACCATTGTGAAATGGAATAAGCATGAGCTTTATACCTACGGGGCCTCATTTGAATTCTTTTTCCACCACTCATTAGCTATATACTTTTGGACAAGTTTCTTCACTCTTCTGAGCACATTTTTTCACCGGTAAAATACATGTTGAAACTCCTACCTCTTATGACATATAATTCGTAGGTTTGTGGTGAGAACTAAATGAGAGGATGTTTGTAAAATGCTTGACACGGTGTGGGCATAAAGCAGACTCTCAATACAAGTTCCTTTGTCTTTTCCATCTTGATCTCAGTCCCCTTACCTGTAGCCTGTGAATAATACAATTTTATCTTGGGAGGTTCTGTGTCATTTCACAGTGGATATGAGACCATAAAGAACCACAGACGCACATAGCAGGTGTTGAAGATAAATTAGCTGAAGATGCCCTGTTGCCAAATTACAGAGTACGGAGCTTCAGTGACTGCAGTTCTCTGTCTGCAGTCTGTAGTCAGGATGCAGCTCTCAGCCCATAGGGAAGGGGGAGTACAGAAGCGGAGTGGAGGTGGTGGCACATATAGACGCCAAATGGCTCATCTGTGAGGAGAAGTGGGGCTGCAGAGATAAAGCAAGACCTTGAAACAGGGATCATCCCCCGTAGTGACTATTAAGTCTAATGTCACAGAGATGGGCTGGACCATCCAGTGTGAGAAGCTGGATGCCTTGGGTAATTTACAAACGTACAAAACACAGGTCTCTGGGATTTAACTTCTGTGACTCACATGTTTGGAGTGCTAAAAACTAGCCCCAGACATACCCCTGTCCAAGTGCACATCACAATCACATTCTCCTCTAAGCAGATACACAGGATACACAGAGTATCCTGTGAAGGGAGCAGAAGTCACTGTTAGAAGGCAAACTCCAGGCTTCTGTTTTGTCCAAACTCATACAATTTTTGACTCCTCCCATTTAAAAAAATAGGATCTGTGAATTCCCGTTGTGGCTCAGCGGGTTTAGAACCAACTAGTATGCATGAGGATGAGGGTTTAATCTGTGGCCTCACTCAGTGGGTTAAGGATCCAGCATTGCCATGAGCTGTGGTGTAGGCCGGCAGCTGCAGCTCCGATTTGACCCCTAGCCTGGGAACCTCCATATGCAGGAGGTGCGGCTCTAAAAAGCAAATTAATTAATTAATCAAAAAATAGGATCTAAGTAAATGATTCTACTATGTTTACATAATTTTTTAATTTCAAGAAAATTTGACTCTAATTTCAATGCATGAGTTGAACTGAAGTGTAAACTTATTCCCATGAGAAAATCATGGGTGTAGTTCTTAAATTACATTTAACTTTTATACATTGGTAACATAAACAATATCATCACTGAAAAGTGTAAGAATTCTAATGTGTCTAAATATTAAAGTGTCATAAATTTCTCAAAATCCCAAGATTACATTTTCTCTTGAAGAAAAAAAAAAAAAAAACTAGGTTGATCTTAGAAAGGGGTTGGTGTGAGGAAGTACATGAAAAGTCTAATATAAGAAGTTATTATTAAAGAACAAATTCCTCTATTTCTGATTAAACCTTAGAAGCTTTTTTAAAAATCTGAAACTAATTCCATGTGTGTAAGTCCCATTGCCTGTTAAATTTATCACGATTAGGAAAACATACAGTGATAAGATTTCTCATGACTTACTCTGAGCTGTTTTCTTAAAATATTAACTTTTAAAGGATATCTCAGATACCTTCTTGCACATGCACACAGACCGACACTGGTTAAATTTGAATTTCAGATAAATAACAAAAAATTAGTATAAGCAAGTATATCCTGTGAAGCATGCTCAACTGCATGGGACATAGATATACTAAAAATTATTCTTTGTTTTCTGAAATTTAAATTTAGCTGAATAGTCTGGGTTTTATTTACCAAATCTGTCATCCTCTAACACATCTGGACCTGCAGGCATAGTCGCGCATGCGCGCACGCACGCACGCACGCACGCACGCACACCCAATCGGTAAAATAATCTTGTAACATAACATGCCGACTGTAAAACAAGGTTTTAGAAAGCCACCCACCACAAACTTTTAATTAAGTCTCTGGCACTGGGTGTTCTCCTCAGCCCTCCATTGATAAGACATAGTATAATCACCAAACTCTTTCTGATTCAAATGACATGTGACTCCAAACTAACTCTCCATTTTCTCCTTCCTTTTTTTTTCTTATCATCCCTTGACTTGCCCATTTGCAGACGTCTCCTGAGCACTTGTTCCTCTTTTGCTCTGCAATTCTCTACTATCTACCTGTGCATTAGCTTGTTGGGTTCCCATTCTGAGTCCCCAGGGTCCTCAAAGTGTTCTTTCCTCCCCACTGCCTAAGCCAAGGAAACTAGCAACATTTACTTAACCTTATCATCCAGCATTCCTACTGTGCCCGCTCACCACTGTCATCTTAGTTTCCTCAGTGACTCATGTCAGCCCCTGGTGAATTTTTGTTCTTTTTTTTTGAAATCTCTACGATTAACTTAAATTTACTTCAGCCTCTATGTCAATAGCACTTTAAAAGCTCTTGCCTTGGAGTCCCCTGATTTTGATTTTAGTTCTCTTCAGCATCACCTTACTAAATCATTACATCCACCCTAAGCACAGACACTCAGCTTCTCATAGCATCTTGACATCACTCCCTTTGACTGTAGCATCTTTACTCCCCTTGGCAGCCTTGTATACACTCTTGCTAATCTGCACTTTCTCTTTCTTCCTTCAAGCTTCCCTGTGTGCCAGTCTATGATCACTGCTGAGTCATACAGCATTCCAGCACGACCCTGTCGTTCACACCTGTCAATCTCAAACCAAAGATAAGCCCTATTTATCTGTCCATGTTAGTTTATACCCAAACTTATTCTTGAAAGGAGATGAAGTACTTCATAAGGAAAGAAAACATCCCCCTTCTCTAAATCAGAGTTTTTCTGGGTCTTCAAGCACCTTGCCTTCCCTCCTTTCAGTTTGGCTGGAGAAGAATTCTACTTCTTCTGCAAGCCAGTCTATCTCCCCCTGTAAACTTCATATGTAACTCTCCCCACCTGCGACCTTGATAAGTAATTTGTTTCCATTCAACTCCTCCATTTTACTGCTTTCTTCCCATCTGCATACAAGCATGAAGAATTCTCCCTACCTCACTCCCTCAATTCCTGGAATTTTGTTAAACCTCATAATAAAAACTCTACTTCAAATGGAAATAGAAGATAACTACTTAAATATAATAAAAAGCCTGTCCACCAAAACTCAAGGGTAGGAAACAATTAAACAGTGTGATAATTTCTACTGAAAAATCACAGCTATGTAAAAAATATCTAATACTACTGTAATTCAACATCATTTGAGAGGCTCTAGCAAATGCAATGAGAAAATAAATAGAAATAATCAATATTAAAGAAGAGAAGGCAAAGTTACCTGTACATAACTATGACAAGGCTACATGCTCAGAGTACATAGAAGACTACATAAAAAATTCAGTAAGGTAGCTAGATAAAAGAAAAAAAAATCACAAAACAGACTTTCTCTGTATTAGCATCCAGTTAAAGATCCAGACTGATAAACAAATATCAATTAATAACAGCAATTTAAAGGAACTAGGAACATATTGTATAAGAAAGGTAAGGAACCTGAATAAAGAAAATTATGTAATAGTGATCCCTGAACATTTGATGCTATAGACTATATGTTTTGTCCCGCCAAAATTCATGTCTTAAAGCCTAACTCCAAATGTGATGGTATTAGGAAGTGAAGCTTTTGGGATGTGATTGGATTATGAGGGAGGCGTCCTCATGAATGAGATTAATGCCCTTCTAAAAGAGACCCTTCTAGCCCCTTGACCCATGAATAATCGTGAGACTACAGAGAAAAGATAGTGGTCCATGAACCAAGAGCAGAGCCCTCATCAGACACTAAATCTGCTGGTGTCTTGATCTTGGACTTCCGAAACTCTAGAAATGTAAGAAATAAGTTTTTGTGGTTTATAAGCCTCCCAGTCTATGGTATTTTGTTATAGCAGCCCAAATGCCCTGAGACTCTTAGGGAAATATATCTTATCTTTCAATGAAACAATGTAATACTTAAAATGCAATTCTTCCCCGATTAATATGTAAATTTAATGGAAATCAGAAATCATTAGGACAATCATGATGTGATTTATCTTGGAATTGAATAAAATTAATTTAAAATTCTTTTGAAAACTAAATCACCTAGAAGAGCCACAAGTACCTTTTTTTCCTCCTTATTTATTTTATGCTGTACCCACAGCTTATGGAATTCAATTCCGGACCAGGGATTGAATCCAGACCTATGCCACAGCTGTGACAATGCTGTATCCTTTAACCCTCTGTGCAGGCCGGGGATTGAACCTGTGCCTCTGCAGCGAGCCGAGTCTCTGCAGTCAGATTCTTAACTCTTCTGTGCCACAGTGGGAATTCCCCCACAAATATCTTTTAAAAGGGGAAAAATAGAAGGAAAATATACTTTAATATATAGTTGTGTATTATAATGCAAACACAATTTCAAACGATATGTAAATTTATCAATAGAACAAAATAGATCAAAGTACACGTAAAAAACATTTGTCAAATTTAAGTAGGGAGGATTGTGAGATGAGATGAAAAAAGCATAGTGATGATGATGATAATGATGATGACGGTGATGATAATAGAGTGTGTTAATCAGGTTTCTTCCAAAAGGAAAGCAGAGACAGGAACTTGGCAGCAGTTAGTTTATTTGGAATCTGGTCCCTGGGAGGAGCGAGAAAGAGGGAAATGAGGCATTAAAAGAGGAATATTAGACCTCAAGGTGTATCATTAAGTTGCTGCTTTGGGCAATGGCCTCAGTTCCTCTGGGACTGACTGAGAAATGTGCAGAATGCCTCCCAGAATTGTTCCCCTTGAAGAATGGAAGGACAATGGGGCTTTTACCCAGGAGTTCCTATCCCTCCTCAGTTGAAGACTGACTCTGGGCATTATGACTACCCCTCTACTGCCCCCCTGCCCCACATGTGGATTGCCCTGGAGTGCAGGAGGTCAAAAGCAGAGAACATATAACCTAGAGGTAGGCCAGTATTAGCTGAGATGAGCCTGAGGCCTCCTGGAACTGAGTGCAGCTGTGGCTAAAATCAGGGGACAGACTTGGTGATACTGGTTTGGGAAACCAGATGTGCTGGGAAACTTTGGGTATATCAGTTCAACTGGCCTGAATGTTCAGCCTGGAGAAATTGTGGGTAAGGACTTTTGGAAGGTAGATTTCTTGAGTGATAATTCTCTTTCTTCATTGTCACCTCTTATGGTATACCTTGATTTTATGCAGTGGGTCACTGGAAGAACACTGACGGTCAACAAAAAGCCAGTGATGCCTACAACTGATCTCTCTAATGGATATTCTCTCAACTCCCAAAGCTAATTTTGCAAGGCAATTCCAGTGTTCTAAATTTTTAATTATTGTGAATAGGGAAAATTGGGGGTAAAGTAGCTTCCAGATTCATGAAAAAGCATTGATCTTCATCATCGGAATCTTGGCTTTTGACTAAAATAGAAGCATTCCTTAATCATCTTAGTGAAAATGAATCATTGTTATAGCCTCAGTTAATGGGTGATTTTATTCTTTGTTCAGCAGCCAAACGTGCCAAAAATCTCAGTATGACTTAAACGCAACTCTCAGAAAGGAGAAATCCACTTCCCATGAGTTTTCTCAAGGATCAGTAATAGCAATCTCTCTGGAGAGAAAGAGACACATTTTAAGAAAATAAAGTTGGCAAAAGATGGAAGGTCTAGTGAATACCAGAAAATACTAATATATAAATACTCTCTAGAAAATAGTTGTCATTCCTATGGTGGTAAATATATTAGCCATAATCTAATTTATCTTCAATCATGACAGATTTTCTAGATGGATTCTATTTCCCAGGCTCTGCTGCTAATTCGTTCACCTGAAATGCTCTGCTTATTTATCTCTATATATTCAAAACTCTCTTTGGCTTTATTTTTCACTGATTGCTGCTGATTAATAGTAAAACTTTCCTTTTCTGTAACACAGATTGATTTATATTCATCACCTGGCTCCTGCTCCAAATGCAATAAATTTTACATGCATATGTTTCTATAATTGCATTTGCCACTTACATTGTCATTCTGATGTAACTTCCTTTAATGGTCATGCTTCATGATTTCTGTTTGATATTCTCTAAAATTAAATGTTATGCCTCTGTTTATGTTGACCTTGCTTACACTGCTTTATATACTACTTGACTTCTAATAGAAGTTATCTTAAACAAATATCTCTGAAGTTCAATATCCTTTCCTTTACTTTTAACTTTTCAGACAGTATTGTACTTCAGTTTCATAGAAGTTGAAACCGTTTCCTTGAAGGTTCACAAGTATTTAATTAATAATACGAATAAAACTAGACTGCTTTTCAAAGATTCAAGACTCATTTTCATAACAATGTGGCACATAAGATTGAAAATAAAATCCTTTCTCATGCAAGATAACTGAAGTTGCCTGAAAAATAGGCTACCTGGTGTACTATACTAGAAAGAACACTCACAATAATTGTAATTCATACAACACAGATTCGAAATCAAATTTGCAAAAGATAAATAAGCTTTTATTTATTAAGATAGAAAACTAAACTAGAACTGCCTTCTCAACATAGAAAAACACTGTACCCCATGTATATCCCACAATACTTAATTTATTCACTATAGGTACAAGCTAACTAGAATGTTCTCCAGTATCTCAACAAGATAACATACTGTAGCTTGATATAGAATGTATCAGAGTGTCCTAGCAAACGTTTTCCTTAAATAGTGTGGGGTTGGGATCCAGATCTGTCTTAGGGTGTCATCAACCTGGTGTCTAAGGGAGGTGTAGTGAACGTTATGGTTTGCCAGTCAGATCCCTCTCAAGGGCTGAGGCACTTCCAGAGGCCGAGGTGTTCTTAGTGAATTCCTCTCTGTTTCAAGTGTACAGCAGAGTGATTCAATTTATATATGTACATGTATAATGTGTATGTGTGTGTGTATATATATATATATATCCTTTATCAGATTCCTTTCCATCATAAGTCATTACAAGATATTGAATATAGTCCCCTATACTATACAGTAGGTCCTTGCTGATTGTCTGTATCTATTAATCCCAAATTCCAAATTTACCCCACCCTTTGCCCTTCGGTAACCATAAGTTTGTTTTTGATATCTATGAGTCTATTTCTGTTTTGTAAATAAATAAATTCATTTGTATATTTTTTTTAGATTCCACAAATAAGTGATATCATATATTTGTCTTTCTCTTTCTGACTTACTTCACTTAATGTGATAATTTCTAGTGGACATTGCCCTTTGTACAAGGAAGCTGCCTCACTCAAGTACGTCTGTTCCCTGAGAGTAGCCCACATCCAGGGTAGGCAACATGCATGTGCAACCTGATTCAGGACAACTTTGAAGGGGTATCTCAACACTAGAGGATCTGCTGAGGTCTCTACTATAAATGAATCATGGTTCATTCAGCTCTCCAGTTCTGCTTAATCTGGTGTCTCTCAAACCTCACATATGCTTCTCCCAAGAGCACTCAGCAATTAATTACGCACACATCAATTTCTCTCTCAGAGTCTGTTTCCTGGAAGAGATGGAGGCCACAGAAAAAAAATTTAACACTATTCAAAGAGTGGCATTCAACATTCTAGTCTCTTGTGTGCTTCATACTAGAATCTGATATATATTAGATATCAAAACTAGTCACAGAAGAAGGAAAAGAAAATTGAACTACAGGAAAATTGAATTCACTGAAATTTGTCAGCTTTATTGGCATTGCTCATTTTAGTCATAAAAAAGTAAAAATCAACACGAGCATAATTAATCAACATGATGTATATTAGACTGCTTATGAAACTAAGTCTAAGACTGTTAATGGAAATTGAAATAATACAGTTGCTTAAAATTTGCAAACTATTTATATGAAAAGACATGCATAAATACTTAATCCATAAGCCTCATAGAGGTGAGAATTTTAAGTAATGCAATCATATTATTTCTTATGAAGAGCAAATTTGAATTTACCACAAGAAACTAATTTATTATTACACAACATTGTCAGTTTGGTAAGTGTTGACTGCAGTCTTTTATCTCTTGGTAATGCATTAACTTTGCCAGGAGTACCATGCTCATGGAGAATAACACTTAGTCATGTTTTGTTTGGTTTTAGTATAACATAGCAACAGATGGATGCTAGATATGGACCCTCCACATCCCTCCCCACCTCCTCCAGATTTGGAAAACTAGACAATACTTTTAGGCAAACTCTCTTGCAACAGAGTTGCTGATTTCGCATGCTGGAAGTGACTTAGCATCTATGAATAAGAAATTTTCCCTTGAGATTTAGAAGGAGAATGTGTGGGATAGGCCGTCTTTCTCTAGCCATGCTGGCTGACCATGAGCTCTGATAGACCAGGGGCATGCAGAAGCCAAACTCCATGCTTTCCTGTTTATCCCCAGATTTCTGGGTGTGGGGGTGACGTAGCAGCTGTCTCCTAACCTACAGACTGCAGCTGCCATGGTGTGACCTTGAAATGCAAATGTCCAATTGAACCCTGACTTCTGCTCCTCTCACCTTTCAACAGATTTTACACTGTATTAAACCCCACATGCTGGAAATGCCTACCTTGATTTCTTGTTCTTTGACCAAAACCTGACTGATCATGTTCTTACCTAAAAAAAAAAAATTTCACCCTATTTTTTTTTTTTTTTTTTGCACTGTGACTATTTCCATTAGCATAAATGGGGCAGCTCAGATGGCAGTAGCACAAGTAGGTACTGCTTGCTTGACTTTATAAAGGCAAACAAGACTATACCGTAGAGAATTCTGGCTAAGTCTTTACCCAAGAGTCCAAGCCCTGGATACTTTTGCCCTGGCCTCCTCAGCCTAGTGCTGACTTTTGACAGAAAAAGAGAAGAGGCACACCAGCCCCTGATGCTAGAACTTGTCTTTTAAGAATTCTAGGGAAGGAGTTCCCACTGTGGCTCGGTGGGTTAAGAATCCAACATCAGTTGCTCGGGTGACTCTAAGGCATAGGTTCAATCCCTGGTCCTGTGCAGTGGGTTAAAGGATCTGGCTGTTGCTGCAGCTGCAAGGTAGGTCACAGTTGCAGATTGTATTCAATGCCTGGCCCAGAAACTTCCATATGCCATGGGTGTAGCCATAAAAAGAAAAAAGAAAAAAAGAGAGAGAGAGAGAATCCCAGGGAAGGCTCCAGGTTCTAGGTTCTCTTTCCAGGTAGGCATGTGGAATTAGATCCTGCAGTTACTAAAGTACACCATGCCTGTTGGCTACTCCTCACTGGACAGTGAGAGTTCATTGCAATATGGAAACAACCAAGGCCAACGTCTGCTCTCACTTGAGCTCTCTTTGAATTTCTCCTCGTCCCACCAGCGGCTGCTTTTTGTTTCAGATCTGATATAACCTGCCATCAACCACTGGGTCTGTCCATACAGGAGTATTAGTTGCTCAAACGCATTCTTTTTTTCACCGGTACAGGACACACCTTGGGTTAGAGAGGGATGCAGGTGAGAGCGCCCTCTAATGGTTGTATATTGTTGAAGAGGCCCAGGATCACGCGCTCTCTCTATTTTAATGGCTGCCCCTGTGGCATATGCAAGTTTCGAGGCTAGAGGTTGAATCAGAGCTGCAGCTGCCAGCCTAAGCCACAGCCACTGCAACAATGAATCTGAGCCAAATCTGTAACCTATATCAAAGCTTACAGTAGCACAGATCCTTACTGAGTGAGGCCAGGGATCATATCCACAACCTCACAGTTTGGTCCTTAACCCACTGAGCCACAGGGGGAGCTCTGAGGCCCCGCCTCTGTTTGTCAGTAGAGGCTACTTTACGTCCCCGGAGGTCACTAGGAATGTGGCTGAACTCTGCTTCTGGAGATACTCCCATCTTTCAATCTTGCTGCTGCAGGTGGGTGAAATTTTGGAACTTTTATAACTGCTCTTTATCAGGAAGTCACAGAGTAAGAGCAGAATTGGAAAGACTGGTGATATAATAAAACAACTGTAAAAGAAGTTCTCTCCAACTTGTGTTTCAAAGGAAATTTCCCTGCCTTGTACTGCTTATTTTCTGTGATTAAAATAATAAAATGTAATAGAGAATCAGAGACGAAGGATTTTAAGAGGTCGTTTTTCCTAATCTCCTTGCGGAATTGACTTAATCAATGTAGAATATTTTTGCTTAACATTTCCAAAATTTTTTGTAATCTTTCTCATTCGCCTTACTCTATGATTATGTCATATTGCACTCTAATTGTTGATAAGGACCATTATTCATGGCTTCATGTTTTATTTGGTAGAACACCAGACTCAGGGCTGATTAGCAAGTTTATGAAGTAAACTTTCTTAGAAGTTCCAGGATCTTATATTGTGTGAAACTGACTGTCTAAAGCTAGTCTTTGATGTTCTCTCAGTGCAAATGGTGTGGTTACAATCACCCTCTCACCCAAAGATGAGAAAAGTTGCCAAAGCAATATAAGAAAATTGATGTTTCTCATTAACTATTACTGACTTCATAATCAAAATTAATTTTGATTATGAAGTCATTTTTGAAGAGTATGACAATAATGTTCAAGTCAACCCATTTTTGAAGATTATGACAATTTTGTTAAGCAAGTTTTTAAAAAAATGCATCTACTCAATTAGTTTTATTTTAATGATCAAAACTTTTTAGCAATCAAAACAGACAAAAAAACATTCTAGGGGAAAAGAGCAAATATACATACCATCAACTCTATTGTAATGCACTTGACGCCATCAACACATATGTCTATGAACAGCAATAATTCACTAAATTATTACTTTACAACAGCATCATATTTGGCTGGGAGAGGCAGGGAAGAATAGTGCTGCTAGCACAGAAAAAAAGCAAATCGAAGGATACGGAAGTAAAAAGCATAAAACAACTAGATTTTATTTGTTTCATTATAATTGGAGTGGTTTTTTGAAAGGAGTAAAAATATGCTATCCATCTGCTTTTAAGGAAGGCAACTCAGACATTTCATTTCATTTCATTCAGTAAATAAAATAATGAAAGCAGAGTTTAATTTCATGATATAGTTAATAGAGCCGAAGAAAGGAGAAAGAGACACAAGAGGAGCTCACACACAGTCACGCAGAAAGAGAGGAAGAAAGGGGTGCCCATGAAAGAAGAGATGGACAGCCATTAACACAGAAAGAGAGAAGAAGGACAGATTTCCACAGGGCAGTCCTTCATCTTTGAATTTGGGGTCCTTAAAATGCATGAAGCTAGGGCAGAAAACAGTAGTCACTTAGGGCTGCTCAACTGTGGGCTGAAATTTAGTTAAGAACAAGATCGGATCTGTGGGTCAGCCCTCTAGCTTTGTAAATATCTTGGCCAATTTTCATTAGAAAAAAGGCTAACTTATTCTGCTCATTCTCTCACTTCTAAAATGTCAAATGGAAAACTAAAGTTAATGCTTTTATTTGACACCCTCCCAAAAAAGTGCCCAAAACATAACCCAAAACAAAAAAATATATTATTTACTTTAAGATCTGATGTGTTTTTTTAAGGAGGTAATGGAAGAAGGGTGTTCACCAGTTTTACACACATTTTTTTCTTTTATTTTTTGTCTTTTTTTAGGGCTGCCCCCTCAGCATATGGAAGTTCCCAGGCTAGGGGTCAAATTGGAGCTGTAGTTACCAGCCTACACCCCAGCCATAGCAACACGAGATCTGAGCCGCGACTGCGACCTACACCATAGGCAATGATGGATCACGGCAATGATGGATACTTAACCCACGGAGCGAGGTCAGGGATTGAACCTGCGTCCTCATGGATACTAGTCATGTTCATTAACCACTGAGCCATGAAGAGAACTCCCTAACACATTTTTTTTTTCTTACAGGATCTTATTGAGAATCTAAGTCTGAGAAAAATATCTTAGACAAAGAAGAGCAGTGAAAGAGCAAGCCAATAGCCTCAACAACCTCTCATGACCTTGGACCTAGGAGCTAGAGAAAGCAAGACATCCAAAGGGACGATGGCTAGAACCCAGGCAAATCAGGGAAGCAATTACTGATACTTACAGTGTTCTCACCCCCGTGCTAGTCTAATATTTTAAAGCCTCATTTAAAAGATGAATTTATGAGTTCCCACTCTGGCTTAGTGGAAATGAACCTGACTAGTAGGTATGAGGATGCAAGTCTGATCCCTGGCCCTGCTCGGTAGGTTAAGGATCTCATGTTGCCACCAGCTGTGGTGTAGGTGGCAGATGTGACTTGGATCTGCCATTGCTGTCGCTGTGGTGCAGTCCTGTAACTGCAGCTCTGATTCAGCCCCTAGCCTGGGAACTTCCATATGCCACAGGTGTGGCCCTGAAAAGCAAAAATAAATAAATGAATTTTAAAAAATAAATTAAAAAAATAAAAGATGTATTTAAATATAAACCTGTGTTAAATTTATGCCATTCAGAGATTTCTAACAACTTTACTGAGGCATAGTTGACATACATAAACTTTATACATTTAAAGTACAGAATTTGAACCACCTCTGCAAGGTAATGAATCTATTCATCACTCTCAAAAGTTTCTTTGCACCTTTTCATAAACCCTCCTTTCAAGACCTCCTGACCTTCTCTTCCTGGGCAAACTCTTCATCTGCTTTCTGTCAGAAAACATGTTTATACTTTTTAAGAGGTTTAGAAAAATGGAATTGTACAGGGTATATTTTTTCCCTGACTTTTTTCACTCAGTGTAATTATTTTGTGATTCATTCAGGCTGTAACATGGATTAATATCTGTTTTTATTATTGAGTAGCGTTCCATTGGCTGGGTATTCACATCACTTTATGCATTCATCTATTAATGGAAATTTCAATTATTTTCACTTTTTGTCTATTATAAATACAGCTCTTATGAGCACTTGTGTACAAATCTCTATACGGATCTATGCTTTCATTTTCCTTAGGTAAGATCTAGTAGAAGTGTTAGTCAGATGATAGGTGTAGGTTTAACATTTTAAGAAACTGCCTGCTTTCCAAAGTGGCTTGACCATTTTATATCCCTACCACTTTTTTTTTTTTTTTTTGGTTTTCGAAGAACAACAATTTTATTTAAGTCCAATTTATTTATTTGTTCTTTTATAAATTATACTTCTGCTGTTGCTTCTGAGAAGTTGCTGCCTAACCTGAGATCATAAAGATTTTCTCCTGTGTTTTCCTTTAGAAGTTCTATAGTTTTGGACTTCCTGTAGTGGCTCAGCGGAAACGAATCTGACTAGCATCTGTAAGGATGCAGGTTCGATCCCTGTTCTTGCTCAGTGAGTTTCAGGATCCGTCATTGCTGTGAGCTGTGGTGTAGGTCACAGACACAGCTCGGATCTTATGTTGCTGTGGCTGTGGTGTAGGCCAGTGGTTGCAGCTCTGATTCAACCCCAAGCCTGGGAACTTCCACATGCCATGGGTGTGACTCTAAAAAAAAAAAAAAATGGAAGAAGAAGTTATATAGCTTTATGTCTTATATTTGGTTTGTAACCTATTTTGAGTTAGCTTGCACATATAATGTGAAGTATTAATCCAACTTTTGTCTCATCATCCATGTTTTTGCAGGTGGATATCCAATTCTCTATGCACATTTTGTTGAAAAGACTATTTTTTTCACCATTGAATTATCTTTTCACCTGTGTTAAGAATCAGTTGTCCATTATGTATAGGACATTTTGTAAATTATTTTGTCCTACTCCTTTATTTGTCTGTCTTAGTACGAATATCACACTGCCTTAACTTCTATAGTTTTATAATATGTCAATATCATATTGGTGTTAGTTCTCTGACTTTATTTTTGTTTTCAGAGTGGTTTTAAATATTCTTATAGACTCAGAGATCTTTAAACCTTCAAAAGTCATAGCATTTCCGTCCAAAATTATGGTGCTAGTACCCTTAGAAATGAAAGAACTAGATACATATAAATTGATGACATCCATATATCAATATCCTGCTATTCCATGTCCAGAATTTGTATTATTAGAACAACTCTACTAAGGAGAACAGTCTAAAAAAATAGGAAAAACTAACTTGGTTAAGAGAAAATTAAAACTGAAATGGAGAATAAGAAATAAGAGAACATTTGATTTCTTTAACTTGATTCATATTCATATTCCAGTCCAAATATACTTTATTTAAGGCCCTGGAGATGTTATCTTTAAGGCACTTTCTTCCACTCAGCACAACAAAGACTCAGGAGCTGAGCAGGAGGACACAAGCTAAAAGTACATTTAAATACATTTATGTCTGTGTGTGTGTGTGTGTGTGTGTGTGTGTGTGTGTAATTTTTCCCAGTCTCAAAGGGAAGTTCCAAGAATGGCAGTGGGAAACTATTAAGATGAACCATCTGTTCGTGGGTGGCCATTTTCATTTAAGTGACATGATTACATGAATTAAGTATGCATGGGTTAGGAAATATCTTGTAATAAATTTCCTTACAAGTAAAGCCAGACAAATTTTAAGGTCTTGAGTTTCCCAATGCTGTGAGTTCAAAAACAGACTGGAGGCATTGGGGAGCAAATTTCCACACTGGGTAAGAGACAAATGTCACTGAATAGAAGGTGGCATCCAACTCCAAAAATGGATCGTTTTTGAACCATTCATCATATGGCAGAAACAGCTACAATAGGTGAGCAACTTCCAAACTATATTCCATCAGGTTCTAGCACCCTCTGTATTCCACATAGAAAGAAAGCCTTCCTTTGGTGCTACTGCCCTAGCAGTGTGCCTCCAGGGCCCAGGTGAGCAGACTTCATTCGGAGATTCCTGCAGTTCAGAAGTTAAAGTCATTCTTCTTCCATTGCTTTACACTTTTACTTATATAAACACATGCTGGTTTTTTAGCGATCTGAGCAGCACCTCACACTGGACTGGCCCACGCTTCTGTGGGAATTTTTCCTTTGCTCACATGGATGGCCACATGAACCGTTTCAGAACTCTGCAAGATGTAGCAATAAAAATGACTTTGGCCCACATGTTTGACTGTAGAGCTGATATCTACCCCAGATCAAATAGTTTTTACTCTATAAATAAAGGGTTGACCTGTTCATTTTCGCCAGCTTGTCTAAACACAGCAGTTCAGCTGAGAAGTGATCCAGATTTCAAGTGTCCAGAATTTACATATATAACACACACGCACACATTTGCACAGACTCCTGTACACACCCAGGCTAGCATTCTTTCTCCTTTGACCAGTTTTGGAGTATCTGCCCTGCTTCTCTAGAGAAACCATTTAGTAAGTAATCAGTACAGGAAGGATGATCCTAGGATTTTTTTCCAGAGCACCCCTGGTTCAGTAGGCACTAGGATGAAAAATAGGGCAAATACCAGTCTTAAACTGCATTTGCTATTGGGTTTCCAACCAAGAAAGCAACAAAGATGGAAAAGGGGAGGACCTTTGGTCTGTTACTGGGGTGGCAGGCTTCCAGAGACACTGAGCCTTGACTTCGTTTCATCAGGATTCTTCCTAAATTGCTATTAAGAAGTATTTTCAACAATCTCTTTTTATTAGCCGCTTGTGCCCATTATAGTTTTCTAGTTGCTAGTTTGTTATGGCTTTAACATAAATAAGGTTCTAAAAATGTCTCACATGAGGACTTGCAGGGCTGGGTATGCTATTTAGACCACATAAAAAGTCTATGTAAAGGACTTCCCTTGTAATGGGACTCTTTTTATATTTAATAGAACTGTCATATAAACATATACTAGTATTTAAAATGCAGTTTCTGGGCTATAAAATAAACACCATTTCTAATATTGCTGTTGGCTTTCACATGCATAGAACTTAGTTCATTAAATGTTCTGTATTCCATTTATGTGAAATGTGTTTTTAACCACCAAAGCAGCAGCACATAAAATGCATTATCCCTTGAAAGGTAGCCATTACCAAGTAAAGAGCAGTGAAAGTCAAACATACCAAATATTTTATATAGAT
This sequence comes from Catagonus wagneri, assembly GCA_004024745.2. NCBI lineage: Eukaryota > Metazoa > Chordata > Mammalia > Artiodactyla > Tayassuidae > Catagonus > Catagonus wagneri. The sequence continues at coordinate 22,494,662 of PVHT020000077.1, read as the reverse complement.
TTAAGCAAATTAGAGTTAATTTTAACACCTTGTACAATGCCACAGATTTGTAAGTTTCTCGTGAGTTATTGATAAATATGATAATTGTATTCATAAATTGAAATATAAATGTGAGCATATATCACACAAAATTAGAATTTTTTATAATTCAATGTCTACCTGAAAATTATATAGTAGCAATACTGCATTTATTTTTCAAGTTAAAAAAAGTGGATTTAAATAAAATGGTTCTGGATTGCCTATCTTTATAACAAGTAAAAATTCACTACAGTGTGCATCAGTTTCCCATCTGAAAAATGTTGATAATAGTTTTTGAGTCATAGTTTTCTTATAAATGAGTTAACATATAAAAAGTTAACACATACAAAGTTAACAGATAACAATAGCAATTAGAATATTGCCAAGCACATAATCAATAAATGTGAAGCAATGAATGTTATCTAGTACTAATAATATCTTTCTAGAGCTTCATTTTAGAGTCAGCACAAGTGAATATTTTGTTGCAGAGGTTTCAAGACCCAGTAGAAATCATGAGTGTAAATTTGGTGATAGGTAGAAAGTGCTACACTGCTTATCAACATGTAGCATCAATCAATCTAGATCAATATATCTATTAACAAACATTTCATAGTATTTAATTCTTATAAAAGTTGATGAGTTTGGGAGAGTCAATGAACCACAATATGTTATCTCTGCTCTTAAGTAGTTATGTGAACATAGAAAAGAAATTCATGACATTAGAAAACTAAATATAGAACTAACATATGATCCAGCAATCCCTCTCCTGGGCGTACATCCAGACAAAACTATGATTCAAAAAGATGCATGCACCCCTATGTTCATTGCAGCACTATTCACAATAACCAAGATATGGAAACAACCTAAATGTCCATTGACATCAACAGATGAATGGATTAAGATGTGGTACATAAACACGATGGAATACTACTCAGCCATAAAAAATGGCAAAATAATGCCATTTGCAGCAACATGGATGCAACTAAAGATTCTCATACTAAGTGAAGTAAGTCAGAAGGAGAAATACAAATACCATGTGATATCACTTATGTGTGGAATCAAAAATATGACACAAATGAACCTATCTACAGAACAGAAACAGATTCACAGACATAGAGAACAGACTTGTAGCTGCCAGGGGGGTGGGGAGTGGGATGGACTTGGAGTTTGGAGTTGGTAGGTACAAACTATTACATATAGAATGGAGAAGCAATGAGGTCCTACTGTATAGTACAGGGAACTATATCCAATCTCTTGGGATAGAGCATGATGGAAGAAAGTATGAGAAAAAGAATGTATATATATGTATGACTGGGTCACTACAGCAGAAATTGACACAATACTGTAAATCAACTTTAATAAAAAATTATTTAATTTTAAAAAAGAAAATATTAAAATTAATCTTACAAAGAAATACTGACAGTGGTATCACCAACAGTTTGGAAATGACTGGCATTTGATACATAGTACTAGAACATTTGGCTATCCCTATATAATACAACACATAAAAAGTAAATGCCTGGTAAATTAAGATTTCAATGTGAAAATTAAACTGCAAAACTTTTGGGAGAAAACCTAAGAGGATATCTTTATAACATCAGGATGCAAAAGAATTTATTAAACCAGACACAAAACCCACAAACCAAAATGGAAAAAAATGTTTAAAATTTATCTATTAGCATTGAAAATTTCTGTGCGACAAAAGTTAACATAAAAAAATTGAGATAAGTCACAGGCGAGAGTAAGACATTTTCAGACATATTATAGCCTCCTTTTTCCAAAATACTATCTGGAATTCCCCATGTGTTATAAACCAAAAAACAAACAAACAAAAAGCCCAATAAAAAGTGGGCAAAAGATTCACAGAAAAGAAAATATAATGATCGGTAAATATATAAAAACATCCCCAACCCCACTACAATACATGGATATTCAAATTAAAATAACAGATGGTGTGTGCATCTGGCTGCAGCTTCCTAACTTGCATGACTAAATCTTTTAATATAAAACAATTAAAAAGCATGAAAAAATTTGAAAACCTGTTTTAAGACCTCAGAGGGCAATCAAAATAGGAATTGAGGAGTTCCCTGTTGACTCTGCAGGTTAAGGATCTGACATTGTCTCTGCTGTGGCTCAGGTTACTGCTATGGCACAGATCCCTGACCCAGGACTTCCACATGCAACAAATATGGACCAAGAAAAAGAAAAAAGTTAGACTTCAGAAACCACTATTCCAAAAAGAAAGGGGAAACAGAGAGGTAAGCTTAATGTTCACTATTGCCTGCCTTGTAAAAATATTTGCCAGTAATTGCCAATCTGCAGCTTTCAGCCAAGAAGCCAAATGTCAAACGAAAACTGTTACCTAAGAGATTAAGAAACTTTAGAATTTCCAGTAGTCACAAGCATTGAGGAGGTATAAACTGAAGTTCAGGGCTTGTAGAAGATCCTGGTAAAATGCTTGACATTCAACTGAAACCCCAAGAAGTCTACACTGTTGGACTAAGGAATCTGGAAATAGACTATCACTGTTACTGAAATCACCCAGAATTAGTTCAATCCCAAATAGATTAAGATGACTTACTTTTACTCTAATTATGTGTCAACCAGAAACAAAATTAGTCCTCTCAGCAGGAAAGTAATATTGTCATTTGTTTCAAGTGATGGTTAAACCGTCTTATATACAATGACTAACACACACTAAAAATAACTAGTCATACTAGAAAGAGACTCAAATTACTTAAAACAAGATGGAAACAATTCAGTGAAACAGAAAAAGATCCATAGGAGATCCAAATATTACAGTTATCAGACACAGATTTTTAAATAATTATGGTTAATGTGGTCCAAAAAAGAGTACATGACAAGATGGAGTCTTTCATCAGAAAACTAGAAGCCAGAGAAAAGAATCAAATAAAAATTCTGGTTTGGAAAAATATAATAACCAAAATCAAGAACTTAATGAATTTGTTTAACAAAAGGTTGGGCACTGCTAAGAGAAAATCAGTGAACTGGGCGATATCTTGACAGGTGAACTGAATGATAGCTTGAATGAAGTGAGGAGAAAAAAAGAGCAAAGATATAGAATGTATTATAAGAAACACTGGATATGAAATATCTAGCATATATTAAGATCTAATATATATAAAAGATAATAAAGAGGAATAACATAATATTTGAAGAAATATGACTAATTTTCATAAATGTGTAGAAAATATCAAGCCACAGACTCTAGAAGCTTAATGAACCACAAAGAGAAGCCCAAAGAGATACATATTATAATAAAACTTTTGACACACCAAAGATTCAGAGATATAAATACAGAGAAAATACCAGATGCATCCAGAGAGAAACTATGTTACTTTCAAAAAAGCAAGAAAAAGGCTAATGACTAAATATTCAATTCAAACATTAAAAACTAGAAGGAAATTATATTTTTTATTGCAAGAAGAAAATACCTGCTAATCCAGAATGGTATGCAAAGGAAAAATATACATCAAAATTTAAGGTAAAATAAGTATATTTTCAGATATACAAAAACTGGAATGCACTACCATTGAGAATGTAGACTGGTGAAACTATTTTAGAAAAGTTTTTGTCTGAATCTACTAGAATTGAGCATATGCATGTACTATGATGGAACAATTCTATTCTAGATTAGTACCCAAGAGGAATGAACACACGTGTTCACAAAAAGATGTATAAATATCTTCAGGGCAACACTCTTCATAATAGCCAAACACTGAAAATGACTCAAATGCTTATTAACATTAAATGGATAAATAAATTTTTACACACACATATTGAAGAAGCAACGATGAGTAGTTATGCTGCGAGCCACACAGGAAGTCCTACACACACATATTGAAATGCCATAGTGTTGGAGACCACCGAACAGCTGAACTCTGCAGAAGGCAAATATCTGTAGACACAGAGTTCTGAAGTACAGAATCTCCTTCAAAGACAAGATAAAGGACTTAATGCATTAACCATGTTATTATGTAAACAGCTGCATTATGCCTTAAGGATACACCCATTGATATTGCTAAGAAGATAACCTCATTTTTGCTTATACCTATTCCTGTCCACTAATCTTGTCACCTTCCACACTAATCTCATCATATTCCTCAATAAAAGTCATGTGGGCCAAAGCCCAGGTCCTTTTTCACTCCGTTCGGCAGAACAGAGTGCCTCCTGGTCCCCCACTTTCTAAATCTAAAAGAGTCTTGTGTGTTTCATTATAGCGCGCTGTCCCTCTTCCAGGATTCCCTGTTGCCCTGCAGAGCTGGACGCGGCACCATAGAGTAACAAAATGAACAAACTATCACCATGTTCAACAATGCAGTAAATCTCAATCAAATATAATGTTTAGTGAAAGAATCTACCCAAAGATTCTGAATCTGATATTGATCCTGATACTAAATTATTCTGAACAAAACTAATCTACTCTATTAGTTTTTTAGGGCTGTCATAACAAAGTATCACAGACTAGGTGTCTAAAACAACACACATTCATTTTCTCATAGTTCTAGAGGCTAGAAATTCAAGATTGGCAGGACTGGTTCCTCCTGAGACTTCTCTTTAGTTGGTAGAAGAGCATCATTTCCTTGTGTTTTCACATGGTCTCCCTTTTGTACATATCTGTGTCCTAATCTCTTCTTCTTGTAAGAATACCAGTCATGTTGGGTTAGGGCCCACCCCTAATGACCTCTCTCTCTCTCTCTTTAGTTCTTTGGAATCATATCTGTGGCATATGGAGGTTCCCAGGCTAGGGGTTGAATCAGAGCTGTAGCTTCCAACCTATACCACAGCCACAACTCGAGATCTGAGCCACATCTGCAACATACACCACAGCTCACAGCAATGCTGTATCCTTAACCCACTGAGCGAGGACAGGGATCAAACCTGCGTCCTTATGGATACTAGTCAGATTCACTTCCACTGAGCCATAACAGGAACTTCCCTAAGGACCTGTCTTTAACTTAATTACTTTTTAAAGACTTTATTTCCAAATACAGTCATGTTTGAGGTACTGGGAGCACCTCAGCATCTAAGTGGGAGGGGAACAGTTTGGCCCATAACATTTATGTGGTTAAAATTCAAGATAGTGGTTACCTTTGGGAAGTATGAGGAGAGATAAGAGGAGCTCTGGTATTCTTGGTCCTGAGAATTCACGTGTACTCAGTTTATAGATGCTCATTAAGCTGTACACTGATACTTTGCAAACTTTTCTAAATGTGTGTTATCCTTCATTTTTAAAAGGCTTAATAAGAAAAAATAAATTGACAAAAAATAATTCACATCTATCAGATTGCAAAAATATATTTGAAAAGCGAGTGTGAAGACTTAGGCACTGCTTTTAAGTTTATAAATTTGTGAAACATCTTAGCAATTTGGCAATTGTAATGATAACATAATTGACATGTGTTGAGCACTGTTGTAATTTAACTATTACTGTCGTTAAGAGTTGTAATTTAATATAACAATGCCATAAGTTATGTATTCTTAGGGTATGAACTGGCCTGCTATAAAAAAAGAAACTAATAAAAACCCAGGATTTAAATAAGAAGTCTATTAATCCTCCATTCATCCATCCAGCAGTAGATGGCCAACAGGGCAACTCTGGTGGTTCAAGATTTCAAGATGGAGATTCCATCTCTAGAAATAAGGCCTCTCTCTGTCTCTGTCTTTGCCTCTGTTTCTCTCACCATTCCTAGATAGCAGGAAGAGGGAAAAGGCAGACAAACACGTGCAGGGATGTACATCACTACCACTCACATTCATTAACCAGAATGTAGTCGCATGTCCACATCTAGCGGGAAGAATGTTAAAAATACAGCTTTTATCTGGTTGGCCAAGAATACACCTGAAACTCTTCTATGGACAAAGCGGATAGTGGATATCAGAGTATAACAGATAGCCAGTCATAAGCAGTTACTACCACTCTCATCGTTTTAGAGATCCAGAAACAGAATCAAAGGGGATAATGATGAAGTTATCGATGAATGACACAGTTCAGACTTTAACTCACACAAACAACATACCTACTGTATTATGTACTGCCTCTCTATATCTAATAAAATTAAAGTTGTATACTTTATAAGCCAGCTGTTCCAGCACATGTGCATAAAAAGATGGTGCACTGGGAAGTTCACTGAAATACTGATTGTTAAAATAAAAAACAAACAAGCTAAATTAAACTAAAAATAACATGCAATGGAAACTTCTTAAGCATTAAAACTAGATTTCAATGTGGGAAAAGTCTCAAGAATATAATGCTGAAAGAAAAGAAGTTGCAGAGAGAATACATACAGTATGATGTCATTTGCATAACATTATAAAAACCAAAATGATATGTATTGTTTATGACTGAATAAATGTGTAGTAAATGTACGGCATATGTGTGGGAACAATGCTCACAAATATATTAAATATGGCAAAATGTTAATAAATATTTAGTCTTATATGCTCATTATTTTATTTGTTTTTTAGACTTTTTAAAAGTTATCAATAGTGTCTGAATTTTATTTTTTAGGTACGATGACCATATGTTATAGGTTCATCAGATAGTTTAGATATAAATTACTTTCTAATCACTGTATACTGTCAATGTTCTAGAAATACCAATACATTTTGGACTACTTTTTTTTTTCTTATCAACAATGAATTTTATTTCAGTTATAGGTGTACAAAGATCATAAGTCAATTCGATAGATTTTGTGTCCCAAACCCACAGTGCATCCCCCCAGATTGTCTTAATTGAAAAACCAAGGTTTTCCAAAATTTGTGAGTCATTGTCTGTTCTTCAAAGTTCATTGTGTCTCTTTAGTTTCCACATGTAAGCGGTAACATTGGGTGTTGCTGTCTAACTGTCTGACTGGTTTCACTTCATATGATAATTTCTGCATTCATCCATGTTGCTATAAATGTTGTTATTCTGTTCCTTTTAATGGCTGAGTAATATTCCATTGTGTGTATGTACCATATCTTCCCTATCCACTCCTCTGTCGATGGGCATTTAGGTTGTTTCCATGACCTGGCTTCTTCCCTCTCTAGCTGCTTTAGATGTAAAGATCGGTTGTTTATTTGAGCTTTTTTACCTCAGCTGTCCTGAGGTAGGCTTGTATTGCTATATACTTTCCTCTTAGAACTGCTTTTGCTGTATCCCAGAGGTTTTGGAGTGTTGTGTCTTTGTTGTCATTTGCTTCTAGTTATTTTTTAATTTCCTCTTTGATTTCTTCAGTGATCCATTGGTTGTTTTCTTGTTTTTGTATCCATTCAGCTAGTCTAAGTCTTTTGGTTGGGGCATTCAGTCCGTTAGCATTTAAGGTAATTACTGATATATATGTTCTTATTGCCATTGTATTAACTGTTTGTGGTTTTTGTTGCCCTTTTTTTTTTAACCCTGAAGTTTTGATATAGGAGTCTATATACAAATGAGATTGTTTTAAGTTGTTGGTTTCTTAATTGCACGTGCATTTCCAGTGACGTGCATTTGTGCTCTCTTCTCATGATTTCTGATTTTGGTAGTATAGTTGTGCATGGATGATTTAGTATGTTTATATATGCCTTTACTGGTGAGCCTTGTCATTGTGATGTTTTTGTTTCTGGTTGTGGCCTTTTCTTTTCTGACTAGAGAAGTTCCTTTAAGATTTGTTGTAAAGCTGGTTTAGTGTTGCAGAAATCTCTTAGCTTTTGCTTCTCTGTAAAGGTTTTGATCTCTCCTTCAAATCTGAATGTGAGCCTTTCTGGGTAAAGCAATCTTGGTTGGAAGTTTTTCTCTTTCAGCACATTAAGTATATCATGCCACTCCCTTCTGGCCTGCAGAGTTTCAGATGAAAAATCCACTGATAACCTTATAGGGGTTCCCTTGTATGTCATTTGTTTCATCTCCCTAGCTGCTTGCAAAATTCTCTCTTTGTCTTTAATTTTGGTCATTTTGATTAATATGTGTCTCAGGGTGTTCCTCCTTGGGTTTATTTTATATGGTACTCGTTGTGCTTCCTGAATTTGACTGAGTGGTTCCTTTCCCATATTAGGGAAGTTTTTGGCTATTATCTCTTCAAATAGTTTTTCTGTCCCCTTCTCTCTCTCTTCTCCCTCTGGCACCCCTATAATATGGATATTGGTACGTTTAACATTATCCCAGAGTTCTCTGAGACTCAGCTCATTTCCTTCCAATCTTTTATCTCTTTTCTCTTCCACATTAGTGACTTCCACTAATCTGTCCTTCATCTTGCTGATTCGTTCTTCTGCCTCCTGTATTCTACTGTTGGCTGCTTCTAATGAATTTTTTATTTCAGTTATTGTATTTTGCATCTCTTCTTGTTTAATTTTTATAGCTTGTATTTCTTTGCTCAGTGTTTCCTGTAAATTATCAATCTTTGCCTCCAGTTTATTTCCAATGCCTTGCATCATCTTCAGCATCAACAGTCTAAAGTCTCCTTCTGAGAGGCTGATAATCTCCTCATCACTGAGCTGTTTTTCTGGGCTTTTCTCTTTCTCCCTTATCTGTGTTAGAGTTTTCTGTCTTTTCATTTTTATAGGTTTTTGGTGTGGTGACCTTTTTGCCAACAATAGAGTTGTAGCCTCTCTTACTTCTGGCATTTGCCTCCCCTGTGGCTAAAGTTGGTATGGGCGGGGCTTGCTGTAGGCTTCCTGATGGGAGGGACTGGTAGGTGGGGTTGACTCCTAGCCCTCTGATGGGTGGGGTTTTGTCTCTGGATGAGATTTGAGGCTGGCTGTGTGCCTGAGGGGGTCTTTAGGCAGCCTGTTTACTGATGGGTGGGGCTGTGATCCCACCTGGATTATTGTTTGGCCTGGGGCTTCTCAGCGCTGATGGGAGGGACCAGATTTTCCCAGAAATGGCCCCCTCCAGAGAAATGCAGGCTGATGAATGTTCCCAAGAGCTTCACTGCCAATGCCCTTCCCCCACAACAAGCCACATTTTCCCAGGAGATTCCCCCAAGAATTGCAGTAAGGTTCCACCCGGATTCCTAAGGAGACTGCTTTGCCCTGGGACCCAGTGCACGTGAAAGTCTGTGTGTGCCTTGCAAGGATGGGGTCTCTGTTTCCCCCAGTCCTGTGGAGCTCCTGCACACAAGCCCCGCTGGCTTTCAATGCCAGATGCTCCACGGGCTCTTTCTCCCTGTGCCCGATCCCCAGGTGTGGGGTTTTGACGTGGTGCTCAGAACTCTCAGTCCTGTAGCTGAGTCTCTGTGATGCAGTTACTTTCCAGTCTGTGGGGCTTCCCACCCAGGAGGTATGGGGTTGCTTCTATCGCATAATCACCCCTCCTACCTCTTGGTGTGGTCTCCTCTTAGTCTTCTAGAGTAGAATATCTTTTTTGGAGGTTTAGAGTCCATTTGGTTGAAGGCTGCTCGGCATTTGGTTGTAGTTTTGCTTTTTTGGAGGTTTAGAGTCCATTTGGTTGAAGGCTGCTCGGCATCTGGTTGTAGTTTTGCTGAGCTCCAGTCCTTCTGTTCCACCATCTTAATCCAGTCTCCTCTGGACTACTTCTTACACATAGAATTTATATAAAAATTATTATCTTGGAGTTTCCATTATGGCTCAGTGGTAATGAACCCAACTAGGATCCTTAAGGACATGTGTTTGATGCCTGGCTTTGCTCAGTGGGTTAAGGAGCCAGCGTTGCCATGGGCTGTGGTGTAGGTTGCAGACATGGCATGGATCCTGCATTGCTGTGGCTGTTGTGTAGGCCAGCAGCTGCAGCTCTGATTCAACCCCTAGCCTGGGAACTTCCAGATGCCATGGGTGCAAGCCCCCCCCAATAAAAAATTCATTATCTTGATTTTTCCTTTAGAAAATATTGTTGGTCTATGTGTGGCGGCTTACTCAATTGACTTAAGATTGAAATTTCACATTTAATTTTTGTGATAATCATATACAAGAGAAAATCATTTTTCTCATATAAATGATATAATTTTCTATGTCTCTCATCCTCCTGTACTTTTAAAATTTCTTTCCTTTTCATCTAAAAATGTTTCAGACTAATTTTAATCAGTCTACCATTTTAAATTATCAGTTGCAATTCCAGGTGAAATTTGATTTACATTTTTGTGATGAAACAAAAAAATAATAACGGACTTCATCACATTTAGGCTAGATTGAACTTCTTTTTTTTTTTTTTGGTTTTTAGGGCTGCATCTGCAGCAAATGGAAATTCCCAGGCTATGGGTTGAATTGGAGCTGTAGCTGCAGGCCTAAGCCATAGTCATAGCAACACAGGATCCAAACCATGATCTGAGCTGCCTCTGTGACCAACACCACAGTTCACAGCAATGCTAGGACCTTAACCCACCGAGTGAGGCCAGGGATCAAAACCACCTCCTATGGATACTAGTCGGGTTCATAACCTGCTGAGCCACAACAGGAACTCCTTGAACTTTCAAGAGAAGCAATTTCTTCACATCTTTTCCATGTGGGACTGGGGGAAAGAAAGGGAATCAGAAATACTTTTTGATAGTTTTGCTTTGAAGGTCAGGCTCAGGTGTGCTGTAGAGAGATTAAGGAGTCAAGATTTTTCAACTGGATTTTCTAATTATTCTTGAGATACTATCTTTCTCTTAGACCCATATTAATTAAACTTAGACATACTTCCTTGGTTTAAAACAAATTGGGGTAGGAGTAAAGAGAATTATTAATAGCTTCACCATTCTTTCTCCTTATCAAATGCTGACATATTCAAGATAGATTTGGAAATTATTGGTACCTAAACACTCATCTGCTTCATTATTTAAAGTTGATGAATTTCTAAATCAATGCTTATATGCTTCTTTAATAATGATATAAAAAGAAATAAAAAGAGGGTAAATAGATTTCTCTTGCATTTGAAACAAAATTACTTTATACGTAGTACAACTAAAATCATTAAATACAGTTTTCATGTTTCAACAATGGATTCTCTACAGTTTATAGGGATATTGTTCAACAGAGGAAAAACAAACTGAGGACTTTTATAAGAGGGCATTCTTGGTTCAGAGTGCATTGTAAATGATGTGGTATCACTTTCAGACCCAACAAAAAAAGAGACGTTTTAATGCTAAAACACTAAAATTGATTTATTGATACTATGCTTGTCAAACTCAGGAGAAACTGTTTTACAATGTTGATAAAGCAAGCACAGAATCTTGTTTTGGCTATAGATAGAGTTTTTTAATGTAATTCACCTACAAAAACAATTTCTCAAGGATTCTCTGAGGAGTAAACTAGGTTGACATAGACCACTAGAACTTCACTGTATCCTTAGTAAGCCGGAAGGTCATAATGACGCCACATCTTTCAGGCAGCTAAACTTTACTAGCTTCATACCTAAGAGTTCAAATAAGGAATGCATGATACCCATGCCCACAAAAGCTCTTACTTACAATCCCTTTGGGGTGAAGTGAGATGAATTTTTTTTTTTTAAGGTTGCACCTGTGGCATATGGACGTTCTCAGGCTAGGGGTGGAGTAGGAGCTGCAGCTGCCAGCCTATGCCACCGTCACAGAAACACCAGATCCATGCTGCAACCTATACCGTGGCTCGTGGCCATGCCGGATCCTTAATCCACTGAGTGGGGCCAGGGATCGAACCCACATTCTCATGGGTACTAGTCAGGTTTGTTTCCATGAGCCACAATGGGAACTCCAAATTTTGATCAACTTTAATCTTCAGCTTTGATCACTTCTCTAATTTATGGGACAAAGATTTCTCTAAAAAGAGGCTCCGGGACAAAGTCTTCCATGCAGATATTTTGTGTAGGGAGTAATTTCAGAGAGAAAGGAAGTGGAGCTTGGAGAGTGAGACAGGAGGAAAGGAAAGCTTATCCAATGGTATATATTGAATTGGCCACTACAGTGGGGACTGGTGCTCCATCCTGTCAAGAATACTCAGGCACTTCATGGAATATGTCTCAGAGTGTTGAACCAGAGCACAAGAGAAGAGAAATACTTATTAATTGGCTCCATTTCCCTCTTTAGTCAAGGGTGGTCTCACTCCCTTGTTGCCCTGATTTGTGTATTCTTGAAAGCCAGGTGGGTCATACCAGCATTCCATGTTGCAGTATCAGAGGTGTTCTGGGGAAGGAAGTAAGGGCTGCATGGCACAAGTATTGTTAACCACCTGCAAAGCGAGTGAAATTTGCAGAGAAGATATGAAGCAGTATGCAATAAGTATATGGCATAGTCTACCCTTTGCACTTTTAGATCTTCTTGTGCCCTCCATCAATTAATTCCATCAAGTTCATCAGAATTCTTTTCTAGGTCATGACCACCTGCAATATTTATAAAGACTCAAGGAGTTCCTATCGTGGTGCAACAGAAATGAATCAGACTAGTATCCATGAAGATGTGGGTTTGATCCCTGGCCTTACTCAGCGGGTTAAGGACCTGGTGTTGCCCTGAGCTGTGATGTAGGTCACAGAAGCGGCATGCATCCCGCATTGCTGTGGTTGTGGCATAGGCCAGCAGCTATAGCTCTGATTTGACCCCTAGCCTGGGAACTTCCCTACGCTGCAGGTCTGGCCCTAAAAAGCAAAAAGGAAAGAAAAAAAAAGACTCAATATGAGAGGCTTAGTATAGCAAGTTGCATTCTCTGATGCCACAAGTGGTGCTGAGACTTATATTGATACTATCTCATTCCTCTACCACCCATTCTAGAATTCTTTCCTCCTTTGCCAGTGCTTCAGCTTGTCTAGGTTGCTTGTCTACTGTGGGTGACTTGGACTGTCTTTCCCAAAGAGCCTGAGCTCTTAGTGCCTTTTCCTTTTCAAGCTGTCTTTGCTACATGTCCATTTATCATTATCATAGAGCACAGAATCACCAAAAGACATTTCCCAAATACCCTGTGGTCTGACAGACTTCTCTCTGTTCCTGTCACATGGCAGCAAACCTAGTTCTTCAGGATAATTAGTCAGTTACTTCAAGTTATTCCTTTCTCTGCTGACATGAAAAATCCAAAGTTATGAAATGGCAGTTCAAGCTTTAAGTTCAGAGAAATTTTTACTGTGTCCTCTGGTGTAAGTGTTCCCTTCTTGGGAACTGGGACTTTTAATCTGGCAGGGCAAGAATAAGAGACTTATATGCCAAAAGATGGTCACAGATGGTGAGAAGGCTCTGTACTACCTCTTTTTGGTTCCTGGACCCTATTTTTCTGACAACTCAGCCCCAAATATCACATTTTAGATAAGCAATATACCACATCCCAGACTATGGCCACTGACTGTGCTGGTGCAATAACTGAGCCCTTCTGAGCAATAAAGTTTTAGTCTGGAGCACTTGTCTCTTGTCACACAATGAATACCTTGATCTGAGTTACTGCTGCATGGGATACCATAACAACGGATTAGCATTTTATAATTCCTCAGATGGTGGTACTGGCTGAGACAATGTAGATACATAAGGAAAACTCATATCTACTGTAAGTGTCAGTTCTGATGGAGATACCTCCCTTCATCCTCCAGGATGTAATGGAGACACCACCAGGAAAACATCTGGATCTCAAAGGATTGTGCTACATCTAGGGTTTCAACCAGCTCTTCCCTGGATCATAGTCACCGAAATGCCAAGGTCCAACATTTAGTCTCTAACAAGATAAAAGAGTGCACCAGGAATTTTTTAAAACATCAGGTACTTAGTTCTCTGCTAGAGCAGCCATGATTTTGGTCTAGAATTCTGGCAGTCTGAATTGATTTCTTTGGTAGGGAGTCTAGACATTCTACCTTACATACTTACACACAGTTGATACCTCTAGCACTCTCGGATCCTGAGATAAATGGCCCAAGTGCCAGACAGCTCTCACTGGGTATGAATATGTTGTATGTATAATTTTCGCCTTTTCTGGGTACCAGTCAAAACTGGGAACCTTCTGAGCCATCTGATAAATAAGCCAGAGCATTATTCCCAAGAGAGGTATATATTGCCTTAGAATCCAAAGGCCTAAAAAGTGTTGAACTGCTTTCTTAATGAGAAGGGCTGCAATAAATAGTAATTTCTCCTTTACATTAGAAAGATTGTTTTGCTATACCCCAGATCATTGGACCCATAAAAACTTCATCAGTATGATAAGACTTCTAAACCTTTTGAGAGTTTTTTCTCTCCCCGTGGCATTCATCAGTCTTAGTGAACATTCATTGCACTTGCCACTATCTGTTCATTCTCCACAGCTGCCATGACATAATCAATATTGTGGACCATCACCATGGATAGGCAGAATGTATTAAGTAGGTTTTAGATATAACGAAATTGTGGTCATAACCAGACTTCCATATAATAATGTCTACCAGACAAATGCAAATGTAATGGCTGTTCAGCAAAATAAAAAATAAGTGAACATACATGAATATACTGGTTTGGAAATGAATTGTAAGAAGGTGGTAAGGTCTTGTAGAAATAAATTAGTCCTCAAAGGAAAAAGACACAGAAGAACTAGTAAACTAATTAGTAAACAGAATTAGTAAACTAATTCTGTTGTTTTGAGCTGCTATATGACCCTGTGCTGTCTCTATTCTTAAAAGATAAAGAATTAAAGATAAAGAATAATATTATCTCTTCTTAAAGATAAAGAATAATATTATCTATTAATTTATTTTAAAACAAGGAGCCAAGTAAACACAATGGGGAAAAGAAAGTCTCTTCAAAAATGGTACTGGGGAAAACTGGACAGCACATGCAAAAGAATGAAACTGGGCCATTATCTTATACCACACATAAAAATTAACTCAAAATGGACGGAAGATTTAGACATAAGACCTGAAGCCATTATCTCCTTAAAAAACATGGATAGTAAGCTCCTTGCCATTAGTCTTGGTGATAATATTTTAGAGTTGACACCAAAAACAAGGCAACAAAAGCAAAAGTAAACAGTGAGACTATATCAAACTAAAAAGTTTCTGCATAGCAAAGGAACCTACAAAATGAAAGGCAACCTACTGAGGAGATTAAAAATTTTTAAATCATGTATCTGATAAGAGGTTAATATCCAAAATATACAAAGAACACACACAACTCAACAGCAAAACAAACAAGCAAACGAAAACAAAAATATCAATCTGACTTTTAAAAATGGGCAGTGCATCTGAGTAGACATTTTTTCAAAGAAGACATACATGTGTCAACAGGTATATGAAAACACATCACTGATCATCAGTAAAGTACAAATCAGAGAAATGAAACTCAAAACCACAACGAGATATCACCTCACACTTGTTAGAATGGCTATCATCAAAAAGACAAGAAATAACAAGTGCTGACAAGGATGAGGCGAAAAAGTAACACTTGTGCACTATAGGGAATACAAATTGGTGCAGCCACTATGAAAAATAGTATGGAATATACTATTAAAATAGAACTACCATATGATCCAGAAGTTATTTTAGGTACTTATCTTAAGAAAATGAAATTGCTACACTGAAAGTATATTTGTGCCCCCATGTTTATTGCAACATTAGTTATAATGGCCAAGACATTAGTTGCAATGGCCAAGTGTTCATCAGTGGATGAATGGATAAATTAAATATCATTTTATTTATCCATTCATATAATACTCCATATATACATACACAATGGAGTATTATTCAGCCATAAAAGGGGGGAAATGTTGCCATTTGTGATAAGAATGAAACTTGAGGGTGCTATACTAAGTGAAATAAGTCAGAGAAGTACCAGTACCATATGATCCCATTTATATGTGGAATCTAAAAAGAATAAAACCCAAAAATAACTCAGAAATACAGAGAATAGAGTAGTGGTTTGCTAGAGTAGGGATGGGAGTGGGGGTTGGGGGGGTAGGCATAGTGAGTGAAGGTGGTCAAAAGGCACAAAGTCCCAAATATAAAATCAGTAATTCTGGGAATGTACTGTACAGCATGGTGACTATAATACTATATTGTGTTATTGAAAGTGGCTAAGAGAGAAGATCTTAAGAGTTCTTATGAAGTTCCCAGCATGGCTCAGTGGTTAACAAACCTGATTAGTATCCATAAGGATGTGGGTTCAATTCCTGGCCTTGCTCAGTGGATTAAGGACCTGGTGTTGCCATGAGCTGTGGTGTAGGTCATAGATGTGGCTTGGATCTGGCATTGCTGTGAATGTGGCATAGGCCTGCATCTGAAGCTCAGATCTGACCTGGGAACCTCCATGTGCCATGGATGTGGCCCTAAAAAGACAAAAGGAAAAAAAAAAGAGCTCTCATCACCAGAAAGCGAAATTTGTAAACTTGTGTGGTGATAGATGTTGATTAGGCTTTGTGGTGATCATTTTCCAATATATACATATATCAAATCATTATGTTGTACACTTAAAACTAATATAATGTTGTATGTTAATTTCACCTCAATAGAAAAAAAAAATAGTTAAGGTATTAATGTGGGCAAGTGCACTAGGACCCACAGGGTTAGGGAAATAAGTGTGAATAAATACAGTGTAGGGATCAAGAAGAGTGAAGAATGATTGTCAGTTTAAGGGCTAGCAGCAGGACTCTGACTAGAGGAGAGTAACAAACTCATAACCTAGTGGGGAGGAATATTTTGTTCTGGCCAATTTGATGAAACATTTTTGATATGCGATATTGGCTTTCATCATGTGATCAGTAAAACCTATGCATGAGATCAAGTAATTTTTAAAAAATTATATGGGAGTTTTTAATAAGGTAGCTAGAAAGGAAAAAACAACAACAAACATTAGACTGGTGAAGAGAAGAAATGTGATGGGGATGAGAATCCAAGAAGAGGAGATAAACAGTGAAAATTTTCCAGAAGGAGATTGTGTAGGGGGAGGAGAGGATAAGGCTAATGGCAACAACTTTCGAGGTTAAGAATTTTATATTTAAACCATATGATCTTCTGTATAAGCCTTTTGCCTTGCCCTACTAAGTCTCCCAAATAAGTAAAAGTCTATGACCTACATTGGCTTTCTGTGAGTGTTCTGGAAAGAAATCAAAGAGGCCTTGTGCTCCACATTAGTATCAACCTGAAACATACAAAAGAAAATAGTAAAAGAAAGGAAATAAAAGAGAGAATTTCTCATAAATAAGAAATTAGACAGAAATATGTAGATACTGGAAAGAATGCTTATAATCCCATCCCACACGGAAATGGGGGAAGATATTTGCAAATAACCTTATCTCTACTTCTAAATCACTGAAAATTTTTTCTATCAAAGAAAAAATGTTTAATTTTTTAAATTGGAGTCTACCATACACATATTAAAGTGCAAAAATCCTAAGAGTACAGCATGATAATTAATCACCAATTTAACATGCCCATGAAATCACCAGAGCAAGAAATAGAACCTTACCAAATTTGCAAAACCCCTAGCCCAGGCGTTCCAATTTCTACTCCCACTCTCTTCTCCAAATGTAGTC
Source organism: Catagonus wagneri (assembly GCA_004024745.2). Taxonomy (NCBI): domain Eukaryota; kingdom Metazoa; phylum Chordata; class Mammalia; order Artiodactyla; family Tayassuidae; genus Catagonus; species Catagonus wagneri. Next base: position 22,477,286 of record PVHT020000077.1, on the reverse strand, counting down.
ATTCTTATGAGTTTTACAACCACAAATTAGTTTTGCCTGCTTTTGATTTTCATATAATGACATCATAGTATACACTTTTGTGAGTCTGTCTTCTCTTGCTCAATTTTATGGTTGTGAGATTTGTTCACGTTGTTCCACTTATCATCGATTATCATGGCTCTATAATATTCCACTGTATGATTATCGTTCTTTATCCATTCTACTGCCAAACATTTGAATAAATTTTCGTTTGTGGTTATGACATATATTTTGGTGAACAAATGGTCTTATTTTTATCCCACATGGGATACACACACACACACACACACACACACACACACACACACACACACAATATATATACACATACACATAGAGAGAGAGAAAGAAAGAGAAATGAAATTGAAATTGTTAGGTCAAAGGATATACGTAATATATGTTAAACTCTAGTAGAGAATGCCAAAGTCCTTAAGTGATTGTTCCTATTTACTTTCTGGCTAGAAGTATATGAAAGTCACAGCAGCTCTGCATCCCGACCCATACTTGACTGCGTTATCTCTTTAATATTAGCTATTCTGGTGGGTTAATACTGTATTCATTGTGGTTTAATTTACATTGCTTTGATGGTTCATGAAGTTGAGTATCTTTTTATGTGTTTTTTGGAATTTATTACATTCTCTTTCGTAAAGTATGTGTTGAAGTCTCACCTATTCTTCTATTGGGCTGCCTGTCTTATTGTTTATTTTTTCTTTTTATGGCAGCATCTGCAGCATATGGAAGTTCCCAGGCCAGGGGTCGAATCAGAGCTGTAGCTGTGGCCAACACCACAGCCATAGCAACACTGAATCCGAGCTTCATTGTGACCTAAACTACAGCTTACAGCAATGCCAGGTCCTTAACCCACTGAGCAAGGCCAGGGATTGAACTCACATCCTCATAGGGACAACAGAGGTTCCTTAAGCCACTGTGCCACAGTGGGAACTCTGGGTTATTTTCCAACTGATTTGCAGTTTACTCTGAATGTGTGTCTTTCAATCATTTTATATATATATATATATATATATATATATATATATACACACACACATGTGTATATATATATATATATTCTCTAACATCTAACATCATGACATGCCTCTTCATTATGTATTTTCTTTTTTGCCAACTTTTTATTTGGAATAATTTTAGTCTTACAGAAAAATTGCAAAAATAGTACATATAATTCATGTACAACGTATGTTAGCAACTTACATAGCTATAGTACAATTATCAATGCCAGGGAATAAACACTGGCACAATTACTACTGAACCAAACTACAAACCTGACTCTAATTTCATCAGTTTTTCTTCTGGTGCCATTTTTATTTGTTTGTTTCAAGAGCTCATTCTGGATACTACATTGCATTTAGCTATGTCTCCTTAGTCTCCTGCAAGCTATGGCACATAGCAATCAAATAGCGAATGAAGGAAAGTATCTCCTTAAAACGTAAGAAGTAAAAAGTAATAAATGGGAGTTGACCAAGACCTGTGATTTCATCCTTGATGGCTAAGGAGCTTGGAAGGCATCCCTCCCGCCTCTCCAATAAGACAAAAGCTGAAGAAACTAAAAATCATTTACTTTCCTTGGACATATCAGAGAACTGAGATCACAGGGCAAGTTGCCACCCTGAAATCTGGAGAGACAAGTGAATTCGAAGCGTCACAGCCAAGACTGGCTTACCCGGAGCAAAGCCACTGGGACTACAAATTAGTAGGAACACTTAAAATGTAAACTTTTTTTGTTTTTGTTTTTTAGGGCCATACCCATGGCATATGGAGGTTCTCAGGTTAGAGGTCGAATTGGAGCTGTAGCCATCAGCCTACACCACAGCCACAGCAAAGCAGGATCCAAGCTGCATCTACAGCCTATACCACAGCTCATGGCAATGCCAGATCCTTAACCCACTGAGGGAGATCAGGAATCAACCCTCATCCTCATGGATCCTAATTGGGTTTGTTAACCGGTGAGCCATGAAGGGAACTCCCTTAAACTGTAATTTTGATAGATTTATGGAAGTTGAATATGGACTTGCTTGAGAGTGAAGTTCCCAGAAGCTTCAACATTAGAGAGGTCCACACTTTCCTGAGCCTTATCTCCATAAACCTCATCATATTCCCATGGTGAAGATGTGAGCAAGATCCCCTTCAGACTCTTGCAGAGAGAGGAGTAAAGGGATCTCCTTCCCCAAACCTGTAACCTCAGTCTATCATGAGAAAAGCAACAGACCAATCCCAGAGCAGGGACATTCTATAAAATATCTGACCAGTGCTCCTCAAAACTATCAAGGTCATCAAAAACAAACCCCCCCCCAAAAAAGTGAGAAATTGTCACTGCCAGGAGGAGCCTAAGGAGACAAGATGACTCAATGTATTATATCCTGAATGGCATTCTGAAATAGAAAAAAGACATTAGGTATAAAGCAAGAAACCTGGATAAAGCACAGATTCAATAATAATGTATCAATATTGGTTAATCGATTATAACAAATGCACCATACTAACGCAAGAAAGTAATAATAGGGGAAACTGTGGAGGGGCCATATGGAATCACTAAATACTATCTGCTCAATTGTTCTGTAAATCTAAAACTATTCTTAAAAATAAAGTTTATTTAAAGAGTAAATTAAATAAAAAAGAACAAAAAATAAATTGTGGAATTTTTAAAATTATCATTTTCAACCTAAATGAATTAATTGAGCTAGGCAGGTAGCATCAGTAGCAGGCAATATTGCCCCAAAAGAGATAACCAGACATGATACGCTTCTTGATGAAAGAACATCACCTGTAGTCTTGTCAAAAAGAAGTTAAGTCAGACCAGAGCTCTGGATTCAGCTGCCTGTTTGCAGGAAATATAGAGAACAGAGGAACACGTTAAACAGCACCAAGAGTGTGTAGTCAGCAAAATTCAGACCATAGGAACTATAGGGCAAATGGCCTGGGTTCCTCAACAAATAAATTATAAAGAAGAGAAAATGATGGAAGGGGAGTCTATGTGTTAAAGGACACCAAAAATTCACTGAGTTTGTAAAAGACTTAAAAAAATTAACATCCTTCTTCTTTTTCACTAGTTCAACATCTAAATCCTGTTTAATGTTTGGGGATTTCCCATATATTGGTCAGATGTTTTATTTGTAAATCTCTTTTGGGAAGAGGCCAGGGTACCTGACCTAACTGTGGCCAATCAGATGACTCCAGAAAGATCACCTAGAATTTCTATCAAGAGTCAAGGTGGAGTCCAAACACTGGAAGCAAAAATCAGCTTCTCCAAAAATCTCAACTCCTGTTTCAGTTCACTTGAGTTACTATAACAAAACACCATAAACTGGGTGTACTAAAAAAAAAAAAAATTATCACTGGATGCTGTGAAGTCTCAGATTTTGGTGCTGGCAGATTCGGTGTTTCATGAGAGCTCTGCTCCCTGGTTCATATATAGTCGTCTCTCTAAGGCCTCTTTTATAATGACATTAATCACATTCAAGAGAGCTCCACCCTCATGACCGAATCACCTCCCAAAGATTTCACCTCCAAACAACATCACATTGGGCACTAGGATTCACCATCTAAATACTGGAGGGACACAAATATTCAGTCAATAGCATTCCATGAACGGGTACCAAGGTAAAGCCCAAACGTCTAGTATAAGGCTCTATCTCTTCCAATAAGTGCAGTAGCTCTTGTGACCACCCCCCCCCAAACCCCCACCCCAGGCCTTTTACCACCATTTCCAGGGGCTGAAAAGAACTACAACCTCAGGCTAAGACTCAGCTACTTCAAATTTCCCTACCTCTATTGATAAGGATCCACAGATACTTACCCTGCTCCTAACCCCCAATGTACATTCTCTGCCTTGAATTCACCAAGGAAATACTCTCATTTATCCTTTATTCCTATTTGTAGCTCTTACCACAAAAGCCCTAGGTTCACCATTAACCCTTTTTCTCCTGCTTGCATGCCCCCTAAAGTTCAGCATACCCCTCTCCTACCTCTCCAGCCCATACATCATTTCACTGTACCCTCTGAAATTCATGATCCACACGCCAAATTGTATTTTCTACAGTGGCCACAAGATCTCGCATTCCTCTGCTCCTACAATCCTTGCTGGAATGGCCTATTTCTGTGAGAACTCCCAGAGCACTCCATTTAAAATTGCCACCTGCAAACACCCCTTCACCTTTCTTATTCCTTTTCTCTGCACTTCTGTTTCCCTAAAGCGCTTTATCACCTAACATCAATTTAGTCTGTTATGTATGGTCTGTCTCAGGTGCCCTACTCTCCCACAACCTCACTAAAATATAAGTTTTATGAGGAGGGAGGCATTTGTTCTTTCAGTGCTATATACCAAACACCTCAAGTGGCATCAGGCATATTTCAGGTGCTCCACACTTTGAATCAGAAGTTGATGTCCCAAAGAGATAAAGTCAAAATGATTTTTCATCCTAGTTATGATGTCAGTGGTACCATTCTCCCCACTCTTACTCTCCCAGAATGAAGCCGGCATGCAGGACAGCAGCAGCAGTAAAACCGGTATATCCAGCACCCCATGATTTTGTGGTCACTGGCAGTATTGTAAGTAGTGACCTCTGAACTGTCATTGTGGCTGGATTTTGGCTATGATTTGGTCAATCTTTTCATTAGTCCCTGCCTGTTTCTTAGGACTGATTCTGAAGCCACCTCGGTGATCTTACAAGTGACACAAAATTGCTTTGAATAAATTTTTTGTTTCTGCTTAAACTAGCCAGTGAGGGCTTGTTTCCTTGCTAAAAACAAAGAAAATTTAAGTACTGGTCTTTTGAAAATGGGTGAAGCACATCTGAAATACCCATAGGTTCAAAACAACATCACTAAAAGTAAAAAACAAAAGTGCAAGAGGAACTGTCCCCATAATTAACTATGAACACATGCAAATGAGAATGCTGGTCCAGAAACCCTGAGTGGAGAAAGCCACAAAATGTCAAGATTGTTTTATCCACCATCACATAGGCAGCCTACTTCATTGCTTCTTTTGGTCAGAAAGACACAGCAGTGAAAAAAATATTTCTTTTTAAAAGCCATCACTTGGACTAGTGCAATTTAAAAGGCCATCCCTGGGAGAGTCCCGGCATGGATCCATATGGTTTGTGAGTCTTTTTTCCTGTGACATTTTTATGAAGGTTATGTATATGTCCCGTTCATCTTCATTCTCCTGGTGCTAATTGCTGTCTATTGGACCTTGCTACTGTGTACAGAGACCACATGCTTCTCGACACTGCCCCGGCTGTGGTGTGCCACATGGCCCTGCTGTCCTCAGATAAGAACCTGCTGCTGTCTGACCACAACAGCTGGAAGTGTTCTGCCTTGAAGAGCTTATCTTGTTGAGACTCAAGCTGAACTATGACACAGTCGACAAGCACACAGAATGAGTAGATTCTCTGGGGGCAGTTTATGGAGGCCAAAAAGCCTCCCATGCGCTGTTGGATGCGGGCTTCATGTTTGGAGTTGATAGTGAGCTTTACTGTGGACGCTTCCTGTGAAGAAAGCATTGGGTTGAAGACAGCGAGAGGTTCCAAAGAGCCACAACCACAACCTCCCCAACCACTGAGCTCTCTCAGAGCCTCTCAGCTACTTATTGATTTTTCCTTGATTAGAAGCGGAAAGAAATGAAAGAAGATAAACCCTCAAATATTTTCTCCTTTATCTCTTTGTAATTTATAAAGCGCCTGCAATCCAAGAATTGCAACATTACTGATGAATGACCTCCAATCTGATGCTTTTACCTAGCTTTACACTGCCTCCTCACCAACCAGTACACAACGTTTAAGGTTTATCATTCCGCTTTTTAAAATAACCCTATCACATATTCTTCTGTATGCTTAACCGACATAATGTTTAATTTCTGAGTTTTATAAAAATTATATCATACTATACACAGTCAGCCTTCCATATCTGCAGGTTTGGCGTTGGCAGATTCAAACAAAAGTACCCATCTCGTTGGTTGAATCTGCGGATGGGAAACCCACAGATGCGTGGAGTCCACCATACAGTGTTATGGACCCTGCCTTTTTATCAGTTACCCGTATGTTTCCAAGGTTTATGCACGCGGTTCTGCGAAAGAGAGGTTGTTGACATTTCATGTTACATACCAGGCTTTTGTTTGACCAGACCAGAGCAGTGTTTATTTGTATTCCTGTTGCATTCGAGTTGTTTCCGGTTTTAGAGGGGACGGGCGATTCTGAACGGAACTGCTCTGAATATTCCTGGCTGTAGCTCCTGGAGCATTCCTGCTACACTCCATCTAGCGTGATCAATTGGAAGAGACTTGCTAGTTGTCTGCATGTTTCACCTCACCGTAGCAGGACAAAGTTGTATGTCTAAAGCGATTATTCTACTTTATCATCAGTCAATGGGTTTCCATCGATCCACATTCTCTCATCTAGTCTACTTGATTTCATAGAAGATTTATTTTGTGAGAGGTAAAGAATTGCCTCTAATTTGAGAGAATGAATGAATGAATGCCATTCAGGCTGAAAAATGTGTTCCTAGCTACCAGGCTTGCACTTTTGAGTGCATCACTCCTTTTGCTTTTAATATGCTTTACTCCTACCTGTCACTTCAGCCCATTGCTTAGGAATGAGCCTGCAATACCTCTCAGAGAAGAAAGGTCAGAGAGAAAATATCTACTTCACTTATACACCATCCCAGGGCTCCCGATCTTCTGGAAAAAAACTAATTCTTGGGCTCCCTCACCCTTGCACACTTACATCAGTGATAGAAAAGATATAAGGCAGGTGACATTTGTCCTGGGTATCCCTACTGCCCAGGTGCTGATGATGACTGTGTTGGATGCTCCTACGCCTGTACCTGTCCCTGGGAAAAATCAGGCTTGCTTTTTGTGAGAAGGGGTAGGTTGTGTGTGGAAGTGGAGATTCAGGGATATAGGCCTTTTAAAAAAAAATTATTGAAATATAGTTTCAATAAAACCATAGTTCAATAATATATAATTTTGTGTTAGATTCAGTTATGTATGTGTATGTACATATACGTAATTATTTTATGTTATAGATTATATTATTATGTAAGATATCAAGTATAGTTCCTCATGCTATACAGTGGGTCTTTATCTACTTTGTACGTTGTAGTGTATATATTTTAATCCCAATCTCCTAATTTTGAGGGGAGAGGGATATAGGCCTTTGACTTTCTCTTTTTACTGACTTTAAGTATGTATGTTACCCTCAGAAACAAGGCATCAGCTCTTTAAAGCCTTGACCTGCTCCGCAGTAATGGGAGAGGGCTAGCAGTTCAATCTAGGTGGCAAAGGGGTACTTCACCAGGAATATCCCATGGAGAGAATTTCAAACTAGGTAGGAAGTAGGACAAGGCAGAAAGGCAATGAGAAACATAATAACACACCAGTTGGTTGACTTAATCATGAAGTTAAGCCAAATCTCACTTTGAGAAAATTTAAGCAGAGAATCAGGTTTGTTATTCATTTATATGAATTTAATTTACTTCCCAGCAAAACTACAAATGCTACCTCTCACCATCCTCAGAGATTTGGATTCTGTCCCTATAGGAAACCTTTAAGTTTTAAAATAAAGTCTGCACTTTTTCTCTTCAACTAGCTCTATATTTGGAAAATCCTTATTTAGGGCTGCATTTCCTAATGAGAAACTGGCTGTTTCAAGTTACGTGACTACAAATTTGAAGTTTGGTGAGCTCTCTGCTGCCAGATTTTTTTTCTGAAGTCCTGGAAAATACATGATATATTCAAAGTGCAATTTGCTCTTGGAATTTCTGAAAATATCCATGCATGCTGATTAATGGTACGGTAGACTTTCCCAAGCAGAGAAGACCTTGTTCATTTGGTATGTACACTTGGATAAAGATGTTTTCTTCTTTTTTAATGGAAATATGCTATTGGAAAAAAATGGTGTAGGAAAGATAATGGAATTTACTAGCTAAAAAAGAGTCTGAATTATAAAAATGCAATGCTTCGGCCAAAAAACACTTCCTTTCTTGTTCCTTGTCATTAAAAGTATGCATGTGTATAATAAATAAGCTATTTGCCATTGCTTTTTATTCCCTGGAAACAGACTTTTTAATTCACTAGACATTTTCCAAATTAAGCAAAGGAAATTGGAAGCTAAATTTATGACTACAGTTTCTGGGGAATAAACATGAGGCCGACTGGACATAACCCTAGTGAAGTAAGGGTGGTTTAACAAAGCAATGAAATCAGAACAGTCTAACTAGCCAATAAGGATGAATCATAGAATAATACAATCTTAGGTTTGAAGGGATTTTAAAAGTTTCTAGACCAGCAATATGATTTACACTAAAGAATTCTTGGGCTTGGCAGCATGAAACTAATGTTGGGTAGCCTGTTTTCTATAACTATTCTAAACTATTTCTAGAACTGTTATCTAAAACAATTTCTGGCCAATCAGATTTGCCTTGCACATTTATTCTAACCTCAAACTGGTAGGGTTTTTCAGCCTGTAATCTATGGATGAGCCACAAGGGGAGCTCTGGGGCCCTCTGAAATGGAATGCAAAATTATGTGGGATTGTATACATTTGTGCTTTATGCTAATACAGTAATTTTTTTTTTTTTTTTGGTTACACCCAAGGCATATGGAAGTTCCTGGGCTAGGGATCGAATCTGAGCTGCAGATGCGACCTATACCACACCTGTGGCAATAACAGATCCTTAACCCACTGCACCACAGCAGAAACTTCTAATACAGTAAATATTTATTAGTATAACCCAAAAAAACAAAAGCCCTTTGGGATCCTTAATAATATTTTAAAAATTTTAACAGTCCTGAGAGCAAAGAGTTTGAGAAACTGTCTTATACATTTCTTCAATCTGTCATTTCTTTCACAAAATAAATACCTGGTATTTTCTCCTGAGCCTCTTAAATAATTGTAATGCCTCCAAATCGAACTGTTTCTTTGTGTCTCCCCCTTTCTCACTGCCACAGATTAATCATCTTGGAACTTTAGTTTTATTGTAGACTCTGAAGTAACCCTTAAGGATAATTTACTTACTTTTACAGTGATGAAATTAAGACCCAATTTGTCCCAGGTCACACAGGTAGAGGCAATTACTTCTCATCTGGTTTCAAAACCTTCAGACTTCTAGGTCCAAGGCTGCTAGACTGGCATTCAAGGTCGGCCCAATTTCTTGTCCTACTGTTCCTAACACAGTCCCCCGCTTGAGCCAGCTCGTTTCCTTTACTGTCCCCAGAACCCACCAGACCCACCATTTCCTCCAGGTCAAGAACCCCTGTTTAGACAGAGCAGGTCTTTGCACTCACTCTTTCCTGAGTCCAGAAGGCTTTTTACTTTAAAATCCTGCTTATTTAATATTATATAGCAGAGAACAACCACATGTAACTATGCCCTAAGTCATACATGCAATTTATTATAAAATGGTTCTCCCCTGTCTCCCTCCCCCAGAATCCCACTGCACAGAAACAACTACTTTCATTTCTTCACTATTTCTTCTGTTGTAGATCTCCATATTTCTATATGACATGCTTTAAAATGATGTTTCCTAATGTTTTAATGTTGAAAATTATCTATTGTCTAGCTACAGTTGAAGATCAGGATTTAAGTCTAACTTCACCACCTACAACACAGCAATTTCTCCTCCTTCTAGTCTTCCAATATAGTGTTGTCACACTGTTTAGCTAAATCAACATGTAGTATTTTAGATTTCATCATATAAAGTGCTGATTTATAATAATTTTGCCATTTTTTGTTTTATAATTTATTTTTACTTTACACAGAATAAAATTACGTATGTGGGTTATTTTTGCACTCTTTATGCTATTCCATTGAGTAAAGTATTTACCCTTTCATGACTAGCTCATCACTGACTTGCTTACTGCTGTTCAACAGTAAAGTTTAAAATCAGGAATTCTGAGTGCTCTCATTTTTTTCCTTCTTTTTCAAAATTATTTTGGCTATTCTAGTTATTTTCCCTTCCCATGTAAATTTTAGAATCAGAATAGGGATTTTTTCTCAGTTTCTTTTATCCAGAGAAGGATTTTCCATTGGGGTTCAGATGCCTCCTGCCACAGCTGCCATGGCACAGCTGCATAGTTCCACACCTGAGGCTGGCCTCAGAGCAGGGCCAAGAGAGAAAAGGAGAGAAAAGTGGAGATTATTCCAACACTCTCCAGTTTGCAGGGCTTTTATTCCTTTTTAGATGTGATTAACATTAAAACTGGTAGATCTGGAGTAAAGCAGATTACCCTCCGGAGTGTAGATGGGCTTCATCCAGTCAGTTAAGATAAAACAGTGAGGTCCCAGAAGAGGAAATATTTCTGCCTTTAAAAACTGCCATTGGACTCAAGACCGCAAATCAACTCTCCGCGGGGTCTGCCTTGCAGATTTCAGTCTTCCAGCCCCCACAATCACATGAGCCAATTCCTTAAAATAAATCTAGATAGATAGATACCGTTACAGATATAGATATAAATACATACTACTGGTTCTGTTTCTCTGGAGAACCCTAACTAATATAGCTACCTAGATACATGATTTGTTACAGTAATATAAAAGAAAAATAAATGAAAAGCAATTTATAATAAAACCATGTTGGATCCAATACGTAAATTCAAGTAGTGTCCCAGTTACTGCGGCTGTGTAACAAACAACACCAAATTTGGTAACAAAATAACAGCTATTTTATTACACTCCCATATTCTAGGTTAAGAATTCAGAAAGAGAAAACAGTGACAGTATATCTCAGTGCCACAATGTCTGAGGTCTCAATTAGAAAGACTTGAGTGCTAAGAGTGACTCAATAGCTGGGGACTTGAACCATCTGAAAATTCATTTAGTACTTGATGTTGGCTGAAAGGTGAGACTTCAGCTGGAACTACTGAGCAGAACACGTACAAGTAACTTTTCTATGAGGGTGCCTAGGATTCTTCAAAGCGTGGTGGGTAGTTTCCAGGTGCATTCCAAGAGAGCTAAGTTGCTGCTTTATGAGCTTTTATGAACTAACCTTTGAAGTCACATAATACCACTTACTCAGTGGTCATCAGCCACTTAGATTCAAAAGGAGGGAAACTTTTTGCACCTCTTGATGGAATGAGTGCCAAAGTCATGCTGTAAACAAGTATGTGGAATTAAGGATAGCGTTGTAGCCATTTTTTGGAAATACAGTCTGCCATGGGGTAGAAATAAAATATTCCCAACTGCATCTCCAAAATATTCTACAAAGGGTCATTTCAGATCCTGTTGAGAAGCAATGTTTTAGAGCTATGGGAAAACAATTGGAGAGAAAGGTGTACATGAGACCATATCTTTACATTGTAAAGATCACTTCTAGAGCAATGGTGATTTGAGTATAACAGTAAATATAGTTAAGTCCCTCAGAAGTTTCTAGAAGTAGTCCAGATGAGAAATGATGGTAGTTTTAGACTAGGGTTGAAGGGAAAATGGAAAAAAAACTACATGAATTTGGTACAATTTTCAGAAAAACAATCTCTCAGACTTGCTGATGAATGGATATAGGGCAAATATAGTGAAAGAGAGGAACATGTCATAAACAATGATGACTTTTTAATTTTTTTTAAAGATGAAAGAAACATTTTATTAAAGAATACTTAATTTAGTTAATTTGCAATGTGTGCCAATTTTTGCTGTACTGCCAAATGTACCCAGTCATACACATATATATATACATTCCCTTTCTTTTTTCTTCCTTTTTTTTTAAGGGCCACACCTGCAGCATATGGAAGTTACTAGGATAAGAGTTAAATTGGAGCTTGCAGCTGAGACCTACACCACAGCCATAGCAATGCGTACATTCCCTTTATTATATTATCTTCCACTATGGTCTATCCCAAGGGACTGGGTATAGTTCCCTGTGCTATACAGTAACACCTCATTGCTTATCCATTCTAAATGCAATAGTTTGCATCTACAAACCCCAAACTCCAAGTCTATCCCACTCCCTCAGATTATCATACTAAGTGAAGTAAGTCAGAAAGAGAAAGACAGATACCATAGGATATCAGTTATACGAGGAATCTAAAATATGCCACAAATGAACCTATCTACAAAACACAAACAGACTCACAGACACAGAGACTTTTCTGTTTGCACAACTTGGAAGGACCATGCACCATTCACTAGAGCCATGGGGGAGAGGTCTGGGAAAAGGTCATAATTTAGGGGGGTTTTTATTTAAAAAATAATTATCTTCAACGTCTTTTTGTAAGGAGAACAGAGTTAACTTGGTGATTAGTTGGAGGATGAGTGGCTCTGTCATATTAGCTGTGAGGAAAGTATTTTGTTTTTCAAATCTCTAGGAAAGTGATCCTTCTAAAGTTCACAAGTTGAACTCTTCTGTAATTATTATGTCATCATTGTCAAACCACTATTAATTTTCCAGTTCCACCCTGGGTTTATTTCATGATTTATAATTTTAAGTATTAGAGTTCAGCTGCACCTGTTGATATTTTCTCAGAATAAACTGAAGGTTGATGATGCAATTTAACTGAAGAATCTGACTGAAATGAACATTCAGGAAGGCCTACAGTGACAATGGTAGAAGTGGTTGCCTAATCACTGTGACTGGCTACAAAAGAATACGTTTTGGAAAAGAAGAAAACTGGAAAAGCAGAACAGCAGGAGAAATAACCTGAAAGGAAAAGGAGGCAATTGTCCTCCAGCTCTTTCTCAATGCCACTCTTTCTGAAATAAAGAACTGAAAGAAGACAAAAAAGATCCTGTCTGTCTGGCTTTTATTAATTTGCTGAAAAATAACATTTTAGGAGACATTAATCAATCACAACAGTTTTGTGATTGATACCATGGGTCTTCTTAAAAGGTGAGAATTGTATTTAAATGAACCGTAACTTTATTTTCTGTAACATTTTATTTTCCCACTTTTTCAAAGCATTAAACTAATACATATAAGACAAAAATAAGTAACTTCTGATTTTTTTTAATATGGGAATAAACTGGAAATTGAGTGTCTATTATACTGAGCTTACCTCTGCTCAGAACATTTTAATTCACATGTATGTTGTCGGAAAAACTGTGGCATGTGAAAGACAGAATTATGTTTGAATAAGTGTGATGTTGGGAAAGAACTTCATATTTCTTTGTTTTGGCTCCCTTATCTGTGTAAAATGGAGCTCATAATACCCTCCTTAGCAGAACTGTGGGTTAATTTGAAGTAACAAATTCAAAGTAACAAATGTAAAGGACCCAGGCGCAGTACTAGAATTACGGTATGCATTCAGAAGTGTTTCTTTATTACTTATTACTGTTATTACTAATTCATTGTCATTGTTGATGATGTAATCATGGGCACATTTTTTTTCCCACCCCTCTGCATATGTACTTCCTGGGCCGGTGGTCAGATCCGAGCTACAGTTGTTACCTATGCTGCAACTGTAATGCCAGATCTTTAACCACTGTGTCAGGCCGGGGATTGAACTTGCATCCTAGCGCTTAAGAATTGCCATTGATCCTGTTTCACTACAGCAGGAACTCCCAAAGACACATTTTTTAAAGTATGGATGGAGCAGTTTTGATCATTTTTCTAAGACTGTATCAAAATAATGATACTGTAGCAAGTTGCAGAAAACCACTGTGATGTTTTTATCATCAGCAATAAACACATTGAGTACATACTACCTTTAGGAAACTTCTAGGTCTATTTAAGACCGAGAATTAATTAACACAATATTTTAGAATACAGAGAGCCTGTTCTTAAGCCATTTACAAGCTGTATGTTGAAGGACAATGTATTAGTGGAGAAGAGAAAGACAAATTTGCAAAGACCCTCAATTTAAAATTATCACACACACACACACACACAAACCCTGACCTTCACTGTGGAAATGGCAATCTGCTGAGTTTTACACTGTGACATCTAATCCTCAGTTTATTATTCTTGAGATAGAATCTCTTCAGAATCTCCAAAATATATACACATACTGAAGAGAACAGTTATATGGGGTGGGATTCTATTATAAGTAAAGGTGTGTGTGGTATCAAAATTAATTTTAGCAATAGTTACAATTTGAAAATTTTAGTTTTCATTTTGCACAAATTGCTAAAACTAATATCACTCTCTTTTTTGCATATAATTTTATATAGCATATGTTTTACATTATTAAAATGATCACTTAAATTCTCTTTTCATAAGCATATGGATAGGAAGTATAGTAAATATTTAAGTGAGTATGCAATTGAAATGTTCCTAGTCTTGACTACAATTCCTGGCATACAGTATACATTTAGTGCTTTTTTTTTCTTGTGTTTTAGGGCCACACCCGCAGCATGTGGAGGTTCCCAGGCTAGGAGTCGAATCGGAACTACAGCTGCTGGCCTTCACCACAGTCACAGCAACACAGGATCTGAGCCACGTCTGCGACCTACACCACAGCTCACAGCAACGCTGGATCCTTAACCCACTGTGTGAGGCCAGGGATTGAACTTGCAACCTCATGGTTCCTAGTCAGATTTGTTTCCATTGCGCCACGACGGGAACTCCAACATTCAGTGTTTGTTGAATGAATTATCTGCTTCCACACTGAAGCAAAACTATATAATATTGACCAATATTAATATAGTCCATTAAACCTATTATAAAGCTAGTGAAAATATTCAGTTGCATAAATAATATAATTCTCACTTAATTCATTGTTTTAGTCAGCTAGGTTTGTTAGTTCTTTGTTAAGAACTGCAGACAAGATGTCTTAAACACCAGAAATTTATTTCTCATAGTTCTGGAGCCTGAGAAATCCAAGAATCCAGCAAGGCAGGTTTTCTTCTGAGGCCTTTCCTCTTGGAGTGTAGTCTCCTGCCATTATGCATCACAGGACCTTTTCTTTTCGTGTGATGGGGAGAGAGATTGACGAAGAGCTCTTCTTATAAGGCCACCAATTCCAATAAGTTAGGATCCCACCCTTATGACTTCTTTCAACATTAATTACCTCCTAAAAGCCCTATCTCAAAATACACAGTTAGGATTTCAACATATGAATGTTGTGAGTACACAGTTAAGTCTTCAGCATTCATTAAGCTGATATGAAGATTAAAACCGTAAAATTAAGAAAAATGTTATGAAGACTAGAAGTTCAAATTATTTTCATATTGACCTCCCACAATACCTAAGTTTATAATTACTGCCTATTTGCCTTCATTTTATGTTTTTAATCAAAAAAATTGGGGGGCACACCTATGGCATTTGGAAGTTCCTGAGCTAGGCATTGAATCAGAGTTGCAGCTGCAAGCCTACGCCATAGCCACAGCAGTGCCAGATCCAAGCCGCATCTGCAACCTACACTTAAGCTTGTGGCAATTACAGATCCTTAACACACTGAGCTAGGCCAGGGACTGAACCTACATCCTCATGAATACTAGCTGGGTTCTTAACCCACTGAGCCACAATGGAAATGCCTCTATTTTTATTTTTTTAATTCATTTTAAATGCTATAGTTACATCCTAGCCTAATTCATTTTTTAATTCCCTAATAAAATTAATAAGTGCTTTTTGAAGAAGTATTATGCAAATAAAACTCAATGACATTTATCATGCAATAATCAAAATTCTGTAGACAAATATACTGCAAACTTATGTTTATAACAAAAATTTAAAATATCCTCAAGCAACTTCAAATTCTATAATGTAAATATAAAATTGAGAAAGTCTATTTCCACACCTTCTTCCCTTCTCAACTACTCTTTTTCTACCTTAGGTATAATCCATACCTTATGCATCTCTTACTACACTATGACTGTCTCAAACATGTGTACTAGATTTTCCACTGCTTCTCTATAATATTTATAATAAAATTATTTTTGGAGTTCCTGTTGTGCACAGCAGAAACAAATCTGACTAGTATCCATGAGGATATGGTTTCAATCTCCGGCCAGTGGGTTGGGGATATGGCATTGCTGTGAGCTGTGGCATAGGTCTCAGACATGGCATATGGAAGTTCCCAGGCTAGGGGACCAATTGAAGCTGCAGCTGCTGGCCTATGCCACAGCCACAGCAATGCCAGATCCAAGAAGTGTCTGTGACCTCTGCCACACCTCACGCCAACACTGGATCCTTAAGCCACTGAGTGGGGCCAGGGATTGAACCCACATCTTCATGGATACTAGTAGGGTTCATTACTACTGAGCCATAACAGGAACTCTGGTAAGATTTTTTTAAAGAGCCATAGAGGTTTAAATTTTTTTATTTTATTAATTTTTTATATTGGAGTATAGTTGATTTACAATGTTATATTAGTTTCAAGTGTACAACCAAGTGATTCAATTATGCATACACACATGCACATACATGTATATTCTTTTTCAGATTCTTTCATAGAGCCTCTTATGGAGCTTTTACTCAAGAACGGTAAATTTCTATTGAACAGATAAGTCAATGTAAAGTTTAAAAAGAGGAGGCATAAAATAGTACAAAGTTGCACACACATAGATTGTATACCATTTGATGATATGAGCTATAATTCAAGTTCTGGGTGCCCATTTTACTCTTAATCTCAATTCAATCACTTTATACTATTATTCCAAATTATTTAAAAATTTCTCCATCAGAAATAGTAGTCTTGACTAAACAATAAAAAATCTGAGAAAGAAATAGAATCAAATGAACTATAGACAAATGGACCACTTAATAATAATACAACTTCAACTGGTTAACTGAATTGCTTTCAATATTTTAGATATTAGTCATAATGGTAATTCTTTACAATTGTCCCAGGATGGCTAATTTAAATTACTACTCAAAAATACAAATCTTAATATACTACTCATATAATACAAATTATTATTATTCAGTAAGTATATATTATTATTGAACATAATAATAAATTATGTTTAAAATAAAATTGCAAGAAACATTTTGGGGGAGAAAAAAATTAAAAGAATACAGCAATTGGACTTTTCCATATTTAATCCATAGCTGTTTGGTTTTACATTCAAGGCAGCATTAAATATTAAATAGCTACTTCATATGATACAAAAGTTTTGTTCAACAGGAACCTCAGGAGTAACAGTCTAATGCATTAACTTAAATCTAATTTTATCATTACCTGCCCCTAATTTTTTTTGCATTGAACACTGAATTGAATGCATTAATCGTTTATGTTTCTAATGTGTATGTTACATTTTTTCTTTGATTTTAGCTATCCTGAAGCAGCAACTTTAAATTCTTTCTTCTCTCAAATTACGGTTTTAGATGATCATTTATCAGGTTATATTACAGGATAATGTGGTTTTTAGAAATTCCATTTGCTATATGCTGTCTGTGATCTTTGCACAGAACTTTCATTTGTCATGGGATTTAGCTCTCAGCTGTGTTTAGCTTTTAGGTCTTGAGAACAAGTCGATCCATATTCAGACACCTAATGATATAATTTATGCAGTGCCAAAGACTTGACTGCCCTCTATCAACCTATCCGTAGACAAGTCCTTTGAATGGAGTAATGGGTAACAATATGAAAAAAGGAACTCTTGGCAAATATCAAAGTTTCATATAAAACATGACTATATAACTTAGCCTTGACATTTGGCACAATGTCAGAATTTCCTAGAATATTCATTTACCCAACACTAGCCCAAAATAACCAATGTCCCAGTGTGTCTGTTGATTTGTTTTGAAATTTGTTCAAAACTGAAAAGTTAGAGACTGGTAACACTAAATATCATAAAATGAGAAAAATCTCACAACATATATGACCAAGAATCCACCCAATGTCTTCCACAGGAAAATTTCCCTATGGAAGGAAAGGTATAAGGAAAGTGTAAGGAAGGTATAAGGAAAACATAATTTATAAAGTAACAAATTTTCTCCTGTATCATACTGGAGGATGTGATTTTAAAATAAATAAAAGTTGATCAGGGATCACCTAGCATTGTTTTACTGTCAAGATTGTTTATCGTTTGTTTGAATTTGTGCTAACTAATTTTTAAATTGAGATCTTATTTTATCTCATTAAGATTTATCTTGCTGCTTTAAAAACTGAATTTAACACTTCATCAATCATTTTGTTTGTGAGAGTGCCCAAAGTGTCCCACTCCTATTCAAATAGTATTTTTATCAGGTATTCAATTTAATTTTATTATATTATTATGTCTCATTTTATAAAAGAAAACTTTATGCTTTCATTAATTCCTCAAGTGATTGTAATTAGAATTTTAAATAGTTGGTGTCAAATAACTTTCAGTCTTTTCATAAAGGAAGAATCAAAGGTTTAGAAAAAGATTTCAGGCAGACTGAAATTTTGTATATTTTGTACCTCTGAATGCCTGTTTGGTTGATCTAAAGAAATTTTCTATCCTTGATGAATTAAAAGCCTTATCAAAATTCATGTGATCTTGACTACCTGGGTCTTTATCAAAGTTCATTATAAATGAAGTATAGACTACTCATTATTAAATAATGTCTGAAGTTTGGATGCTTATAAAACTACTTAATATAGGAATTACAGCAATTTAAAGTTGTAAATGAAAAGCCTGGGACACCATCAAAGATGATTAACCATATTATCCATGAGAGTGTGCATCTCTCAAAGGGTAGTAAATAAATGGTTGCTATTCACAATGTGAGTTATAGGTTTTCTAAGGGCATGCCTCAGAAATAAGTAGTCTCAGTGGATATATGCTGAGAAAGTAAATTAATTAAATTAATAGAAAATTTGAAATGTTATTACTTTGTTTTAGCCTGAGATCAATCTCTAGGAGTGAAGGATGAAAGGAATTTGTGACCTCCACATTGCCATGGAGTTTGACTCCCCTGGTGCAAAAAGGACATAGCTGGTGGATACCTCTTATACCAGGTTTTCCAACTTTTTTGACAGTGATCCATAAGAAATACATTTCACATTGCAATCCACCTGCACACATACGCACACGCACACACACACACACACACACAAATAATTCCTACCATTATTACACGTGATGTACAAATATTTTCTTTATTCTTTTATTAGGTTCTATTACATTTTTAAAATGCTGTTTTCACATCACCAACTTGATTTCCCAGGCTGTGGGTCATGAACTACAGCCTGGAAAATACTCTCCTACTCCATATCTAATATGCATTAACACAGTCAAGAGTTTATCTGAGAAGAATGGAGCAACTAAGAGGAAGATAATTAAGAGCACGGGCAATAGAGACTTTGCATATTAGTGCAGAATCAGACACGAACATGACAACTGGCTTCACTAGTCTAATCTTTCTAGAGCCTACAGGATGGAAGGTGCTTTGGAATTTAACCCTGCCATGGACATGTTTGCTAATGGCTAGCTCTTGCCTCTCTTCTGTCTTCCACATTCAACATTTCACCAACTTCTCAGAAATATTTCCTGGATTTCTCCTTTCTATTTCCATTGTCATCATTCTAGCCCAGGATCTCATCAACTCATACCCAGAATATTACAGCATATCTGGTTGCTCACACTCTGTGGTTGCTGCAACGTTTAGCATTGCATTGTTGTTCAATTACATCATTTACCATGATTAGAATGCCATAATTATGCCGTACTTCCTAATATTTGAGAAGAGAAAAGAAAATCAACGTTGCAGAATATTTCATTTGTAGCAGCAATTGGGTTTTATTCTTTTCTCTTTGTTACTTTCCCTAATTCTCAAGACTATTCTATGAAATAGATTTCTTTGGTAATTCAGAAAGAGACAATGATAACTGGAGCTTGCTAAAAAACCAGTCACGTCACCTATATGTATTAGTTTCATATCATTGTTGTAAAGAAATTACCGTACATTTAGGTACTAAACATCATAAATCACAAGTATAAATTCAAATTTATTATCTGACAGTTCTGGAGGTCAGAATTCTAACAGAACAAAAATTAAGGTACTTGTAGGCCTCTATTCCTTCTCTAGGCTCAGTTCCTTGCTTTTTCCAGCTTATGGAGGCTTCCAACAGTCCTCATTCATGGCTCTTTCTATCTTTAAAGTTAGCGACTGCATCCCTCCAACCTCTGCTTCTGTAATCACATCTCTTCTCTGACTCTCCTGCCTCTTTCTTCCTTTATAAAGGCCCTTTGTGATTATATTATCTGCATAGGTATAATCCAGGATAATCTCCTCATCTCAAAATCATTAATTTAACTACCCTTTTGCCAAAAAAGGTAACATTTACCGTTCTAAGAGATTAAACCTGATAATGTTTCATGCCATTATTCAGCCTACTATAAATAGAATAACTATTTTTTAAGTGTACACAGACTATTCATCTAGATAGACCATATTCTGGGCCATAAAATTAGTTTCAATAAATTTCAAAGAATTGAGATTATATAAAATATCTTAGACCAAACAGAATTAAACTAAAAGGCAATAAAATAAACATATCTAGAAAGATCCCCAAACGACGGACAATTAAACAGCACTGAATTGTTCATAGATCAAAAATAATCACAATGTACATTAGAATATATATTTAACTGAATGAAAATAGAAACAAAGCATTCCGAAAATATAGAATAGAGCTAGAGTACTCTTTTATATTACATTAAAAAGATGAACTGAGAAGCAATAATCTATACTTCACCTTAAGAAACAAAAAGGCAGGGAAATAAGCTCAAAACAAAGACTAGAAAGGAAATACTGAATATGAAATCAAAAACCAATAAAAAAAAATGGAGCAATTCAGTGAAATAAAAAAATCTGGCTCTTGAAAGAAAATCAATAAAATTGACAAATCTTTAGCTAACACCCCTAAAAGAATGAATATACAAGTTATCATAAACATTAGCTCTTTGGAAAAATGTCTATGCAATTCTTCTGCCATTTTTTAATCAGATTGGTTGTTTTCTGATGTTGCATTGTACAAGCTGTTTAGAATGTTGGATATTAACCCCATATGGATCATATCACTTACAAATATTTTCTCATATTTAGTAGGTTGTATTTTCATCTTGTCCATGGTTTCCTTTGCTATGCAAAAAACTTTTAAGTTTGATTAGACCCCATTTGTTAATTTTTGCTCCTTTGTTTTAGGAGACAGATAAAAAAAGTGTTGTCATGATTTATGCCAAAGTGTTCTTCCTATGTTTTCCTCTAGAAGTTTTATGGTAAGCAGTTTTACATTTGGGTCTTTAATCCATTTGGAGTTTATTTTTTGTACATGGTGTTAGAGAATGTTCCAATTTCATTCTCTTATATGTAGCTGTCCAGCTTTCCCAGCACCACTTACTGAAGACAATTTCTTCATTCCATTGTGTAATCTTGCCTCCTTTGTCACAGATTAATTGACCATAAGCATGGGTCTATTTCTTGGCTCTCTGTTCTATTGATTTTTGTGTCTGCTTTTGTGCCAGTACTATACTGTTTTTAATTACTGTAGCTTTGCAGTATAGTTTGAAGTCAGGGAGCATGATTCCTTCAGCTTTGTTCAATATAAAGAATAAAAGAAAGGCATTAATTCTTATCCTAAAGTTATTAAGACAATAATAAGGGATTATTTGAGTTTCAACCATGGCTCAGTGGTTAATGAACCTGACTAGCATCCATGAGAACACAGGTTTGATACCTGGCCTCGCTCAGTGGGTTAAGGATCTGGTGTTGCCATGAGCTGTGGTGTAGGTTGCAGATGCAGCTTGATCCCACATTGCTGTGGCTCTGGCGTAGGCTGCCAGATACAAATATGATTGGACCCCTAGACTGGGAACCTCCATATGCCATGGGTGTGGCCCTAAAAAGACAAAAATAATAATAATAATGAGATTACTATAAGCAAATGTATGCCTTTAATCAGGCAATTTAGATAAAATGGACACGTTCCTTGAAAGATACAAATTATCTTACTTCTCTGCTATTAAATACTTTAATTTCATACTACAATGTAATTTCCCTCAAAGAAAATGCATCCCACAAAGAAAATCCCACAGGAGCTCCTTTGTGGCACACTAGGTTAAGGGTCCAGCATTTTCACTGCAACAGCTCTGGTTGTTGCTGTGTTATGGGTTCAGTCCCTGGACCAGGAACTTCCACATGCTGTGGATGCAGCCCCCCCCCCAGAAAAAAAAGAAAATCCTGCAAATGATTTCACTCGCTAATTTTACCAAATTATGATGAAATTATACAAACTCTACACAAACGCTTTAAAAAGTTAAAGGAAGAAAACATAATCCCAAACTCATTTTATGAAACTGTTATTACTCTGATAGCAAACTAGACAAATATATTAAAATAAAAAGAAAAATATAAACCAATACATAAAAACTATAAATCAATATCTCACAAATTTAGACAAAAAATCTCAACATAATATGAAAAAATCAAATCCAGTAATATTTTAAAAGGATAATAGATTATGGTCAAGTGGATCTATTTAGTGGTGTGCTCAAACAAGCTCATAAGAGCTGATTTTTGAATTTGCAAGAGTTTTTCAAGAAATTAAAAAAAAACATTATTAAAAAGTTATTATATAAGCATATGATTAATTATATTAATAAAAATATAATAGCTACACAAAACTGATCAATCCCTAATGATTTTACTGTTATATGTGTTTTTCAAGTAACTTACGTGAATTTTCTCTATGTGATGGAAATATAAAGATTTATTATAGGAATTAGACCTTATACCACTTTGGAATGAGATAGGGAAGCAAGATCTAAGAGGGAAGTTGCAAGAATGGAGACGTCAACAACCAATCTATCTGCAATGCTGACCATGTTCTGCCATCTAAATCAGACCATGAAGGAAAGCCTTCAAAGGACTATAAGAAGATATGCCTTTATGTGGCTACCATATCTGTGGATTTGCTGACAAACATCTGTCTGGGGGTGGACCTGAGATTGCTGTTGTGTGTTAACAGGGTCCATAATTGGGAAGAACTGAACTTGAAGCATGTAAGATTGAAAATAAACTGTAGCCAACATCTTTGTGTCTGCCTATCACTGCATCCAACCACAATAACCTTCAGACAGTAAAGTTATCTCATCACTTCAGCCTTCCAAACCTCACAGAAATTACACTTTTGGCCAATGCTAGTCAACCTAGAAACATACCCAGAAAGAAATTCTCCAAAGTATAGTTCTACTTTGATCAAGCTGACACAAAATGGTAGCAAAGACAAATAAAAAGGATTAAAGAATGGTGCTAGAAAGAATGCAAAAGAATTTCATAGAGAATTTTTGCAGTTCAATTTTAGGGCATAGAAAAATACCTCAATAAATGAAAAAATACTATGTTTATGGGTGGCATTACTTAAACCAGTAAAGATGATAACTTTGTCTCCAAATTAGTCTACAAATTCTTTGCAATCCTAATCAAAATTTGAAATGAGTATTTTAAAGAACCTGACATATGCATACTGATAATCATGTAAGTATAACTACTCAACAAAGGCTAAACAAATGTGAGCAAGAATAGCACCCAGGGAGAAATCAGCCTGTGAGATGTCAAGACACATTAGAGAACCATAAAAATAAAATCTGTAAGATATTGTTACAGGAATAAACTGATCCGTAAAACAGAGCAGAATGCTCACCAAAGGCTCATGTTTTTAAGGGCACTATAAATTTAAAACTATACTTAGAGTGAGTTAAATGTATTGCATAGTTGGTGATGAGAAATTGTCTTGCTTTTTGGAGCAAAATGAAAACAGGATTTTAACATTACAGCATATTGCAAATATGAATTCAAGATAGAATAACTAAGTGTGGAAGATAAATCTGTAAAGCTTTTTAGAAAGAATATCTTTGTCACCTTAATATGTGAAAAAACTTGATTCCAAAAACATAAACTCCAAGTTAAAAAAAGATATTTATCAAACTCATTATAATTATGTTTTTAATTCAGAAAAACACACTACATACAAAGATTTAATATTGAATCATTTGTATATTATAATTAATATAAAATATTTCATAATATGTAAGACTAACAAGATTAGTATCCAGACTATACAAGGAACTCCTACAAAAGAACAGGAAAAAGCGAGAAATGCAAAAGAAAAATAGACAAATAATATAAATTGGAAATTCACAGACAGGAAAACAGAAACATTATATAGAGAGAAATTCTTAGCTTTATTAGATGTTTCAGAAAAATATATCAAAATAATAATGAGATACCACTCTACACCAACAGGCTGTAAAATTTATAAAATTGACAATGGGAAATTTCACGCACTGCTGGTGAGAAGCCTACCTGGAGAGAAATTTCTATTCATCTGGTGACCCAAAATTTCACTCTGGTGTATGTGCCTAAATTAATTAAACAAGAACATTTTTCATGGTGCTATTCAGGACCACCCTAAGTGTTCATAAATAGGAAAATCGAAAGTAAATATGGCTGATACATACATAACATGTGGTGTTATGTATCAGTTAGAAATAAAGCCACTAAATGTATATATGACATGCACACACATCTTCAAAAATATTGTGTTGACTACTTTGAGAAAAAAAGGACAAGATCCATAAGCACAATTTTACATACACAAAATGATAGTCTGTGAGAAAAGGAAAAATAAAATAAAACTACATAGACTGAGGATGAGAGTGTGCTGTGAACTACAAAAGATGGTTAATGAAATTATCTATTCCTACAAAAAAAATATTGTGTTCCTAACGAATGTACTTTTGCTCTGATTTCTCAGCATACAGAGATAAATGAGTGAAGGTGGTTCTGCTAAGTTGGAGTAGAATTAAGATGAGAAGTCTCTCTCATGGTAAAGGAATTCAAGGAATGTGTGAAATAATATTACCTTCTCCTTAAAGATATATACAGTTATTTGGGAGCTGAGATATACCATGCGACTGTAACAGGACTTCATATAATTTTTGTCCACTTGTCTCTTTGGAGAAATGTCTATTCAAGACCTTTGTCCATTTCTTAAACAAGTCATTGATTTTTTTACAATTGAATTGTAGAAGTTCCTTATACATTTGGGAAATTAACACCTTACCAAATATACATAAAGATGTATGTTTTACAAATATTTTCTCCCATTCCACAGATTGCCTTTTCACTCTGTTGATTGTTTTCTTTGCTATGCAGAAGCTTTTTAGTTTGATGCACATGTCAGAGTTTTAACCATCCAGCACAACACTAACTTTGGTCTGCCTTCAAGCTAAAAGCCATATTAGGTGGGCAACCCACACCACACTGTTCCTTCCTTGCTAGTGTGGACTCTTCTTCATATTCTTCTTGCTTTTGTTCATTCATCAGTGACAACGGGTTATTGAATGTAGTTTATTCAGAATTTATAATTGCTATCTGTGAGAATACTGGCTTTGGTAGGAGGAGCTCATTTAGCCACACTGGGAGTGGAAGTCTGAGATAACGAGCTATAAAATATTATAAGTAAGAGCTATTTCTACCCTCACCCCCCACCCTGTGTTGAGTATTGGTAGCGGGAATAGTTACTTGTGCAGGACAGTTCAATACACCAATGAAGGAATCTTCCAGAAACTGATGTCATAGCAGATGACAAGGAGGTATCACAAAACAACTTGAAGAGTCTAGTCTTGTGAAGCTGGCAGCCAGTGTCTCGTTAAACTTGCATATTAGCTGGAAGCTACCAAAATCAGGACTCATTTATGACAACAATTCAGATGAGATTTTCTCCATTTTAGTCTAGATTGTACATGCAAAGGAAAGGAACCCTATTCTTGTAGATAATATTTTGTTTATAAAAACAGAAAATAATGAAGTACTTAAGTTACAGAAGAGTGAAGTAAAGGGAAAGAAAGCCAATGCCCAGGTGGAGAATTATAAATTTAAAATAAATATGCAGTATGTAATATTGCTCTTTCTAATACAACTAGAATACTTTGAAACTTTACAGACATTTAGCAGCTAATATTTACCTGGCTTATAAACTGAACTTGACATTCTTTTATTCCTATTGGAAAGGTTTTTATCACAAAAATATTAGAATTAGAATCACTATTCAACCCAGAGTCTCCAAATATTTACATGTTCAATTAAAGATGATAAATCTTGATGTGCCAAAACTAATCAACTACATAATGATGTCATAAAATAAATCTACTTATCCTACATGTGAGGAAGTAAGTGCCACTTTCAGATGTACAGATGTGGCATTCCTTGTCATCAAAACCTTGTAAAATGTAAAAGTATAAAATGTATAATATTATAGACATGTTTAGTGTAAAGAATAAACATTGAAGCAAAGTGGTTTGAGTATTAAGACCTCAGCTAAGTTTTCCTTGAACTTATTACCTTACTAATCCAAACATGCGTCTAGGACCCTCACACAGGCTGAGGCAGTCTATTATAAAGTGGCACAAAGATGTAATAGACAGGGCAAGTGACTAAAAGCTCTACTAACCTCATAAATTAAAAAAAAACTCAGCTTCTTGACTTAATAGTCAAATAGTAATTCTGAATTACAATATTAGTACTATATAGGGAATGTGTAATCTGTTACTTCTATGAATATGTTTTGGAAAAAGGGACCACAAGTGAAACTATTTACTCTGGAAAAAATGTATGAGAAGTAGAACTCCCCACTCCATCTTCTCTTCTTTCACAAATAAGTAAAATAAAGAATAAATAGGAAGTAAATACATGATAAAGTAATACAGAAAGAGGAGGAATTTTAAAGAGGTTTGGGAATCCCATTAGTATTTGAAAGTATTAAGATAACTAGAGTTCTACTCCTTAGAAAACCAACACATGCTCTGATCTAGCCTGGGATATGTTCTTAGAGTGGAGGATAGGGACAGTAAGAAAAACGTGCAGGAAATTTCAGGAAGTATTAGGTAAGAAAGTATGTGCATGTCCGATAGGCATGCCTTTTGGACAGAAGATTTTCTTTAATGTTTCTAGAACACATTTCAATTTACTCATTGGGTTAATAAATTTATGTTGAGCTCTTACTATAGGACAATAAGTAATAGGGGAAAATTGTTGATAAAACAGGGTTTCTGCCTTTTTGAAGCTTAGATTTTAGAGGGAGACGCAGACAAGCAAACACAAAATCTCAAAGCATTATGATAGCAGGAAGAGGGAACTGCTCTGTATCATGGAAGCACGCAGGAGGAGGGCTCAACCTAAACCAACAGAAAAGGTATTCCTGGAACACCTCACCAAATTGATGCATAAAGGAATTATGCTTTAGAAACACAGGGAAGAGCATAGAAGGCTGGAATGTAAAGCTTGGATGTGAAGATGATGGGGTGAAAAACAAGGGTGGAAAGGTGAACAGGATTCAGTAAATGAAGGGTCTTGTACACCACGTTATAGAATTTAGTTCTTGTATTGAGAGTAGTGGGGAGCAGAAGAGGCATGATCAGATATGCATTTTAGAAAGATCACCATCTGAGAGTTCCCATTGTGGCTTTGCTGTAAGGAACACGATTAGCATCCATGAGGACACAGGTTCAGTCTCTGGCCTCACTCATTGGATTAAGGATCCAGCATTGCCTTGAGCTGTGGTGTGGGTCACAGACGCAGCTAGGATCTGGTATGGCTGTGGCTGTGGTGTAGGCATGCACCTATAGCTCCACTTTGATCCCCTAGCCTAGGAACTTCCATATGCCACAGGTGTGGCCCTAAAAAGGCCAAAAAAAAAAAAAAAAAAGAGAGAGAGAGAGAGAGAAAGATCACCATATACAGAATAGATGTTGAGGTGGGGGTACTGCTTTAAGCAAGCAGCTTAGAAGACTCTTGCAATAAGTCATAGAAAACAGGCTTATTGCGTTATTGAGGGTAGAAGCAATGAGGATATAGGGAGGTGGGCAGATCTGAGAGGTACTAAGGACATAGAAGCACTGGTATTTGATGTTTGGTCAAACTTTGGAAGTTAGGCAGAGGGATATGTGAGGAATACTGCTATAAATGCTGTTTTGGATTGATGAACAGTGTATCATTTATTGATGAGGAAGCAAAAGAGGAGAGGCAGGTTTGGAATCAGGGAGTAGAAATAATATCACTTGTAGGCATGTTCATTTGAGGGATCTGTGAATATCCAAGTGAAAATGTCAAACACATAATTCAGTAGATGGATTAGGGACTGAATGGACGGACGGACGGATGGATGGATGGATGGACAGATGGATGGATAAACTGGAAAGGCTGTATTGAAGCTATGGAAATAGATGAGACTTACAAGAAAGAACATTATGGCATGAGAAGGAAAAAGAGCA
Organism: Catagonus wagneri; assembly: GCA_004024745.2. Lineage (NCBI taxonomy): Eukaryota > Metazoa > Chordata > Mammalia > Artiodactyla > Tayassuidae > Catagonus > Catagonus wagneri. The sequence continues at coordinate 22,449,144 of PVHT020000077.1, read as the reverse complement.
TAAAACAGTTACCTGGTGTGACATAATTTCAGAGATGGAGAGGGGAAGATGCTCTAATAAAGGATACTGAGAAGTTGTGTCCAGAGAGGAATAAAACCAGGAGCAGAAAGTGTGTTATTGTGGAAGCCAAGGGAGGAGCATTTGTAGGAAAAAGAAAGTGCCCTACAGCAGTGAATGCTATTAGGGGACAAATAAAATGGAAACAATAAAATACCCTTTAAGTTTAGCAAGATTCACACAGGTAATAGCTGCCCTGGGCCGCAAATTAGCTGATTCCTCTTTTATGGAAAAGAAAAAACCTGTTTTGAATGCTTCTCTGTGAATTGGTCAGTCTGCTCAGAGACCCCAGCTCACAGTGTGATGGCCTCTCAGTCACATTCACAGACACTAGTGGGTGTACACACCCTCTCCTATCCAGCATTTGTAATGATCCCACAGGTGACTACAATGAGCAAATAAATTTAATCCCACCTTTTATTAATTGTTCGCACCCTCCTTTTCCTCCTTCTCAGATCTTCTGCTTTCAATCAAGATTCAGTACTAAGGAGTCTTAAATGTACAGAATTGAAAAAAAAAAATCTCATAAGTAGAAGAATTCAGCAGGATCAAGCAAAATTTCCAAGTTTGGTTACTCCACATATCTTCTACTTCAAATCATCTTCTGCCCTATTCTAAAATCATATGCTGTGGGTTTCTTTATAACCTGGCAACAGGATTACCTCCCCAGAGTTGCTACCAATAAGAAGCACTTAACCATTCTTAACAGTCCATTAATTATAGAGCCCTTAAAAGAGATGTCATAGTGAGAATAATTCTCACCTCCTTACATTTATGCAGACCCACACAGACACAAACATACACACAGAAGTCAGTCCGTCCTCTTTTACCCTATTGCTCACTATTTCCTCTTTAGTGAATTTTCTTTCTTATATTTTAATTTTCTGTGTACATGATTTTCTCTGACTCTTCATTTAAATATCTTCAAAATAGGGACAATCTCTTGTACTTGAACCTTGCCAACACTTAACAGCATGCCTCAGACATAATAAATACTTGACAAAGAGTGAATAAATTTGTTCATTTAATTAAATTGTTAAGAGCTAATCAGTGTTTTTTTCAGTTCTGAGTTCTTTACAAAAATCAGAAGGTATTGTAATGTTTTTTTTTCAATTTCTAAGGTAAACTCTCTACATCATGGGACCGATATTACGGCCTAATTTATTTTGTGGTGCTCATCATGAGGTTACATTCATCCTGCTGATTGACTCTTAGTGAGATCCTATGTAATAAGATGCTCTTTTTGTTGTTGTTGTTGTTGTTGTTTTCTTGTCTTATTAGGGCCACACCTGCGGCATATAGAGGTTCCCAGGCTAACGGTCCAATCGGAGCTGTAGCTGCCAGCCTGCACCACAGCCACAGCAACGTGGGATCCGAGCTGCGTCTATGACCTACACCACAGCTCACGGCAATGCTGGATCCTTAACCCACCGAGCAAGGATCCAACCCTCAACCTCATGGTTCCTAGTCATATTCGTTTCTACTGTGCTACAATGGGAACTCCATAACATGCTCTTAATATAAAGAAAAGTTTTTAAAAATACAATAGTGAACTATTAGAACACTAGTCTTGGAAAGTTCATTGAACTTTGGGTAGATTTTGGTGCACATTAATTACATCTCCCTAAAGTTTACTTTAAAATTACTCTTGAACAGTTTGATAACTAATAAGGAGATTTAATCAGTAATCCAAAACTTACCAACAAAGAACAGCCTAGGACGAGATGGCTTCACTAGAGCAGTCTACGAAACATTTAAAGAAGAATTAACACCACAACTCCTTAAGCTCTTCCAGAATGTTGAAAGAGCAATTCGAAACTCATTCTATGAGACAAGCATAACCTGATACCAACGTCAGACGAGGATGCTATAAAAAAAGAAAAGTATAGACAAACAACTCCAAAGAATATTGATATAAAAATCCTCAATAGTGCTTTAAGGGGATTAAACACACCTTGACCAAGGGGGTCATATTTCTTAATGCAAGAATGGCTCACCACATGAAAATCAATTGACATAGTACTCCACAATAACAGAATGAAGGACAAAAAACACATGATTGTATCAACTGATGCAGAAAATTGGTAACATTTAACATATTTTCATGACAAAAAGTCTCAATAAATTAGAATTAAAATGAATATACTCAAATGTAACAAAACCACATATTAAAAGCCCACAGCTAACATCACACTCAATGATGAAAGACCAAAAGCTTTTTTCCTACAATCAAGAACAAAACAAGGATGCCTGCTCTCACCACTTCTACTCAACACAGTATTGAAAGTCCTAGCCAGAACAATTAGGTAATTAAAAAATGTGTGTCATCCAAATTGGAAAAGAAATAAAATTATCTTTGCAGAAGACATGATCTCATATGTATAAAATCCCAAATATTCCGTAAAAATCTTTTAGAAATAATAAAAGAATTCAGCAAAGCTGCAGGATACAAAATCAACACACAAAATTCAGCTGTGTTTCTATAAGCAACAATGTACCCCTACCCACCCCAAAAAAGGTTAAGAAAACAATTCCATGCAATAGCTTCAGTAAGAATAAAATACTTAGGAATGAATTTAATCAAGGAAGTGAATGACTTGTACACCAGAAACTACAAAACATTGCTGAAAGAAATTTTTAAAAGACACCAATAAGTGGAAAGGCATCTCAAGTTCGTGGATTGAAAGACAATATTGTTAAGATGCCAGTACTACCCAAAACTATCTAAAGATTCCATAAAATCCCAATGAAAAGCCCAACACCAATTTTTTTTTGCAAAAATACAAATATCCATCCTAAAATTGTTATGGAATCTCAGGAGACACCAAGTTGCCAAAACAATTTTGAAAAAGAACAGAGTTGGAAGACACACACTTCCTGACCTAAAAATATATTGCAAAACTACAGTAATCAAAAGTGTAGCTCTGATATAAATACAGATATACAAAACAATGGAACAGAATAGAGATGCCAGATATAAACTCTGCCACACACGGTCAAGTGATCTTTGGTAAGAGTACCAAAACTCACAAAGAGGAAAGGACAATCTCTTCAATAAATAAAATTAAGAAGACTAGATATCTACATGTAAAAGAATAAAGTTAGTTCTTATCTTACATTTTATACAATAATTAACCCAAAATGGATTAAATACCTAAATGCAAGATTCAAAACTAAAGTTTGCCTGAAGAAAACATGAGGGAAAACTTCATGGCATTGGGTTTGGGAATGATTTCTCAGATGTGAAATTAGAATCACATGCAATAGAAGCAAGAGATGAATGGACAACATCAAATTTATAAACTTTTATAAGGACAACAATCAACAGAGTGAAAAGGCAACCTATGGAATAGAAGAAAATATTTTTAAATCATATATTTGATGAGATTAATATTTGTAAATCAAATATTTGATAAGAAAATATTTGTAAATCATATATTTGATACAATTATTTATATATATATACATATATATATAAATATAAAGAACTTCTATAACTCAACAATGAAAAATAAAATAACCTGACGAAAAAATGTGCAGAGGACCTGAACTGACATTTCTGCAAAGATAATATACAAATCTTCATCAAAAACTTAAAAAGATGGGAGTTCCCATCGTGGCTCAGTGGTTAATGAATCCGACTAGGAGCCATGAGGTTGCGAGTTCAGTCCCTGGCCTTGCTCAGTGGGTTAAGGATTCGGCATTGCCGTGAGCTGTGGTGTAGGTTGCAGACGCGGCTCGGATCCCGCGTTGCTGTGGCTGTGGCGAAGGCCAGCAGCTACAGCTCCTGTTAGACCCCTAGCCTGGGAACCTCCATATGCCACGGGTGCAGCCCCAGGTAAGGCAAAAAGACAAAAAAAAAAAAAAAACTTAAAAAGATGCTCAACATCTAATCATTAGAGGAATGCAAATCAAAATCACAACGAGCTATAACCACACACCCATTAGGATGGCTGCTAATAAAATAATGATAAAAATATCAAAAGTTATTGGCAATAAAAGGGTTGGCAATGATGTGGGGAAATTGGAACTCTTTCCCACCATGGTGGGAATGCAAAGCAATGCCACCATTATGGAAAAAAGTATGGAAGTTCTTCAAAAAATTAAAAATAGAATTAGTGTGTGATTCACCAATCTCACTTCTGGGTTTACAACCATAGGAATTAAAAGCAGGATCTCAAAGAGATATTTGCACATCTACATTTTATTGCAGCATTGTTCATAACAGCCAAGAGGTGGAAGCAACCCAAATGTCAATCAACAAATCAATAAAGAACATGTTTTACACACACACACACACACACACACACACACACACACACACACACACATGCGCACGTGATGGAAATTATGCAGCCTTTAAAAAGAAGGAAATCCTGGAGTTCCCGGCATAGCTCAGTGGTTAACTAACTCGACTAGCATCCATGAGGACACAGGTTCAATCCCTGGCCTTTCTCAGTGGGTTAAGGATCTGGTGTTGCCATGAGCTGTGGTATCGGTTGCAGACACAGCTTGGATCCCACATTGCTGTGGCTCTGGTGTAGGCTAGTGACTACAGATATGATTGGACCCCTACCCTGGGAACCTCCATGTTTAGGTGTTATATATTAGGTATTATTAAATATACAAATGATAGTAAAAAAAGACAGAAGAGCACAATGAAATGAGAGCTATTACTGATGCTTTCCCACTAGCATGTGCAAGAATACTGGGGTTTCCATTCTAAATAATATGTATGGTGAACATATATCTTTGCTCTGCAAGAAAGTAGAGAATGGATTTTTATCTTCTCTGAGGGACTCCACTTTGCTGTTGTGAAAGTCCAGGAAATACAGTTTAAGGGCATCCTCAGTGTTCCTTGCATTTAGGTGGGGGCCCCTGACTCCCTTCGGTGAAGGTCACTGTTCAGGTATTTTCTGAACTTTATCTTGACAGATGCTTTTTGAAGATATGTGAGCTTGAGCAGGCGTGAGGATGGGTGCACAGACTAGCTTTGTGTCTACCCACAGTATTCAGTGTTTTTCACATGGGATATGATTTCTGTGCTCAGCTCAACAAAGAGTAGGTAGACTCAATCAAATATTCCTATTACAATCAAAACAGCAGTAATAATAAACTGACTTCTATGGTATATCAAAAGTCAAAACTTGGGAGCGCCCATTCTGGCTCAGTGGAAACGAATCCAGCTAGTATCCAAGAAACTCCCAGGCCTCACTCTGTGGGTTAAGGATCTAGTGTTGCCATGAGCTTTGGTGTAGGTTGCAGATGTGACTTGGATCTAGTATTGATGTGGCTGTGGTATAGGCCAGCAGCTGCAGCTCTGATTTGACTTATAGCCTGGAAAATTCTATATGCCACAGGTTACGGTCCTAAAAAAAAAAAAAAGTCAAAACTCAAGGAGAATTGTGTGTTAAAATGGAAACATCTTATTTCTTTCTTATTTCTATACTTAGTGCAGCCTCCACATGGGCAGTCATATCCACTGTCAAGGAGGCATGAGGCACTGAGAAAGCCCCAGTTCCTAACATATCTCACACTGAACACTCCCTAACATCTGAACATCAGCATTTGTCAGTCAACCACTTCCATGGGTGAGCAGGGCTTTCACTGTCACTTTTTCCATACTTTTCTTTTATGATAAGAAGAAGCTGAGGTGCCTATAAAATTCCTGGAGGTAGAAAGAAAATGGATGAAGAAATATAAATGTAGTCTTGGTGTTGCTAGACATGTATGATATGTCATATGAATAATATGGACTGGCTCTAAACTCTTGGATAACTCAAAAAAAAAATCTTTGCCCAGTTCATGATTGTGCTTAGGGCCAAAGCCATTCACAACTGACATGAAATAAACCCACAGAAGAATTTCGTTGAGTAATTTTCCAATCTATTTTGAAACCTATCATTTAAACAAAATTCTACCCATATTTTTTTTTTCAAACCAATAAGTACAGGCAAAGTACTTAAGGGAATTTAATCACTTAGCAAGTATTCTCTCACACATTCATCATGAAGTCATTGAGGCCGGTAAATGCAAAGAAATCAGATCCTGCTCCTCTCCAGATCATCAGAGGCTGAGTGTGAAAAGACTGAGACTATGGCTTGGCACAGGTCAATGTCTTTGGAGGTTAAAAAAAAGTTTCAATGAAAATTTTCTACCCTTTTTATGAAAAAGTCCTAGCTCAGTAAGCTAAGGCTTTGGATATAGAGGTTGTCATTTTTGGAGGACAGAATGAAAAGCATTCCCCAGGCTGTAGTGGTGGCAGGAAAAAGGTCTCTTCCCAGGAGAGTTTATTACTTGTCCATTAGATGGCTTAGCGTCAAATCCCACATTGGGGAGATCTAAACAAGGGTTATATGATAGCTCGGCCCCCCTGCAGCAGTTCATACTGTGAGCAGAGACAGCCTCATTACCACCCAAGCTGCTCCTACACTGACTGCAGTGTGACATGGAAAGAGCAGAAGGAAGGGGAAAGAGAGACATGTAATATGATCTGTTATTTTGCAATTAACTCAAAACTAGCCCTTGTCCACTCGTACTACACACAGCACGCACACTCACACACATGCGAAGCACGATCCAGAAACACTAAATCACTTTCCCCTCTGTCTCTCACCCTCAGGGGAACTAGCCCAGCCTCACCTTTTCCTGTGATAAAATCTAGCTCCCAAGACCCTCATGGATCAGGGCACCAGGTTCTTCACTCACCTGGGAGAAAGCCAGTTCAAGATTTCATTTATGCATATTCCTCTTCCATCACTATTTTGTGATGCCTGTTTCATGAAATGGATTTCATCATGCAATTTAAATGCAAATGATTATAAAATCTAAATATTACCTAACTAATTATGTTTGTCTTTAATTACAACTACTAATTGGTCCAGCATCCCAGAAAAACACTGGTCGGCATCAATTATATAACTTTACCAGAAAGTAGACCCGATGCTTTCTAGTTTATCCATGCTGACTCATTAAGTAAAAGTCCATTGCTAAAAACTTAAAAGGATTAGCATTGTTTGTATATTTTAAGTTATCACTAAGGTATGGAAAATAAAAAACAAAAACATTTACAAACATTATAAAGTAAAATACAAAGTATCATTACTGGTATATGCCTCTTTATCAGAAAAACCAAAATTATTGTTTGAAAAATTATTAAAACTAACAGTTAAATATGGGGAGAGAGGGAGAAAGATCCCACAAAACAGTTATAAGAAAAAAATACAAATTTCTTGTGTTAATTTTTTTAATATGAAGGGGCTATATTAAGAAAACAGGAATACATCAAGAAGAATTGAATAAGTAAAGTTATATCCCATGTTACTGATTACAGGCATTATTTTAAAAAATAATTATTCTCCTGTAATTACTTTGAGTTTAACTCATCCCAAAGTCTCAACAGTGCAGGTGTCTTGCAGGAGAAGCTAGAGATTTTACTGATGGATGCAAAAGAGCATCCGGCCCAGGAGTTAGAAAAGATGAAGGAGGACTGCTGGGATCAACCAGATGAGCCAGCAGAGATGTGACCTCATGTTTGAGCTGCAACAGTGCCTGGTGACCCTGTACCAACCTTTTGAGCATAAAAGACATACATCCCTGCTTTACTTCCACTTTCCAAATCTCATACAAATGTCTCTTCTGGCCCAAGTAAACTTGGAACTCTGAGGGGAATGGAATTCTGTTTAATGTACTGCAAGTTAGCTAACTTGACACAATACAAACTTACCACAGCCATACAGACACAAATTTTTCAAAAGAAGTGATTTATAGAGCTTTGAGGATAAAAAATAATTTTCTAACCATGATGCCAAAGGTAAAAAAATATGTAAGAGAGATGGAAAAATATGACTTTATAAAAGTTTTTAAATTTTTGTTTAAAAAAAACAAAAACCAAATAGGATTATCTTTTTAAAAAGAAAGAAAAATTACAGAAATATTTGAAATATAGTGAGAGAGAAATGGTTAACCTGCTTAATATACAAAGAAGCTTTCCAAATTAATTTTTTAAAGAAAGATTTACACCTGATATTTTATTTTTTTTAATTAAAAAAAATTTTTTTTTTCTTTTTGGCCCCATGGCAGCATAGGATTAGTTCCAGACTGCAGGGCCAGGGATCAGATCTAAGCTGCAGTTGCGACCTCAGCCACAGCTATGGCAGCACCAGACCCTTAATTTCCCACACAGGACTAGGGACTGAACCCGTGTTCCAGCATTCCCAAGACACCATCCATCCCGTTGCATCACAGTGGGAACTCCAACATCTGATATTTTGTACACACAATAAATAACTTCATTCACAAAAGAAGGGAAAAATGGCCAAAACACCTTTTTAAATGTAAAATCACACTGGAAATCAAATAAATGCAAAAGGGTATTCTCCTACCTGTTGGCAAATGTATAAAAACAAATATATACCCCAGTATAAAGAAGAAATTGGGGAATCAATACTGTAATGTATTCCTTTAATTTGACCTAGGTTTTTAAAATTTTATTAATTTATCCAGAGAAATATATCACAGTATGCCCAAGATAAAAAATAACAAATATTTTTGAAGGAATGTTTAAAAATACTTTTTCTATAAGGATACTTATAATAGCAAAAAATGGAAAAAAATGAAACATCCTATAATAAAATATTAGTTAATAGGCTTTGATATCTCCATACAATGAAATAATAAGTGGCAACTGAAAATTTTTGATTAAAAACGTGGAACTACATATGAAAAAATAAGCTGTATAAAAAGTTTTATCATGTTATCTCATCTGAGTAAAAAAATGTTATATATCTACACATATACACTCATTCACAGAGATGGAAGTAATGGAAGGATACGTACCATTACGATTACTGTACTTTTCACTTTCAAAGAATATGTAGTAGAAGAAGCAATAAAAGTCATTTTAAGTACTATTGAAAATCTTGAATACATGATACTTTCCCTTAAATTTCTATACACTTATTGAGTGTATGAAGTATAAAGATGTCAAAGAGAATAAAATGAATTTAATTAGAAAGATAAGAGAACTCTTCCTGAAAGAGGTAACATATGAGATGAGCCTTAAAGGGTGGACAGAATTTTGAGTGCAAGAATTGCAGTAGACGGAAGCATCAGTATGTATGTGGGACAAGAGATGTTTTCGGTTTGAGGAGCAACAGGTGTAGATTAAGTGTTAGAAATGAAGCTGAAAGGTAGGTTGGGATAAAGAACAATAGGTAGGCTTCTCCACCCTAATGAGGAGTCTGAATCTAGCAATATGGATACTTGGCACAACAGTATTTCGAGTGGAGCATGGCCTGAGAAATGTGTCTTTAACCTTCAGTTTATGGAGCCTGGAGCACTGTAAAGGCTCTGAGCCTGGGATTCATGCATGAATGAATTAGATGGTCACAGAGACTGACCTAGATGACTTGTTTATGAATACAAAAATGTTATTATTAAGCCTTCTCAACATATTTTCTGCCCATAAAAATCATTTTAGAAGATGGATATTGACAGTCTAGGTCAAAGGAGTATAAAGTAACAAATTTCTTTTGTTCTGCCTAGTATTAGTAAATAAGTAAGAGTCGCTCTTTTTTTTTTTCTTTTTCATCTCAGGTAATATTCTTGTAAGATATTTTTCTCTGGAATATGAATGTGTCACTCTTGGAAGCAAGCCCTGGAACATGGGTCTAATTGCCCCAAGACACACCATACAGCCCCAGACGCACAAGAATCCACCTCCCTGATCTCCGTTATGTATTCCTTCAGAACCACCCTTCTAGTTCTATGAGTCCATCTAAATATACATATGGTCACCTATCTCGAGTGAAATGACCAGGTCCAAAAAGAATTCATGCTACTCTTTAAAAAAATTACACATTGTGTCTGCCCATTTCCATGGAACCAGTTGATTCAATCAAAATTTTCCAACAAGTTTATAACTACCTTGGAAAAGGATTCTTAATCATTCATTAAGGGAAACCACTGAATGCTTCCCTGCCCTTCACAGGTAGGTCTGTGTGACAAGACAGGGATGGTGAGTTCTTATTACTGCAGAGGACTGCCACTGCAACTGAGACTTACGGGTGAAGATAAAGGTCCCAAAATAATTACTGTATGCTGAATCAAAATCTAAAAAGGGAAAGAAAATATGTTGAAATTACACTATCTGGAAATTTGGCCTCATCAACCACAAATCACAAATTCAAGCCAGAAACATGATGATTAGTGTCTTTAACACTTCAGAAAGCATTGACTTTGGGTCATCTCTGTCTAGATACATAGATAATCATCAAAAGCCTTACCAAGATTATGTACCAGTTTAAAAAATACATTTCAGACACATAAATCTATAAAGATGTTAGAGCAAGAGAAACTGTGAAAATGATGCACACTTGCTTTGCTGGGGTTGTGAATCAATTTTCCCAGTGCTTTTGCTTTGCTGTCCTACTGCTTTCCAGAGTTCGGTGTTTCTCATTTACAAAAAAAAAAATTGCGATATATTGCATTTGCAAAAAAAGTTGGATTTAACTCTATAATTTGTAAATATTTATGCATATTTCCAAAGAATACACGGGCTTAACTACATTTTTCCCTGATTACTTATATGCCTAATACATCATGTTAGATCTCACATTTGCACTTTCACAATAAAACGTTCAGATGAGAAGGCGATAACCCAAACAACCTGACAAAGAATCAGCAGACACTTGGAAAAAATAAAACCCGAAGTCAGATATAATCTATAAAATTGGGGCAGATTTAATTCAAGGGCTATTTGCTACTCATTTTAAAAATTCTTTTTTCTGTTCAAGGATGAAAACTCTGTTCCGATTTTGCAGAGGGTTAATAAACAGTCTAACAAATGACCAGCTGGTGTCAGTGACCCTACCCCATTTCTATTCCACCTTCACTCACATGGCAAGTGGGATGTGAACGCGTTGTTCTGCATTGTACTCAAAGATGACACGACTGACAGTGATTGCTCCAGCCCGTGTGTGACTGAGAAGCCCAATATGGTACCATGAGTCCTTCCTGTAGTTTGCACATATGAGGCTTGTTGGGAGACTTGTGACTGCAGCTGCTCTTAACAGTGCCTGCCATTGTTTATATCTCTGCCTCCAAAATACAAAATGGGCCGTTGCTAGGAATGAACCACTTCATTTCCTGACCACTGCAAGCCAGACTGATGTCTCTGTTGTTCTTTCCCAGATGTTCCAGAGCACGGCCATATTACTTGAGGTTGTGTTCTGCCTCATTTGGGAATGAACAAGATAAGTTAGCCTGAGCGGCAAGTATCCCTTTGGTTGAGGACAGGGTACACTGCAGTGACAGTAAGAATTAGGAGAACGACAAAAACCATATGATACCACTTCTATGTGGAATTTAAAATGTGGCACAAATGAACCTATCTACAGAACAGAAACAGACTCTCAGACATGGAGAACAGACTTGTAGTTGCCAAGGAGGAGGGGTAGGGAGTGGGATGGACTGGGAGTTTAGGGTTGGTAGCTGCAAACTATTACATTTAGAATGGATAAGCAATGAGGTCCTACTGTATAGCACAGGGAACTATATCGAATCTCTTGTGATAGAACATGATGGAAGATAATAAGAGAAAAAGAATGTATATATATATATATACATATATATATATATTTGTATATATGACTGGGTCACTTTGCTGTACAGCAGAAATTGACACAACATTGTAAGTCAACTATACTTTAATTTAAAAAAAAGAGAGGAATTCCTGTCATGGCTCAGTGGAAACAAATCTGACTAGTACCCATGAGGACGCAGGTTCAAACCCTGGCCTAGCTCAGTGGGTTAAGGATCCAGCATTGCCGTGAGCTCTGGTGCAGGTCACAGACACGGCTCAGATCTGGTGTTGTGGCTGTGGTGCAGGCAGGCAGCTACAGCTCTGATTCGACCCTTAGCCTGGGAAACTACAAGTGTGAGTGTAGTTCTAAAAAGTCAAAAAAAAAGAAAAAGAAAAAGAACCCATCCTAGGAGTTCCCATTGTGGCTCAATGGGTTAAGGACCTGATGTCATCTCTGTGAGGATGCAGGTTGGATCCCTGACATCGTTTACTGAGTTAGGGATCTGGTGTTGCCATAAGCTGTGGTATTTGTTGCAGATGCAGCTCAGATCTGGCGTTGCTGTGGCTGTGGCTATGCCGGCAACAGCAGCTCAGATTCAGCTCCTGGCATGGGAATTTCGATATGCCACAGGTGTGACTATAAAAAGAAAAAAAAAAAAGAACCAATCCAAAACACCCACTCTGCATTAGAGAGCTATGGTAAGTTGCAGACAGAATACAAAGGAGTAGGAGTCAAAATCTACCTGAGTTGTTTACTAGGTAGATCCGCTCTCAAAATGGTGCAAGTGACAAGGATGAGGGCAGGACAGGACTTCCATAAAATCTAACTTAGAGGGAGAGAGCATTTCAGGTTTGGATGTGAGGAAATCTTTCATGGAACAGAGTACATTTGAAAAAACATGATCAGAGAGGGCACTTTGAGCGTGGGAAATGTGAAACATTATACCAAAGTGGCAAATGGACAATGTGTTTTGAAAATAGTGAATACACAGGCTGGGTCCAAGAGAAGACTACAGGATATAAGAAAAAAAAAAGGTAGGAGTTCCTGTGGGGGCTCAGCAGTAAGGAACCCAGCTAGTATCCATGAGGACAATGGTTCTATTTCTGGTTTTGCCTAGTGGGTTAAGGACCTGTTGTGTGAGCTGTGGTGTAGGCTGCAGATGGGGCTCAGATCTGGCATTGCTGTGGCTGTGGTTTAGGCAAGCAGCTGCAGCTAGGATTCGACCGGTAGCCTGGGAACTTCCATACGCCTCAGGAGCGGTCACTGAGGAAAAAAAAAAAGGAAAAAGAAAACGTAGGATGAAGTCTAGGCATCAAGGTTAAAGCCACGATAGAGATGTCATAAAAACTCTGGAATTAATTAGATTAAGGAGTAATCAGTCCATAAGCATGAGGAATTGTCCCGATTCTGGCACGAACTTGCTATGTAATAGTGAATAAAGGATTTAACTTCTCAGGGCCTCAATGTTTAAACATGTAGACCAAGAAGACTAGAAGAGAAAAACAGTTCTCAACACTTGGGTGCGGTAATATTGGGGAAATTATGAGGGAACAACTGTAACTCCCACAAAGATTTGAGACAGGAGGGTAACACTGATAGCTGATGGCCAGGAATGCCTTATGTTCTGTGACACATGGAACAGTCCCACCAGAAAATGTCTACACAGTTTTCAAATGCTCCCAGGCACAGGAGAACAACCTATACACACACACACACACACACACACACACACACACACACCTATATATACATACACACATATATCCACATATATATATTCATATATATATATATATATATATATACACAAACACATATATATACTTTTTTATATAAGCCTAGAAGCCAATTCTATTTTGTATGAAAATTTAAAGTATGTTCATCACATTTGAATATAATTGCTTTCGCTGATGTAACATTCTTGTGGCATTTGAATTATCCATAAAACCCACTCATATCACTCCATTTTACATTGTCACCTTCGTGGTAAGTTGAAGTATTTATAAGAATATAATTATTTAGCCCATATTTCAAAATGCCCATATAGAAGGAAGTACTGACAATTTGCATTTGAATATTGTCTTAATTTAACTCCAAACTCAGTCGTTCTAAGTAGGGGCAAACCTCAGACTACTTCATAGTAACTTCTAATAGAGCTGCACCTAAGTTGCCACATTTTGAAAGGCACCTTCTTTTACTATAAATTAGCTTTTTTTTATTCCTCCTTCTTAGGTACAGTTAGAACATTTATTAAAGGTTTAAAATGATGTGTGCAGCTAGAAAAACTATCTATATAATTTTATTTCATCTATTAAGGAGGATGTTACAAAATATTTATGAGTCAAAGAGGCATTAGATCTGCTCGGATGGAGGACCACTGGATGACATGATCTGGAAGGCCCTTCCAGAACAAACCCTCTGTTATCTTGCTCTTGGGAGAGAGTCTGGGGTTCAGATGTGTCCCTTGAACTCTTAGAAGCTTAGTACTCTATTTTTTAACAAATACAGTTACAGATTAGTAAATGACTCCTTAATGGATGGAAGGAGCAATGTCAAAACAAATCCATCTTTCACTAACAGAACTGTATTTATCCTGAGGATATTTATCCCACGGGTAAATATAAGCACAAAATCCTTAGGATTTTTCAGTAAAGTCTTCACCAAAAACAAAGGGCTTTTCTTTGTGCCTTTCTGAAGCCAGCATGCCTCTGGTGGCCTAGGCCAGCTAAGCAGTCAGTTACTCAACTTAAAAGGATATGTGAAACATCACCAATGCTCATTTTCTTCTCTTCCCATGGTCACTCTGCCTCTTGCGTGAGAGCAGTCATGGCCATGATATTTTTCACCACGTCTTCAGTTCAGCAAACATTGATTTAAGGGCTTTACACGTCCCGCATATCCTGGTCTCTCCCCAACACACCTTGAGGGTGCAGGCATGACGCCAGCCTCGGCTGTCAGAAGACTCGCTTCCTTGGCCGGCTGTAGGATGTTTGCAGGGCCCCCTGGGAGATGTTCTGCTTAATGAGTCACAGGCTGCCTCATCCATCCAGTGCTTTGACTATCTGCCCAATCTTTCTAAGTTCCTAACCTCACACTTCCTCTTTCCTCCTACTAGATGTCTTTCTGGGAGACACTGGATACATTCTAATCCTCAGGCCTGCAGTCTTGTCAGTGTGTACAACCCGGGGGGGCTGTTGCTTTGTTGATCTTTCCTACTTGTCTAGTGGGAGGTTTGGCAAAATGGGAAGGATTCAGATTGTGAATCTTGGAAAAATATCTGAGTGGTTTGTTGTTGTTGTTTTTTTAAATTCCAGTCATTAATAATGGAGGGCTGAAACTGTCCTACTTGAAAGTGAAATCGTGTGCTTTGATACAGCCATCTGTTAGCTCTGACAATAGGAAGATCTTTCATATTCTACCCTGTTCTTTTAAAACCGAAATTGGGGGTCAATTAGTGACTGTCATTCAACTGAGAACAGCAGCTTAGAAAGTAAGATATCTTTATGTTAGAAAAGCAACTATGTTCTTTCCAAAGCAGAATCCCTTTGGTTCTTTGTGAGGCCATGCTTTGTTTTTTGACAGCCTGAACAAATTAATGGGAGAGGAATTGGGGGGTTGAAATTTTAGCAGTTGCTTTCTGTTGTTTAGCAACAGAAATTTCATTTTGCATGAGGATCTTTGATACACAGAACCCTAACCAAGTCAGATGATGGTTTCGTGAAACTGCAATATAGAGGAAATCAAAGCGAAGACACCCCTCACTTCAGAATGCATGTTATGAAACCTGATGAAACAGGCTTAGGAGGACTTCAAGTCCAGTTCCCAGACAATAATGCATAGATACCAGGTTGATTAACAGGCTATATTGATTCCTGACCCTTGATGTGGCCACATCTCTCCCCTGTACACAGAGGTCTTCAAAAGGACCTGTTCATGGAGGAGGATTTCAGTGAGGCAGGGGCTGGGAAGCTGAGTGAATAAGTTCTGTCTCAGTGGAGCTCTTCAGCACAGCTGAGGTTTGTGAGTGTTGGAATGATGTGTGTGTTATATGTGGGGAAGGTCCAAGTTTCAAAGGCTATAAAACACAGTATATAGTATCTTACATCACTTCTCAAGTCCGTACGAATTCAGATTTCTCTCTGACAAGACCTTCCCATTCGAATGGGAAGTTCAAAAGTACAGTGTGGTTTGGATTGACTGTTCAACAATAAACAGCCCTGTGAATGAAAACGTCAAAAACAATTGATAAAAACGCTAGTCCTAAGAATCAGATACAAACCTCTGTCATTTATGAGATATCATTTATCCATCAACTATAATGTAACTTGTTCCTTCTATTCATTTCCTCTTATCCTGTATGATAGCTGATTATTATCACTATATCTTTGTTAGCATGAACTCCAGGATCTGCAATAATGGTCCTGTGAAGTGAAATAGCATAATTTGTCATGCACAGGAATTTGCCTGGTTCATGGAGTCTTTGAATTAAACACATAATTGAAGCGCTCTTTTGTCTAAACTTTATCCACAGCCATAAAACAGAGAACAGAGAAAGGGCTGGAACTGTGGTGTTTCAGCTGAAACCAAAACACCAAAAATATTCTAAAGTTCAAAGGGCTCCTTGAGTAGATAGCCTATCACATCTTTGTGAAGCCATGACTATGGTTAAAATAACTAGTTCTCATTGCTAATCTGCAGGATAGTTTATTAATCACAGAGAGTGGAATCAGTTAACCTAACCAAGAGGTTGGTGCTGCATATCATTTTTCTGCTGTATTGTAATCATTCTGTATTTTCAACAGCTCTGCAGACACTCTGTTCCTGACATGGCCTTTTCTCATAAGATAAGCATTCCTGAAAGAGTAGATTGAGAGAAAATAAAAAGCATTTAGAAAAAAGATTTCCACTGACATGACTTTCATGAAGATAAAGTCTTCCTTAAAAAATTTAAAAGAAGAAAAGAAAAAGAATAGAAAAAAGAAAGAATAATAACAAATTCAACCACAGCTGTGTGTTTCTAATAGAAAAAATAATAATAATAATCCTAATAAACCAATCTGGGGACCTGAGTTGGAAGACAATGTAGGATGGGAAGAGGAGGGAGCTTTAGATTGTTAATGTAAATGAAAACTCAAAACCTCTAAGACATAAGCATCTTAGATTAACTTGAGCCCCTTTATTAGGGGCCAGGCCATCATTGGTGCTTACAGTTCAGCCTAGTTGAGGGAGGTCTGTTTTCTTGAGTACTTGTTTGGTGAACTAAGCCTTGAATTGGATCAGCTGCCCTCTAGCCTAATCATTAGAAGTAATAAGTAAAAAAATAACATGAATCCTGCTGCTTCTGTGTGTCCACTAACAAACCTTGATTCAGAGTACTTTACTTTTTCAGCTTAACACCAGGTCTTACATTTCAGTATGGAAATATATTTTCTTAAAACACAGTAATATTGAGAGTCCTTAGAGGTCTAAATCATGGCTACAGTAAGGTATTTGGTGATTATTTTTTATATGCTACGACTTCATTCATTCTTACCTTTAAAGAAGTGATTTTTGAAAGAAAAAAACCTTAGAATTTTATCAACTAGAAAACAGATGTCTTTTCATATTTATTGTATTTATTTACTCCTTAAGGCAAGATGAGTGATTACTGCCCCATCTTCTATTCTGAGCACTCTCTGATTTCAGTAGCTTTGGATTTTTCTAAAAGTTGGAGATGTCAAGCAGAGTTGTAATTAGCTCTTCAGAACAAATAACCTTGTAAACCAAAGATTTGGTTGGTTTATAAACTTGCTAGATTTGAGTGGGATGTTATATATAATGGCTTCCTTAATCCTATTAAAGAAAATTATATTCTCGGGGATAAAAAAAATACTTTGAAACCAGAATGCAAGAAGAAATGCCAGGAATCATTTCGTTTGCCCACATTGTTGGTGGCCAAATGTTCTGAAGGGAGAATAGCTAAAAGCGGTGTCTCTCTGACTGTGAGAAGTGATTCACTTGGTATGGTATGGAAGCCCAGAAAGCCTAAAGACCCAAGTCCCACAAGGTCTTGCCTCATGAGAAAACTTGGACCAGGAAATCTTACTTGGCTTTGAACTACATTCGAAGGGATGTTTTTCAAATTACTGGGATGAAATCTGACTGAGGGTGACAATTCTTTATGGTTAAGAACACAAGCCTTCTTCGTTGTTTCTTTTCTCTTTTTTTTATTCCATCTGCATCACCTGAGCTTCCTTTCTCTCCAAAACTGCTGTAAAAGTAGGGACAGGGATAAAAAGCAAATCCACCATTTGCATTTTCTGATGTCAAGATGCTTTGAAACTACATTTTTTTGTTGTTCCTAAATGTTTTCAAGGCTAAGGGGCCAAAGGACTGTGAGTGAGAGACCCTGAGTGAGCTCAAAGATTTAAAACATCTAACAAATCAAACTTCCTTTAGTGTGTCTATTAGAATCTTTGAGTCTTTAATATAATTTAAAGCAATTGTCCCCGTAGGGAGGTCTAACATTTTGCACATTTACATGGAAATAGTTGACCTGCCGGAGGAAGCTAGAAGAATTTCAAGGGTACATTTCAAGACCCTGTTTCTGTTGATAATAGTGTTCCAGAATTTATATTTATTAATATTGCTTTATTTTGGTCAGACTCCCACAGGAAATCCTGAGGAGTGTACGTTTCTGGCATATTTTATCTTAGATAGTTCCATCCCTTTGGTCTTGCATCCTGATTGCTAGACTGAAGAGTACCTTTGAAAGGCTCTGCTCTTTAATAGAGCTGAGGATGACAACAAGCAGGAACTTCAACACTCTGGGAAGACAATCTATCTACTTTCTCCAGTTATCATTAAAATGTCTTTTAGACATAGGTCATAACTGGAAACCTATAAATGATGTCTGTGTAGTGAGCACTTCCCACAGAGCTGGAGTCCCAAGTGATTAAAATTTATCACATCGTTCTTATGGTTACAAATACTGCTGATATGTGTCATTACTTAGAAAGTACTATTCATAACATTTTGATTTCAGTCCAAATCCTTTTTTCCCTGAATTTCCCATAAAATGCTCTTGATCTTGTTTTTTAAAAAAAGTCTAATCCACTTCTCCTTTGAAAGAACAAAGAAAAGGGGTTGATTGTTTTCTACTTTAAATTTTGTTTAGGGTGATATATTTATTGCCTGGTGGGATGCAGCTAATTTTCCACTGGCTTTTCCAAGAAAGTCATTAGGATAGAATTTAATCCCATTCAATATGCAGGCTCTAAGCTTTTTCATGAATTACAGGTTATGGTGTTTATTATGTAGTTCTATTAAAATGATATGTAATCATGAGACCTCTTATTTGACCATTGCTTTGTTTTTCAAAAAGGCATGTTTTGAATGTACAAATTTTCCCTCCATGTATAAAGCACAGTATACACTGAAATGCTTTCGAGGGACCCTTAATATGGTAGAAGTTTGTCAGAACACAGAAGAACAAGGTAGCCTGCCTTTTAGTCTCCCAGAGAGGTAAAGATCTAAATTTCTTTCAACATGATTTTCTAACCCACATGCACTTCTTCTGCCTTTGAGACTTTATATGTTAAGGTAAAATGTTTGTACAGAGTACCCACAGATAATTGTCTCTTATGAGCAGTGTGTATTTATTGAGAAAATAAGCCTTTGAAGAGAGCATACCACCTGCTTTTCCTCGTAAATGCTTCTTTCCTGAAAATTTAGGACAACTCTGGCTGGACAAATCTGGTTTGAGTTTTTAAACTGTTTTTTAAATTTTAGAAACTTGTAATAATATTGAGACATATTTAAAAAAGGAAAGAAAGCAAGATACCAAGGGAATTTAACACTGAGAGGCTTTTTTTTTTTCATCTAAAAGATTATTTGCTATTGACTCACATCTCCAATATTTCAAATGAAAACAAATTTCATGAAAGATGTGATCTGAACATTTGCTTCATTTCTTTACGGTTTTCTGGACTTGGGGTTCAAACTCCTCTGACTCTGGTTGCCTCATCCTAGGACGGATTCCTTCATGGTTACAAGATGTCTGTCTGTAGCAACACAGACTATACCCACTTCTTTGTTCACTTTCAAGGAGTGTGCCCCTCCCACACTCATCCACACCCAAGCGCTTAACTTTGGGATGATGACATAACACCAAGAGTTTTTAACTAAGGAGTATATCAAAACTTTTATCATGATTTGGACTCCTAGCTATGAGAGGTTCAACACCATCTAGGCTTCTAATTTAGCTGACTAATATATACATTATTATACTATAAGGTAATATTTCACATTCTATTGTGATTTAATATCACAAGCCATGTTATTTAAAGATGACAAAAATTTAGCTCATAGTTTTAGGAATAAGTAAAAGGAAAACAAAAAGGGAAAGAAGCTGAATTTCACTTAGAATTCTGAAGTCAAGAATATATGGGGAGGAGTTCCCATTGTGACTCAGCGGTAATGAACCCGACTAGTATACGTGAGGATGTGAATTCAATCCCTGGCCTACCTCAGTGAGTTAAAGATCTGGTGCTGCTGTGAGCTATGGTGTAGGCTGCAGACATGGCTCAGATCCCATGAACTGTGGCTGCAGCTCCCATTCAGCCCCTACCCTGGGAACTTCCATATCCACAGGTGTGGCCCTATAAAGAAAAAAAAAATACTTGGGGAATATTGCCAGATCTAGAATATTTTTTTAATTTTCAAAACAAAATGTACTAGTTCTTTCCATTGCTGACATAGTTGGCTCTGTGTAACTTTTGGAGCAAATCTCTTTTTGTATAATTATCTTGTACTTTAGAGTCACTTTGTGGTGGGAAAAAAAGCCAGCTGGTGGCTAGCAAAACTGAAATAGAGGGGGTGTTGATAGGAAGACAAAAAAAGGATCATAGAATTGATTTTATGAATCTTATTAAAACAAACTCCTAGGAACTAACTTATTTTGTCATATGGGTATCTTAAAATATCAAATATTCTTGGAAACAAGTAAACCATTGGCTGAGGCTTGCCAAGCATTTGTTATCTGGAGATTTTTTATTGTACATTAAAAGACTGGAAAGAGTAAATGGTACATAATAGACACAAACACAAAATTTCTGATTGTAATAGAATTTCACAGCTAATGGAATTTCAAACTGCTTTTATCAAACTTTTGTGTATTTGTTGTCATTCGTTTTGCCTGTTTATATTGAGAATTATGTTTAAAAGGAATGTCTGTAGGCAAGGTGACCCAGTAATCAGAAAAACAAACAATGTCTCTTAGATATATGCACCTCAAAATTGAATTTCCTAGTTCAGTCAACCAGCTGCCTTGTCTATGTGATAACAAAGGCTAGTATAGCGTCATTGTTTCTTTGTTTTGCAATACCACTAAATTTTCTGAAGTAGTTGTTTTAGAAGATATCCATGCCAGAAAAACATGTAAATATTGTAAACATCCTTAGAACTACAGAATATCAGATTCAGACAGGACTACAAAGATCTAGATCTAAATCCAATTTCAAAATCACCTCTCTCCCACCTCTCCAACAGGTGAGAGGTGCTGGCCTCCTAAAGCAGCCTATTCTATTTACATAGAATTAACCATAAGTCATGTAGAAGCTTCTATATATTGATCTTTGTGTATATATGACAGCAGAGACAATATATGTTTTCCTCTTCAACAATAAAACCCTTCTTTCCTCTAGAAAAAAAAAATCTTATGTTTCTGTAGTTTTGCTTCCTTCAGTGTGATTCTATATCCTCTCACCAAATACAGTTTTTGTTTTTGAGAAGCATGTTTCTTTTTTTCATTTATAATGATTTTTATTTTTTCCATTATAGCTGGTTTATAGTGTTCTGTCAGTTTTTTCTCCTGTACAGCAAGGTGACCCAGTTACACATACATGTATACATTCCATTTTCTCAGATTATCATGCTCCATCATAAGTGACTAGATATAGTTCCCAGTGCTATACAGCAGGATCTCATTGCTTATCCATTCCAAAGGCTATAGTTTGCATCTATTAACTCCAAATTCCCAGTCCACCCCACTCCCTCCCCCTCCCCCTTGGCAACTGCAATCTAATATATGGCACAAATGAACCTTTCCACAGAAAAGAAAATCATGGGTGAGAAGCATGTTTTCTTAAAGTGGGCTGCCTAGATATGAACTTGGGATTTAGAAAAAGTTGTGATCACTGTGGAATGTTGAGTGAGGTTATCACCTCTTCCTAAGCCTAGAAAGTTGATTCCAAAATTGACCTAAGCCCTCTTACACTTAAGGCAGCCCCACTACTCTTGTTGACCTATATTGAAGTCACTACTACCTAAAAGCCTGGGACCATATTTTCTCAGCTTTTTCAATGTGAACAATTTTTCCAGTTAGTTTTCTGAACCCAGCACAGGGATGTGTACTTATTGTTATTCCTATCAAAACTCATTCTGTAAGACTCAGCCAGTTCGCCCAGCTTGTCAAGCTCCTTTGGAGCCAGGTGTTGTCATTATCAGATGTAATAAAACCACAGCTCATTTGACAAGATACCTGGCAAACTGTTGAAAAAAACATCCAGAAGGCAAGGCATTCCAACATGTTAAATTCTAATACCTAAACCATTCTTTCTGAAGTTTAAATACTTTCCCAGGTAAGGCAAGATCTCATATAGTTCATGGTTAAAAAACAGGCCTAATCTTTATCAGCTCAAATCCTTGATAACTAATACCACTTTATTTTAAGCAAGAATAGCATGCCTACCAAAGTAAAAATAAGCCAGGGAAATGCAATAGCTTAAAGTCATTTATTATGAACAGTCCTCCTTTTGGTTATTTATCTGGTCTTTTTATAAAAGTGTTGATGATAAAAGTCAGATTTTGTTTACCACAGTTAGATTTTTGTCTTTCTTTAGCTTACTCCGAAGTGAAGACAAGATGAAGCAAAGGACAGTGAAATCCCCTATTAAATAAAAAGGAAACCTAGGCAAAATCTCTAGGTTAAATAGAATTTTTACGCCTAAGAGTTTTCAAAATATGCTTGCTTAACAACACTTCCCATAGAATTCATGCTATTGTCCATTAGACACTATGAAATAATAAAAATAATATTGTTGGTAAAATGTAATGATTTCCATAACTTTCCCCGGAAGCAGACACACACTAATCACAGAGAAAGAAATCTTTGCATTTAGCTTTAAAGTGTATAATCATCAAAATGCTTGAGCAGCCACATGTGTAGGAGTGATGGTTCTTGCACATATTTATGAGCTGCCTTAAATCCTTGCTGTAGCAAGAAGACAAGTAAATAAAGGACATGGTCCCATATTTAATGAGGAGGGATAGAAAAATCTAAGTTGGTATGCAGTCATCGCTCTCACAAACTGTGTTATTTTCTAAATGTTATGTTGAAATGTTTAGCTGCCTCCTTTCAGCCACCAGGACCAGCGTAAGGGAGAAATGCTATACCATCCAATATCATAGATACAAAGGATATCATTAAAAAAAATGAAATAAAATAGTTTTCTAAATGATCTATGACCCTTAAATTTTTAAATAAATATAAAAAAATGCCACCTGCCACCCACAGGGTTATCCTCAATTGTCTTCATGAGTATGTCTTCTGTGACTCTGAGAAGAATTCCATGGTACTAATTTTGGTTTAGTTTAGATGGGATTTGCACAGGGAATAATATGATTCCATCTGTGTTTTTTCCACCACTTAAAAATTACACAAGAAACACATATGTTCCATATATGTGATGGAAATATATCTGGTTTTATTTAATTTTCTCCTCTCTAGCCCAAACAGTGAGTCCTTTTTCTCTTTTCATTTTTGCAGAAAAGAATAATCCAACACTAGTAATTTATTTGAAAGTTTGCTGGGAGTCATTTTATCACATGACTCTTTGAACAGAAACGTCCTTTTCATTAGAGACAATGCTTTGTTCAGTTGCTTTTTGTTTTTAACTAAGTAGTATAAATTAACCCAGTCACAGGGTAAACAGATATTCATTTGTACGATTATCCTGTTTTTAATCCTGTTTATCCCATGTATGGCAAAGACCAGATCTTCCCTCTCAGCGCCCTGCGTGATGCTCCCAGCCTTACACACTACTCTCCAATGAGGCCCAAAGGCTCAGCATGGCCAGGTTTTGCATACAGAATTCGAGAATGCCCAGTCAAATTTGAATTTCCAATAAACAGCCAAGAACGTGTTCGTATAAGTATATTCCAAATATTATATAGGATATACTTATACAAACACATTCTTGGTTATTTATCTGAAACTCAGAATTAACTGGATGTCCTGTATTTCATCTGGCAAGCCTACAAATGCAGCTTCTGTTATTGTTTCCAGTAATTTTGTACATATTTTCCCCCTCTGTCTCTGATGACCCACTGTGCCTTGTCAAGACCCAGATCAAATGGCTTTTCTTCTTTTCCAGAAAATTTTGGCTGACCTGCTCCAAGTCCAGCTTCAGAAGGGCCGATCATTTCCACCTTTGTGCGGAGACCGTGCCTCAAACATGCTCGAGTCTGAGTCACAAGCTATATCTCACCATCTGCATGTGTACATAGACACACATGCATTTGTCTGTGTCTGGTTGTAAAGTCTCTGGGCCACAACATGATTTACTCATCTGCATCCCTGGTGCTGGCAGACAGCAGACTAAGAGCGTCTGGGTAGGGGTAAGAGAAGACGGTTGGGGCCAGAGAAAACTGGATTTGAATCTTGGCCTCTGCCACTGTATTTGAGCCTGTGGACAATATGGACAACACATTTACTCTCAGAGTCTGAAGTTTCTCAACTATTTTTTTTTTTTTTTTTTTTTGCTTTTTAGGGTCACACCTACAGCATATGGAGGTTCCCAGGCTAGGGGTCGAATCAGAGTTGCAGCTGCCGGCCTACGCCACAGACACAGCAGCATGGGACTGAGCTGCATCAGTGACCTACACCACAGCTCACAGCGACACTGGATCCTTAACCCACTGAACGAGGCCAGGAATCGAACCCGCACCGTCATGGCTCCTAGTTAGGTTTGTTAACTACTGAGCCATGAAGGGAACTCCTCTCAACTACATTTTTAAAAAAATAAAATACCCTGGCCAAGCAATTGCTGAAATTTAAATGAAGACATTTATGTGTAAGTGACCTGTCATCAAGCATGAAGAACCCTCTAACCCCACTCCTCCTTGTTGAACTAAAAAGTCCTTTCAGAGAGACAGTATCTTTCCTTTCCTTTCTTTCTTTCTTTTTTTCTTTTTCTTTTCCATTTTTTTTTTATTTTAGGGCTTCACCTGTGGCATATGGAGGTTCCCAGGCTAGGAGTCGAATTGGAGCTACAGCTGCTGGCCTATACCACAGCCACAGCAACACAGGATCCAAGCCACATCTACCACCCACCCCACAGCTCAAGGCAATGCCAGATCCTTAAACCACTGATTGAGGCCAGGGGTTGAACCCGAATCCTCATGCATACTAGTCCGGTTTGTTACCACTGAGGAACTCCCCTTTCCTTTCATTACTTGATAATGTAGAAAAAACTTCAGTATCAGTCTTCAAATTACATTGTAAATTTTGTCTGATGATGGCCTCATATTCTCAACTTTTAATAAGATATTTTCACTGCTTTTCCAATTTATCCCCAAATTCTGATCAAATCCCTTGTTTTTCCTCTATGGTCAAAGAGCACTTCTCCAATCAGACTGTATAAAACAAGCAAAACTCTGCTCCCAAAAGCTTGCAAAGTAAGAGAGTTTCTAAAAATTACTCTTGTCTCATCTGTCTGACTCACATTTATCTAAAAATAAAAGGAAAACTAGGAGAAAAAATAAACGAACGGGATAACGTGCAGCCTCATGTCTCTAAGTCAGATAACAAGATAATTTTTCTGCATGCTCTATATTTCACTTTACTTTCCCAAATGACCTTTCCACCCCCTAGACCTATCTCTGGAATATAAATCCATTAATGAGGAATCTTTTCTTCCCTTGTCCTTCTTCATATCAATCTCAACAGGATGCTAGACTGTTCCTTGAGTTCATTCACTGTATAGCCATTAAAAAGAAAATACAGTCTGGAGACTGTTTGTCTCCAAATGGTAAAGCACTGGATAAAGAAATAAATTCCTGAGTTTCTAGCTTTCATCTACCACTGCCTTTCTATGTAAAACCTAGGGGAAATTTCAAAACTCCTTTTTTTTTTTAATCTGTGAAATGGGTGAAACATTTAAAAATGTCTCTTTCACATACGCCACTTTTTAGCAGAAAATAAAAAGCTCTTAAAATATTGATTTTTATAGTTAATGGTTTTCAAAATATGCTTACCAGACTTTGAGTACCATAGGACTTAATGCCATTGCTCATTAAATGCTCTGAAATATACTAATAATATTGGTAGAAATGTGATGTTTACCATAACTTTTCCCAGAAGTATACAATCTAACTCTCAAAGTTAAAGAAGCTGGAAGAAGCATTGAGAAAAATATGTAGGGAACTTTAGAGTAAATCAGCAGACCTCCTAGGAAATACATATAGGGTGGTGCCAATTCATTCAACCACTTACTTATCCATTCATCACATGTTTAGTGAGTATGTACTATAAGCAAAGCTCTGTGACAGACTTTTTCTGAGGTTCATTTCCTCAAATTCCTAATGACAAGAAGAGTTTACTAGTAAAATGTATAACTCAGGAGTTAATAGATTATTCTTCCTAAACTAACCTTCTAATATTTTACTAACATTAACATCACATATCTAGTAAATTTCTTTCAATGAATAGAGGAGGAGTTCTTGAGATAACAAAACCTTGCTGTGAAGATCTCATTAGAATATGCTGAAGATTCAGCACAGGTAACCTTGCAGCATGAAGAAGCCTCTGAAACCAGCCTGAACCACCTTGTCTGTTAGAAGTGCTATTACTTACACTGCACACATGAGCCATAAAAATAAGACCTCACATCCTTGTCCTAAAAGGGTGATCCTAATGAAATCAGGAAAGCAATCTAAAAGAAATGAAATAGACTTGTTCAAGTTTTTTTTAATAGGCATGTTTCATTTTTGTAAAAACATCTCTAAACAGAAGAAAGGAAAGAGTGAAGGAAGGAAAAAAGGGAGGGAAAAGAGGAGGATATACGGTTTGATTCTTTTTTTTATTTTTTTTTTTATAATTGATACTCATAAGAGGCTGGGGGTGGCAAAATTGGGTAGCACAACCCGGTGCCTTTAACCATAAGGATCTATAAAGTATCATGATTTCTGAACCCAGATACTTGATATCTGAATCCTGCAGTCATAGAGGTTAGTGCAGGAACTTTAGATCAGTTTCAATCTTCCTCATAGTTCCTCAATAACTCACTTTGGTTTCTGCAACACAGAGTACTGAGAAGGGGAAAAAAAAAAAAAAAACTCCCTCCAGCTTCAGAGAAAGAGTGGAGAGGATTCTCAAAGGTTTCTGCACTGATGGGAAATGATCATTCTTGACCTCTTTCTCTATCCCCTCCAGAGGCTCATGGCTCTTTGTAGACACAACTAGAGAGATTGAACAGCTTCCCCCATATTTCCAGGTCAAGGGGGCAAGGCTAGACTTGTTCAGATATTTACTAAGTGCCTAATAAGCACAAAACATAGTACTCGGTGCTTTACAGATCTCCCAAAATAAAAGATATGGTTCCCACTGGAGCAAGAAAAATGTATATAAGCAAAAATAGATGACAAATTAGCCGTAAAACAAGAGATTTCACAAGGTTATTGCTAAAAGCAAATGTCCACAATGTGAAAGCTCTCTTGTCCAATGTATTTAATATGCACTGCTTTATTTAAAAATGGATTTATCAATGTCTGTCAAGTGCATGGAGCTCACACGCACACATATATACACATATACAATCACCAGTCTATTAGAATAAAATTTTTTTAAAATTAAAAGTTATAAAAATATACAAAGTTTAAACAATTATAGGGAGAGCAGAGATTAGGAAGAGATGGCATTTACTGAGCATTTTTTACTGCTCCAGGTAATGTACTAAGTGCTCTAAATGCATTTGTTCAATTAATTCTTGCAACAAATGAATGGGATAGAGATTATTACCATTTTATATTTGAGGAAACCAAGACTTAGAAAGGTTTAAGTAATTTGTCTGAAATGTCACAACTAATTCCACATTTCTGAAGCATTTGACGATATACTAGAGAATTAGTGGGATCTCTGTTGTACAAACACAACATGAGTCTGCTCTTTGGAACTCAGCACTTCATGACAAAATCAAAATTTCCATGGAGTTGGCTTAATTATTCACATAAAAAGACAAATATTACAAGAAAGATTGAAGGATGTATTGGCAAATTGGCTAATGAGTAGGATTAAATGAGAAAAAAAATTTGAAGCAAATGAACCTGAGAAGCAATTTGTAAGGAAGAGCATATAGACAGTTGATTTACATTTCATCGTTAAACTCTCCTTGAATATCTAATCTTTGCAAGTCCCTCCCTTTGATGGTGATAATAGAAACAATGACAGATGGAATTGGCTGCCTTCAAGAAGCTAATAATAGTTCTGTGTGAGATGATGGGATGATGATATGGGGAAGAGGGAAGAGACAGACAATACAATGGGTAGGAAGCCCTATTACAGAGTTGTGGACAAAAGGATGTGGAGGCACGGAGTGGAACCACACAGACCACATTTTGGACCTGGGAATGACTTCAATGAGACAGTCATAGTTTATCTGGGCTTCCATAGATGGACAAAGTTTGCCTGAAAAATAAAGGGTGGAGGGTATTTCTGACAGAAAAGAAAATAAGTACAAATGCATAAAATTTGTTATGTCAGGTTTTCTGGATGAGTCAAAAAAGCACCTCTAAGGTGAAACAAAGCCAGGAGATATTTAAAGTGAGCTTGGACACAACCTTCAGGAAAAAATAGGAAAATGGGGAAAAGGCAAGGCCAGTTAGGGTGAGAAAGCAGTGAAAATGCAAAAGAGTTAAGAAATTGTGACCGATCATTAGGAATTAGAAGAACCAAATGCTTCTCCTTTTCTAGCACAGAAAAAAAGCATCATAATTCATCCAGTTGTTCAACCCAAAAACCAAGGTATCATGTGTGCCTCCTTCCACCCCCTGATTCCCTGTATCTCTTCAGTCACCAGGTTCATTGACTCTGCCTCCTAAGCCTCCCTCCTGTCTGCTCACTTCTCTGTACCCTCGATGCTAGTGAATTAGGACAGATCTCTGCATCTTCTCGCCTGGGCTAGAGCAGCAGCCTCCTAACTGTTCCCCATTAGTCCTACTGGCCTTCCTTTAGCCAGCATGACCTTTTTAACGAGACAAATCCAACTATATCCCTCTTCCCTAGGGTTTCTCAATACTCTTTTTTTTTTCTCTCTTAATGGATTTTATTTCAATTATAGGTGTGCATAAATCATCACAAGTCAATACTCTTGAGGGAAGATTCCTTTCTTCACCAGGTACTCTCCAGCCTCTACTTACTGTTTCCTACCCCACCTCTTAGTTCCTCCGCCTCCTACAAAAACACCCCCGCAATGATTCACTCATGTTGAATTACTTTCCTTTCCCAAGATACATCGTGCCCTCTCTCTCCAGACTTTGGCTCATGCTGTTTTTCTGTCTGAAACACTGTCTTCAGGTTTCTCTTGACTAACTCCACCTCATCCTCTAACTCTCACCTTACAGGTCACTTTCTCTGGAAAGCCTTCTCGGATCTTCACAGTTGAATTAAGCATCCTCCCCCAGTGACTACATAACACATTGCTCTTTCTCTTTCCCAGAACTCAGACATGTGTAATTGCCTGTTAACTTATCTGTATTTCCCAATAGACCTTCGGTTCCAAAGAGCAGGAACACATCCACTGAATCCATTGTATACCCTTTAGCAGCTGGTGCATATTAGACCAATAAAGGAATAACTGAATGAATTTTACTGACTTCGGGACAATACTGAGGAAGGATAAAGGACTGGCACATAGCAGTGGATGAGTCAATTGAGGTTCAGCTACCAACTACAAGAATAAACCATGAGGGCAGCTCAGGTTCAGCCAGAATTGATCAAGCAGGTTCCAAGCAAAATCAGGCTTGAGGCTTGCCAAGAAATTTTGTCTATCTGCATCTGAGTAGTTTTGTGGAAGCCAGAAACCTGAGTGTTTGCTCAAAACTAGGGAAGTTCTCTTCTCAGCTGGGGTCCAGAATGTAAGTCCTAAAAATAAAAAAGAGGGTTGGACCAAGTTGGGATAAGAAAGTCAAGAAAGCTTTAGGGAAATGACCTGATATGACAGATTGGAGAAATATCAGTAATGGGTGGTTAGTTCTCTGTTGTGATAAAAAAAAAAATCTAAAATATGGGAACTTTTATTATAAGCAGTGCTATTGCTAGCAACTTTTAATTATTCCATAAATTAATTTGCACTTCAAATAAATGCAGGAACCAAGTTTTATTGTCTCCTAAATTGAGATAGTGTCATTTTCCCCTAATCCCCTACTTTGCAGCTGAACTTTAATTCTTTCACCATACTAATCTCTCATGGTGTTTATAGGACTCCTCATAGTGGTTTAAATAAAGTGGAGAGCAAAATCAAATACACCACGGCTAACTTTCCTTCATAAGGAAGGTATAAAGTCCCAGACTTGGCTTAATAAAAAAATCAAATAAATATCTGGATATTTGAAAGGTCAGATGAGAGGGCAGGAAATGACAGACAGAGGAGCATCATGGCACCTGGTGAAGGCATCAGTACTGGGTGTTGCATTTCTGTGTTTTAGATCTGTATCTCTTCCCCGCAGTTGGTGATTGGTCTCTGTAGCAGCATCTGTCTAGAGGTAGGAAAAGCTGGCCATTATCTAGGCTTTAAATTGTGTATAAAGTCTGATAAGACTTTCTGTTTTTCAAGAATAATTTAAGCTTTTCTGAACTTTTCTGGGTAAAAGCACACTTAATCATCATGCAGCAAAGCTGGAAGCTGGCCAAATGCAGGACAATCAAAGTGCTTTCTCTCAAAAAGCCCTGAGCCGGATACCTCAGCTTTGGATAAGTACTAGTGGGAGAAATGCAAGGACCTTGGTTCTGGACATTTTCAAAAATCTTCTGAGTTAAAGCAGATCCTTCTACCCTTTGGAGTAAAACGTAGGACTGGAGCATGAAAATGAGTGACTAATCTATGAATAATAATTTTTTATTTAATAAATAAAGAATATAGAACAGCTTACAATTATGAGCCATAAAGATAATTCTTAAGCAAGAATTTCTTCCTTAATTGATGTGTCTGAATATCTACCCTCCCCTCCCCCACAAAATAAGCCTAACTTACTGCCTTTGGCAGTTTTATGCTAAAATGCATGGTTATATATAATCTGGGAAAACCTAAGATAAGCACATCCTTCCTAATTGCCTCTTTCTAAGTTATGTTTCTTTCAAGTCCTCATGTTAAAGGCTCAAATTATATTTTTAGGGTTTTTATCACGTTTTATGCCTCTAACTCTGCAATGTTAGATCTCAAGGGGCCCACTGTAGGGAAGGTGATGGAGACACAGTTTAAGTGAATCCCTCCTTCCTTAACAAACCCCACGAGCTGCCAACACTCTGATGTCATCGGCTACGTGGTTATGCTCCTCCATTGATAATGCAACACTCATTCATTTAACAGACAACACTGCAAATAAAGAGGAATCAAGGACTTAGAAATGCATTGGATGACAGTCACCAACTTTAATTCAGCTTTGTCCTTGATTGTGATAAGCCTTATTACTCTTCTGTGCCTCATTTGTTCACTTTACCACCAGGGTTTTGAACGAGAATAATCTCAAAAACCCCAATCTAAAATTCCAGTAGTTCTTGACTTATTTTGATGCATCCCATAAAAAATATGGAATGTACTCTGCATGACAAATGTTACTGGTTTGCCTTCAAGTTTCATGCTTACTTTGCACTTCCTTTTTTCCCTTTCAAAATTCACCTATGATTTAATACTTGCCTGTTCTAATTATTCTAAATGTCAATCCACTTGGAATTTTGTAAATGTTACAATATAATACAAGGTAAAGTTACATAAATCTCAACTATTAGTTAGGCCAACATTAATATATTCCTAATCAAAAAAAACTTTAAAGGGTTTTAAAACTTCAAGTTTTTAATTTTAATTTCCAGAATTACATCAGAATAACTAGTCTTCCTTATTCGACTTTGAAGAATTCACAGTCAAATGAATAATGTGGTAAGATAATCTAAAAAGGCAAAAACCAAAATCACATAATTTTGTGTTTTAACACACTAAGAAATAACATTGGCTTGGAAAAATATAAGTTATTGAATGTCTTATTGTATTCATTGTTATCTAGTTCTCATATGGTACATAATCATATGGCACATTCCACAAATTATTGTAGGCATAGAGCAATCCTTTTCTAATCCTTATGGCCATATATTCCCAAGAATATCAGTATTAAAGGGTTACTGGCTTAAGCTCAAAATATTAAATTTCCTTTTGGAAAAAAAAACATTTCCTCTCCTCTGTCTCTACTCCTATTTCCTATATACCATGTCCCAACAGCCCCCATTATTCTGAGAACTTCTATTATAAATATTTTGCCTCTGTGTAGCTCGTGCTCTATGGAATAGCCTTCCATTCTTTTCCCTTAATTGAATAAGGGAAGTCAGTGCTTACTATTGCTGGCCAGTGCTGAAGACCACAGAACTAAGAGGACACAATCCCTGCCCTACTAAAAACAAAACAAAACAAAAAAACTCACATTTTCAAGAAATTATTCATTCCCTCTAAGGCCTAGTTTCTTCATCAACAAGAGAGAAACAGTAATTACTGCATGAACTTTTGAGAAGAGTCAATGAAATAGCAATTTTTAAACACTTTGCAAATGCTTTAGTGAATACTTAACACTTTAAATATTGTTTTCCATTCTATTCCCTAAGTACTGTAATAGAAAACACAAAAAAGGAGATAATGTTTGAACCATGTCTTAAAAAGGATTGTTCCTCAGAGGAAGAAATATGGAAAACATTTAAGATATTGGTAATATACCGTATGTATATAAAACACTTGAAAGAACATGCCATGTTCAGTTTTTTTTTGGGGGGGGTGAAGGGGAACAGGTGCAGTACATGAAACTTCCCAGGCTAGGAGTTGAATCGGAGCTACAGCTTCTGGCCTATGCCACAGTCACAGCAACACCTGATCCTTAACCCAGAGTGAGGCCAGGGATGGAACTCGCCTCCTCATGGATGCTAGCTGGGTTTGTTTCCACTGAGCCAGGAAAGGAACTCTGACATATCATGTTCCATTTTAAAGAATTACTTTAGGGAGTCTCCATTGTGGCGCAGCAGAAACGAATCCAACTAGGAACCATGAGGTTGCAGTTTGATCCCTGGCCTTGCTCAGTAGGTTAGGGATCCAGCATTGCCATGAGCTGTGGTGTAGCTCACAGACTCTGCTCAGATTCTGCATTGCTGTGGCTGTGGTGTAGGCCGACAGCTGTAGCCCCGATTAGACCCCTAGCCTTGGAACCTCCATATGCCACAAGTGTGGCCCTAAAAGGCAGAAAGAAAAAAAAAAGAAACTACTTTAAAGAACTATTTAAAGAAAATATTTGTGAATGATATGACTGGTAAGGGGTTAATATCCAAAATATATAAGGCGATTGTACAACTCAACAGCAAAAAACCCCAAACAACTCAATTTAAAAAATAGACACTTTTGCAAAGAGGAGGTGCAGATGGCCAACAGACATATGAAAAGATACTCAACATCACCAATCCTCAGGGAAATCATCAGAAAATGGGATATCACTTCACACTTGTCAGAGTGGCTATCATGAAAAAAACCTAAGTAACAAATGCTGACGAAGATGTGGAGAAAAGGGAACTCTTGAACAATGTTGCTGGGAATGTAAGTTGGTGTAGCCACTGTGGAAAACAGTGTGGCGGTTTCTCAAAAAACTAAAAATAGAACTACCATATGACCCAGCAATTCCACTCCTGGATATGTATGTCCCCAGAAACCAAAAACATAAGGAGCATCAACTATATGTGGTCACTAACTGAACCTTGAGGTGAAGGTTGACCCTGAGCCCTTCTTATTTTATTTTATTTTATTTGCATTTTAGGGCTGCACCCATGGATATGGATGTTCCCAGGCTAGGGGTCAAATCAGAACTGTAGCCACTGGCCTACGCCACAGCCATAGCAACACCAGATCCAAGCTGCGTCTGCGACCTACACGACAGCTCACATCAACCCAAAGTTCATAACAGCATTTTTTAAAATTACCAAGATATGGAAGAAAGTGTGCACCAACAGATGAATGGATAAAAAAAAAGATGTGGATATACTATATACATACATATATATATATATATATATATATATATATATGTATATATATATGTACTACTCAGCCATGGAATGAAATTTTGCCATTTGCAGAAATACAGATGTACTTGGAGGGTATTATACCAAGTGAAATAAATAGACATAGAAAGACAAATCCTGTATGATAGCACTTATATGTGGAATCTAAAAAATTACAACAAACTAGTGAATATAACAAAAAAAGAGGCAGACCTACAGATGTAGAGAGCAAGGTAGTATTTACCAGTGGGGAGAGGGACGTGGAGAGGTCAACATAGCGGTAGGTATTAAGAAGTGCAAACTATGATGCATAAGCCATAGGGATACATTATACAAAACAGGGAATATAGCAATATCTTGTAATAACTATTAATGGAATATAACCTTTAAAAATTGTGAATCACTGTGTTGTAAACTTATAATACTGTACATCAACTCTACTTCAATTTAAAAAAAATAGTCGTTTTGCCAAAATATAAAAAAAAGGTAAAGAACTAGAAAGATGTTCAAGACAGGACAGAAAAACAAGATACAAAACTAGAAAGCTAGGCTGGTTTAACAGATTGAATCTGCAGAGAACACAGAACTGATAAGGAGTTTTAAAAAGGAAAATAACAGTTCTATTTGTATAGCAGAAAAATCATTATGGTTTCTATAATGATTAGTGGTGCAAGAGCCTACGGGGAGTGAAATCAGGTAAGATAAACCTAAAATCCCAGAATCAGATAAGAGAAGATGCTGTCTGAACTAAAACAATGGCATTTGTGAATGGTGGGATGTTGAATCAAGAAATATTTAGAAGTAGCATCACCTATATGTAGTTACTAAATGAACCTTGAGGAGAAGGTTGACCCTGAACCTTTCTTATTTTATTTTATTTGCTTTTTAGGGCCGCATCCGCGGCATATGGATGTTCCCAGGCTAGGGTTCGAATCAGAGCTGTAGCCTCTGGCCTACGCCACAGCAACACCAGATCCAAGCCACGTCTGCGACCTACACCACAGCTCACAGCAACGCTGGATCCTTAACCCAGTGAGCGAGGCCAGGGATCGAACCCGCAACTTCATGGTTCCTTGTCAGACTCATTTCTGCTGCGCCATGATGGGAACTCCCTTGAGGCTTTCAATTTGATGGCCAAGTGGATAGATTCACAATTAACTAAAATAGAAACTACAGAAAAGGAGTACGTGTATTGGGGAAGCAGGAAGTGAATAGATGTAGAAAGTTGGAGTTTATGGACATGGTTTTAGACAAGCTAAAACCCAGGAGAATACCAATCCCGCAAGAGGGCAGGGAAAAGGGAAGGAACCAATACAGAAATTCTGGAATAAAGGGTACCATAAAAGAGAATAACGCATGGGGAGCCAAGAGAATGAGTTTCAAAAAGGAATTAAATATTTATGCCAATATCATAGAGAGGTCAAGTAAGAGAATGAGGAGAAATCTGGCTCAATCTTCTAACCTCGGCATTGGGGGAGAGGGATAATGTACAGTCTCTTTTCCTGCTGGGCTTGAGGAAGGGAGTACAATCAGAGCAAATTAATGTTTCCGTCTTAAATTGAGAAGGTGAAGGGAGCTCTCTGTAGAAAGTTTAACAATGTGGGGAAGAATTAGAAGATTTGGTATTTCAATGAAGAGATTGGGAGGAGAGCCAGCAGGCAGAGGAGGGGGATGTCACCAGACCACCGGGAAAGAACAAGACCAACCTGAATGGAGATAAGTATGAGAGGATTAATGGTGAAGGCACTCTGATTTCTTTTTATCCTTATCTTAAGTAAAATAATTTTCAGCACTTCAAAATCCTTTCTGATATCACGTTAACTTAATAACCTAATACTCTGGATGTTCCACAACTCTTCCCCGTATGTGAAGGCACTATGCCAATCTAAGCAACAGTGATGCCAACCGCCCTAATGAGAAAGTACAGTGTAGCTGTTGCAAAATGGCAACAACTTTTCCCATTCAGGTTGAAAGCCACTAGTTCCCCTGTAAGCTTCTCAAGCGTCACTCTGGATTTAATGACAGTCTTGATAGGCTTCAAAGATAGCTGTTTATGGTGGACCTCAGTCATTTTCCCAGCAAGGAAAACTCAAATCTGCATTCTTCTGATTTAGCTGCTTATCTCTGTAAAACATATAGAACTGTTACCTACCAGTCAAGCCAAGACATTATCCTGCAGAATCTGCCTGAAACCCCATCATCACCACCTAAGAAAAGCTGGCAGAGTCTAGGTGTGCCCCATACAATCATTCAAAACTAAAGAAAAAAAGATGGGGTAAATAAAGTACATGTCTAAATCAAAAGATAAAGTTCTGAAAATTGTTTTTGTCACCAGATAGGCCTTGCTGAGAGCCCTGTTTTCTTTTGCCAAGATGTTGAATCTAACATTTTACAGCCAGTTTTTTTCAACAGTCCTGTGGTTAGAAGAAAAGAAAAGATGGATTGCTATACTGACCACATTTGGATAAGCTGTAGAAATAACTTAATCAACCTGGCACTTAGGACATTGTTCAAATGAGCAGTTTACTCCACTGTCAAATCAGTAAATAGACAGAGTGTCAAGGTAATTTGTTGATGCATTTATCCTAGTATTGTGGTTAGAACACACGGTCCACAAATGCCTTGACACTTTTATCAAAATGTGGGTCCTATGTCCCATCCCCTTGAAACCAGAAGGATTTATGATGGAATAAGCCAAACACCATGAAAGTAGTCTGATGACTTCCACCAGGCTGGAAAGGCCACATACAGTTACTCAGTCAAAAGTCCCAGCTGAGCTAACAGTGAACAGGTAACATCAGTTGCCAGCCACGTGAAACAAAAAACCCAATTGAAAAATACGCAGAAGACCTAAACAGACACTTCTCCAAAGAAGACACACAGATGGCCAACAAGCACATGAAAAAATGCTCAATATCACTAATTATTAGAGAAATGAAAATCAAAACTACCATGAGGTACCACCTCACACTGGTCAGAATGGTTATCATTAATAAGTCTATAAATAAGAAATTTGGAGCAGATGTGGAGAAAAGGGAACCCTCCCACACTGCTGATAGGAATGTAAATTGGTACGACCACTATGGAAAACAGTATGGAGGTTCCTCAGAAAACTAAATGTAGAACTACTATATGATCCAGCAATCCCACTCCTGGGCATACATCCAGACAAAACTATACTTCAAAAGGATACATGCACTTGTATTTTCATAGCAGCACTATTTACAATAGCCAAGACATGGAAACAACCTAAATGTTCATTGACAGATGAATGGACTAAGAAGGTGTGGTATATACATACAATGGAATACTACTCAAAAATAAAAAGAACAAAACAATACCATTTGCAGCAACATGGATGTAAATAAAGATTTTCATATTAAGTGAAATAAGTAATAAAGAGAAAGACAAATACCACATGATATCACTTAAAAGTAGAATTTAAAATGTGGCACAAGAAACATATCTATAGAACAGAAACAGACTCACAAACATGGAGAACAGACTTGTGGTTATCAAGGGGGAAGGAGGAGGGAGTGGGATAGACAGGGAGTTTGGGGTTGGTAGTTGCAAACTATTACATTTAGAATGCATAAGGAACAAGGTCCTTCTGTACCACACAACTGGTCACCTTGCTGTACAGGTGAAACTGGCACAACATTGTAAATCAATTATACTTTATTAAAAAAAAAAAAAAGTTCAGTGGCCCTCAGTGTTCTCTTGTAGTGCAACAGGGTAAAGATCCAGTATTGTCACTGCTATGGGTTTGACCCCTGGCCCGGGAATTTTCATGCCATGGGTGTGGCCAAAAAATATTTAAAAGGCCCAATGGTCCTTGAAGAAATTGTCAGTGAGAGCTTAAAGGTAATTGAGAAAAATATTGAAAGCTGGAGGAAAGGAGATTCTGTCTATAGTGGGAAATCTTCACAAAACAATTGCTTGCAGTGACATAGAAATGGAAAAATATCTCAGGAGTTCCCATTGTGGCTCAGCAGCTATGAACCTGACAAGTAACTGTGAGGACAGGGATTCGATCCCAGGCCTTTCTCAGTAGGTTAAGGATACAGCTTTGCTGTGAGCTGTGGTGTAGGTCACAGATGAGGCTCAGATCCTGCGTTGCTATGGCTGTGGTGTAGGGCAGCAGCTACAGCTCTGATTTGACCCCTAGCCTAGGAACTTCCATATGATGTGGGTGTGACTCTAAAACAAAAAGAAAAAAGAAAAGCATCTCTTAAAATAATGGATCGAACTAAGGATATCTTCAGGTAGAATGCAAATAAAAACAAAAAATGTCAACTGGTTTTCTTTTACCATATATCAGATGACATGGATAAGGCAAGATAAGCCAAAGAAAATTTTCCATTTCCAAAATTACATAGAGAAAATATAAAGCAGCCAAGACTCGGGCTTTAAAATAAAACTATTTCCAGTCTCCTACTGTAGATTCCCAAAGTGAAAGGAGTCTTAGGATATATGTCAAATCAGCAAAAAAAAAAAAAAAAGTGGTCTCAAGGTAAATGCAAAGCCAATGTGTAGCTATAATGTTTAAACCTTCAGAATTATTTCAGATAGGGCCTCAGAGACATTTTCCAACAACAAAAGACCTTCCAAGTCTCTTAAGGCATGCTTTGTGATGACCCCCCCAATTAAATAATAAGGCTTCTAAGAATGATAAGAGTGGTATCCCACTGGATCAGCCTTCTGGGAGCCCAAGGGCTTACCTGGAAGAGGTTCGTGACTGTCACTTCTATCGAATGGAGCAGATTTTAAATTGGTACATGAGAAGCTTATAGAGTTTTTAAAGGAATTGTTTCAGCTTGGACTGATATGGACATGGTACTGAATGAAGGGCAGGCTTTGATCAGGAAGCAGACTGAGAAAATTACTCAGCTGCACCTTGGGCCATTTCTTATGGAAAAGAAGGATAAATCACAAAAATCTGAGGACAACCTCAAGTCCACGGAGAATTAGTCCTGCAGAACAGTACTGATCCCTAATTCGAAAACTGGCAATACCTGCCCAGCCAAATTTCAGATATACTATAGATCAGTGATTGCTATACCTTCTATTTTCCCCCTTTTCCGTTTTGCATAGGAGTGTCTGACACTTACCAAAGCCTATTCCACCACGTTATATTTGGTGTGGGGGAGCAGACAGCTTGTTTTCTCTAGGTTATCCATCTTCACGTAGAGAAGAATGGTATTCACAGAATGGAACCCAAGAAACTGTACATCAAGAAACTCTTCTCTCTGGAGCTGCTTTAGACAATGAGATTCTGGATATCAACAAGCTTGAACTTGATGTTACAACGGGATAAAGCATGAGAAGGGAGAAGGGGAATGATCCTGAAAGGGGATCACTTATTTTGCACGTGGAAGGAATGTAAATAATTTGTGAGCATAGTACAAACAGCGGTTGTTTAAAATGTGGTTCTAAAGATTGTTGACATTCCTTCCATCAGGAAGTGGCATCTATGCAGACGGACTTAAGACTATTTCAACCAATAGAGTATGAAAGAAGTGATGCTGTGTCACTTCTAAGTCTGGATCAGAAATCTCATGCAACATCTGCCTGGTATTCTGTATGTGTGTGTGTATATTATATGCATGTATGCACACAACTGTTAAGCACAGATAAAACCAGCTTGTTAATATTGCCAGTCCACATGCAAGGGACAGGAGGTTAGCAGGTAAGGCTAATGTGGGGGAAGAGGGAAGGGAGGAGAAGGAACCAAGGGGAAAAAAAGGAAAGTGAAGATTGACTCCATTAGGAATATATGGTCAAACATTTATGAACTTATGAAAAATACATACGTGTTTACATAGGTTCAGTTATTCATGTATGTGTATGTATACAGACATCTTTTTATATTGGGACACAGGGAACATAGACAATGGGTGACAGAATTATCAATGACTTTCAGTAGGATTAAAAGAGAAAAGTAGTTATAGGGCAAGGACAGCCATGGCAAAATAAGGACGGTACAGAGTCACAGGTATGAAGCTGGCTAAACCCAGGAGAAATCACCGTCCAGGTGACAAATACTGAGGACACGGTGGTGAACTGAGGAATGCATGGATACAGGTCGAAGTGAATAAACAAAAGCAATGGGAATCAGAAGACTACAGATAAT
The DNA here is from genome assembly GCA_004024745.2 of Catagonus wagneri. Lineage (NCBI taxonomy): Eukaryota > Metazoa > Chordata > Mammalia > Artiodactyla > Tayassuidae > Catagonus > Catagonus wagneri. Next base: position 22,409,033 of record PVHT020000077.1, on the reverse strand, counting down.
GGAGAACAATAGGAATATTTGTTATAAATATTTGTTATAAATAAAGCAGGCCAGAAGTTCCCATTGTGGCTCAGAGGTAACAAACCGAGTAGTATCCATGAGGACATGGGTTTGATCCCTGGCCTCGCTTAGTGGGTCAAGGATCCGGCATTGCTCTGAGCTGTGGTGTAGGTTGCAGGCAGAGCTTGGATCTGGCATTGCTGTGGCTGTGGCCAGCGACTACAGTTCTGATTCAACCCGTACCCTGGGAACGTTCATATGGCAAGGTGCAGCCCTAAAAAGACAAAAAAAAAAAAAAAAGGCTGGGCAGAGAGCAACAAATATGAACATATAAAATACTTGAAAAGATAGGGGAGGTACTACAGAAGAAACAAGATTCAAAGTGCAAGAAATCTAGGAAGGAAATGCCATGGGCTGTCAGCAACAAAAAAGTCTTTAATAACCAAGATTAAGTCTTATCTTCCCAAGGAGCTTCCAGATCACGTAATTTGTGGGTTACTTTGGGGAGGCAGGGTTAAATGGTATAATAGTGTCTAAATTAGTGGCCAGTCTAGGAAGCAGAAATTCAAAGGCTATTAGAGTGAAGCAGCTTACTATAAATAGAAGCAGCATTTTCCAAGACCTACCAACATTTTAAAAAAGCTTTGAATGTCTTTCCAGAGGCACATGCTAGGTTCCACCTATCTGTTTACAAATTTAACAGTGTGAGAGGCTGTTCACTATTTTTCTTTGGAAATTTCATGTTGACTTTTGCCCAAGAATTAGTTTGGTTAAGTTATATTCACCACTTTCTAAGCAGCTTGAGTTTCTTTCGCTGGAGATAAATACCACTACACATTTGTACTTATTATATAATTCATTTGGAATCACAAACATCCCAATAAGTATTGTTGGTCCATGTGTTAATTTACTTACTTCTTCAGGTAGAACTTATAAAAATAGTAAAGATTCCGTCGATCAAAAATTTCTCTTCCCGGAGTTCCCACCATGGCAGAGCAGAAACATATCTGACTAGCATCCAGGAGGACGCAGGTTCGCATGTTCAGTCCCTGGCCTTGTTCAATAGGTTAAGGATACAGCATTTCCATGAGCTATGGTGTAGGTTGCAGACATGGTTCATATCCTGCATTGCTGTGGTTGTGGCATAGGTCAGCGGCTACAGCTCCGATTCGACCCCTAGCCTGGGAACCCCCACATGCTGCAGGTGCAGCCCTAAAAAGACAAAAAAAAAATTCTCTTCCCAAATGTGTCTATTATATATACCACCCAAAAAAGAATTTCCTCTCTATACTAGAAAAAATAGTAAAATTTGGTGGAATGAAGTGGAGGGCAAAACTAATTAGATAAACTGTCTTCAAATAATTTCAGCCAATTTCATTCAAACAGAGGCCCTGACAGAGAAGCAGTAATTATTCTGACTGTTCTGTCCTCTCCTAGTCCACAAGAGAAAGATCATATTTTCACATATTTTTATGTAGTGTGTAACCATATTCAACAACTCTGAGAGCTCATACCAAAAAATTAATAAAATCTTTCCTAGAAAATGAATGAAAGGTGAGGGATCAAATTTTTATTTCATTCTGGATTGTTTGGAATATTTTTAACATTACATTTCTATTATTTTAGTATAATATAAAGTATTCTTTTTTAGGGCTGCACCCACGGCATATAGAAGTTCCCAGGCTAGGTGTCAAATCAGAGCTGTAGCTGCCGGCCTGTACCACAGCCACAGCAACCCAGGATCTGAGCCTCATCTGCGACCTACACCACAGCTCAGGGCAACGCCAGGTCCTTGACCCACTGAGTGAGGCCAGGGATTGAACCTATGTCCTCATGGATACTAGTTGGGTTTATTTCCATTGCACCACAACAGGAACTCCCATAATACAAAACTTTTAAAGTAATTTTTAAAAAATAAAAAGTCTCAGGAGAAATAACATTACCAATGGTTTGAACACAGTACCCTGCTTTCTCTAAAACAAGAAAAATTTCTAAGTTCTTGGCAGTGAAACTGTATTACTAAGATACTAATAAATAGTCTTTATGTTCAGGCAGTATCCAATTATACATCCATTGCCACAATTTGATTTTCAACTTTGGAGTAAGAGGTCTTGCCACCAAGGCAAACCATTCATCAAAATGACAGCTCTACATACACACTTTAAACATGTGTTGAAATCCCCTGTTGTGAATCTTTTTTCTTATTTTTTAAGAGTAAAAAAATTACTATACTTCATTCTCAAACTCTCAGGAAGTATTTTTAAAGGAAAATTTTAGGTCAATTATTTTCTATTGAAAATTTGTTTTTAACATTTATTATAGGTTTTTTTCCTTTTGGTTATGGATTTTCAATAAGAGAAAATGGCAACTATACATAAATTCATGTCAAAATTTGGGTGTCTAAACTCGAAATTCCAATAAAGAGTCAAATAGCACACTTGAAATTCCAGATGCTTAAAAAATTATTGAAAGTGAAAAATATTTTTTAGCTCTGTTGAGTTTATTTTTAAGCCTATTTTTCAACTGCACCAAGTTAGATTTCAAGCCAATTTGGACTAAACTGAAGTATGAAAGAGAGTAGGAAAAAGCAGTAATTCAAAGTCCTTTCAAACTTGGACATGTGAACTAGCATGACTCAGATAGGGTGAGAAAAATGTCCAAATGCCCAGGAACTTATGAGTTTCTAAGTTTTTGATCTTGGCATATCCTTATGGTTTACACTTGATTAAAAAATACAACCACATTGAAGAGTCCTAGGCCTGTATCTGATATAAAACTACTTTTTTCAGCTATTGGCTTGGATCATACACAAGTTACATTTTCACCTTTTCAAAACTGAAATAGACTTGTATATTTGACCCTGGGTTTCTTCATAATTCACCTTCTACTAACATGGATGAAATGTAGCCAGATAAAGAACATTATTCAAGTGAAGTGTGTCCGAAAATAATATCTGTATTAGCTCTGACTGGTGTTTGCATTAATATCAACCACATATTTATACAGTTAAGTGTTTAAACAATACCACTTAAACTAAGTCATAAAAAAAAATTGTTTGGATTTTTGACACTGCTTCTCTACCTCCAAAATGCAAGGATAGAATATAACATTTCTTTTTATTATACTTTCTGCCCATAGTATAATATCCTAAAGCCTATAACTAGGATAATGAAAGACTTGTTGTAGGTCAAAACACAAGTTTAAACCCTAGAAGGAAAAAAATAATAATAAAGTAGTGCCCGGTAGAAACATTTACAAATAGGTAACACTTTTTTCTGTGAGGTATTATACAGGCAAGTAACAGACTTAAGGCCAATACTTTTTTTTACTCAAGCAATTAAAAAGAGTTTGTGGTTTGCAGAATGTCAGAATATGTAATGTATCAAAGCACTACTATATACACTGTGGGAAATCCTAAGACATGAAAGATATGGTTATTTCCTCCAAAAACCTCTACCTCTGCTTAAGAAAGGCACACATATATTCATGATAAATCGAATTATTTAATTTGCCCATACTCGCTCTTGTTTACAGGGGATCCAAGACAGGAGGATTTAACTATTAATAAATAAACATTAAGTTTGTGTGGGATGCCTCCTCTACAGCTAGTGAGTGAGGCAGAGGAGTGAGGGCAAGGAGAAGGAGGAGGAGGTGGAAGAAAAATAGGAGGAGGAAGAGGCAGGGGATGAGCGAATGTCCAGGGTGAATCAATGGAGCCCCCTCACAAAGCCAGGAAAGCACTTCGGCTTCAGCCAAATAACTGATTATTTTCCTTCAAAATAATAAAACAATTAAAATGAAAACTTTATATTTGATTTTTCCTCAAAGGATTTGAGAATGGAAAATTTAATAATACAGCAAATGCTTATAATATAGATAAGAAATCATATAAGGGAAAATACCACATATTTCAAATGAAAAGAACAGATATCAGCGCAAGAGGAAGAGAGTGAAATGGACAAAACGCTTTTGAGCTATTGAGCCAAGTAACACCCCATTATAACATTTTACATTCATTATTTCATCAAACTTCACTTGAACACAAGCATGAGAGAGCTTGCCATTATCCACGCTCCACAAACGAGATAAAAGAGATGAAATGGCACCACCAGAATGTCAACACAGATTGTCCTCTAGATCTAAGCTTTGTTCTGTAAGTATTAATCAGTCACAACCAGATCTTGAACATTTCATGCCCCTATCTGATTCACCTGGCCTTAAGACATTCGGCATTTCACCAGTAATTTTCCTCCTATGGCAGGGGTACCACTAGCAAGCAACACTCCAAATGGAAGCAATTTTTTTTCAACAGTTACTGGAAGGAGCAGCGCCAAGCCATTTTGGAAATCTGAGTCAGATGGACATTTTGTGTCTCTTAAGAAAGATAAAATCAGTTTTAACACTGGTCACCTGTCAAGTCACACCACGCCATGAAGTCTTCAATAATAGGCAAAACTACGTGTGAGAGTGGCTGCCTTTCTTCAAAAGAAAATGATGTCACTGTTACCTCAAGATATTAATTATCCTGGTGGAATTGTTTTCCTCTCTGATACAGACCATACGGAAATCTTCCAGGCTTTGAATATAACCAAGGTTATCCACAACCGTGGGAAAGGTTGTCAGTTCTGGGGATATTAATTTTTATGCAAGAGCTGATAATAATTTTTATGCAATCCTTTTAAGGATTCTGAATTTATTCCTTCTATTCCTGAGAATACGAAATCATTTCTGGTATTCAGAAAAAAAGTGAACTTTCCATGTTAAACTAGATATTTTCTTGTCTATTTTTCTTTTGTAATAACTGAATCTCATGCTGAGTAATCCAGTGTTCTTATGATATGACTGAAAAATTACAATCACAGTAAAGCACTTTCCTAATTAACAGTAATACCTAAAAGCAGATTCATTCCAGCAATTAGAGTAAAGTAGTTCACCAAAAATATCTGCTAGTGATGAAATCTAAGGCTTCATGGAATTCTTTTTCTATTTTTTTCTATAATGATTTTTATTTTTTGAAACATAACATTTAAAAATAACATTAAAAATAATGTTTCAAAAATGACATTGTTATTTTTGAAAAATAACAATATAAAGAATGCTGTGACTAAACGCACATTCCCATGACCCAGAATTAAAAACTGCTAATATTTGATTACATTTGTCAGAAGAAACGCTTTGGATATGTACTTTTAAAAAATTATACAAGTGCTATAAGCCTATATCAGAAGAAAGAAGGAAAGGAAGAAAGGACAAAGTGAGAGAGGGAAGAAGGGGGGCTGAACTGAAGAAAGAAAAGGAAGAAGGAAAAAAGGAGGAGGGAATAAGAAAAGGTGGGAAAGTGAGGCGAGACACCAAAGAGAACAGAAGAGACGATGTTGAAAAATTGTAAATAAAATTGAAGACCCCTTTGGCTACCATCTCTATCCCATCTCCCAGTCTCCCCTCCAGCCAAGTTCACTATCATAACTTAAAAGCATATCCTTCCAGTCCTTTTCAGAGTTTTATGCTTGCGATTCATTTCTTCATATAGGTAATATACCTACTATCATGTGACTAATTGCTTTGTTATTCAACAGCATATTTTGAGTTCCAATCATATTGATGTATAAAATTAATGCCATTTATTTTAATTGATAAATAAATTGTCTAAATTAAACACATTTTAATTATAAACATCCCTAGTTGATGTTTCCAGGGTTTTTTTCCCTATTGCAACCAAAGCTGTAATACACATCTTTCTGCATATTGATTTGCACATTGATGTGAATATCTTTCCAGGGAATAAACCTGTAAAATAGCTGGATTGTATGGTATAAATAGTTTAGATTTTACCATAAACTGCCAAATTACCCTCCAAAGTGACTTCACAAATATATACTACCACCACCATATGTGACAATGCTGTTTTCACCCACCCTTGATACTGTCAGAATTCTAAAAATGTTGTCAATGTGATGCCTGGAAAATGAGTTTATTGATGTTTTTAATTTGCACTTCGCTGATTACAATTGAAACTGAATTTTTATATGTTAAGTAGCCGCTTTCACATACTATTCAGCAGTTTGTTGGCATGTGTTACTTACTATTTTTCTATTTTAACATTTTTTCCCTTAGAATCTTTATCATAGTCTGTAAAATAATCTTTCAATATATACATTATAAATATCTTCCCCCACTGTGACTCTTTATCTTTTAACGTAAAACAATTTTTAACCTTGATGCAAATAATTGGTAAGAAAATTATAAATTTGTTGATATTAACTTCTTCTTGTATTACAATGACAATATCCCACTTGATTATATTTTTTTAAAAACTTTGTTGGGTTTGGATACACGGCATTTATCTATGCTCACAGATTCATAGGCTCATAATTTACCTTTTCCGCATTGTCCGACTAATCCAGTTTTGAAGTCAGTTTATACTAATCTTATTTCAAAAGCCAAATGGCTATTTTTTCATTCTCTGAAACAACTTGAGAAATTTAGTAAATCTTATCTAGAAACTTTCCGAGCTTAGGGCTTATAATTGGGAACAAGCTGGATATTTTTCTACTATTTTGGTTTCTTTCAGTGGTTATTAATGTCCTCAAATATTTAAGAATTTCTTCTAACAATGATTTTGTCATTTTATCCTTCTACTAGTTTTCAAATTTATTAACATATAATCTTTACAAGTTCTCATTATCTTTCCATGTTTATTTTATCTATAGTTATTTGTTCTGTATTTAATAGCATATTCTTTTATTTCCACTATCACTCTTGGCAAGGCTTGGCTTCTCTTAGCAATCTTTTGGTAATATTAGACATATTACTCTGTTGTTTATTGATAGCCATGTTCTCTGTTTTTATATTGACATGTGTCTTTAGTGTATTTTTCTTCCTTGTTTATTTGTTAAGGCATAATTTAGGAAAAAATAAAGACTAACAATATGCACACACTTATAGCATTACCCAGATTAAGAAAGTGAACTTCACTGATAGAGTTCAGACCCCCATTTACTCCTTCTCAGGGTATCTCCTATGCACCCAATGTCAGAGCTAAGTCCTTTCCTGAATTTCTTGTGCATCATCATTCCCGTGCATTGCTTTATACAGTTCCTATGTACACAGGTGTCCCTAGCAATGTATAGTGCTGTTTTGCCTACTTATAAAGTTTGCATCAATATATAAGTATATATTTATTTTTAACTTATACAAAATATATGTATAATCAGATAGAGTGATAGGTAGATAGTTAAGTAGATGCTTGTTTTCTCAATATTTGTCTGTGGAATTCATCCATATTTCCTGAAATCACCTCCCAAATACACTTCCCTGGAACCTCTACCTCACTGTCTGCTGCTGGGAAAACCCAAACTAGGACATCTGTGTATTCCAAGATTTTTACGTTGTTATCAATGAAGAGGGGTTTATTTTTTTATTTTATTTTTTTGTCTTTTTGCCTTTATATAGAGCCACACCCGCGGCATATGGAGGTTCCCAGGCTAGGGGTTTAACAGGAGTTGTAGCTGCCAGCCTGTGCCACAGCCACAGCAACGCGGGATCCAAGCCGCGTCTGCAACCTACACCACAGCTCACGGCAACGCCGGATCATTAACCCGCTGAGCAAGGCCAGGGATCGAACCCGCAATCTCATGGTTCTTAGTCGGATTCGTTAACTACTGAACCACTAAGGGAACTCCAATGAAGAGGGGTTTAATATCTGAATACTTCTGCATTTTTTGAGAAGGTATTCTCCTTTTACCTCTTAGTATGAACAATTAAACTGAGATGCTTTAATGTCTACTAATCCTTTTATTCCTGCAAAAATCCAGTTAAATTTGATCTAATTTTTTATTTAGTTTGGTAATATTGGGTTTAGTATTCTACGTATATAATCATAACTGAGATTAGCTCACAGTTTTCATTTCTAATATTTTCCTTACCTGATTTAAGTAGCAAGGTTATACTAGTTTCATTTAAAAAAAAAAAAGAGTTGAGGGGCAGTTCTCTTTAATTTTTCAGGAAAAAAAATGTAGTAAAAATTGAGTTGTTTCTTGATTTTTTTAAATTAAATTACTTCTAAAACAATCTGGAACTGGCTTTTTTTGTGAGTAATTTTCTAATCTTTATTAAATTTATTAAATGGATAGAGGAAAATAAGTCATTTTATTTCTTCTTGAACCACTTGCTAAGTTGCTCTAAGAAATTTCCATTTTATCTAAGTTCTCCTGTGTTTTGGAAACGTTTATTTCATAGCTTTATCTTTTGTCTCAGCTGTATCTATAGTTGCCTTCTTTTCATTTCTCATATTGTTTATTTGTACTGTTTCATCTTTTCTTGGAGCCTAAAATGTCTATTTTATTAGTTTTTTCAAAAAATGAACTTTTGCCTTAGTTGATTCTCTCTACTGTATATTTGTTTTCCATGTGATTAATTTCCACTCTTATCTTTATAGTTTCCTTCCTTCTACTTTCTTTGTGTTTATTTTGTTGTTCTTCTAACTTCTTAAGTCGCTTAGCTCATTTATTTTCAGCTTTCTTCTTTTCTAGTATAAGCATTTAGAGCTATAAATTCATTATAAAGTATGCTTCAGTTATATCTCACAATTTGGACATATGTTTGTTGCTATTCAACATTAACCATGAGTTCTTTAGAAAGCCTTTTTAAAATTAATTTTCAAAGTCATGAATTTTTCTACACCTCTGTCTATTATTGAATTCTTACTGAAAAAAATGGTCTAGATGATAAAAATTCTATGAAATTATGTCTTAGGATGGGGTTAATTTTGGCAACTCTTCCTTCTGTGATTGAGAATAAGTTGTAATTTCTTATTCGGGGTTACTCATCTTTCATGGCATGCTTGTTAATGATGTAATCCAAATTTTTCATATACTTATAAGAAAATTTTATTGCTTGATTTATCAGTTACAGAAAGAAGTTTGTAATTTGTCAACTTTTCCATTATGGCCTTATGTATTTTGAGGCTATGCTACAAAGTTTATACAGATCATATTTGATAACTTAAAATTTTATATCATGTAGCAATATCCTTTATGCCTGAAAACTTTTTTGCCTTAAAGACTGTTTAACTGGCGTAGCACCTATTTATCGATTGTCTACCTATCTAAGATTCTGCTCATCTTTCATCAGTCTATCATTATATTGGTAGGCATTGGCTTAGTATACATCTTATTTTTTTAACTTTTGACTTTTCTATATACTCATATTTTAAGTGCTGCTTTTTATCCCATTCAGCAGTATACGACTTTTAACTGTTAAGTTTATTCAATTTTAAGTAATTAATTTTACTGACAAATTTGGGTTTATTACTTCAATGTCATTTTGTACTATATTTCCTGATTTTGCAATAGCTTTCTTTTTTCTTCTTCCTCTTGCTTTCTTTTGGTATGATTCATTTTTGTCTCTTTACTGTAGTGCTTCAGCATGATTCATTTATGTTGAACTTTAGTATATCTCATTGGGAAGGCCCTGATGATCTACTTCTTTCAGTGAAGAGGATCCATTTCATTCTTGGGAATTTTTAACTTAGCATATTCTGCTTGAATATTACCTTTCCATTATTCTATTTCTGGAACTCTAGTGAGATGTCTTTTAGAACTTGTTTTTCTAAAAGAATTCAAGAATCTTAACCAACCTTTGTAGTCCTATGAGTATTTTTCCTATGAGCATGCCTTCATAGTAATTTCTTCAGATCCTTCTTCCATTTTACTAATTCTCTCTCCAATATCCAAAGGAGGAAAGAAACTTAGAGAATGGAGCCCAGCATTTAAGTGACCACTCCTCTAAGAACATCAGGCAGCTCTGAAGTGAGACCATCGGAAGTCTGAGAAGCAGAACAGAGGTCTTAACAAATTTTCAAAGTGTAATATAAAAATTAAAGTTCCAGGCAACCAAAGAGGTAGAGCACTGATAAACCCTTGAGGTCTGGCACTGGAACAATTTAGGGCTACACTCTAGGAAGAAAGGTGAACCACAAGTTGACCTGTTCTTACAACTTCAGATTTTCTGAACACATGCACTTACACTGAGTTAATTTTAGATTGCAGATGCCTGGCCTAGCCACCTGGATAAGCAAATGTAAATCCACTCTGAAGAGGAAGAGCACTGTAGTTTCCTGAAATTTTCTAGTTTCTTACAATGGGAGGGCAATTCCATCATCCCTAGATTTCCTGAGTGAAGATTTGGGGCTTGATTACGGGTGTTCTAATATAATCATGGAGCTATAATGAGAAAAGTCATAAAACAGAAGGGATCGATTGAGACGTGCATTTAGGTTTTGGTAGGCAATTCAATACTCACTTCCAGAGATTTTTTGGTATTAAAAGAAGAAAATCACTATTCTCAAACTGACTGATTTGCTGCAGCTACCATTAATTATCCTATGACAGATTTAAGTGATTCTATGAAGGAAACAAGAATACTTCTTGTTCAATATTAAGTGTTAGGGACATGTGATGACATCTGTGGTCTGTCACAGATTGGGAATTCAGAGATGTGGGTTTTTCATGTCATGTTTCTGTCATTCACTACAACTTTGGTTGGGCCCATAATGTACTTTTTTGGCACCAGTGAAATGTACCATCCTGGTATTTGGAAAATTAATAGATTTGTAGATTCACAACTAAGAGATAAGATGGAAAACTCTCTAGGGGGAATTTATAATATGGAAAAGCACATTTATTATAATATCATTCTATGATTTCATATTGCTTTTATAATACAAACTGCAGAAAGTTTTTATAATACTGACTTGCAGAAATTTGCCAAGTTCCTCTAGCATGGTGAAGCAGGCAACAGTCAGACTTCTAGTTAAATCCAGACCTTGATTAATAATCAAAAATACCTGAGAAGTTTCTTAGAATAGATATTCTGTTATGAATCTTACTCCAAGCCTTAAATATCATGCTTATTCCACCCTAGTTGGGATACCCCCAGTTATTCTTTTGCCTTAGTTTATTTCCATCACCACCCTTTCCACGCTCTGTAGTAAGATTTTTGTTATGTCTTCAAGTTCAGTCTCCCTGAATGGACAATGAGGCCCATGAAGGCAGAGATGTTGACTGCTGTCTTCCTCATCCTGCTCATAACAGTTACTCCAAGACCTGGAATCTAATAGTGTTCAATAAATCTCTGAAGAAATGAATGGGTGAATAAATAAACCAGAAGAAAATCTCTGTAATGTTATAGATACGGTTTCAATGACTGACTCATTGATGAACACACTATACTGGTCTGTGACCAAGTGATTTCCAGCTAAGGGGAATATGGCATCGGGGGCAGGGCCAGCTTCATGAGCGTTTGACTAATGTCCTCACACAAGGCCAGCTCAGAAGGGCCTCCCTCTCCTTCCTCCCGCATTTGAGACTCAAGGTTCTGCAGTTGCCATCGTACAGTTCTTAATCATGTTCTCTTTGAATTTGTACTTTGTTAAGTCCAGTGGGACCATGGAGGGTGAGCCAGAAGATTGGAGCCTGGAAATCCTGCCTCCTCCCACCTCAGTCTCCCCAAAAGGGGTGGTCAGCTGCCTATGCCCCCCACCCCCACCTTGCCCCTCAGCAACTGTGGCCATCCTTGGTCCACATGGAGCTGGGCATGAGTTAGGAAGGGACAGAGACTAGGGTGCTTGAGGGTCTGTTTTTGTCCAGGAAGTCTGAAGTTAACAAAGAAATGGTGACACATTATAAGAGACCATGGGGGAAAAAAAGGAAAATATGTTTTTCCTGCTTTTTTTTTTTTTTTTGCCTTTTGTCATTTTATGGCCGCAGGTTTATGGCCGCACCTGCGGCATGTGGAGGTTCCCAGGCTAGGGGTCTAATCGGAGCTGTGGCCACTGGCCTGCGCCGCAGCCACAGCAACGCAGGATCCAAGCCGCGTCTGCAACCTACACCACAGCTCACGACAACGCCGGATCGTTAACCCACTGAGCAAGGCCAGGGATCGAACCCGCAACCTCATGGTTCCTAGTCGGATTCGTTAACCACTGCGCCACGACGGGAACTCCTTTCCTGCTTTTTAAACAGGGAGGCTGGTATGTTTATGTTATATCGTGCCCTGCAAATTACAATGCCAGCCCTGAGTGCAGGAGATATTTGAATAACTAAAGGGAATGTATGTATTTGAAAGTTGTGGGGGCACCACTGCCAGGTTTACTTCCTTAAGGGCAGGTTACTATGAAACTAAGCCACGTTGCCACCTGGTAGATGGTGGTTCTTCAGTGTCTTCTGCTCCAAACAAATAGAATTTTCCACAACTGACACAAATAATGACCTCTTTTCCTTATGTTTTCTAGATGGAAACATGGCTTCGCTAAAAGTTAAGCTTAAAAACTTTACTTTTTATGGAAAATACTTTTTATATTTGAAGAATTACACATAAAAACCTCACCCATTAACTTTTAATATTATCCGTTTTTATTCTTTAGTCTTTCTATTTCAAACTGAAATTCTCCTCCTCCTCTCCCTTCCTTCTAAACCTAAAGGCTTCAGTACCAATATTTGCTTTATACAAAGTTCCGGTAGCTCCCGATTTGCACCCTGATCTCTCTGTTGTTGTTTGACTTCTTAAGTTATGTGTGCAAGGGCTTTTCTTTCTATGGGGGACTCCAGTCTTCCCTCCAAGTCACTTTGCAGAAGTCTCAAGTGCTGAAGTGTCAGTGGAGAGCTTGGAGTCTCCCAAGAAATGGTCCATTTTAAACCAGGTGCAGCAATAGCCAAGAAGCTGTCTGGGAAATGCTGAGCCACTTAGTTAAACAAATAAATCTGATTCTGAAGTAGGCTGTGCTGAGGCACTTTGCCTACCAACTAGAAGCACAGCTATTTTTCTTGACCATGCCCCAGCCCTTACTTCACCACTAGTGTGACTTCACCCGTATTTTACCTAGGTTCCATGTTTCGGAGTCTGTTCCCTGTCATAATTAATGATGTTGGCAGGCCATGCTCCCAAGGAAGGTGTTATGTATTTGAGATTCCTATCCTGGGCTATGTTGAGGAAAGAGCTAGACTGAAACTGTGCCACACAAAATACAATTTCCAGTATGGTTATTTTGTCTCCATGGAAACAGAGACGTCAACTGCAACCTTTTTTTTATTGATTTGATAAATAACCAATAAATTCTACAGACTCCACCCCTCCCACCTCTTCCTCTGCTGCTTTTTCAGACTTGAACCTGGACCCACCCACAGTTGCCAACTCTACTGGTAAATCTTAAGAAACAATTTTAATGGAAGAACACCCAGACTTCCAGTTCTATACGAACAGGAGTACTAGCTCATAAAAGGGGAGCAATGTGACCCAAATTACCAAATTCATTATTAACTCTTACTAAACCTTCCAGCGTACTCTCTAGGGAAACGATTCCTGACTCCCTTAGCTGCGGGACAATTTCATTGCCTTGTCATCTTTTCTTTCCATAACTCTTATCTCAGCTTATAAAATGTGTGCATGTGTGTATCTGTGTGTGTGTGTGTGTGTATGCGTGTGTGCATGTGGTTAAATTCTCTTTCCCACTAGTCTGTGAGTTCCTGGGAGAGACAATTTAATCACATGCACATCACTTTATTCTTAGAGTCTTACATTTAAAAAAAAAAAAAGCTGTCACACTTAGTCTACTAAGATGTGTTATTACTTCCAAAAATTGAATCTTATGAGGTAAAAGGACAGACAGCAGAAGAGGAGAAAAGAACAAAAGAGGAAAATAAAAGTAATCACTTTGTCTGAGAACCTTCACTACCCTCTAGAGCATGTTGCCTTTAAGACCAGGAAGGATTTATCTGGAACACAGCTGAGAGAGACTGAGCTACTCCATTTTAAAACAGCACTAAACATCCAGTTTTGTTGTTCCTCTAGGAAAACTCCCACCTGCAACTCTGACCTTTGGTTGGTATCGGACTAGAAGTTTACACCTTGAGCTTTCCTGACAGCCCCTCTGACTTCCTCTAAATTGCCTAAATATTCTTCAGATGTTTCCAGTCTTGCATCATTCTGTTGGAGTTATGGAATGGGAGGTCTGAAGTCAGGTTGGGGAAGAGGTGAGAAATACCAAAAGTATGGTATCCCAGATGCCAAATGGAGAATGTCTTTTAAGATGGAGAGAGCACTAGAAGTTCCCTTTGGCACCTTGGAGAAAGGATCTGGTATTACGACTGCAGCTGCTTGTGGCATGGGTTCAATCCCTGGCCCAGGAACTTCCACATGCTGTGGGCGTGGCCAAGAAAAAAAGGAGAAGAGTTGCCATTGTAGCTCAGTGGTAACGAACCCAGGTAGTATCCATGAGGGTGCGGTTTCAATCCCTAGCCCAGCTCAGTGGGTTAAGGATCTGGCATTGCTATGAGCTATTGTGTAGGTCCCAGACACTGCTCACATCCCACATTCCTATGGCTGCGGCATAGGCTGGCAGCTGCAGCTCCATTTCAACCCCTAGCCTGGGAACATCCATATGCCACAGGTGCAGCCCTAAAAAAGTAAAGGAGAGAGTACCGCAAATATGCAAATATAACAATGAGTGGACTTTTTTTTTTACTGAAAGAGACAGAAAATAACCAACTGAAATTAAATAAATAAGGTCAAAAGGTAATAAGGGCTATGAAGAAGAGGAAAGCTGCATGGGGAAAGAGAACGACAGGACAGAAGGATAGTGATATTTTTAATCATGCTGTCAGGAAGGCTCTCTTTGAAGGGGTGATACCTGAGCAGAAACCTGAGTATCGTAAAGGAGTGGGAGAAGAGCACTCCACACTGAGGAAAGAGCTGTGTAAAGGCTCAGATGGTTTGAGGAATAGTAAGAAGGCAAGTATGGTCCATGTGGAAGGAATCAGAAAGAAGGAGGTGGGGGAGTTTTGTTGGGGTCAGAAACAAACAATATTGGATTTTATTCCAAATGGGAACCAGTTAGAAATCCATCATAGGGACAGTACAGAGGATCAGGGAGCCTTTGAAGAGGCTATGGTAGGAATCCAGATATGGCGTGACAGTCATTTGTTCCAGAAAGGGTGGAAGTGGTAACAACAGTGAGAATGGACCAAATTCAAGATACGCTAGGAAGGAAGACCCAGCAGCACTTGCTAATGGATTGTAAGGGTGGGGGAAAGAGAGAAATCTCTTATGAATCCTAGTTTGATGACCTGAGCAAAATCTTATGCTACTTATTCAGTTGGAGAAGGTTGGGGCAGGATTAGTTTGAGGTGGGAATACAAAATCTTCTATTCGGGACATGTTACACTTGAGATGCCTATTACACATTCAAGTGGAAACTTAAAATAACCATTTACGTATACAAGCCTGAATCTTAGGAGGGAAGCTGGAGCTGAAGAATATAAACTTGAGCATATTGAAAGTGTTGCAAACTATAACACAGAAGAAAGCTAGGAAAAGCGTGTTAACTAGATGTAAAAGGAGGACTGAAGCCTGAAACAGAAAGCAGGGCTAACATCTAGAAGTCAGATTGAGGAAGAGCAGCTAATAGAGGGGAGGGAACAGCAAGGTCACAAACACCGAGGTGGTGGTGTCTCCAGTACTGAAAGAAAAAAGTGTTCCAAGGAGAGAATTATCAACTGTTCCAAATGCTGAAAAGCACAAGAAGCAAGGGGGTAAGGGACAGTGCCAAGAACTGACCATTGGAAACTAGTGAGTTCCATTAATAAGAGCAATTTCTGAGGAATGCTAGGGGTGAAAATCTGATTGAAGTGGGTTCAAAATATTAACGATATTTGCGTATACAAGTCATCTTAGGGATTTTACTAAAGAAAAACAAAGGGATGGGCTAGAATTGAGGGTGGAGTCAAGGGAAGATTTGTTTTATTGAAGCCTCTGGGAATAATCTAGCTGAGAGAGATAAAATAATGATACAGGAGAGAGGAGATAACAGTTGCTAGAGAAAGGATGGGGTCAGCCCTTACAGGAGCACAGAGTTCATCATTGAAACAGGAGGGAAGTTGATACACAAGCATATGTAAAGGTTAGTCAATTTGGGGATGGGAAAATGAGGTCATTCTCCTCCAAATGCTTCTATTTTCTCAGTGAAATAGTATATGAAGTCACCAGCTGATAGTGAAGAAGAGGAAGGTGGAGTTGACAGTTTGATGACAGAGGAGATGATATAAATTTTCCTTCTTGGAGAGGAGGAAAACAAATACACCAGGGAAGTACAGAAGGGCTCATTGAGTTAGCTTTCTCTACTTCCTTTCATTGCTCATGGACCATCCTGGACACTGACTGTCCACTTCTTTAAAAAACATGACTGTTAAAAGAAAATCTATTGAATTCTTATTTAAAACTGAGATGTGCTTTATTCTACCAGAGACCTCAGTTTACACACTTGCACCATGTGCATCAAAAACTTGCTTCTTCCTACCTTATAAAAACATAGACTGCTAACCTATGAATAACAAGTGTGAAATCTTTCAAAAGGAAAATTGTGTTCTATGGTGTTCAAGCAGAGATGACACAAATCAAATATCCAATCCGCAGGAAAACTATCCTTCTCTCTTTGAATGGAATTGAACAGAGACGAGACATGGACAAAAATAAACAATCTCTTTTATAGTAACTCCAGTGCATTGAATTTATTTTTCATATTTTTAATTCACATTTAGAGAAGTTTCACTGATGAGGCATGCCACAACTTGTTTCTGTTAACAAGATTAATTGTCTGATTAATGTTAAAAAGAAGATATGCCTGAAACCACTTAAAGAACTCCAGAAAGACCAGGTTAAACCTGTGTACTGTGTTTTATCAGCCTTTTGGGCCTTCCAAAGTGTTGTAATGCAGCAGTAACTATAGCAAGTTTAGCTAGAATCAAAATACATTGTTAACCATAAAACCATTCTCCCTCATAAGTCTGAGATACAGGGGGCAATGTGATTAATACCTTTTACATTCTTTTACTTGTATTTGGTTTCAGTGGCTTTGAAATAAGCCAGTATCCATTATTACATCCATGGAGATAGGTGAAAATGTAGTCTTTGAAGGAAACTGGCCTGATCTAAATAGTAAACAAACATGATATTATTCTGGTAGAAAATAAAGAATAAATTGAGGTTCTTTATTTTCTACCAGAAGAATATCATGTCTGTATACTATTTGAATAAATCCCAAACAAATCCAAAATAAGTAACAAAATGGCAAAAAGAACATACATACTAAATTACCTTAAAGGTAAATGGACTAATTGCCCCAATTAAAAGCATAACCTGGCTGAATGGATACAAAAATAAGATCCATATATATGCTGTATAAAGAAGATGTGGTACATATATACAATAGAATATTACTCAGCCATGAAAAAGAATATAATAATCCCATTTGCAGCAACACGATTGGACCTAGAGATTATCATACTAAGTGTAGTTAGGCAGTGAAACGCAAACATCATATGATATCACTTACATGTTGAATCTAAAAAAGGACACAAACAAATTTATTGCAGAACAAAAAAAGACTCAAAGACTTTGAAAACAAACTTATGGTAACCTAAGCAGACAGGTAAGGGTGTGGGGAGAGTAATGGACTGGTGGTTTGAGATTTGCATGTGCACACTGTGGTATATGGAATGACTGGCCAACAGGGACCTGCTGTATAGCACAGGGAAATCTACCCAATATTCCATGATAATCTACGTGGGAAAAAAATCTGAAAAAGAATGAATGTGTTTGTCTGTGTAACTGAATCTCTTTGATGTACAGCAGAAATTATCACAACGTCATAAATCAACTCTACTTCAATAACACTTTTAAAAACAAGAAAAAAAATTGAGGCAAGAAGCAATGACAAAGATGGCGGGTAAAACCAAAGGCCCTTAAGTATGTTCTGAGTTATTTGTAAATGTTTTGTTTATTTGTTTGATCCCTCTGTAACTGAGCAGTGCTGTGTGAGGAAATGGCCGAAATTCCTAGAAGCTATTTTACACACTCACATATCCTGAAGTTAGTAAATCCTACAGTCCCCTTGGCAAACTCTCCATGTTCTCCCTTTGGAAATATGATAAACTTGTTTATTCAATTTGTCAGTTTTCCGTTTCTGAGTTTCTTCATCAAATTTGTTATCTTCTTTATGTAACCAAGCTGTCCCAAGCATTGCATGACCACAGTTACAAAAAGAAATGAAGGATATGAGCAATAATAAAGAATAATATCTTACATAACATATTTTTAATTGTAAATGAGATGAAGAAGTTATGTCAGCTTTAAACCATACTGCATAATACTAAATACATCTTCCAAGTTGACTTTAAGAAATTAAGTGTGTCTTCTCTGACTCTGTGACAAGAGAGAGTTTTTTCTCTGCATTGTCACATATTCCAGTGCTGGGACATGAAGGTTTGAGAGAGGATGGGTACAGCAAGCACGGAGGCTGGAATTGCCTTCAGATTCAATTATCTTGGCCTCCTTTCTTTGCCTGAGAGATAATGACCATATGAACGAGCAGCTAGGACAGTGAAGGTGGCACAGTGGAGCCAGACTTCCCTAATCCTCCTTATACCTGCAGAGACTGAGCAGGCTAGCCATGGTAGTGGTGCTATCAGTCACTGAAACATTTTCTTCAGTAAGCAACAAGGATCTCACTAGAAAAACCAAAACATTTGTGTTTCAGATGTCATAGGAATGAGACAGCAGTAGGAATGGGACTTCTAAACTGTCCTGTTTTCTCACCAGGACAACAGTAAGATAGGCCCATAGGACTGAATACAACTCCCAAAGAGAAGCTGGAGTTATCATTGGAAGAAGAATCCTGGGAAAGAGGTAGGACATTCTCTTTTATGTAGCTTTGGTGTTCACAGTCATTTCATTTAAATACTATATACTTCAAGGAAAGATAAGATATACCAATTGCATTTGTACACTAGAAACACAGCGAAATTGTATTCTTTCATTAAAGAATCACTAAGTGTTTGGTAGATAAATTCTGTCTAAATGTTGTAATTTATCAGAAAAGAATGTTAAAGAAGTAGGTAGCCCTTCCTGTTGTGGTTCAGTGTGAAGTCATGACATAGTGCCTGTGAGGTTGCGGGTTTGATCCCTGGCCTCACTCGGTGGGTTAAGGACCCAGCATTGCCACGCACTGTGGTGCAGGTCACAGACAGGGCTCAGCTCTGGCATTGCTGTTGCTGTCGTGTAAGCTGGAAGCTATAGCTCTGATTCAACCCCTAGCCTGGGAACTCCCATATGCTGTGGGTGTGGCCCTAAAAAGAAAAAAAAAAGACTTGTAGTTCCCTAAAATATACCATTTTGGGTGTTAAAACTAATTTGTATACTGAAATCTATATACAATTCTGAGTTCAAAATACTTGATAAATTCACTAAATGTACATATTTTCTCAATTTTAGAATTGAAGTATACAAATTCGAAAATCTTTGGATCATTTCCAAAAGATAATAATTAATGTGGATTCGGCATTTTAGGAAATGTTTTCACATATATGATCTCATTTGTTATTCATCACAACCTCATAAGTTGAGAATTTCTCCATTTGATAAATAAGTTAACAAAGGATCCAAGAAGATAATTAACTTCAACATCAGTAAGAGGCAAGTCTTCTGTATCCAAATGCCACATCTTTCTCTCTGTAATGCAGGCTGACATAAAATAATACTGCAAATGTATAACAAAATAGAACACAAACCCTCAGTGCAAAGAAGTTCATTGTGTCTTTTTAGTTTCCACATGTAAGCAGTAGCATTGGATGTTGCTGTCTAATTGTCTTGGGATGGAAATGCTATCAAATTGAGTTGTGATGATTTTTGTACACCTGTAATTGTAATAAAATTCACTAAGCAATGGAAAAAAAAATAGAACACAAGCAGCCTGGAAATCCAAGGATTTAATGTTAGTCTACCTGGCTTAATTTTAAGCCTAGAATAAACCCTTTCTTGTGTTTCCATTTAATGACTGATCTTCTCTGCAGTCGATATGGATCTCTATAGTCAATATCGAGTAGGATATCTCCCCTGCCATATTTCTCTGGGTTCCTAGCCACATGTTTATACCTTGTGTCCCTACCCTGCTCGTTATAGCTCATTGGCCAGAGATAAATAGCTTCTCCGGGTTGAACATCTCAGATTTGTTCTGGCAGCAATTTGGAATAAGGACCAATGAGCGATGTAATCAGTGTCTGTTTTGCTCAAATCATGTGTATCTTGAACCATGAGGTGATCAATTTCCTACCTCTGGGCTGGAGGAAGAAAGAAGCACATACATGAGGAGAGGGAGAAAGGATAAATTCGTGGCCTTGAATGTCATGAACTAGCCTTTTTTTTCCAAATAAGTCTCCTTTTTTTTTTTCTTTAAGCCACAACCAGCAGGTTTTTGCTGTTTAAAACTAACACCCCAAATAATATATCTGATAATCCACTGAATTCAACTGAATCACTTCATCCGCAACTTTTGAGCAGACTTCCAAAATTCATTTAGATACATGATTAAGGGTAGACAATAAAAAATAAAAGCCATTATAAACTGTGAGGGGTTTTTTAATTAAAAATTACTGTAAATACATTTGTAGTAAAGAATTTAACCTTGCCCCCAAAAGAATCTGGCCTTTGCCCTTGGCTCCTCAGAGGGAGTCTCTGGGCCCTTGGAATATCATATCTGATATACGTGTCTGTTTGCCATGAGGCCTGGAGTCACATTGGATAATCTAGCAATGTGACAGAGTGAAAGCTGGCTTCATCAGATAATAACAATGTATTTAGAGTGGGGGCTTTGGGTCATGTGCTATCAGTTGACCTCTGGAGAGACTGGAGGCAGAGATCAGCCATGTGGGTAATTAGTCATGCTTACCTTATTGAGCCTTAGTTAAGAACTCTAGACACCAACATCAAGGCATCATCACTGGCTGGCAATACTCAATGCTTTTTCACACATTGATACCAGAGGAGAAAGGCTGCCTTTTTTCCGTTGGAAAAGGACAATTGGAAGCTCCGTGTTGGTATACTCCTGGACTCTGCCATGTGCCTCTTTCTTTGGCTGATTTTAATGTGTATATTTTCCCTATAATAAACCATAACCATGAGCATTACAGCTTTTGGTGAGTTCTGAGAGCCCTTCTAGTGAATTACCAAATCTGAGGGTAGTTGGGGAACCCCTTAAACTTGCAATTGGTGTCATAAACGAGGGTGGCCCTGTGTGTACTGCTTCCTCTAACTTCAGTTAACTTTGCTTTCGGAGTTCCCGTCGTGGTGCAGTGGTTAACGAATCCGACTAGGAACCATGAGGTTGCGGGTTCGATCCCTGCCCTTGCTCAGTGGGTTAACGATCCGGCGTTGTCGTGAGCTGTGGTGTAGGTTGCAGACGCGGCTCGGATCCTGCGTTGCTGTGGCTGCGGCGCAGGCCAGTGGCCACAGCTCCGATTAGACCCCTAGCCTGGGAACCTCCACATG
>PVHT020000077.1:22085632-22386658 GCA_004024745.2 Catagonus wagneri | reverse complement strand
AAAAAACTTTGCTTTCACAGTGGATGGTCCTGTTTCTCTTTTATTTTATTAAAGAAAACAAGCTCTTTTCTACTAGTTATTTTAAAGATTATAAATAGTTTTCAACTCAGAGGGATCAAGATCCACAAAGAGTTTGAAATTTATACGTGCTTTTTCAATTGATATAACTGTTCATTTCATTCATTATCTCTCTCTTTGGCCTCTTTGCGATGTTATTGAGATGAGAAACCATGTCTTCTTCCTCATCTATCTCCAATTCCTAGCATAACACAGATACACAGGTGGCACTTAAATATATAAAATGGAAGGGAGTTCCCTGGTGGTCTAGTGGTTAGGACTCAGTGTTTTCACCACTGCAGCCTGGTTTCGATCCCTGGTCTGGGAACTGAGATCCATCATCAAGCTGCTGAATGCCATGCCCCTCCCAAAAAAAAGTAAAAATAAAATCTTAAATATCAAATGGCAGATGGATGGGTGTATGGATGAATAGTTGGAGAGGTAGATATGTGGATGGATGGATGCTTGGTTGGATTAATATTACAATTTTGCATTTACAGTAAGATGTGCGATGGCCTAGTGAAATTCCTATGAGTGAGGATCAGAATGGGTACACTCTTTTTTCCCCTGAAACTTCTCTGTGTCTAGATAGCAAGGTTTATTCAGAAACTTAATAAGGAGTATTAGGGAAAGCCCTCCCTATATCTCTAAGCTTTCCTAGGCTCAGAACCAACCTGAATAATGTGAGAAAAGGAAGAATTCCAACCGAAATCATTTAATGAACACATGTATCAGGCATAGCCATAATGCAGTCCTGGACTTCCAGGCAAATGTCTAGGCCAGCATTGAAAAATGCTTGTGCTAATTTTGTAAAGCCTTGATATTTAATTGTTTTCATTGTTACGTTTTCTAATACCTTCTATTCATTGGCCTAGGATGTACTATTTTATACATTTTTATTTACTCCTCATTTCTACCCTCCAGATTTGATATTATTAGCACAATTTTACAGATGCATAAACTGAAGCTTGGGGAGATTATATTACATGTACAAGGCCACCAACCGCACACAAGGTAGCCTAGATGTGAAATTAACCATACAGTCCATTTATTTCCACTATACCAAATTGCTTGACCTCTTCCTTTTTATGTATGTTTAGCACATCTAGCCACATGCAAAAAACTGTCCTAGAAATTATGAGCAACAACAAAATAAATAAGGTTCTGTCCTTAGAGAGCATATGATCCAACATGGGAGGGAAGGGACATGCACACAGAAGAATGCAAAGCAGTTGGTGAAACAGGCTGACCAGCAGAAGAAAGTAGTGATCCAGAAATGAACCCTGGTTAGTGTCATCAGAGGGGAGTTCCTTAAGGGCATAGTATCTAAACTCATGCTTGAAGAAACAGACTTTATAGAAAGAAATTTGGGATATTTTAGGCAGAATTAGCACAATGAGGAAAAATCAAGGGAGAACAAAGCATCTAGGGCATACTGAGTAGCCAAGTTCAGATAAAGTACCCAGTGTACATTTTGAACCAACTATCTTTCTCTCACTAGCTATGTCTTCTTGGTTACATATTTTCACTTCCTAGAGGCAAAGTTTTTCCACTTATAAAATTATAATAATAACACTAAGGTTAGAGAGTTGCTGTTCTGGTTGAATAAGGGAACAACAGAATAGTGCAGACACTCAATAAATACATATCGGTTTTCTGGTGGTGGTACAGACATAGAAGTTCTCAACCAGGGCCAGTTCTGCTCTGATCTCTGAAACCTGTGAACATGGATGTCGTCTCAATGTTTGGAGGGTTCTCCTGCATTTAGTGGATGGGCTCAATGAAGCTAAATATTCTATAATTCTTGGGACATTGATGATACAACAAAGAATGTGTCTTCCCAAAAGGCCAATGTTGTTTGCATTGAGAAATATGGAAAAGAATAACATAAGGGAGAAGAAGTGAGATAATTCTAGATCACAGTCAGCCTTGAATGCAAGGCTACAGAGTTCAGCTAGTGAACAGGGACAGCTACAGGGACAGCTAGTGAATTTCATAAGCAGGAAGTAACAGCACTTTCAGAAGATTAACTGTGGAGGGATTCACAGGATAAATTGGAAGTAGGAGAGAGTTGTGAGAATGTATAAATTGGCAGATGCCCACCATTGCCTCAGCATGAAGCATTTGATAAGTGTGTCACAGGGCCTTCTCAAACACCCTGAGCAGCTTGTGGCAGATTAGAAAAGAAGCACTTCTTTTTAAAAAAGGGTTTATTGGAATATAATTGATTTAAAATATTGTTTCAGTTTCAGGTGTATGGCAAAGTGATATACATATATATATATATTACATACATATATATGTAATAGATATGTAATTTTTAGATTAGTCTCCATTATAAATTAATATTAAGATATTGACTATAACTGTGCTATACAGTAGGTCCTTGCTGGTTATCTATTTTATATATAGTAGCTTTATCTATCAATTCCAAATTCCTAATTTATTCCTCCCACCCTGCCCCTTTGATTTGTTTTATATGTTTGTGAATCTATTTCTGTGTTATAAATAAGTTCATTTGTATCATTTTTTTAGCTTCCACATGTAAGTGATATCATATGTTATTTGTTTTTCTCTGTCTTACTTCACTTACTATTATAATCTCTAGGTTCATCCGTGTTGCTGCCAATGGCATTATTTAATTCTTTTTCATGGCTGAGTAATAGTTCATTGTAGATATATGTGTATTTATAATATATATCTTTATCCATTCCTCTGAGAAATTAAGCACTTTTTTTTTTGGCTTTTGTCATTTTAGGGCCACACCCATGGCATGTGGAGGTTCCCAGGCTAAGGGTCTAAGCAGAGCTATAACCACCAGCCTATGCCACAGCCACAGCAACGCGGGATCCAAGCCGCGTCTGCAACCTGCACCACAGCTCATTGCAACGCAGGATCCTTAAACAACTGAGTGAGGCCAGGGATCAAACCTGCAATCTTATGGTTCTTAGTCGGATTCGTTTCCACCTAGCCATGATGGAAACTCCATAAGCACTTATTTTGACACCTTTATGCAATTTGCAAAAGAAGCTCCCCTTCCTCCAAGTGGACATACCTTATGGTGGGATGTATGACATGAATTTGGGGCCCTTTATCTCTTGAGAGAGTCACCTTTTTCCAGTGGTGCTGATGGTGCAAGAGGGGATGGAAAGGGAGGGTCAAATTCTGGAAGGATCACAAAGAAAGAAGTAAAGAAATGGGTAACTTATTGGACCAGGGGAAAAAAAAAGAGACAGATCTGACTCTTCTGTGTGAAGCCCGGAGATATTTACAATGGTGATGCTATTATTAGAAAGAGGTAGGCCAGAAAAGATTTGGGAGGTGAGATTATAGATTTAGTTTTGGACATTTTGAGATGAAGGTGCTTTCTGGAAAACAACAACAAAAAAATGCCTGAAGCCCATTGATTACAACAGAGCAAGAAGACTGACGCTGAAGAGGACCATAAACAGAGTAGCTAACTGCTGTTACAAGTACAAAAATGTCTAGTGACTCAAACACGATAGAAGTTATTTTTGTTGTTGTTGTTCATAAATCAGTCCAATGCCAACATTCCTGGGCAGGAAAAGCCCTTTCACTTAGTAAATCAGGCACCTAAGCATCTTCCACCTTTGGCTTTGCTTTTCTCCTGGGACCCTTCAGTATCGTCTGCATCAGTCCAGCTAAAGGAAAAGGCAGAGAGTAGAGGAGGCACACATACTGAGAACGCTGGCCCAGAAGTGAGACACATATTACTTCCATTCACAAGTGGCTACATCTAAGTGCAAGGGAAGCTGGGAAGTGTCATCTACAGTATGGTCAGGAAAAGAGGACTCTGATTTTGTGAACAGCCCACAGTCTCTGCCTCGGTAAAGACATAGATTTCCTCTCTTTAAGTAAAAGGTCTGTGAGAGCAGAGACAGTGTTGGTCTTATCCACCCTATCTCCAACACTCCAATGTTAGGTACATTGTCTGACACCTAACAAGTGTGCGATATCGTCACAAAAAGGTATAGCTGAAGCTAGGGATGTGCAGGAAAAAAATCTCTAAAAGAGAAACTATATAAAAGAAAGAAGACAGGGGAAAATATATTTTAACATCAAAAAAATTGTTTCGTATTTTTATTGCTGTGACTACCATTTGTGGAGACTCTGTTACATATCTAACCTTCACAACAACCCTGCAAGGTTACAGATTGCATTCACCACATTGTTAAATATGAAGGAAATGGTGCCTGTAAAATGTACACCACTAGAAAAGTTCAGAGCCAGCATTTAGCCCCAGGTCTTCTGACTTTCCATTCCCAAATCTTTCTTGAACACTAGCTTCCATTTAGTGGGGGAAAGATGAGGAACTTTGACTATTGCATCACACTCTAGAAGAAGAGAGATGTTTGGGGCACACATGGAATGGCCACAAAGGTAAGTCAGGTGACCTGGCAGATTTAGCCTTCTTGGGTTACTTTGGGGCATTTGCAGAGCTGCCTGGAAAATCATGAGCCACTCCATATATAACCAGTATTGAATGTCTTGCTTTCTTACTTCATTCAGCAAAGCCTTCCCAAGAGAACTCCCAGCTGTTGCTGCCGACCTTAGTTTGGCCGCTACTTGCAGTAACTTTGGCTTTCCTGTTTCTGACTGAGATTTTACCACCTGATGGACTATTACTTGTCTGCCGTCTTTAGAAGCCACCTCCACTGATGTCACATAAATGCCACCTTCCACAAAGAGGAAAATGAGTGCCTCATCAACTAAGATTTTTGACCAGCCTCCGTAAGTTTCACTACGAGAGAACTCTAGGAAGTTTCTCAGGATTTTATCTTCCAGAAATTCCTTGAACCTCTTCACTTTCCTTCTTTTCACCATTACTGCTGGAAGTTCTCTCCTGAACCATTTTAATAGGCTTCTCTCTGGTCTTCCCTCATCTGTACTTGTCTCCCCATCTAATTTATCCTCCACAACAGAGCAAGAGTGATTTTTTTCAAATGTTCATATAGTCTTGTTACCTCTTTCCTTAAAGTGCCTTAAGAACTTGCTTTGGCCTTAGTATAAAGATCAAGATTCTTAGGAAGGTTTTAGACCTTGCAAGATCCAACCCCACCTATCTCATGAGACACTTCTTTCCTCAACTTCTCTGCCCTGGATGCACTGGACTTCTTTTGGGTTCTCATACATGTTGTGTTTTCTCTCCCCTTAGGAAGATGACACAGGCTGTCCTTCCTTGCTGCTTACCTAGCTGTCTCCTATTCATTCTCCATACCATAGTTCAAACATGACCTCCTCACAAGGCTCTTCCCTCTTGCTTAGTCTAAATCAGGTCTCTCAAGCCTCCTTCGATTTTTCCTTTATAATACAGATCACAATCTGTAATTATACAATCATGTGTGTGATGTCTATTTCCTCCACTACTGTATCACCAATACCAGCATAATGCCAGTTGGCACTTAACAGGTGGTTGGTTTGTTTGTTTTGCTTGTAAAGCTGCACACGTGCCATATGGAGGCTCACAGGCAAGGGGTCGAATCAGAGCTGCAGCTGCTGGCCTATACCACAACCACAGCAATACCAGATCCAAGTTATGTCTGTGACCTACACCACAGCTCATGGCAACACCGGATCCTTAACCCGCCACGCGAGGCCAGGGATCAAACCCTCATCCTCATGGATACTAGTTGAGCTCATTACCGCTGAGCCACAAAGGGAACTCCTTAACAGATGTTTTTTGAATGAGGAAATGAATGAGTTTGCCATCCTAAAAAACAGAGTGTGTTTCCCTGGGAGATCAAGCTACACCATTAGAAACCCTTGCAAAAGGACTTTAAAATTTGAATCACCTCATAATACTGTTTTTTATTTGTAACTCCATGAGTAATTTTGTTTTAAATAAAAATATTCTGTGGTTGAAAAGTCAATAAATTAGTAGGAATCAGAGCAGGAACAATAAAAATTAGACTTCATAATATTGGTGACATTCTCTCCCGAGTATAAATTTGTACTATTTATATAATATAAAGTTATATAATATTTATTACTAAAAAAGCAATCCTTTTACCTTTTATAAAATGGAGTATTACTCAGCCATAAAAAAGAATGAAATAGTGGCATTTGCAGCAATGCAGATGGACCTAGAAATTATCATACTAAATGAAGCTAGTCAGAGAGTGAGACACAGACATCATGTGATATCACTTGTATGTGGAGTCTTAAAAAAGGATATGAATGAACTTATTTGTAGAACAGAAACAGACTCACAGAATTTGAAAAACTTATGGGTACTAAAAGGGACAGGTCAGGGGAGGGAGGGGTGACCTGGGGGTTTGGGATGGAAATGTTCTAAAACTGGGTTGGGATGATGGTTGTACAACTATAAATATAATAAAACTTTTAAAAAGGTAATCCTTTAATATGCTTTCCTGCTCATTTAGATTTATAATATTTAAAAGTCTTTGTTCTTCAAGTTTTATTTTTCCTTTAAGAATTTTCAATCCAAAAGTTTCACAAATGAAATATATATACAGTTTATGAATATATTTTAAGACTTTTGGGAAATACTCAAAACAAAAGCTATTTTGAGGATTAGGAAATAGCTTGTCCGAATATTGCCAAGTGAATCTGGAATAACCTTTCTGTGAGATGCAATGAAAAAGCAAGGCAAGAACTTCAACGTTCTTAGTTCAAGGTTACAAGGAAATGTGAACAGAAAGTGTTTCTCATCCTGTTAACACTTGGACACTCAGAACATAAAAACAGTGTCTGCTTTCATTAAAAAAAAAAAATTAAACACACAAGGAAACTTTGACCTTTTTGCCTTTTAGCTTCTCTGGGAGGAACCCACGTAGATATTGACCTCGTTTTCTCCTTTCCAACTTCTTGCTATGCTTTTAACGAACCCTGGCTACCTGGGCATCCCATTATATACATATGAAGTGAGTTGGCACTAGAGGAGGAAGAGAGAGTGGTCAGATGCTGCGTGTGTAATGGTGATGTCAGTGTATCTCAGGGCTTCCCTCGCAGCTGCCAGCTAAAGGAGAAAGAAAAGTGTTTCATTCATAACACTTTAAACATAAATGCCCTTTCTAAAAATGGGCAAAGATAGATGGGTACTGGCAGAGTCAGAGCAAACAGTAACTTGGGGCAAAAGCAAATTCTTAGGGATAACTACAGCTCTTAAGAATTAGGAAACTTATTCTGAAGAGTGTCTGTCTTGAATCAAATGTTTTGCTCTATAATTAAAAACTTCAGAGCCACAGGTACTACTGTGTTTATATGAAAACTGCTAACTACTGTAAGGGTGTTACACATTAAAATAAGTGTTCATATAAATAAAATATAAAGATTTAAAATAAAAGTGTTTTGGGGGAGTGATTTCATGCAGAAATAACTTACTTTACAACCTTAACACAACACCCAAAAGGAATTTCAGGTTAAACCAAACATAGTGGGGCCAGTGCCTCTACTGGTGAAGTGGGGTACTGCACATTCCAGTGTCCATTTACATGGAGTACACTTACCAGGAACTGGGCACTAGAGTCAGGGTATTTTTAGGAACACACTCCCCTGTGAAAACAAAGACTCACTGCCTGTGGCAGTCTTGAAGCTGAAAAGCCAATCTGACTGCTCTTTGCCCAATACTACCCCATTTGTGTATCTGGGCAAACTTCCTCCTAGAAGAATACATCTCAGTTTTCAGAAAAGAAACAGAGAGCATATAATCCAGCTCACTCATTTAACAGGTAAAGATTCAGAACCTAGGATCAGACATAGGGAAAGTACATTTATTCAATATGCTATTAAGAACTATTCAATGTATTCACTATACTATGAATACAAATAAATCTATTGATTCAATATGCTATCAAAAATACATTTATTCCATGCACCACTAATTTTGTAAATTGAAAAATAATTTGCTAAAGCAAGAGGCTGAAAGAAAGCTAAGTAATTTTTTTGAAGAAATCTAATGAAGTTCTTACTGTTCATAAAGAATGAGAGAGGCCAGCTGTGATAGAACAAAGCTAATTAAAAACTAATTACATTCTCAAATTAGCCAAGAAAGAACAGCAACTCTTAGTCCAGAAGCAGAGTCTCTTTCCTAAATTTAGTTTATTTGGAAGTAGTATTTTAACATCTTCAATACTGAGAAATAAGGAAAAGTCTCCTGAGATCACACAGCTGCATGAGTGGCAAAATCAGAACACAGGCCATTTTTAAGGCACCAGAAATCCAGAGCTTCATTTCAGATACAGTCTCTGTCTTGCATGTTTGTCCCTCAAATTCCTTTTTTCTATAATTTTTCCTTCTTTGAAAGTGACCATTATATCTTATAATTTTTCATATTTGCATAGTACTTCGTATATATCTGTTTCTACTTTTAAGCATTTATTAGCATTCTATTTGTTGAATCATTCATTTTTTATTACTAAATATATAAGTGAGGTAAAGACTGTATTGGTTAGGATGAGCTAGACTGCTGTAACAAATAGGAAATTTTTAGTGACTTAAAACCAATTGAAATGTATTTCCCAGTCATGCACGTGTTCAAGGCTAATATCCACACTGATGGGTCTCTCTGTTCCATCTATTGTGAGGCTCCCGAATCCTCTACGGATGCAGAATCATCTGTATCCAGTTGGCATAAGCAGAAAGAGGGTCCAAAGGGCCCACGTGCCCATTTCCGAAAAATCTCAGCCCAGGTGTGACATATGTCAAAGTCACTCCAAGCCAAGGGACAAAGAGAAGTGAATTCTGGGTCCTTACCCGGTGATTATCTTTTCACTAAAGCAGAGGAGGGACAAGACAGGGGTAGAGAGCTGACAATCTCTGCCACGGTCACTCTGTCAAATCTATCACTGAAGGCTTAAGTCTTAAGTAATGGAGGAAAAGGAATCAAATCTACAGCTGCATTTTATTCCTTGGTTTTCTTCAATTCGTCTGTGATTTATTGAGGGTCTAGTATGAGCTACACATCATAATAATAAATCTCTAACTTCTCAGAGCCTATGTTAACTAATAAAGAGAACCAGGCTGTGTACAACTAAATATAAGCTGCATAAATAATATTTTTAAAAAATCAAAGGCATACTCAAACGAAAATTAACAGTCAATATCACCCAGGCACAAAATTTTGACTTATTTTTTCAAATTAATCAGTCAGTAAGTTAAAACACATGCCCTGAATATATACTTTGCTCGGGGCACCATTTTCAGCCATGTTCTGAATATAAACAAATACTATATTTGAATCGTGATCTTAAAGATTTTCCCTTCTAGTTGGAGAACTAATTATAGAAGGCAGTATATAATTCTGTTCTCAATTTTAAAATCTACATTGCTGCTGTTACATTTCTAAGATAAAGTCATTATCTTACTATATTTAAACCCTATCTCTTTCTTGTTGGTTTTTATTTTGCTTTCTGTTGGATGGTTTTTATTCTTAAAAAGTTTCCCATCAAATATTTCAGGTAGATGGATTAATTCTTTGTCTCTTCTATCACCAGGTCTCATGCAGTCAAAGGAAGAAATGCCACAGTCTTGGTCTAATTATGGCTCAGCCAAATGAGTACATACTGCACAGTGTCAGCCCAAATCAACAGGCCACCCACTACGAGAATGAAAATGAAGACACAGGTTCCTCCCACAGAGAACTGGAAGAGCTTTCGATGGAAACAGGAGATAATTGTGTTTTGTCATTGGCAAGTGAAAGCAGTGCCTAGCACAGCAACACATAGGCCATAATATTTAACAAATATTCCTTAAAGCATGATAGTAAAAAGAAAAATAGTGGCTTTCTTTGTTGGGCAGAGTATCTTCCCCTGTACACCCTCCCCATATTCCTGAAGGAGTAATTCTAGGAAGAAATTCTAGTAAAGAAAAAAATGCAATTGCTTATGGACACATGCCTGGGCTTTTTGAACTAAGATTCAAAATACTTTTAAATTAAATAGCTGTGAAATTAAGTTTCAAAATATTAAAATTCTAATACCTCTTTTCTACTCCATTCTAATGCTATACTTTTTCACCTAGTGAAATGCTTAGTTAGTTTTTAAGTGTTGGTTTGAATTTTGCTGATGGGAAGCAAATAAAAACTTGCGGATGTGCTATAGATAAGTGATTCTCAAAAGGGAGTTGGTAGGAGCATATCAGCATCTCAGCGAGATAGTGGAAACAGGAATGTGCGGTCTGGAAAAATCCATCAAACTGATTCTATGACTCCGCCACCCCCATCCTCATTCAGAACTACTGTTTGAGCTGTTACCTAATAACATAATATTGAACTGCTGTCATAGATGTGGAAGATTGAGATGAATGGCTGGAAACCTTGTGAATGAACACGTGGGCCCTTGGAACAAAAATGGGTGGAGCCACTTTGAAAAACAATATATTTTAGTACTAGAGGATCCTCAACATATTAAAAATAGAACTACTATATAATGCAGCAACTCCATTCCCAGTTATACAGCTCTTCCTTTACTCACAGTGGGATGGTGTTCTGAAAAACCCATCATAAATTGAAAACACCACAAGTAGAAAGTCATTTAATACACCTAACATAGTGACCATCATACCTGAAACATGCTCAGAACACTTACATTAGCCTACAGTTGGGCAAAAACTTACCTAACACAAAGCCCATTTTATAAAGAAGCGTTAAGTATCTCATGTGGTTTATTGAATACTGTGCTTAGAGTGAAAAGCAGAATGGTCGTATGGGTACAGGGTGGTTAGAAGTATGATTACCTTCATAATCAAGTGGCTGATGGGATCTATGGGCTCTGCCACTGCTCAGCATCACAAGAACTCATCATGCTGCATTTTACCAGCTGCTTATCTTTCTTGAAAAGACCAAAATCCAAATGCAAATCACTTTTACACCATTGTAAAGTTGAAAAATCTTATGTCAAACCAGTATAAGTCAGGGACCTTCTTTATATCCAAAGGACACTAAATCCCTGTCTTGAAGAGATATATGTTCATTGCAGCATTATTTCAATAGTCAAGACATGAAGGAGTTCCTGCTGTGTGCTCAGTGGATTAAGAATCCAGTTGCAGGAGTTCACGATGTGGCTCAGCAGTAATAAACCAGGCTGGTATCCATGAGGATGCAGGTTTGATCCTTGGCCTTGCTCAGTTAGTTAAGGATCCAGTGTTGCCATGAGCTGCAGTGCAGGTCGCAGACACAGCTTGGATCCTGCATTGCTGTGGCTGTGGTGTAGACCTGCAGCTGCAGCTCCAGTTTGACCCCTAGCCTGGAAATCTCCATATGCCATACAGGTGTGGCCCTAAAAATGAAAAGAAAAAAAAAAAAAAAAGGAATCCGACTGCAGCAGTTCGGGTTGCCACAGAGGGTCAGGATCAGTCCCCGGCCTGACGCAGTGGGTTAAATGATCCAACATTGCTAAGACTATAGAGAACATCACAGCTGTGGCTCAGATTCAGTCCCTGGCCCAGAAACTTGCATATGCTACAGGTCCAGACATAAATTAAAAAAAAAAAAAACTGAGAAAACATGTTCACTGACACAAGAGTGTATAAAGAAAATGGAGTTGTGTGTATATATATGTACAAGTACATAATTCGGCCATAAAAAAAAATCAAGAAATCCTACTATTTAGGGCAACATGGTTGGTTCTTAAGGGCAGTAGGCTAAGTGAAATAAGTCAGAGAGAGAAAGACAAACACTATATAATCTCATTTATATGTGGAATCTTAAAATTGAACTAATAGAAGCAGAACAGATTGACGGCTGACAGGTGGAGGGGAAATGGGTGAAGGTGATCAAAATGTACACACTTTCAGTTTTAAGATTAAGTTCTGAGGATACAATGTTCAGTCTGGTAACTGTAGTCAACAATGCTCTGCTGTAGATTTGAAAGTTGCTAAGACAGTAGTAGTAGGATCAGTAATCATACTTTCTACTTCAGAATAGGACACATCTTTAATTTCAGAAATGACTTTAAATTGTCTGCCATTATTTTTGCAAAGTTCATTGAGTGCTATCAACTTTTTCTAAGTCTTCAAAAATCTACTTGCTGCCCTGGGATTTCAAAATTAACTTGTATTTCTATAACTTTTCAGGTAAAAAGCAGGACTCTCTCCAGAGTTTTAACAACAGACTCACTATTTTTTTTGATAATCAAGTACCACTTGTCTCACATTCACAATATAAAAATTAGTGACTGCAACAATATTAGCCAATATCTTAAAGAATATCGGTAATTCAATGGGTGATTTTGAGAGGAATGATATTCCAGGATAATAATTTATAAATGGAAGCATTAACCTAAATACTGAACAAATTACCAATTTTTAACTGTCTCACATATACAGATGTTTGAATGAATGTTTAGGTCATGTTTGATAGGAATCCATATCAGTTATTAAAAAATATCCAGTGAACTCCTTCCCTATTCAATTTGGCCTTGTAAAAGTTTTTTTGGCTGTTTAGGGCCACACCGATGGCATATGGAAGTTCCTAGTCAAGGTGTTGATTCAGAGCTGTAGCTGCTGGCCTACACCACAACAACAGCAATGCCAGATGCAAATTGTGTCTGCAACCTACACGTGGCTCAAGGCGGCGCCTGACCCTTAACCCATTGAGCGAAGTCAGGGATGGAACTGGTGTCCTTATGGATACTAATCAAGTTTGTTACCACTGAGCCACAACAGGAACTCCCTGGCCTTGTAAATTTTTATTTATATAAGTCTAAAGTAAGCTAAAGTGTAGGAATATACAATGGGGAAAAACTAGTCTCTCCAATAAACGGTATTGAGAAAACTAGACAGCTCTAGGCAAAGGAATGAAACTGGATCACTTTCTTACAGTGTGTATAAAACTTAACTTAAAATGGATTAAAAATTTAAATTCATAAAAATCCCAGAAGAAAACAGGTGGTATACTATTTGACATCAGTCTCAGCAATAGTTTTCAGATATGTCTCCTCAGGCAAGGGAAGCAAAAGCAAAAATAAATTAAAAAAATGGGACAAAGTAAAAACTTTTGCACAGGAAAAGAAAACATCAACAAAATGAAAAGGCAACCTACGAATGGGAGAAGATATTTTCAATAATATATTTGATAGGGGATTGATATCCAAATACATTAAAAATTCATACAACTCAATATAAACACACACACAAACAAACAACCCAATTAAAATATGGGCAGAAGACATGAGTGGACATTTTTTCCAAAGAAGGCATACAGATGGCCAGCAGGTACAGGAATAGATCCTCAACATTTTTAATCATCAGGGAAATGCAAATCAAAGCCACAATGAGAGATCACCTCACACCTGTCAGAATAGTTACAAACAAAAAGACAAAAAGCAACAGTGTTGACAAGAACATGGTGAAAATGGAACCCCTGTATACTGCTGGTGGGAATGTAAACTGATGTAGCCACTATGGCAAAGGGAATGCAGTTTCCTCAAAAAAACTAAAAATGGAACTACCAATATGATCCAGCAGTCTCACTCATGGATATTTATTCAAAGAAAACAAAAACATTAATTCAAAAAGATATAAGTAGCTCTATGTTCATTGTGTTAAATTTACAATAGCCGAAATATGGAAGCAACCTAAGTGTCCATTGATAGATGAATAAAGAAGATGTAATATATATGTTACATGTATATATCATATGTATATATAATGGAATATTAGCTATAAATCTTGTTCTCTTGTAGACATACCCTAGACCTGGTCATTACTAATTATCACAGCCTTTCTGTAATCTGCTTTAAGCAGTCCATTTTCCATACAAGAGCTTCTATTTTGTATTTTATTCTTTCCAGTGCTCCAACCCCAACACTCCAGTCATGGTGATACCCTTTTGCCATCTCTCATACATTCTCAGATGCTCAGTGCTTGCAGGTTCCCTCCTCACTCAGCTAAAACGTCATGGCTGGTCATTTCTATTATTCCCCTAAATATACTCTTAAACTTTCTATCCTCCTTTGCATTGTTAGGTTAGCTAGGTCAACTTTCAACTATGGTTACATGTATCTTTCCAATATTTCATATCTACCCCACCTCCAGCTGAACACGGATGGAGAAAAATACACAACTATGTCAACTCTTCAACAGCTCTTTACCCATCCTACTTTCAGTGGATGACCTTGCTTCCTAATTTAATGTGAAAAAAAAAGAACTAATCAGAAGTTCCACAAGCTCTCACTCCAACTCTGTATCTCCATCTCCATCTACATACTTTTTTTCATCCTGTTCCTATAACAGAACTGCATGTGGTCCTATCAAAGATCAAAATCCCCATTTGTGTAGCATATCCTATCCCTCTTCACCTATAAAATGTTGTCTCCCAGAGAGTCTCCCTCTCTCTTTTTTGCCTCATCAGTTGATCCTTCCATTTTGGATTATTTCCATCATCATACCAATAAGCTGTTACTTCACCCATCAGAAAGAAAGAAAGAAAGAAAGAAAGAAAGAAAGAAAGAAAGAAAGAAAGAAAGAAGGAAAGAAAGAAAGAAAAAAGAAAGAGAGAGAGAGAGAGAGAGAGAAGGGAGGGAGGGAGGGAGGGAGGAAGGAAGGAAGAGAGAGAGGGAGGGAGGGAGAAAGAAAGAAAGGAAAACACACAAAAAAACCCACTTTTGAGCCCATTTCCTTCTTCAACTGTCATTTCTCTCCTCACCATTACAGGAAAGCTCCTTGAAAGAGTTACCTACACTTGCCATCTTACCCTACCAATCTCTCTTGAACCCATTTCATCCAAGCACTCCTCCCCACCTAAGCTATTCCTGTCAAGGTCATCCATGACCTCCACATTGCTGCATCCCTAGGCCAATTCTCAGGCCTCACCCCACTTGACTTACAGCCCTGTAAGACACAAATGATAATCCTTCAAAGACTTTTCTTATTTTGTTTCCAGGACACCACACCTCCTGGTCTTTCTCAGTATCATTTGTTAGTTGTTGGACTACTCCAGAGCTCAGTTCCTGGACTTCTTATCTATTCACTCCCTTGGTAATTTTGTTCAGTCTCAGACTGATGACTCCCAAATGTGTATCCTGAGGTTATACCTCTTCCTTGAGCCCCAGCCCCTTTTATCCAAGTAGTTATTTGACAGTTCCACTTCAATGTCTAAGAGGCATCTCAAATCTCACATACCAAAACTGAAGTCCCAGTTGCTCCATACACAGCCCAAAACTTGCATTTTAGCAAAAGTGTCCATCTCATTTAGTGACGACTACTTTTCTATTGGTCAGACTAAGTTGGGTTATGTTACAGTAATAAGAATCCTGAATATTTTGCTCTCTTTCAACAACAAAGGTTTATTTCTAGATACACATCCTCTATGTGTCTCCTGTAGTTATAGTATACAATTGCTTTGCTCTAGGAGCTAAACTGACAGGGAAGACATAAGCTGGAACAGTGCTAGTTTTGTGACAGAGTGAAAAATGATATGGTGAACCAAGTGCTGCTCTTAAAATACTTACCTACTTATTATGGGTCAAGCAGTTCATATGGCCTCTCGGTTTTGATAGAACACAGGTGTATTATTCCTCCATAGGAAGAGACTCTACATTTAAAGAAACTGAAATATTTGGCAAACAGTGAAACAACATACTTCACCTGTCCTCCATTTATTCCAGCTAAAATTCTTGGCTACTATCTTTTTCTCAAATCCAAGCCATTGATAAATCAATAAATTAATAAACCACTTCTCAATGACAGCACCCTGGCTCAAACCATCATCTATTGATTTCTTATTGGCCTTCCTGATTCAACACTTGCCTTCCTGGTCTATTTTTCACTCAGTACCCAAAAGTGATCATTTTGAAACACAGGTCAAAGTCTTCCACGCTTCTACTCAAAACTCTCAAATGGCTTGCCATCTCACTCAGAGTAAAATCCCAAATCTTGGAGTTCCCTGCTGGCCTAGTGGGCTAAGAATCTGGCAATGTCATTGCTATGGCTCGGGTACTGCTGTGGCTCAGGTTCCATCCCTGGCCCAGGAATTTCTGCAAGCCATGGACATGGCCAAAACATAAAAATAAAAAATAAAATAAATAAAATAAAAAGTCCAAATCTTTTGCACAGACTTATAATACCTAACTCAATCTTCTCATCCATTGCCTTTCTGACTCCATTGCCCCCTTTTTCTCTGTCTCGTTCTCTTCCATCCATATGGACTGCTTGCTGCTCTCTCCATATACACTGAGTAAATTCCAGCTTTAGCATCTTTGCACTTACAGTTTCCTCTTTCTGGAATGCCCTTCCCCCAGTTACCCACATGGCTCACTCCCTCATCTTCAGGTGTTTTCTCAAATGTCATCCTCTCAGTGAGTCTTCACCTGACCAATATTTTTAAAATTTCAACCATAGGCCCTCACTATAGCACGCCCTCTTTCCTTTCTTGCTTTACTTGTGTCCGCAGCACTTACATCAATGTAATTTTTTAATATATTTTTGTTTATTATCTCTCACTCAAGTAGAATACTCACTCCTTGACTGAATGGATTTTTGTCTATTTTATTCTTTACCATAGGATAAAAACATATAGAACAAAGCTTGGATCAGTTATTCCATGAACACTTACTTAACGAATAAATTAACGAGTGACATAAACCATGGAAAGCTTTGAAGAATTCCAACATGGAGGGATGTAACTTGAAGAGAAAAATATGGTCGACATTAATAAATATTGTGAAGTCACACAAATTCAAGTGGCTTACTGAGTTATTTGTCTTGAGTTAGAGAAAAAAATAGTTTGAGGGGGGAAATAAAATAAAAAATACTGAAAGTGCTATTTCCAAAACTGTAATATTAATGATCAGTATTAAACTGTAAAGTCAATGATTTGATTTAATACAGAGTGCTTGAGTTAAATCCAAATTTGAAAATGTATATATTTGATCTTTTAGCTCTACCAAAGAGAAAAGATAGTACACCTTTTCATAAAAGCTGTACCACTCTTGGCAGAAATCTGACTCCAAATTAAAAGGAAAGCCTTTCAGCCAGGTTAATTATCTGCTTTCTAACCTGACATGGCCCTAGAGAAGTGTTTCTCAATTTTTTTTTAATTTTTATTAAAGTATAGTTGATTTACAATGTTCCTTCAACTTATGTTGTAAAGCAAAGTGATCCAGTCACACATATAAGTACATTTTTTATACTATCTTCCATCATGTTCTAACCCAAGAGATTGGACATAGTTCCCTGTACTGTGCAGTAGGACCCCACTGCTTATCCATTCCAAATGTAACAGTTTGCATCTACTAAGCCCAAACTCCCCATCGATCCCACTCCCTCTGCCCTCACCCCATTAGCAACCGCAAATCTGCTCTCCATGTCCACGATCTATTTCTGTTTCATAGATAGGATCATTTATGCCTTATTTTAGATTCCACATGTAAGTGATATCATACGGTATTTGTATTTCTCTACCTGACCTATTTCACTTAGTATGAGAATCTCTAGTTGCATCCATGTTGCTGCAAATGGCATTATTTTATCCTTTTTTATGGCTGAGTAGTATTCAGTGTAAATTGGTACAACCACCGTGGAAAACAGCAAGGAGGTACCTCAGAAAACTAAGTAGAGAACTACCACATGATCCAGCAATCCCACACCTGGGCATATATCCAGAAAAAAAAAAAAAAAAACATTAATTCAAAAAGATACATGCATCCCTATGTTCATTGTAGGACTGTTCACAAGAGTCAAGATATGGGTTTCTCAATCTCGAAACTATTCATATTTGGGGTTGAGTGATTTTTGCTGAAGGAGGCTGGCTTTTGCATTAGAAGGTGTGAAGCAGTATCCCTGGCCTCTGCCCACTAGGTCCCAGTAGCACCCCCTGCTGTGACAACAAAAAATGTCTCCAGACATTGCCAAATATTCCTGGGGGGAGGCAGAAGTGCATTTCACTCCCAAGTTGAGAATCATCACCATGGAACACTGACCACGACTATAAAGTCAGCACTCCTGTATGGCTTCAAGCTGTGACTCATAAAATGTATGGTGGGATTACTATGGAAATATGATACCAAAATAAGAAAGCAAATCCTACATTTATGATTTAGGGAAATACTGAAAAGGCTTTGCTTGGGGGAAAAAAAAATGGGCACGCCCTGATATTTTTTTCTTTCATATCATTACTTTGCTTTGTCATTTTAAAAAGAGGCTACCTGGAAAATAGAGGTTATTATTAAGCCATTTGGTCACTAGTGCTTTAATGATAGTCTGAGAGTAAAGTTCAGAACCAAGCCAAAGACAAAAAAAGCTTCAACAGGGAGAAAGAAAGAAAAGTTTAGAACACCAGAAAAGGTCTCCATAGTAGGGGCTCCTATTTATTTAAGGAACTATACAAAGTCTTGGGTCATGATGAGGAATGGGGGATGAAACTCTGAAGGAAAATTCTATTGGTTGACATTTATTTAGAATGCTTCTGCACAGCAGCATCAACTGAGGAAAGAGTATAACTGAAATAATCAATTAAAAATAGTATGACAGTTTTAAACCGTATGAAATAACAAATTTTATTATCATTATGGTCTGTGCTAATATAGTTCAAGTTTAAAACAACCGAAAATGAAATTATTAAAAACTAACTGGAACTCGTACCTAAGAGCATCAGTCAAGTCTGAAATACTTTTAAAACCTACTTTTAAATAAACTCCTCAGGTCTCAAAACTTTAAAAAAAAAAAAAAACCTCCTTAAGATGAAATTTTCCTGTTTGTTTTCTTTTTTCTGGTAATTGTTAAATTCTCAGATTTAATTTTTTTTAAAAAAAATAGTAAGATAACCAGTTATGCCAGAAAGAAACTTTTACTATAAGCAGAACAACCAGCAACTCTGGTTCACTTCTTTTAGAAACCAAAAACAACGTTTTTTTTTTTAGATAGACAGACACTTTAAAGTATCTGGTGATTTTAATAATAGACTTTTAACTACTCACAAAAACTATCAAATTACTATATTTTATATTTCCCTCCAAAAAAGTATTCCAGAATTAAAAT
Organism: Catagonus wagneri; assembly: GCA_004024745.2. Taxonomy (NCBI): domain Eukaryota; kingdom Metazoa; phylum Chordata; class Mammalia; order Artiodactyla; family Tayassuidae; genus Catagonus; species Catagonus wagneri. Next base: position 22,367,644 of record PVHT020000077.1, on the reverse strand, counting down.
ATTATGGTTCCTATGATTTAACTCTATTTTAAAATTATAAATAGTAATTAGGGGAATTGGTAAAAATAAATCCAAATACACATAATCATTAGAAATCTTATTCCAGTTTGTGGAATAATTTAAATCTCCTAACTTCATCTACTTCTGTAGTGAAGCTATACTCAAAGAGCAAAATTGATTAATTTGCATTTTATTTTCTATCTTTATCCTGGAAAAAAATACACAAATTACAACAGGATCACAAGGAGAAAGTTAAAGGAAATGTTTAAAAATTCATTGATCTCGGGTTCATGAACTGAATAATTATTTTCTAAAAATATGCCCCAGTCACAGTTATATGTACTTAAAACTACTGTTAGACTGACATTGAAATATATGTTGACAAACCAAAGGAGGATGGGCTTTCATTTGTTTCCAAAACTCTTGAAATATGCTTTTGTTTAATGTATGTCATTTTTACATGCTCACATTTTATACTATAATTTTAAAAATAATTTTTTACCAGAAAAAAAATCTCATCTATCAGTAGTCTGAACTGAGCCTTTGAGTTTAAGAAGCAAACTGTGACTACAGCTCAAGTGTTCAAGTATCCGTTAATAGAGGCTCTCCGTTTGTCTGTGTTTTTAAAGAAACTGTTAAGAAACAGAGCAAAAAAGAAATATGCAGGAGCTTCTTGCCAAACCGCTTGCAATGTGCATATTCTTGAGTGATTTTTAAAGCCTCAGCTTTTATTTAGCTGTATTTCCAACTGTTTAGTTAATCTTTATTGACTTGTGTATAATTCTCGGGAATGGGAATGTATTTGTGACAGGAGAGAACTTTCCTGGTGTGCTGAAATGGTCTGTTTACTTTCCTTTGCTCATTCTCATGCTGAGTTAGGGATCTGGAAGACTGCAGGACCCCAAACAGTTACCTGGAACACTGTCGCCCAGGGGAGTGGGTTACGTTTTCTAGATATGTGTCTTTTATGAATCACAGAAAAAGCTGTTTCTGTTTTAGCTGGGTCAGGTCTATTGCTTGTCACTAGAGTTAAAAACCGAGAGCTCTGAAGACACACAGGAAAAAGATGAGCCGGAGAAACTATGAGAGGCATGGCAAAGAGTAACTCTAAGTCAAGGCAGTGTGAGAGCTGAACACCAAAGATAACAGGGTAAAGGTGGTTTTGATTGCACGGTAACAAAATATTCAAAATTGAACTATCTCAGTCTGAATTATCAGCACATACACTCTTGCCAAACAAAAGCAAAATGAGCAAAACAAAACAAAAACTTGTGCTGCTCCGTCCCAGTAGCATCACAAACGCAAGACACATCATCTCCAGTTTCAACTTCCCTAAACCTACGCAGTGTCAAGTCATCAAGTCTTGATTATGCCCCAAGATATTAAATAAACCCTTTCCTCTCCATTTTCATTGTTACTGCCTTGCTTAAGTTTTTATTACCTTTCCCGCCACATGCATCACGACAGTCTCCATCCTTCAACCCACACACTCACATCAATAGACTATTTGCATGGACTAGAAACATTATGTACTGTTTGGCTACTCCTAGAGTTAAGACTTGGTTACCATCTACTCATTCTTCAAAACCACCTGTATCCCATATTTCCAGAAGAATAATCCCTCTGTTTTTATCATCTCCCTAGTGACGTACTGGTATCGATACCAAAGTATTACCATGTGCATTATAAGTAGATGAAGATAATGTGTATCTCTCCTATTAGACAACGGTTCCTAGTGAGGACAGGACTTCTCTCATTCAGCTTTCTGTATCAAGCCCCGTAACAGCATCCAGCATCTGTCAGGGCTTCACAATTTATTTTAATTTAAATAGTCAAGTTGATCACAGAATCACTGGTCAGACAATAGAGTAATCAAAATTAGCAACATAAGGTAAATGTACTCATTGGTGACTTAGTAGGATTTAGTTTCGTTTCAGCGTTTTTCACAGTTTTTATCCAGGCTTTACAATACCTGTGTATGCTAGGGATCAATTCCTGTTAGAAGAAACTCAAGGAAGAAAGTGACTTAGCGTGAAACGTTCGTTCTTAACAGGTATCCTTGATAAACCATCAGGTCCTCCAACCTAAAAGTTGTGGGGTTCTTGGGCGTTGTGTTACCTTGTGCAAATAAGTGCCATGCCATGCCAAGAAATAATTTCACTCAGCATTTGAGCAACATGGCAAGGAAAAGCTGATCATAGAGAAATTAATGGAATTGAGTTAATGAATGTTGAACTGCTCTTATTTTATATTGACTTTAATTTCCGTAAATAGTAACACTTCCCATATGCCATTTACATGTTTCATCAGAATAAGAAATATCAATTGGCTAGAACTATAATGATATTTTTTTCCTCAACATGATAAAAAATATTTAAGATCCTCTCTATGGGTTCTTTTCTAAGTAGTATATATGGCAGGTTAAGAAATCACACAAAAAAGTTAGCAATATCTAACATTTAGTACTGTTTTAAATGTTACATATATTACTCAACTGAGCATTACTAAAGTCCTTCTAGGTAAAAATTATTTTTAGCCTCATTTTACAGATAAGGAAACATGAGAAACATGCAGGGTCAATCATTGTAGCACAACTGCACAGCTAGGCAGTAGCAGAGGGTGGAATCAAACGCAACCTGTGTGGTTCCAGAGTCCATGCACTTAATCACAATCTAAACTGTATGGGGAGGAGAGGGAAGAACAGGGGGAGAGGAGAAAGCCTATCAAGTAGTTCAGCCAAACTGTGTTATTCAGTAACAATATGTGTATCTTTACATTTAAAGGTATTTTGTTCTTTCCACTTTTAAACTGTTCAGTGTATGAGTGTATGTATATATACATACATATATGGTTTACTCTGAACTATCCAGAATCTTTTTTCTAGGATAGAGAAATATACAAAACACACAAATACATACTGAGGAATGTAATTGTGTGTTTTGTATATTTGCAATTAAAAAAAAACACTTTAAACTATTCCAGGAGTCTTGGAAATTATAAGCTTCGAGATCATGAGATTAAAGAAAAATAACCACAACTTTTTAAATTGTTCTCGAAACAAAAGAGGTGGGGCTTCCAGATGCTAATATTTTAATTCTCAGTGTCGGGGGAAATTGAATTTTCCTTAATGCTACGAGCCCCTTTCCATGAGCAATGAAGCCTTAGCCTCTCCTGCCGTCGCTTATGCCCTCAAGTGAGAACTGAGTTATGACTGGTCGTCTTTAGCAGAAAATGACTATTCCAGGACAGGAGATGGGGTAGGGTCGGGGGGTGGCTAAGGAAAGCCCTGACATGTAGCTTGTAAAGTGCAGCAGCTGTGGCCTGTTTTCACTAATATCTGACATGTTTCTCTGGCCACTCGCCAAATTGAGCTGTACCCGGCACTTCTCCCATCCTTCCTGTGCCTCCAGGATCCTTTGTAACTGCTACTTGAGACTTCAGTCCACTCCAAATCAATCCCCTCGGTTCCTTCCTCCCCTTAATGTGCAGGCATCCCACCGTAATTAATTAACCCAACACCAACTTCGTCCTGGACCTTCCCACACTCTGCCCCTCCGTGCAGCTCAGAAACATCAGCACATTCCTTACTTCATCACTTGTCAACTCCCTTTCTGTTAAAGACCAGTGTCCCCTTTCCCTGACCTGGCCTCTGATTTGATCTCACTTTAAAGTATCCCACTTTAAGAGACAGTAACAAATGCTGCCTTTTTCCTGTTTGGTTTGTTTATTCACGTTCACCCGCCCTATTACAATTAAAGACCAAGAGACTTAGAAGAAGAGCCCAGGAAGACACTCTTGTGTATTTGATATGTGAATAAATTCCAATACTGAATTTGTAATGAAGCCTCACTTTACCTATTACCTAATGCGTGACCTTGCACGAGTGTCTTAAACTCTTGTCACTCACTCAAAAACTGACTGAGCACCCATGACTACATTGGGGGCTATTCTAAATGCTGGGCTGAAATTTTTTTAAATAACAAAAAGAAAAGTACCTGCCTTTAGTGAAACTTATATTTTAGAGGGGGGAATTGATTAATAAGTAGGTTTTATAATATAAATAAACATTCAAGAAAAACATAAAGGATGAGGGAAGAAGCATGGGAAGTGCCAAGGCTGAGGGGAGGAGGAAAGGTAGCAAGTTGGAACGGGATAATCAAGAGTTACCTGAGGTGACATTTGACTAGATCTAGGAAAATGAGAGAGTGAGCCACGTGGGCATCTGGAGAAAAAAGCATTCCAGATGGAGGAAAAAGCAAGTGCAAAGGCCCAGAGGCAGAAGGGCCTTCCCTAGAGTGTTGAAGAGCCAGCATAGAGGGAGTTACAGCTGGTGGAGAGCCAGCAAGCAGTAGAAGGTGATGTCAGAGTAATGGGGGACTAGAACATAGAGGGCTTTGAATAGGGACGTTGGTTTTTACTTTAATTGAAATGGGAGCTCACTAATAGATATTGATTAGAAGAGTAACATTATTTGACCTATCTCTAAGAAAACTTCAACTAATTCCTCTGTAAAGCAGGAAAAATAATGGGTGGTTAAGGCCAGACCGCCCGCTCAAATCCCTGAGCCACCACTTACAAGCAGTTTGACTTGTAAGCTCATCATTTAGCCCTTCTAAGCTTCAATTTTCACAGTGTAAGGTAGAATTGACGGTAGTTCCTATTTTCTAAGGTTGTTATGAAAAAATAAATTTATCAGCACTCATCGTCAAGGTGCTGAGCACAGAGTACTGGAAAGGCCCAGTACTTGATAATATTCTCAGGCTAGTGAGGATCGGGTGAAGTGACGTGTGCAGAACGCTGGGTGTGCTGCTGGGTATGGTGAGCACTTGCGTGTCATCCTGGCATCATCAATTACTAACCCACTGGCTGTTTTGAAATAACTTTGTACCTTTTAAAATTCAATAATATCATCTTAGAAAAAAAGAGTAGCTAAAGTTCGTGGATAATTTTCAGATGTCTCAGAGAACTGAAATAGCACTGATTGAGCACTACTCTATATAAAGCACCCGAATAGGTACTGGAAAGCCATATGTACTCAGGTGAAAGGGAACAGAGAGAGAGAGAGAGTTAGAGGTAGATAGATATAGGTAGGCAGGTAGCTAGCTAGCTAGTTATTTTGTATTTATATACCTCTCAAAATATATAATTTTTCATAAAGGAGTAGAAAGAGTCATTTGAGATATCTGCTATGTTTGCTGACCTCTATTTATGGAAAAATAAGAACTAAAAGTGAGAAATGTGAATTAGCAACATCCTGGCCACATACCAGATCTGAAACTTATTTTTGTCTATCACAGTGATTTCACACCTTGGCTGCACTGGGGGTGTTGGAGCCTAGTGGTTCTTCACAGCCCTGCTTCATTACTGCAAAGTTACTTCTTTCCTAGTACCTGAACCACCTTAGTCTGAGGACCACCCTAGTACCTGCCCACCGCACGCGCGCACACACACACACACACACACACACACACACACACACACAATACACTCCCAAAACAAGCACACATTCCCAAAGTATAGGTCTCTTTGGAAGCTCAAATGAATTTGTATAACAAATGTGTCTTCAATAACCCTTCATGAGAAGAAACAAAGATCAATGCAAAAGCCAGCAGTACAGTGAGTTCTGGTTCTTTCCTCCCTTCACACATCCCTTTTTAGGAGGCAGACAAAAGTTCATGTTTCTATTCTCATTTTATCTAGTAAAAACAAAAAACAAAACAAACAAAAAGCCCCTTAAAATCAGGTGGAAAGTATCCTTGTCTTATCGTTTTTTTTTTTTTTTTAAACATGCTATTCTGCACAGGGCCAGGTAATACTTTTAGAGGCTATTAAGTACTAAAAAGATAAGGATGCCTTTCAGATGTAATTTAAAATGAAAACAGGAGTTCCCGTCATGGCGCAGCAGAAATGAATACAACTAGGAACCATGAGGTTGCGGGTTCAATCCCTGACCTTGCTCGCTGGGTTAAGGATCCGGCATTGTCGTGAGCTGTGGTGTAGGTCATAGACATGACCTGGATCTGGCATTGCTGTGGCTCTGGCGAAGGCCATCAGCTACAGCTCCTGTTAGACCCCTAGCCTGGGAACCTCCACATGCCACGGGTGCAGCCCTAAAAAGACAAAAGACAAAAAATAAAATTAAATTAAAATAAGATTAAGCTCTAAATACTATTTTATCTTTCAAGCAATACAAGAGGGACAATATGATAAAATTAAAAGTTTCTTCTTAGACTTCTGATCCTCTATTATTGTTTTTTCTTCCTTCTTAGCCTATTTACTTCGGTGCCCTAACTAGCTGGTGCCCTGAGAAACCTGTCTATATCTGTTGAAGAATTCAGACCTGGAAGTCCCTGTTGTAGCTCAGCAGATTAAGAACCTGACTAATATCCATGAAGATGCAGGTTCAGTCCCTGGCCTTGATCAGTGGGTTAAGGATCCAGCATGTCCCCAAGCTACAGTGTAGTTTGCAGATGTGACTCGGATCTGGTGTTGCTGTGGCTGTGGCACAGGCCCACAGCTCTGATTCAACCCCTAGCCTGGGAACTTCCATATGCTGCAGGTGCAGCTTTAAAAAGTAAAAAAAGAAAAAAAAAAAAGGAAAATCCAGTCCTGATTCTAGAGAATCAAAGCTGGTGCTCTAGAGTGCTCCCTTGCTATCTCTCCCCCAACAGTGATCATTTGTGTTAAAGACCAGTTATACTCCCTGGCTTTATTTTAATGGGAACCATCAAACCATCAAACAGAGTAGACAAAAGCAGGGAGAAGTGACATTTAGACTTCTAAGAGACACAGAATAATAAATTGCAAACTGTCAAGAAATTGGGTGCCTTTTTTAAAAATACAGCCTTAGGAAGGGCACGGTTAGAAATCTTAATTTCAGAAGCACCTCCCCCCTACATATATTCTATTTTGTTTGTGCAAAGGCTTGACCTTGCCTGCAGGGACAAGTGGGGGGAAAAATGAAAACATATAAGAAAAGAGCCTCAGTTGTCTTGATCCTCACTTGAGAAGGAAATGTGGTCTCTTTAGATCTTGGGTAAGGGTTTGTCCACTCCATCTTTCCTAATACACTCCAACCCTGGGAGTGAGGTGCGTGGAGGAGGAAGAGGGAAAGCGGCTTTAACTTGACAATTCACAGCTTCTTCTAGCCTTCAAGTTTGTCATCTCTTGTATATAAATAGTCAAGTGTTTCTGTTTTGTCTCTTCCACGCAAGGCTGGTCTCTTCCAGTTTACCCCTCATCTCTTCTCCTCTAGAGGGCGCCATTTCCACGGGGCGTCACCTTGAGCTTCCAGATTTGGGATTTGGTTTGAGCAGAGCAGGAACTGTCTGGCATCTGTACCAGGCGCTTTTGTCCTGTCTCTGGTCCCCTATTCCCTGGGCTCTACGTGGGCATCCTCTGCCGAGTCAGGGCTGGTTGGGCTGCATGCAGTCCTCCATCTCTGGATGCGTGGAGATACTTGGCGCTACACGAGGGTCCCTTTGCCTGGAGAACCCACAACCTTCACGGTCCTCATCAGCTCTCTCCTGAGTTATCTCAGAGGCCCCAGACCTGGAACTTCTACCCCAGGAGAGAGACTGGACACAGCTGTCCTATTCCTTTGCATCCTCTATCTGCTTCTCCTGTTATCCTCCAACGATGGAAGGGGCTAACTTTCCTCCCTTCTTGATAGATTAAGTCAGCTTCTTTCCTGGATCCAATAAGATGGGCAAGGAGCAAGGAAGGAAAACTTGGCTAATAAGTAAACATTAACTGGAAACTATGTCCAAAACATCATCTATTAGCATAATTGAGTACTGATGAGCTCTGTTATGAGGTCACTGTTTACAGGTCTTCCTCTGGCACTGTGCTGGGAGCACCTTGAGAATAGGGCTGTTCTATTTTATCCTTGAATCCTCAAAAGGTACACAGCACACAGCCCAGTAGTTGGCACATGGTGGAATGAAGGATAAATAATGATCTAGATTGAGATTTGGGAGAGAGTTTTAATCTTAGTGGTCTCACTTTTTTTTAATTTAACCCTACTGAAAGAGCAGGAGACAAATATTTACTATTTTGTTGAAAATCTTTATTTCATAAACACAAAGATGTTAACACTTTGCCAGCTAAAGCATCTATTTCTTGATTTGTTATCCAAAACATGATGGAGTATTTTTGCTTTTTAAAAACTTTAAAACATTCCAGAGAAATCTGTCAGTTATTACAGCATTCTAACCCTTTTTTGTTTGTTTAATTCAACAGAAAGCCATTGTCTTACACTTCTGAAGGTTAAAAGTCTGAAATCAAAGGGTTGGCAGGACCAAGGTCTCCTGGCTTGAAAGAGAAGGAGAAGGATTCTTTCTTGCCATTTAAAGCTTATGGTGATTACCAGTGGTCCTTACCATTCCTTGGCTTCTGGCTTCAAACTCCAATCTCTGCCTCCGTCTTCACATGGCCATCTTCCCTTTGTGTCTGTGTCCAGATTTCCTTAGTCTTATAGGGATGTCAGTCAATGGATAAGGGTTCACTCTTGTCCGCTGTGACCTTATCTTAACTTGATTACACCTGCAAAGACCCTATTTTTAAATAAGGTCACATTCACAGATTCTGGATAGACATGGATCTGGGGGGAACACCATTCAACCCAGTACCCCAATTATATTTGGAGATTTTAACACTTCAGTCTCATTCATTGAAAGAATGACTTAACAAAAATCAGTAAAAATGTAGCAACCAGCTTGTCCTAAAACTGACAATAGATAGAAGACCATGACCAACAATGGCAGGATGTGCAGTCTTTTCAAGTACACCTAAAGCAGTCACCAAAATGGGGCATATAAAAGCCATGTTATAATCAATTTCAAAGGATTTAAATCATTCACAGTGTTTTCTGATGAAAATGGAATTAAAATGGAATTCAATATCAAAAGATATGTAAAAGCTCCAAGCACATGAAAATATACTGAACATGCTCTAAATATCACATTTCTAAGAAGTTTTGGAATTTTACAACAAGCTTCTAAATTTCTTCTGTGTCCAAAGAAGGAATCACAAAGAAAATTAGTAAGTATTTTGAACTGAATATTACTGAAGACATATGGGATCTAACATCCATATTTCACAGACTTATATAGAAAATTGGCATCTCAACAACACTGAAATCAAAAATTGCTAAACGGATGAGGGTAAGAAGATCTCACCCAACTGCTGTTAGATTAACTTTATGTCGCTAGTTTTCAGCATACTCTTTTATTTCATTAAAATATCGACTCCTAAAAGTCAGCATCTCTACCTGCATTTTATGGGATTAAACATCTCCTTAGAAACAACCAAGATTTCCAAGCTTTTAACTACTTGAAGGAAGTTTTTAAAAAATTAGATTTAGGGGTTCCTGCTGTGGTACAGTGGGTTACGTATCCAGCATATTCTCTGCAGCAGCGAGGGTTCAATCCCCAGCAGGGCATAGTGTGTTAAGGATCCAACGTAACTGCAGCTGTAGCATGGGTTGCAGCTGAGGCTTAGATTTGATTCCTGGCTCAGGAAATTCCATATGCCAGAGGCACAGCCAAAAAAAAATTAGATGTATGTATATTCTAACATATGCACATACATACATATTCTATATCATGGGGGTTTCTAACCTCTGATCTAAAAGCTTAAAATCATGATAAGATTCAATGAATATTCAAATTTTACAATTATATGTGCATTTTTGTGGAGAGGGGTTACAGCTGTCATTAGATTCTAGGCAGAATTCATGAACTCAAAACTTTAAAAACTATTTTTTTTAGAGATTAAAGCCTATTTCAATGCTATTCTTTACCCTCTATATTCTCTTCCCTCTAGTGACCTGTTGGGGTCTTGTTCTGTTATTGATATTTTGGATGTGCTAATAGTGAGCACTGCAAAACACTGAAGATAATCCTTTTAATGCAAAGAATGACCAGATGTGATAACATAACACAGCCCTGTTTGAGACTCTTGACTTGTTTAAAATTTAAGTAACATTACATTTCTTTACAAAACTGGCTTAGAACAAGCATGGAAACAGCTCTTATGCCGTCTATGAGGCCAAAAAATAAATGCAACTCTGCACATTTTTTATTTGAAAGCATTCATGAATGACATGCAAGGCATAAACGTTGGCCCAAAGCCACAGCTAAGCATTGTGTTAAAAAATAGTGTTTTGTTTTTAAGCCAAAAACTATTTAGGAATCAGTTCTTCATTTCGTAATTATTAAATTAGAAACAAAATCAGGAAAAAAATATGTCTAAAGGATATCTTGCCTTTCACTTTAATAGCCATGACAACTTTTAAAGATCCAAACAAAATTGATCAAGAGCTTATGTAAACAGTCCTGTAAGATCTAAGAGGACTTTACAATTTAGACTAACAAGAAAACTGGGGTGCAGGCAGCTTGGTGAGACAGTGAGAAGCAAAATTCATGAAATAGGTGTTTACTAGGAGAAATGATTCTACACACATGTTCTGAATGCTTCTGCTTAATATTTTCCTGCAAATAAAACGGGCTATCATCTAGTTCAGGTCAGATAATGTAGCTATAAAGATGAATCTACAGTAAGCAAAGTATTTGGTAATTCAGAGCCAAGAGAGAAGAGTTATTCTAGAAAAATATTAAATGAACAAAAACTCTATGGTATCCCTAACTACAGTATATATAAAAGGTTTAACCTATATTACAATAGATAATGAGACTCCAAAACAAATTCAAATTTTCAGCATCTCCAAGGTATATGTCAGTATTATAGAACATGAAAGAAACAGATACCTTATTTGACATTCCATTTAAACATACATGGTTCTCTATCTCTGGGCAAAATGTTCTTGCCACTCATCCTTTAATTACAATGCTAATATCAATCTTAGGATCCACTTCCATCTTGGGAAGTTTTAGTAAGATATACACAAGTAGGTATCTCTAACAAATCTTAATGATTTACCTGCAGAAGGAGATAATTTAGAAATGATATCTAAAACATCTGAAAGACAACTAAAACATTATCTTTGAATCCAAAAAGTCAAGATTTAGCAAAACGTTTTTCCCACTATGTGCTTTGCTTCAGGGTTTCATCAGAACTGTAGTAAAAATCAAGAACTGTATAATGAATACAAGCAGAAGCTTTAGAGTCCAGGGCAAAAGATACTTAGAAGGCAGTGTCACCTCCTGTTGTCTAAAACTGATCTCAGGAGAGGCCAATGGACACTGTCATTGCCTCTGATGTTTTCTCTTTCCCGACCATCCATATGTATTATAGATAACAAACCCACATTCTCAACTAACTTAGTCTGACTCATAAGTACTTCAAGCTGTGGATTAAGTCCATTTGCTTTTTTTCATTCCCCAGTGGTGATTCCCAAGTGACATAAAAGTACACAGAAGAAAACTAAGGCATTTCGAGAACTGGTGTTTGCCCATCCTAATTATTATCAGTGAGGAATCACTTCCTCACAGTTTCACTAGTTTTGACCAATACACTGAAGTTACAAACTCAAAGGGCCAGGTGGTTCATAGGATGTCAACAGAGAACAAAAGTGTGTGACCCTCATAAAGTAGGCGATTTCTATTCCAATATGCCTGTCAGCCATGAAAAGAACTTTCGGTTTGCCTTTTCAAGGTTCTTTTCAAGACAGCCTAGATATCTAAATTTTTATGTGAATATTCTTGATTGCTAAATGCAGCTGCTAATTCCAAATTTCTTAACTATTATTAAGAAATAGTGTAGAGGAGTTCCTGCCACGGTGCAGCGGGATCTGCAGCGTCTTGGGAGTACAGGGACACAGGTTCCATCCCCAACCGGCACAGTGGGTTAAGGACCTGACATTGCCACAGCTACAGTGTAGGCTGCAACTGCAGCTTGGATCTGATCCCTGGCCCAGGAACTTCACATGCTGCAGGGAGGCCAAAAAAGGAAAAGAAGAAGAAGAACAAAGAAGGAGAAGGAGAAGAAAGAAAAGAAATAGTGTAGACCTGCATTCCTGACATGGCAAAGAATTATTTCACAAGTCTGTGACCTCTGGAGAATGATGTCTTGAAAGCAGCATTAGGCATGTTGCCATGTGAACTTGAACAAGTGGCCATTGTAGGCTGGATGAGAAGCCTGCCCAAGCAACAGTCACTGGGATTCCTTTCAAGATGAGCATTCATCAATTCTGAGCTATAATCATCCTCCCCACATCCAGTACCAGCAGTCAGCCTTCTGACCTAACCACTGAACAAAGGATCCGGTGTACCAAAGTCTGTCAAGACTCAGTGAGACTAGCTATCTAGATTAATGCACTATCTAGATTAATACACTGAATTTTGTTTTAATTTAATGTAATAAATAAATAAATAATAAAAACTTTGCCCCAAATCAATTAAATCAAATTAAAAATTAGATTTCACTGTAGAAAAAATAGTAAATACTGATAAAACAGAGGGAAATCTCTTTAAAATATTCACATTCTCAAAGAGTACTTCGATAATCCTTCCAAGTCTCTAATGTATATCGTTTTTAGAAAAATAACATCAAATCAAATGCACTTTTTTTTTTGCAGTGCATATATATTGAAGAAACACTGTTTTTCAAAGAGGTATATGCAATTCTTTTCTTTTCTTTTTTTTTTTTTTTACTTTAAGGGCCATACCTACAGTATATGGAAATTCCGAAGCTAGAGGTTGAATCAGAGCTGCAGCTATAGGCCTATGCCACACCACTGCAATACTGGATCTGAGCTGTATCTGTGACCTATGCTGCAGCTTGCAGCAACACTAAATCTTTAACTCACTGAATGAGTCCAGGATTGAACCCACATCCTCATGGATACTAGTTGGGTTCTTAACCTTCTGAGCCACAACAGGAACTCCATAAGATTGATTTCAATTCACTTTATTCAACGTAAGTCCCAATATATCTATTTGTCAGGAGTATAGTGCTGAGGATCAAAATCCCAACAAGCAAGACATAAAATGAAAGCAACCCTCCCCTCCCCAAAAAAGCTTTCCTCAAGTCACCCACTTATTTAATGATAGAATTTTCCAAATGTTAAGAAATCTAGCTTAATGATAAAGCCACAAATCTAAAGTGAAAATAGATTAAAATACTTTCATTTTATCATGAGATATTAAGTATAAGAACAAAATAATTGGAAAATGTAAGTTGTTAATAGTTTAAAAAATGAATCTAGAGCGAATGGGAGAGCAAGACAAAAGGGTCACAGCAACTAACGCTAAAAATTCTATAGTGAATATGTGATTTGGACAAGAAAAATAAATATAACTCACATATAGTAATATATAATAAATGTATTTATGTATTATATATTAATATTATCTAATGTATGTTAATAATATAATAAGTAAAATGCCAAGTATTTTGAACTATCTTTTTTACTAAAGCTATTGCTAATTAAAAGTAACATAACATATTCACCTTTTCCTAGAAGAGACTAATTGTTAAAATAAGTGACTAGCAAATTACTTGATAGCTGAGAAATACATGATATTTATTTCTATATTGAGTATCCCCACATTATTTAGTCTCTTCTTGGTAAAAATGGACTGTTACAAGAGCACATAGCCAAGAATAGATGAGTTAAAAGCAAATAAGAAAAAAAAATCCTATATAATACAATCAGACAGTGAAATGCTTTTTTAAGAATAAAATTCTTTCCCTGTCGGCTTCTCCAAATACTGATATAGTCTTGATTTCCAAACAAGTTTCCTTCTTAGACCTGTCTTAAATAAAGTCCAATCACTCTAAAAGCAAAACTGCAGAAAAACATGTATTAGTGGATTTGTTATATTCAATAGTCTCACAGTTCCCTCTCAGAATCATGTACACCCCAATATTGGGTTCCACTGGTCTAACAAAAAAGATGCACAGAAAATCTATTAAAATTCTGTATCATTAGCTTTATTCTAATATTCAGAAATGATTAGGCACATCTAAAGCAGATATAACTTTCCATATTTTCATTTGCTTCACATATACAAGCCACTGTTAACTCTCTTCCCTGCTAAGCATCCTGTTCCTCATTTCTGAGATTAAATAAATAATATTATGAAATCATCGTGCAATACAGATGCTCCTTTTTCCCAACCCACATATTCTCATAAAAATTTAACAGGAAAATTTTAAAACATCTCGTCAACATTGTTTTTACAAAGCAACTGTTAGTTATAAACAATCTTTTAGGCCTCAAGGAGATTTAAGATACTTCAAAGACTTGGTCTAAACCCCCTAAATCCAGGTTGCGCTCATGTATTTTCTAAAACCAGATATGTTAAGTTTAATGCTCAAAAAATTTTTACGTGTTTTGTTATGCACTGCAAAAATTTAAAGTGATCTCGTTCTAAGAAATAGACATTTCTGGAATTTCCATTTTCCCTCATTCTTTTCTTTTCAAAAGATAAAGAAACTGGTGCCTCTGATCAACTGTTTTTATATAAACATCTCTGAACTTATTTAAAGAACTCATACATCTCATCTGCCCAAAGTAATAGATATTAACATATTTTGAGCATGTTAAAAAAAAAAGAAAGAAAGAAATTCTTTGCCATCTAGTTCCTGCAGATGGCCTTCTTGGTTACTCTCCTTATCAGGAAAGAGGCTGATCTGTTTTCTTTTAGTATATCCTATGGGTCAGTGGCAAGAAAAAACAAATAAAGACCATCCTGATAATTATTAGAAGTTTGTGCAAATATTAACACCAAGAGTCATGCTAATCCGAATTTCTCAGTTAATATTCATTGCTACATAGTTCAATTTTTGAAATTCTGACTTAAATGACTTATAAAAGCATACACAATGGTGAGTATTGATTTTAAACTAGAAGTCATGGTGTACGTTTTTCCCTCTAAGCTTTAGGTGATAATGTTGACCACATTTACCCTGGCAGGTTTGGGTTATTTGAAGTTAAAAAAAAAAAAATCACAGTTTGATAAGGCAGTGTTTTTTTATTTCACAGCAAAGATTCAGTTGGACCAAAAAGAATAATAATAATAATTCCTCAGCTTTCCACTGTTCTTTGCACTGGTAAGAAAGAACTATTAGCAACAATAATTTATTATGTCTTGTTTTAGTACATATTTTGAAATTTTTACAACTAAGAGGAACACAGATAGTTCTTTAAAGGTTCGTTTCCTGTAAAATAAAACAGCATGTATCTCTTACCACTGGCTGGACATATTCCCCTTAGTTTCAAAACTGGAGAATAAAAAAAATGCAAATGTTTGTCTATTTGTTATATTTGTTATGGTGCCAAGTCTCTTATCCTTGCGAAGTAACAACAACTTTAAGAGGTTTCATTTACATGCCTATTTGGCCCAGTGAGATGTATAAACTTCTCATGGTGTGTGTAATACACAAGAAGTGATGTGTTCAACCAGACACTGAGAGGTCATCTATTAAAAGAGTTTTATTGTGAGATTAATTTAAAATCATGCTGTAATTATTATTTGCTTTGTGCTTTCTGGATTTTGAATTTTTTTCCAAAGTGAATGAAATGCACCTATTAAAGAAAAAAATTTGAATCATGGTTTCCCAAGGACTTGTGGCAGATTAAACACCGTCAATTTCTTGGCCCAGATCTCGAACATACCAAGACATCAACATAAACAAAAGGTATGACTCTCCATCCCCTTAGAGGAAAAAAAAAAAAAAAAGTGGTATTCAGCTAATATTTTGTAGTACTTGTTTCTAGAAGAACACTCTATTTATAGTGAAAACTGAGTTTAGTCTATCTCATTACAAAACTAACACCTTTAAATAAATTTTTAAAAATTTTATAATCCTAAATAAGAAACTTTCTTTTGAGCACTTATTTGCCTAGAATTGTTAGTTACTAGAGAGTAGAAAGCTCATAATCTATTATTTCCTTTTCTTCTTCTTCTTCTTCTACTTCTCCCATTCCTCTTTCTCCCACCTCCTCGTCCTCCTCCTCCTCCCTGCCTCACTACATATGCACTAATGTGAACACGCACACACACACACTAAGTACAGGGTTGTGTGTCTGGGCACATGGTAATTATTTTAAGCAATAACACTTTCTAGGTAGTCAAGATGTTAATTAGGCAGTAACACTCTACCCTAGATACCTCAACTCATAAAGTTACAAAAAAAGGATAATTTTATTGTTTTCAAATACCCAGAGCCCAGTTTCCTACAAAGTGGGAAAACTGTTTACTACAGTTGCTTTGTCATTTCCTCTGTATTTTCTTCAAGATCCAGCCCCCATCTATCAACAGAGAATCTTCCAAAAACTTACATAACATGTTTAAATTCCCAATGAGATACATGCTTATATTCCAATACTCATTCCCTTGATGATTTATATACTAAAATAGCCAAGCTGTTTAACTGTCTAAATAATAATAGTAACTAACCTAATGCATGGAAAAAGAGGCAATAAGTGTCTTAGTCTAAAATGCAAATAACTAGATTGTGGAAGTCCATGATAAATTTCTCCTTCCTTCTTATATAGACAACAGATATCTATATTTTGCCCTCTATTCATTACTTCATTCATTCTCCTTTTTATTCACTTATCTTTGTGTCTTTGAAGTTTAATCAGAAACCAGTAAACGGTGGTTTTAGGGAGTGATTTTCATGGTATTAATATCAATATGTCTATAATAAGATTGGTTACTGTAGACTATTCTGAGGATAACTTGTCAGGAAGTAACTTGTCCTGCAATAAGTAAATAAAATGGAGTTATAAATCTCTGTATAATTAAGAAGATAAAAGAGTACAGCTACAAGAAGGACTAAGTTTATGCATATCCATGAAAGGAAGTCAGGTCTCATTTCTTTTTTGCAAAGAAAATTATCAGAGAATCATTCTGCAATGAAGAATCCTATGCCTGGGATAACCAAGCATATAAAGTAGTAACATCTTTCACTGCACCAAAGCTCCTTCCTACAGTATTTCGTTTTGTCCTGGGCAGGAGTACATGGAAACAAACTTTCCAAAGCTCAGAAGGCTGTTGGTTGTGCAGGTTCTGTTTTGAAGTGCTAAAGTAGGAAAAAGAAGTCAAAAGCTTTGACCAATTAGAATCAACTGAGTGGAGTGTCTTCATCTGAACTCCATACCCCAGGAGTTTGTTGTGCTGTCATGTCTAAAACCCCATTCTCAGGCCACTAACCTCACCCAATTCCGAAGCCACTTCCTGTCTATACATATTTTTTTTAAAGAGACTTTAAAGTAAAGCACTTTAAAAACTATAAGGCTTGTGTCTGTGTTTAAAACATAAATGCATTTAATCAAAATGACACAGGAGGGAGGGGGAATTGGAAAGCTCTGAAATTCTGTTGAATCTCATTGAATAAACTCTACACCCCACATAGCTCAGGGAAGCCCATGTTTTCTTTCCCAATAAAATATAATCCCGGAGCTGGACTGTGGAGGTTATAAAAGAGTCAATGACATCTTTTTCAGGGATTATGATTTTTAACCTTACAGCCATTGCTGAGTCTGAATAACTAGAATCTCTCTCTTTAAAATCCCTCTTTACAGGAGGTTTCCCTGTGGCAACATGGGTAAGGATCCTGGTTAAGGACTCAGAGTTGCTAAAGCTGTGGCACTGGGTGGGGTAAGTTTGAACCCTGGTCCAGGAACTTCCATACACCACGGGTGTAGCAAAAAAAAAAAAAAAAATTAACTAAAAAATAAAATCCCTCTTGCAAATTGAATGAGATCTTCTTTATTTCCTTTTAAACCTCATATGCATTGAGATTTTTGCAAAAGTGTTATAGATGCTACCAAAGGACATTTTCTTTATCTGAACTGTCTGCAATGATCAACTATTATTAATTATGTAGTAACAACCACCAGTTCTGAAACTGACTCTATACAATGGAAACCTTAATTCAGTTGGAATTATTAGATTAGTTACACGGTTTCTTAGCAGAATCAACTGTTTCAAAGACTGTCCTGTGCTACAGATTAGGTTCCATGAAATCTTTGAGTTCCAAAAAGGTCTCAGGTATTTTCAATTTATGTGATAAATCTGTGTAATAAATAATATCCTAAAACAAAAGATTTTAATACTTATATTTGGAAATTATAATTAAACATATTATACAAGTTAATCTCGCTCTTCTGGTGCCACAATCAAAAAGTGGCCCAGTCTTAAGCAGTACTTTTATAGATTTTAATAGGGAGAAGGTAAACCTTTAGCTATATAAAAAACAAATAGAAGACACTTGTTAACAAAATAATATCAGCCTTGTGTTGACAAGTAATCAGTAAATACCTGTTGGATGACCTTTTTACAGAGAACATGCACAAGTGCTAACTGCTGTCCATTCAATCTAATATTCTTGGAGTTATACATTTCAAACAATTAATGCTTTAAAATACATATTGGGGGTGGCAATGTAAATTGCTGCAACCACTGTGGAAAAGAGTACAGAGATTCCTCAGAAAACTAAAAATAAGATTACCGTTTGATCTAGCAATCCCACTCCTGGGCATCTATCCAGAGAAAATCATGACCCAAAAAGATACATGTACTCCAGTGTTCATTGCAGCACTATATACAATAGCCAAGACATGGAAACAACCTAAATGTCCATCGACAGAGGAATGGATAAAGATGTGGTATATATACTCAATGGAATATTACTCAGCCATTAAAAGGAAAAAATAATGTCATTTAGAGCAACATGGATGGACCCAGAAATTATCATCCACATGAATTTGGTCAGACACTGAGTCACCAACATCATATGCTATCACTTACACGTGGAATCTAAAAAAGGACACAGTGCACTTCTTTGCAAAAGAGATACTGACTCACAGACTTTGAAAAACTTATGGTTTCCAAAGGAGACAGTTTGAGGGGTAGGGGGATGGGCTGGCTGGGTGTTTGGGATGGAAATGCCATAAAACTGGGTTGTGATGATCATTGTACAACAATAAATGTAATAAAATTTATTGAGTAACTTAAAAAAAAATACATGTTGGGGGCCAGATTCATCACAGTTGCAAGGCAGAACACAATAATATTCTACCTAGCCCCTTAAAATGCAAATGTATCCTTTAAAATGCAAATAAGCCATGCCCCCAGCTTGTGGAAATTCCTGGGTCTGGGATCAATCCTCCTCACAGCAGTGATCCAAGCCACTGCAGTCACAATGCCAATCAATCCTTAACCCACTGTGCCATAAGAGAACAGTAAAATTAAAAAAAAAAAAAAAAAGGGGGTAAGTTTTAAGTAATCATCTGGGCTCAGATTTATTTGGAGATTTATTTGGAGGCTCAGATTTATTTGGATTCACTTTATTTGAAGTTTTTTTAAAAAGAAGAGGTAAGTTTTAAGTAATTATCTGGACTTAGATTTATTTGGAAGCAATTATCTACTTGCTTTTCTATACAAATTCACTAGCAAATGACTATTAGCTCTAATTTTTAAGTGTAATTACTATATTTCATAATACATAACTATTTTAAGTGTTTTTAAATCTCCCTTTTTAAAAAATCTGAGAAAGTTGTAAAGCATGAGAGACTTTTTTAAAAATTACATCAAAAGAAGATTATCAAAAGTGACACAAATAAAAAAAAGTGATCATTTTAATTGGCATTATTGCTTTTGTCTTAATCTTTTATTTATTCCTTTACTGTTGCCATTTTTTTCTATTCTGACAGGACAAGATTTGCTTCAGCTTTACCCAAATGAAGCTTCGTTTTCATACTTGTCAGCATTAACCTAAAGTTAATCATTTACCTTGAGTGATGTCAAAAAATGATTTATTTTCAGGATAAGTTAATAATATTTGAAACAACACTGTTATGCTCTGTCACCCACCAACACACTCTGGAGTGAGAAAAGAAAATTTGGTTGGTTAACTGACCTTGCGCAGTTTAACTGTCAAATAAATTCCATAATGGACAACTCAGAAATCTAATTTGGTAATCCTGAGAAACTCCCTCCTACTCCTGACCCTCCCTCATGCTCACTAAAAGGCTCAAAAAACAGTAATTATAACATTGACATCTATCTCTAATTTGTGGGGTATTTCATATGTCTGCCTTGGATTTATAAAATTATCCCAGCCTTTCCTAGAACCTAGAAGATGCCGTCTTTAAATTACAATTTTCATATGCTGATACAGTCTGCCATTCCTTTTTGGCAGAGAAACAAACTGGAAAACCTTACAAACAAGAAATACATCAAGTAACAAAAGTCGTAGGTCATTCTTGGCTCCACAAAGAATTCCAAATCTTTGAAATATGGTAGATCTTTTCCCACAGGAAGGCCTTAAGGAACCCCCAGTGCAGATCTATACCTTATCTTTGACCACTATTTAAACTTCATCTCCTGACTAACAAATCAGGCAAGATCTTCAGAACTGATTTACGCAAATAGGAAGCCCTCTGCTCAACAGCATCCCAGAAGTTCATGACCATAGAAGTGATGCCCTGTAGTAGAAAGTAAGCTATGACGCCTCACAGATCTTCACTGAAAATTGCACCTCATGTCAGCTGAGCTAATCTCAAGATTTTTTTAGGTGACAGGGAAGTTGGAGTGAGGGCCTTTGCATAGGGCTCCCCCTTGGCTCTCAACTTAAATTCTGTGAACCTTACTGAAGACCCAGTGTTTGCTCAGTAACTGAAAGGAAGCGCCAAGCAGATACAACTCCAGATGGACACCTCCTTTGAAACACAACAATTTTCAGGTGAGTTTTCAAAGAAAATCACCTAAAAGTATCCTCTCTCTCCAATAAACAACTATTTAGCAATATAAACACAATATGCACTTTCTTTTCAGCGTTTTATAAAGCTCTAGAGCTTTGCATAATAATCACAGGCATGCCAAATAATTTGTAAAGAGTACAAAGTTGGAAAAAATGAGATATTAGATAAGAAAATTGAAAAATAAAATTTGATAACAATCAAAAACATTTCGTTACTGGACTATTAGGTTTGGCTTTTTGTGAAAAGAAATGTCATACTGATGTTACTTATTCAAATAAAACACACTTGACACTCTTACAAATATTTAGGAAAGAAAATTTGTCTCCCCTTATTATTTCTTCCCACCTCCTGGCCATGAACATTCATATAAGATGGATATCTTCATGAATAATTTACCATACATATGAATGTAAATAACATCTGGAAATAAATCCATTGCAAAATTACGTTACTTCAATCTTTCTAGTAGCTTGATTAACAACGACAAAAAAGAGGGATTTTCTTTTTTCCTCAGCGGTCTTGGGTTTTTTTGGTTTGTTAGTTTTTCCCAATAACGGTTTTGGAAGCAAATGGAATAGTTAATTTTTACTTTAGATATTTTGAGATTTGCTTGAAGATTCGCTGGATCTCGTTTTCAAAGCTACCTGTGGACCAATCCTGAGTCTCAAGTTCATTTCACAGACGCCAGAATCTGAGACTGCTGCACAGAAAAGAGTCCCTGAAGCAACGTGCTAAATAGCAATCATCGGGTCTAGTAAAGTGGTTCCAAACCGTCCAGCCCTGCACTCAGAATTGACAATAATTCCCAGTATTGACGCAAAGCGACAAGTTGATGGGGCAGAAGGTGGGGAGGAACACGAGCCTGGAAGCTGAGTGTTGGTTTTACACCCGCTGAGTATCCGTTACAAGTGAATTTCCTCTGGCGCCAGCAGGTATTTTGAGCAGGCATCCTGAGGGCTCCCAGAGGGGAAGGATGGGAGTGGGGAAGATGGAGCTGTAAGTTTGGGGATCAAAGCTTTAAAGATCTCAGAGGAAATCAGTAAAATCCGGAGTAGCTTCAAGTGAGATGCGGAAGATATTTCGAATTTCTGAGGCTTAGGGCAGCGGGAGAAGAGTTAGAAAGATGGGGAGTAAACAAGTTTCCAGAGGAGGGATCTTCGAGCCAGGCCACGGGGGGTAAGGTTCCAGTCAGCCCACAAGGTCGAGGAGAGGCTTTACCCTTGCTTTTCACTTCGGGGACCCCACGGGGCAGCTGCAGCCGGCACTTGGTGCCAGCGTGCTAGGGCTGGGCTGCCACCGCTCTCATTGGTCCCAAGTCGCGAGAGGGGAGTCTGGGCTCCCCGGCGGGCCGGGCACTGAGGTGCGCGCAGAGGCCGCGGCCAGTCTTTCCTGGAGGTCTGGAAGGCAGAGCCATTAAAACCCGGCCGCCGGCTGATGCGCTCAGTAAAGGTGACTGCGATTTATTTGGATTAGTCACTATTCAGGTCTGAGGAGACAGCTATTTATCCCATGCGGGTCCTTGACAAATGGACTGGGCAGTGCTAGAGAGGACAATCCCTCTGACCCCGGACGGTGCTGAGGCGGAAAGCGGGATCCTCCCACCTGCTCCGGACCACAGCGGCAGGCGCGCACTGCCGGGGAGATGCGCTTCTCCACCTGGAGACGCGAGACAGCCGGCTACCCGCCCAGACCGCCCGGATGCCCTCTCCCAAATGGAGGGGTTTGGGCTGCCCCTCCAGGACCTTTCAGGAGAGATTTCCGCTGACTCTCCCCCGACACCTTCTCCCCAGGTTCCGGGAGGGTCACCAAATCTGAGATCTGTCCTGCAGTTGACCCAGTCCTGAGCGCACAGTGGGTCCACCTTGGTAAAAATCATTTGGTCTGGCAGCATCCGGGTCACATATCGGAGAGGTCGTTTGTTGTTGTTGTTGTTGTTTAGCATGGCAAAAGATTTGAACCTGAAATTTAATTCCACTTAATATAGAATCCGATCATAATGCATCTACTGGTTTTTAACTGAAGATAACTTGTCTCCCCTGGTATCACCGATTCTGCAGTAGATCCGCTTCAAAAGTCTACACCTTTAAATTTTATAGTTAATACAGCTAATGAGAAATAAATTCATTCGCTCTATATTTCTGATCTTAATTTGTTTATTAGAATTTATTTCTGTCAATGCCTAGTGCTACATTAAAATCTTTTCGGTACAACGAAATTTGTACTAAATATCAACTGACAAAGATAAATATGTAGTTTTCTAACTTGAAATGCAATCAAAAGGAATTATTTTTCCAACATATATGCTTTTGATAAAATTTATTGTTGCTTCAGCGTTAAGGCCAACGATGTATTATAGTAATGCAAAGATGTAAGAATAGACACCTAAAATAACGAAAATCTGAACAGGAACTCCTACTTTTGATAACAAGTAAATATGATCACTTTGCTTTTAGAAGCTGAGACAGCACTTTGGGGGAACAATATCTAAAAAGCTCTGCATCAAGCAGTGATGTTATTTCTTTCACTGTTTGCTTTTATTTTGGTTAAAGACCTAAGAAGACTCTGAGAGTCATTTGAATAATTTCTTATTCAGTGAAAGAAATCAGACCCCTTCAGTTAAAAAGATGAAAGTTCAGCTTGTCCAGAAGATGAGGGTTTAGCCCTTTTGATGGAGACTATTTGAACCAGAAAATTCGGTGTGGCTATCTATCTTGCTAAAGTCAGGGCGAGATAATGTGTAATCTGGCTCTGATTTCTTCTGGAAAGAAAACATCGAAATGACTGCTCATTTATCACTGTGCCCACCCTCCCCCTCTTTCACCTTGGTTTAATTGACTGTGCAACACCAGAGCTGTTTGTGTCTCCCCTTGACTGTTGGAAATGAAACCAACTCTGTTGAAGGGAGTTTTAAATTATCAGGTTTATTATGAAAAAAAATAAGGGTCCAAGTATAGGAAGTGATTGAAAAACTCTACCACCAAAAAAACACTGGAGAACCATCTAAATTTTATGACTCATTGGATTTTTCTGCATATACAGGTTCCCTGACTCATAGTAACTACTTGAGAGCTCAATTAAGATGCTATTTGTGACATTATCCTTAAACTGATCACAAGAATACCCATTCTAATGATTATGGAAATTAAAGTGATCAGGTCATTTATTTCTAGCCCAGATAATTATTGCAGACAAGTAGACACAACGTTTATTTCCTCTAAGTAGATCCTAAAATCATCCCCCCCAAAAAATCAGTATGCATATTAATAAAATTCCACCCATTAGTAATCAATTATATAGTATTAAAACAATGATAATTTTCCAATTATCTCATTAGTCAAGATTTCCTAAAATGTAATTTTGACAAGAAAACAATGAAACAACTACTCGCAGATAGTGTCCAAGAATGTATAAATTGTAACAATCTAAGAATGTACAAAATTAATTGAAAGATTAAACTACTTATGCCCTTTAACCTAGCAATTCTATTTCAGGGAATTTATTCAACATAAAGAACTAATGATATGGGACATGGGTAAATATTTTACTTAAGGAATATTCCCAATAACCAAAGAAAAAAAAACTGGAAAGAAATATGTACAACAGGAAAAATCATTTTGCCATTCAATTGTGTCATAGAGCATTTAGTGACATCCAAAATATTTATTACAAGTAAAACAATAAAATGGATTATTATAAAGAACGATTTAATGTTTTGTGAAAAATAAATTTCTATGAAATATTTGGGAAGATATATATGAAGGGTAATGATATTCTACTATTTTTTTTCAAAATTTTTATAATGCTTTTATACTTTTTTCCAGGTTGCTATTGGAGTTACTGGATTTTTCCAAAAAGCACGCTCAAAACGGTAATGAGAAGCAAAGGACTTTAAACAAAGTTCTTTATTGATTAAGGAAATAAGCCCTCTTTCTATCATGTATTTCCAAATATTTTTCCTGTTTGATATCTGCATTTTGAATTTCTTTGTTTAAAATATCTGTGTAAGCTGTCTTTTCTTTCATGGTTTTCAGATTTTATGTTTGCTTGGAAAGCCCCCTCCCCTACACACACACACACACACACACACACACACACACACACAAACACACACACACCCATGCACAATTACATTTTTGAATTACAGATGCACACGCTCACTTTTATTCTACTAGTTTCACAGTTTCAATTTTTACTTTTAAATCTTTAATCCATTTAGGATTTATTTGGGTTTAAGCAGTGAAGTAGGGATGCAGCCTATTTGTCCTAAGACAACTTATTGAAGAATGTATTGCCCATTGATCTGAAATATCACCTTTTTCAGAAAGTAAATTTAGTATTTATATTTGGATTTCTAGACTTATTCATATTAATATTGCTCCAGTAATTGGTCTGTTTACTCAGGTGCCAACACATAATTATTTAAATTGACATAAATGTGTAATATATTTTAACATAGGGAACTATGCCTCCCTTATTACATTATTACTTTTTTTGGAATAGAGCTGGCAATATAAAATCCAGCATATCTAACTTAAAGTGTTTTCTTTGTATTTGTACTGATATTACATTAAATTTATTAATTAAATAGGGAGATTTGTTGTCTTCAAAATATTGAGTCTTCAGACCCAGAATATAAGTTTTCATGGTGGGTTCTCTTTTCCTATTAAAAAAAAAAAATCTCCTCAATGAGTATTATACTGTCCAGGAGGATTTACATTCTACTAACTAAAAGTACATGCTCTCAGGCTTATGAGATCTTAAGCAAGTTACATGAACACTTTGTACTCCATTTTCTCATGAGTAAAACAGAAATAATAGCACTTGCTTCAGAATGTTATATCGAGAATTAAAAGAGAAGCTCCCCAAAGCACTTACAACAATGTGTGGCAATACAAATTTCCTATTACTAGATACTAAACACTTTTTTGAATTTTTCCCTAAGTGTTTAATTCTTTGTTATTGTCATTGTTGTAAATGGAACCTTTTCTTCTTTTTTATTTTCTAGCAGATTGTTACCTGTGTTAAGAAACTTGTTCATTTTGTATATCAATTTACAAATTGCCATCTTTATTAATTCTCTTATTCTTTCTGTAGGTTTTCAGTTGGTTCTCTCCAATTACCCAAGTACATAATTTATCATCTGAAAACAACTACAAATTGTTCTCCTGAAAATAATTATAAATTGTCCTCTTCCTGTGCAGTTTTACTCAGTTTTTCCTTTTGTATAATTGCTTTGGCTAAGACTTCTAAAATGAAAAAAAGTAATAGTAGAGATCATATAATTTTTTTGTCCTTGACATCAATGAGAACATATCTAGTTATTCATATGTTTTGTCACATTATAGAAGTTTCTATTTAGTTATATCATAACACTTTTTTTTAATGCATGGATGTTAAATTTTATCAAATGACTTTAGCACATAAAGACATGACTGTATGGCATTTTTTTCTGTGACCTATTAACATGATGAATATATTAATGGATTTCCTAATAGTAAATATAATTGTATTAATACACATAAAAGTATATAATACACTTATATGTATCACATTAGTGTGTTCATATGCTGCTTAATTCTATTTACTCATATTTTGGTTGAGATCTTTGCGAAGACTTCCATGAACATGGACTAGAGTTCTTGGGTATGGTGAATGGTTATTACAAGTCCAAGTATAACATTTTTAAAATTTGTCATCAGTGTTGTCCTCACTTCATAAAAATAAGTTTTTTCTCTCTATCCTCTGAAACTGCTTAGGAAAATGCAATTATTTGTTCCCTAGAGAGTATAGAATGATAAAACCATCTAGTTCTGTTGCTGTTTTGGTGAGGAATGTGATGGAAATTTTTGACAACTTTTCAGGTTCTTCTAAAGACTATTAATCCTCATCTGTCTCATGTGGTTTGAGTTTTACTGTATCATATTTTTCTTGAGAATTACTCATTTTTATCTCCATATCTGGACACAGTAAATTTTCTTAATATCAATCTATGAGAAAAGGCATGGAAGATACTACTCCTTTCTGTATCACCACATCAGTGTATGTGCCACACTCAAAAAGCAGTACTTGTCTTTCATTTAAAAGTGATGAGAAACATGATATTCTGGCCCCACCAAAAGAAAAAAAAAGGTAATGAGAAGCAAAGGACTTTAAACAGAGACCTGAATTCATCAAATTTGTGTTTCCAAAGATCCCTGTGGCTACATGATGAATGGATAGATGGAGGCAAGAAAGGATGTGGGGAGGAAGCTTTGAACAAATCTAGGTGCAGCTATTAAGGTGAGGGATAGAGGTAGCTTGAATGATAATGTTGGTTGGGAAGATGAAAGAAGATAATGGATTTCATAGCTTTTTAGGAGGCAGAATCAACAGAACTTGGTGATGGATTATCCTCTGTGGAAAGTGAAAGAGAAAGGTGTCAAGCAAGAATCAGTCCTGAGTTTCTGGCTTCTGTAGTTGATGCTATTTCAGAAGAATGAGGCTCACTTGCTCTGTGTCCATGGCTTGGGAACAGAGATACTCAGGGGAATAAGAGTATTTCAATTTTAAGACTCATGAAAATGTCTAAATAATTAGTAGTGTAGTATATATATATATATATATATATATATATATATATATATATATAGACAATTAATATAGGCATCAGAGGATATTGCAAAGATACCAAACCATGTCCTTAAAATAGTTTGAGCAATTGTAAAAAGATGGACCCCCAAGAATCTACCTCTGAGAGAAAATCATTTCACCTGACAAGGAAAGGCATCTGGAAGTTTATTCACAAATATTTCTATCAAAAGGGGTAATTAGGAAGCAATATGAGGCAGTGAAATATCAGTTGAAAAACCTGTATTTCCATCAATTTCTTTCTGTTTCTGAATAGGTGAACTTGGGTGGATACTCATTTTAAGTACTACTTTTATATCTGTAAGGGGAAGTAATTACACATACCTAGAAACATTACTGAGGATTAAATGTGATGATACACAACAAGTACTCAACCCTCCTGGTACACACTAGTTCTTTTCCTTCAAATCAAAAGACTTTCAGATTATTACCACATTTGCTTCTAATAAATAGGTAATTCCTGAGAGTAAATCAGCCAGTCCTTCATATATGGTGCAAATTATTTATTGCCTTTTAAATAAAAATATTACTTTTGGAGGCTAATATTGATGAAATGTACTGGTTAATCTTGTAAATTCCTAGTAGTGAATGCAGAAGAAATTATTACAAAGGTATATAAACCTGTAATTGTATGGAACTAGCAATGCATTGAAGCAATGTAAAACATAATAGTGTCACAGTGAAATCTGGTCCTTTAAAAGGCACAGGACACAGATTTTTCTAATGTATTTCTTTGCTTGGAACTTCAAGTGTCATATGGAAGAAGATGCTCTTACAAATAAATAACACAGCTTAATAGTCTTATCAAAATTGTAACAAGGATACAGATCTAATTGTGTTATAATGATCTTAAGAACTCATAGTTTAATTGCCTTAAAATTGGTGCTACTTGATGTTTATTCAAATGCATAAATTAATGCCATGGCTTTATAGTCATTTTGTCATATAGAGATTTTCATAAAAATGAGTATGTACAAACACATAAGAATGGGATTGATAGCTGAGAGCTCACTAAAAGTTCACATTGCACACACTGTAATGACTGATTTCTCAAGAAACTTTAAGATAAATGATCAGAGAAGTAACATATTTTACTGAGAAATAAAAGGAAGAAAAAGAACCATAAACTTGAGCATAAGAAACACAGGATAGAATGTGTAAGAGCAAGAGATCATGCTCATTGAGAATTTAGGATGTGCTAGTGTGTGTGTGTGTGTAATCTCACTTCATCCTCATAACAACTCTATGAAACTAAAAGAGGTTAACCCCACCCAAGCTCATTCAGCCAGAAAGAATCTGAATCCATCCGACTCCAAACCTAGCTGTGCTATTCTGTCTCTCATGGGTACCCATTTTCTCCAGCAGCCAGATCATGGAAAAACAAGGGTCACAAAAAACTAAGGATCCCTTTCTGCTTCAGACCTGTCTGTTTTGCAATCAGCAAACCAGACTCTTATGTTTGGAGCACAAATTTAAATCTATCATATAGCTTTAGTAAAAAAAAAAAAAAAAAAAAAATGCCTGAGTTCAAAACGTGAAATTAAAGGAGGGAAAAAATAGTCCAACATTGTACCTGCTGATTGCAGTTTGCAATACAGCCTGCTGTCCTAAGCAGCATGCTGTAGCTAACTAAGCACCTTGCATTCTGATCTAATGAATAAGATGGCAATGAAAATGAACAAGACAGAGTCCATAGAGCTTTGTATGTTACTTGACACATGGAAGATTCTAATATACATTTACAGACTGGAAAAAAAGAGCCTGAGGGTTAGACAACAAGCATGGATTATTATGAGTATTGGCAGCATTATAGTATATATTTAAGAATAGTCCTTCCTGGAATTTCCATTGTGACACAGCAGAAATGAACTCAACTAGTATCCATGAGGATGCAGGTTCGATCCCTGGCCTCTTTCAGTGGGTTAAGGTTCCAGTGCTGCTGTGAGCTGTGGTCACAGATATGATCTACTCAGGCAGAGTGTCTTTGCCTGCCAGTTTGTACCTCTCACAAGCATCCTAGCTTAATAAATCTATTTCTTGCCTGGAGAAAAAAAAAAAAGGACTTTTATGTGTGCCTTCGAGAAAGACTAAGGAGAACAGGTAACCAGATTTTATCAAGGTTAAGTTTGTGAGGTGTTCAGTGACCCTGAAGGAGCCAGTGAGTTGCCTTAAGCCCTTTTACTGGAGCTTTGGAGAAGATCATTCCTTTTTTTTTTTTTCACTGAGGTTATACATAGGAGGGTGTGCAACTGGAACTTCAGGCAGCAATTCTAATTTCATCTGCAGCCTGATAAAGAAATCAGCCTAGCAGAAGGCAGAATAGAAACATGAGCTGAGTTCTAATGATGAATTTATGCGCTAATTTCCAATACATTGAATCAGTTATAGCCCAGCTTTTCACCTACAAGGGCCAATAAATTTTGCTTTGCTTAAATCCTGAGTTTTCTGTCACTCGATGTAGAACCCATCCAAAAGCTTATTTTTATTTAGGATTCTATTTAAATAATGTAAGAAATGCAAAGTAAATTTCACACATAACCAAAAAATTAAGTATGATCATTAATTTCAGTGTCTGTGCTTTAGCTCTTAGCAGCAAGCTTGCTAACCAACACTGAAATAACATTGGACTGTTTGAATTTCACCTTCTCTCCTTTCCTTTCCCTCCTGTTTAATGGAGGTGCTTAATGAGTAGTGAAAAGTCTCAAAAGGTGAATGAGGAAGAGAACAGGATAATCAATCCCAAAGGCAATGAACTCCAAAGATATTCAGCCGGTCACATATCGTTTGGCCTCACTGAAGTTATCAATTTCAACATGCAGTTCTTCCTGGCATACTGATGAAGAGTGGGTAGTAGATTTTCTTTTGAATGCTAACATTTGAATTGTTCAATACTATCAAAGAATAGCTTTATTAGAAATACAAATGTTCCCAAATAATTTGAGAAGACATATGTTAATCACTTCATAAAACTTTATAGGGTATATCCGGGTTCATTCATGGTTTCTATCATACAATGATATAATTATATAATATCTGATCTACACAAAAAAACATATGCAGTCCATATGTAAGTTATGAAACATATTAATAAAATAATTACTATAGACTGTTTCCCCCCTACCCAATTTTTAAGCTAAAAGCTAATCCCCAATCTGGTGGGGGTGGCAGTGGGGTTTGGGGAGATGATTAGGTCATGAGGATGAGATTAGTGGTCCAATAAAAAAGACTCTACAAGCACCTTAGCCCCTCTACGTGTGAAGGCACAGTAAAAAGATAAAACCAGGAAGAAAGCTCTCACCAGACACAGAAGCTGCCAGCACCTTAATTACGGACTGCCCAACACCAATGAACTGATATTTGTGTTCCCTCAGTAAAAGGAAAATATTTGTCTTGTTGTTTCTCTTTAAAACACTTAAGATATATTGCTAATACTAAAGTCAAAGTTATGGCCCTTAACTGAGTCTATGCCAAATACGCAGTTAAAAATTAAAATACAGAAATATCATTCACCAATTAAAAATGTCAACATATGCTATAATATGGGTGAACCTCAAAAACATTATGCCAAGTGAAATAAGGAAGAAGAAAAAGG
Source organism: Catagonus wagneri (assembly GCA_004024745.2). Classification (NCBI taxonomy): domain Eukaryota; kingdom Metazoa; phylum Chordata; class Mammalia; order Artiodactyla; family Tayassuidae; genus Catagonus; species Catagonus wagneri. The sequence continues at coordinate 22,336,745 of PVHT020000077.1, read as the reverse complement.
TCACACATTTGACTATTTGTATCACCTATAATTTATATAATATTATGGAAAAGTCAAATTCACAGACTCAGAAAGTAGATCAGTGATTGTCTGGGGCTGGGGGGCAGAGTGAAGACTAACTGCAGATGGGCAAGAGGGAACGTCTCAGAGTGATAGAAATGATTTAAAGTTGGATTGTGACAATAGTGATGGCATATAATCTCTATAAATCTATTAGAATCATTGAATGAGAAGGGTTATGTTTGTGGTATATAAATTATCCTTCCATAAAGCTGCTAAAGGAGTTCTCTGGTGGCTCAGTGGGTTAAGGATCCGACATTGTCACAATTGTGGTTCTGGTAACTGCTGTGGCGCAGTTTCAATCCCCAACCCGCCAACTTCTGCATGCCATGGGCGCAGCCAAAAAATAAAAAAGAAAGAAAAATAAATAAAATAAAGCTACTAAACATTGAAATGTAATTTCTCTAAAATCTGATTTGTTGTTTGATTTCACTTAAATAAAGCAATCTATAACTATTTGGGCTTTTGAAGAAACAGCTTCAGTCAGCTAAATTTAATATTTACGTGGATGATTTAATGAGCCCATCTTAAAGTAAAGCTAGAATGAAAGAGATTTGGCAACTTGAAAAAACCTGCTTGAAGATGGCAATGAAGAGTGAGTTGGATTACTTGCCAAGGGGCCTAAAATATGACATTGGGAAGTAATCACCGCCCCACATGCAAGTAGAGAAATCTTAAAACGGCAGCAGATTTCCCAAGGGATCCTATGTCATGATGAGGAAGGATTACAGGAAACTTCTACTAACACTTTATTTTCCTTCCTGAAGCTCAGGGAGAGGTTTCAGTAACTTGGTGGACAGGTCAATAGCTACTTACACTATAGAGTTACCCATAGCTCTCATGGTAACTTATGCCTCGCCTACTCCTCTTAAAACCCTCTTTCCGTTTGTCAGAGGCATTTAAGTTTTGTGTTTCCACAAGTTTGCCACTTAGTTGAGTTTGGTTTGTGAACTGAAATAAGACATCACACCAAACATGCCCTCAAAGGAAAGCCAATAATGAAAGGATGATTTGGCCAAATCAATCCCACTCTTTTGAATGTAATTTTAAATGAAACAGAGCATTTTTATCTCAGAATAGATGTTCCTAATGCTAAAATATAAGAAAAGAAACCTAAAATACTCTAGAATTTTTTTTAAAATTTCAGTTTGTGGAGCAGAGAAGGAAGGCTATTGTTCAAGGATAATTTAAGCTCTTGCTTAAATTAAATATCAGATTTGTCTCAGTTATCTTGATGTTGCAGGTGAAAAAGTATTCGCATGGATTGTGCTAATAATGAAAACTCTTCTAATGGTTTTGCATATGTACCAAAAATATAAGTGAAATATGTTAGTGTGGAGTTTAACATTCTAGAAATCAGCAATCAAAAAAAGACATATCAGTCTCAACATTTTCTATGTAAACTGTGAGATGACAAGGCTTGCAGCCATCTGACAAATAGCCATCAGTCTGGTTTGCACTACATTTTTCTTTTCTGTTATTAAAAAAAGAATCTTATTCCAGATATTTGGTTTCTCAGCAGTTCTGAGTTTCTATGGCATTGACTACTTTTTTAAATAGACAACAGTCACTTGATTTAAAAATCCATGAGTATAGCACAGGGAATTACGATCAATATTTTGTAATAACCTATAAGGAAAAAGAATCTTAAAAAGAATAGATATATAACTGAACCGCTGTGCTTTATACCTGAAACTAACATGTATTGTAAATCAATTATATTTCAATTAAAAAAAAAACTTCCTCCACTCCAAACAAAAGAAATTTAGCAAAATAAAATAAAATAAAAATGCATGAGTATTCTAGGGTGTGAGAAAGACTGTTTTATTCCTATGTGTCATTGTTTCTCCATAGGTGAAAGATAGATAACTATAGAAGCTTTAAGATAATATTATGCTTTTAACTAGCTTCATTTGGTATGTGTCAATAACACGTCTGGTATCAAAGATGTAAGTCTAATACAATGTGAGTTGTTTTTACATGCCAATGTTTTATTTTAAAACACACACACACATTATAACCAAACATCACTAAGTAATTTATTGATGATAGTGCACTTACAAAATTCCTCAGAAAGGTCACTCTTTAGCATTATTCCCACTGATTCAGTGGATTTCTGTTAGTATAAGTTACAGTTGGAGATCTAAGTCAGTTCTCACATGTAAGAAAAGGATTTGCTTGCCATCCCTACCTTAACTTCAACCCATCAAGGTCATATTCAAAAATTATATTTTTCAAAAGAGTGAAACGCATTAAATACACATTCATTGAAATCAGATAGCTCACTGTGTGTTGGGCCCATGCCTGACTAGACCACTTAAGGCATTCAGTAATTCTTCCAAACCTGCAATGCTAATAAAGGACCTTTGTCTTGACGATACCTCTGCAAGGAAAGAATAGAAACCAGAAATGTACCAGAAGAAATATATGCTCGCTTACTTTCAGAAGATCCTTAATTAATGCTTTGCAAACTTTTATTTTAACAATGGAATCCCTGACTCAAACACATCCTTCTCTCATTTGTAATTCTGTTTGTTATACTTTTCAATTTTACAATTAATGGATTTTTATAAAGGACAGATATTCATTCCTTTCTTAATTTTCATTTGTCAATGTTAAGAAGAAAATGTGTACTTAAGTAATATTGTGTATTATATTATGACAAAGTTCCCATCATGGCTCAGTGGAAATTAATCTGACTAGTATCCATGAAGACGCATGTTTGATCCCTGGCCTTGCTCAGTGGGTTACGGATCCGACATTGCCATGACCTGTGATATAGGTTGCAGATGCAGCTATGATCCTGCGTTGCTGTGGCTGTGGTGTAGGCCAGCATTTACAGCTCCAAATTGACCCCTAGCCTGGGAACCTCTATTTGCTATGGGTGTGGTCCTAAAAAGATTAAAAAAAAAATAGAGAGAGAGACATTCAGTTTTAATTTCCTCCAGTTGAACTCAGGAGTGTGAGCAGAGACTGAGCAGAATGGCAGAGCAACTGGGTCCTCCCTCCAGAACAGATTTGCATTGGTTGTATCATATTCATGACAGCTCTCAAATTAAAGATGTATTTAAAAATCTTAAAAGCAGAATATATGCCTAACCTTTCAAGGTATGTGTTGAAGTAACAACACAGATTGAAAGAGCCCAAAGGAAAAAAAGACATCTGTTTGATCAAGCATCTCTTTCCTCCATAGTGAGAAATATTATCATAAATAAGAAAAAGAAAGAAAGAAATACCACTTAATTTGAATAATTTAAGTAACGTTTCTAAGGCTATCTCTCTTATATACATATTCTTTTTTGTAGTCTTTTCTATTATGGTTTATTACGAGATAGTTTCCTGTGCTAAAGAATAAGATCTTGTTCATCTATTCTACATATAATAGTTTGCATCTGCTAGTCTGACTCTCTTCCACTCCCCTCTCCCTCTTGTCAACTCTAAGTCTGCTTTTTGTCTGTAAGTCTGTTTCTGCAGTAATTCTTATCTGTTTTGCAGATAAGTTCATTTGTGCCATATTTTAGATTCCACATATAGGTGATATCATATGGTATTTGTCTTACTCTTTCTGAATTATTTTGCTTAGTATGATAAACTCTGAGTCCATCCATGTTGCTGCAAATGGTATTATTTCACTCTTCTTATGGCTATGTAATATTCCATTGCATATATATATACCACATCTTTATCCACTCATCCATTGATGGACATTTAGGTTGCTTCCATGTCTTGGCTATTGTAAATAGTGCTGCCCTGAACACTGGGGTATTGGGATGCATATATCTTTTCAAATTATAGTTTTATCTGGATATATGTCCAGGAGTGGGATTGCTGGATCATATGGCAACTCTATTTTTAGTTTTTTTGAGGATCCTCCATACTTTTCTCCATAGTGGTTACATCAGTTTACATTCCCACCGACAGTGTAGGAGGATTCCCTTTTCACCACACCCTCTCCAGCACTTGTTATTTGCAAACTTTTTAATGATGGCTATTGTGACTAGTGTGAAGTGGTATCTCATTATAGTTTTGATTTGCATTTCTCTGATATTTAGCCATGTTGAGCATATTTTCATGTGTCTAAGGCTATCTCTTACTGTTTGGGAAGTCTGTGAAGATTTTGGTCCAATAGGTAAAAGTCCACAAGGGATAGGAAGAGGCATTACATTTATTCGAAGATAACCCAGCACCAGATACTGACTTTGAACACATTTTAAAGATAGTCAATTAAAGGGGGAGCTAAGAGTGCAAAATATATGGAATCAAATAAAATTACTTGATAGAAATTGTAAAAATTGAAAGTGAAACACTTAAGCTTTTCATGCCTTTCTTGACATTACAGGAGACTATAAATTTTTTTTTTTGTCTTTTTGCTTATCTAGGGCTGCACCCACGGCATATGGAGGTTCCCAGGCTAGGGGTCTAACAGGAGCTGTAGCTGTCAGCCTTCACCACAGCCACAGCAACTCAGGATCCTTAACCCACTGAGCAAGGCCAGGGATTGAACCCACAACCTCATGGTTCCTAGTCAGATTCGTTAATTACTGAGCCACAATGGGAACTCCAGGAGACTATAATTTTTTAAATGTTTCCTTTTAAAGGCAAAACGATAAATAATATATGCCATTATTGGTTCAGTTCTTAGATGATTTCTTGTCTTGATATTTTGTAAGAATTGAAATATATATGACTGAATATGAGTACATACATGAAAATTAAAAGTATGCATTTCAATAATACTAAAATAGACGGGTCATGACTTTATTACCGGTCACCATTTAATGGGAAATCACATGTAAATATATTATTAGAGGGGAGTTTCCATCGTGGCACAGTGGAAATGAATTCAACTAGGAACCATGAGGTTGTGGGTTCAATCCCTGGCCTCGCTCAGTAGGTTGAGGATCCAACATTGCCATGAGTTGTGGTGTAGGTTGCAGGCACAGCTCAGATCTGGTGTTGCTGTGGCTATGGTAGAGGTGGGCAGTTGCAGCTCTGATTAGACCTCTAGCCTGGGAACTTCCATATGCCACAAATCACAAAAAGTCAAAAGACATGCTAATTCAGCATAGATTTTAAAATAAATATCCTAAATAAATACAATTGTATCTGCACGTTAATCTTTAGTGTTAGCGAGTTTTTTTGTTTGTTTTGTTTTGTTTTAAGTGAAGTTACTTGGATGATAAAGTTGTGATTTTTACCTTTAGGGTTAAATACTTGGTGGTACCTGTGACCTACTGTGAAGCCTTTACAAAATGTGCTATATTTTATTCCAGTGTGGTCTGGGATTCATAAGTTTAATTTGGGAGAAAAAAGAATGATTGCTAATGAAACAATCATTTCAGTCACTAGAAAGTGAAGGGAAAGACTAAAGTTATTACAGCTTAATGAATAGCTTTTTAATTTTTGTGACTTCCATTATGAGTTGCTTTTCATCCAAAATAATAGGATTCTAGATTTTACTGAAATTTCTCCTCTCCTCGCCACACTTTTTTAGGGCTTAGTTCTTAGAAAGGGATTTCTTTGCTGTTGTTGTTATTGATGAAAATCGTATTCTTTATAATCATACCCTTGGCCTCAAGTGGAAATGGGGGGAAAAAGTGGAATGCAACTGTTAAAAAAAGGACATTGAAATAATTGTTAAGACAACAACCATCTTCACAACAATGATCATTGTAAGTGTTTACTATATATTAAGCAATAAACTAAGTCATTTTACACATATCATCTCAATTAACATACCCCAAACACTATGGTACCCGTTCCTGATGTCACCAGGTAAAAAAGAGGAAACTGAGACCCAGAAAAGTTAAATTAAGGGACTTGTCCAAGTTCGCACAACTAACTGGATGTATAAGCAGAACTTAGACCCAGTCCCTCGGTATTCTACTTGCCACAATAACTTAAGAGGAAAAATATAAGAACAAAAAGCAATTCCATTCATAATACTCATGTTTTATAACTTACTAGGATGAAAAGAAAATCATGGACATGGAGAACAGACTTGCGGTTGCCAAGGGAGAGGGGGAGAGAGTGGGATGGACTGGGAATTTGGGGTTAATAGATGCACACTATTGCCTTTGGAATGGATAAGCAATGAGATCCTGCTGTAGAGCACTGGGAACTATATCTGGTCACTTATGATGGAGCATGATAATGTGAGAAAAAGGAATGTATATGTGTGTGTGTGACTGGATCACCTTGATGTACAGTAGAAAACTGACAGAACACTGTAAACCAGCTATAATGGAAAAAAACAAAAACCATTAAAAAAATAAATAAATAACTTACTAGGATGTAAGCATCACATTATCCATTCAACATCTAGTTCACTCCTCTGCTCAAATTCATTTGAAAAGTATAACCTACCCTTCCTGAGTAGACTACCTAATTGTGGTTAGTTTCACAATTAGGTTTAAAAAAAAAACCTACTTATTCACATGAGGGACAGTTTAGTATTTGCCTAACATTCTAGCTGAAAATAATACTGTCTTTATCTAAAATATGTCAGCGTGACCAGTTAAAAAGACCCTAATACACTCAACCAAGTGTTTGTTTTGTCTATAGTGTAATCCCCCCCAAAATTTAACAAATGTTATTACTGAATTGATCTAACCTATGTCTATTTCTGTGTGGGAGCTGTGTGGCATACTCAACTGTACTGGATAAAGAATTCCTAAACTCTTCTACTAGTGGGTTCTTGAGAATTGATTTAGAGCTTCTAAGAATAGTCCTCCTTTCTCTAGGAGGATTGCCCTTTGCAAATGTTAAGAAGGAGTATCGAATGACCCTCCTCGTCATAGACCATGAATCTGGATTTAAAGCTCTTCATCCTCATGATTCCTCAAAAAAAAAAGACAAACAAGGCCTGATGCTTGTTGCTCTCAACTGTTGTCTTTGTGGTTGGTATAATAACACTGGACTACAATAAAGCACAGAGAGAAGAGTCCTAGGCATATCCCGAACAGACTGAAAATTGGAAAAACTGGAAATAATAATATATAAGAAAAACCATTTTCCAGTTATAATTTCCAAAGATAAAGGCTGTGGACTGATTTGTGTCCTCCATGCCCCAAAATTCATGTCAAAGCCCTATCCCCTCAATGTGACTGTATTTGGAAATGGGGCTTTTAGGGTGTAATTAAGGTTAAGTGAATTGTAAAGGTGAGGTCCAATGGCATTAGTGGCCTTAAAGAAAAGAAGAGAAAAAGAGAGATCCTTCTCTTCAAAGTGCTCAGAGGGAAGACCATGTGAGGGTACAGCAAGAAGATGGCCACATGCAAGCCTGGAAGAGAGTTCATTCCAGAAACCAACCATGTTGGTACCCTGATCTCTGACTTCCAGCATCCAGAACAGTGAGAAAATAAATGTTGTTTAAGCCACCCAATCAATGGCATTTCGTTAAGATTCATCCATCCATCCTATCTTCTTTATCCGTTCCAGAGATAGGTTATTTAATATTTTTCAACTAATTCTGACCTCCAAAACTATTATGAAGCCTTAAAACATGTCAGAAAAATGAAAATTACAAAAAAAAAGCTTTTCAATTGATCTAGACCCTAAAAATATACCTGCTGCATGATCAGATTGATAGAAATTAAACAAGCAACTTAAAGGGTTTCAGTTAAGGCCTTTAATCAGTAGCAAACAGCCTTAACAGCCTGTACATTTTTACTGGTTGTTTCTCAAAAACAGTTAACTTTAAAAAGCCATTTTACTGAGCTTAAATTAATGACATTAGTTGGAATGGCTCACATTGATGAGTGTTCTCAGAAACGTGGTCAGAGGTAGCTTTTTTTTCATTTTTTAGTTTTATTGATCATAGTTAACTTGAAATGTTGTCTTAATGTCTGCTGTACAACAAAGTGATTCATTTGTACACATACACATATTCATTCCTTTTCTGATTCTTTTCCCATTTAGGTCATCAGAGAATAATAGGTAGAGTTCCTTGTGCTGTACATCAGTCCCCATCCAGTCCCCATACAATAATGTGCATATGCCAATCCCAAACCCCCAGTCCATCCCTCTCCCCACCTTTCCTTTTTGATATACATAAGTTTGTTTTTGAAGTCTGTGAGTCCATTTTCTGTCTTGTAAATAAGTTCATTTGAATCATTATTTTAGATTCCACTTATAATGCTATCATATGATATTTGTCTTTCTCTGTCTGACTTACTTCACCGAGTGTGATAATATCTAGGTCCATCCATGTTGCTGCAAATGGGATTATTTCATTCTTTTTTATGGCTGAGTAATATTTCACTGTATATGTACCACATCTTCTTTATCCATTCCAGAGATATGTTATTTTTCAACTAATTCTAAGCTCCAAATAATATGTGAAATCCACCGATACTTGATTTGAACAAACTATAAATTTCATAGGGAACCTGTGGTCTGCCTTTTCTATCAGAATCAAACAAAATATTCTACTCTATCGATGGTTAACTATATCCTTTATGTTACAAATACACTGGCAGAGACTAAATCGACTTCCCTTTTTTCTACTAATGGATCCCCTCAACTCTGAGTTTAGCAGAGCATGTTTAGTGACTATATTTCTAAATTTTCTTTACAGCTAAAGAAGCTAATAGGCTGGGAGCAGAAGTGATACATATAACGTACAGATCCCATTATTATAAGGAAACTGCTTGTCCTCCACCCTCTTTTTGCTCCTTCCTGAGGGCTGGTGAGAGTAAGCTGATATCACGTATGTTTGTGAAGTCACCCACCACCCAAAGAAGAACAGAGTACTAAGACAGAAAGAACCTGGGTCCCTGGATATCTTCACAGAGCAGTTACCCATCCACCCTAGACTGCCCAACCAAAGCCTGCACTATAAGAAAAGGAGAAGTAAGAGTTCCCGTTGTGGCTCAGTGGTAACAAACCCAACTAGTACCTATGAGAACACAAGTTTGATCCCTGGCCTCACTTAGTGGGTTAAGGATCTGGTGTTGCCCTGAGCTGTGGTGTAGGCTGCAGATGCGGCTTGAATCTAGTATTGCTGTGGCTGTGGTGTAGGCCAGCAGCTGTAGCTCTGATTCAACTGCTAGTTTTGAAACTTCCACATGCAGTGGGTGTGGCCCTTAAAAAAAGCAAAAATAGAAAAAGGAAGAAACAAGTAAATTTGTGACTTGTTTGAGTCACTATATGTTGGAGTTGTGTTTATTCCTCTAAATAACGTGCATATCTTACAGCTGACAGTGTGCCTTCCATATGCTATTGTCTAGAACATCCATCCAGTCATTCAACAACTATTTTTAAGTACATATTATGTACTAGCCCTGCTCAAGGCTCTGAGCACACAACTAAGCCAGGCTCACAAAGTCCCTGAACTCATGAATCTTTCATTACAGTGATGGGGAAAGAGGGCAGAGAGACAGCAAAGTAAACTCAAACACAATAATTTCAAGGCAGTAACAGCAATTGAAAATGAGAGTTCTAAAGACAGATTTTTCTGTGTTTAAATCAGGGTTTACCACTTATCCACTGAGTGGCTAGCCTCCAAGAATGACACCCCTCCCCCACCACACACACACACACACACACACACACACACACACACACACACGCACACATGCGCACACCAAACCATACTTCCTCTTTTATAGGCCCCTGCCCTTGAACCTGGGCAGGCCCCAGGACTCACTTTTGGTCAATAGAATGAGGCCAAAGTGATGGTGTGTGGCTTCCAAGTGTAGATCATTCTAAGACTTTCAGCTTCCACCTGGGTCTTATGGAATGCTCACCCAGAAAGGGGTCAGCTACCATGTAAAAAGTTCAACTACCTGAGACTGTCAGGCTGAGGTAACCATGTAGAGAGACTGTATGGAAAGAGATGCCAGTCCAGACCCTAGGTTTTCTAGCCATTCCCCCTGAGACCTTGGGTGTGTGAATTAAGAAGTCACCTTTGATGTTCGGCCTAGTCAAGCCTTCAGATGATTCCAGATGCCTTCTGGCTGCAACAGCATGAGAGACCCTAAGTGGGAACCAACCAGCTGAGCCCAGTCAACTCACAAAATCAAGGGAAATGATACTAACTCAAGTCACTGATTTGGGTAACTACACAAACAGAAGCCAACTGGAACAACAACTTTGTGAACTAAACATGTTTCTTAATCTCTGTGCCTCAGTTTTCTCATCTTCAAGGTTCCTATCTCATTTATAATTGTTATTAGAACTAAATGGGTTAATCCGCAAAGTGCTTAAAACAGCGTCTGATTTGTTGTAAATGTTTAGTAAATGTTAGCCACTATTATTATCAAGAAATAAAACAGGATGATGGGACAGAAATATTCACAGAGGATGTTCAGGGAAGTTCTTACATGGAAGATGACTCTTGACCTTAGATTTGAAAAGTAAAGACTTCGCCATGTAGAGAGCCAGAGAGAAGCCTCCAAACAGACAGAGGAGCCTCCAAACTGTGAGAAGAGTGAGGACAAGGGTCTCCAGGTGGCAATGAGACAGTTTTTGAGGGACACAGGCATGGCCAGTGTGGTTGGAGGGTGGTGAGCAAATGAAAAGTCATGTAATCCATGATAAGGAATTCGGATTTTATATTAAAAACAAAGTGAAGTTTTGAGGGATTTTTAAGCAGGGTAATGACTTGGAACACTCTGTTGGAAGAGGATTTTAGAAAGCTAAGAATGGAAACAAAAAGATCCTTTAGAAGACTCTTGCAGTCTTCGTATAAAAGACTTTGGTTGTTGAATCAGCATTGAGCAGGGGAGATGGAGAGAAGAGGGCAGATGTGACGTTGTGTTTATTGAATGAGTGGCCCTTGGGCTACCCATCAGGCCCCTATGGTAGAGATGAGATTTGTTTCAACAAGGTCATTTTGGAATTTAAATTACTTTAACCCCTTGGACAGGATTATGACCAGCACACCCCAAGATAGCTCAAATCTACCTCATTTTGTATAGTTCAGGGTCCAATTGCTACAGAGTCCTGTTACTAAAGAGGGAATAACAGAACGTAAGTTTTCTCACCTATTTCATATTATTATTTAAATAAGAAAATTAATTCAATGCAATCTGATTTAGTGGGAGGAGCATTGCAAGGCAAATCAGGACACAGGTTCAAGTGGCAATACTGTCACTGACCACTCATGTGAACCTGCACAGAATTCGTGACCATTTAGAGCCTCCTTGGTTCTCAGCCCCTTTCAATACTACAGGTCTATTACCTTGGGGCTATTTTAAAATACCACATTTCCTGGAAATATTTTATGCTTCTGAGGTCAGGAGTCACACTCTAAGTACTTTCCTGATAGTCCCAGGATTTAAACTCTGTGACTCTTGACTCTTGGCTCCTTGGGGCTAAAAGCACCTGCCACAAGTACATAATTACAAAGAGATAATCACCAGAAGGAAGCTTTGATTTCAGTGTCCATCTTCCCCTAAACTGACAGGAAGGGGGCTGACAGAAATTTGGCCTCTATTCATTTTATCACCATCAATAAACTATATTTAACATATAATGCTTTACAGGTATCTTTCATATAATACATACGATTTATTCTTTTTAGGAAAATTTGGGAGGTTTTGCTCAGCCTTTACATTAAGACATGGAAGAGTCATCATTCAAGCAAGGTTTTCCAAAACTTCATGGTTGTGGGTATAAAGCCTCTGGCACATATTTCTATTAAGATTTCCATTTCACAGACTCACAGACATAGAAAACAAACTAAAGGTTACCAAAGGGGAAAAAAGGGAGGGATAAATTGGGAATTTAAGATTAACAGATACACACTATTATATGTAAAAGAGATAAACAACAAGGACCAGGAACTACATTCAATATCTGGTAGTAGCTTATAATGGAAAAGAATCTGCAAAAGGATATATATATATATATATATATATAAGCTAAATCACTTTGCAGTACACCTGAAACATTGTAAATCAATTGTACTTCAGTTTAAAAAAAACAGTTGCAAATATAACTTTAAAAAAAACTCCTTTTCATATAGTGTCTCTTTCCTTAGTGGTGACAACAGAAAGGAGGGATTCTACATAAAATGGAAGAATGAAGGCGAAGAACCTCACATGGTACCTGACAGGAGAGTTGTTCGGTTTCTCCTCTTTTATTTCCTAATATTGAGTGAATCTAATGAAATATGCTAGTGTTAGAAATCTTAGGAGGATATTAAACTGGATTTGTAAAACTTTTTACTTCTCAATATCTGCCTGAGTTTTCTTCAGCTCACTTATTCCTTAAGGTAAAATCTATTCTTTGTGTGCATGGGCTTGGCTGTTTTCAGACTTACATCATGGATCATGTGGGATGTAAGATTATCTCTTGGATCTAAAAAAGAAAATTTAAAAAAAAAATAAAGATAAAAACCATGATGCATCTTTCCTTGGACTTTCTTCTTGTTGTTTGCCAGCTTTAAATCTTAGTACGATAACACCAGATCTATAATTTACTGAATTAAATGTGAAAAGGAGGGGGAGGGTTAGGTGAACACTGCAAGGACTTTTGAATATTGATTATAAATAGTGTCAGGTAAAGATAATAGCATCACCATGGCTGATGTCTTAGATAACCACAGTCTCACTCACTAGTGCTGTGTTTAGTTTGGCTGCCAAAATATAACAGGCTAGCATCATTATAATTTGTAGTAAGTAAGGGGAGATAATGCTCCTTTGACAAAATAAGCTAAAATTCAATAAAACAGAGTCAAATTTCAATGGTTTTATAAGCTGAAGATGGAAAGTAATCAATCAGTGGCAAAGGATACACTGGCAATTGTGTCCATTGGAGAAAGAGATATCAGTGTGCATGGAGGACCAGCACCTCATTAAGGTGATGGTGGTTACCATCAAATAAAGAGAAGAAGGTGTTAATTAGAAGTGAAGGAAAAAAGGCACACAGCCTGTGTGCCTCCTGACCAAACAGTAGGAAGTATGAGAAAAGGGTTAGAATTTGAATTTAAGGACATGTTTCCCTGCCCCCGGGAAAGAGAATGTGATGGTGGTATAGGAAATCAGTTCAAAAAAAGCCTTGATGTTTTCTTCTCATAAAAAAGGAAGCAAATTATTTCATCCAAGTGCAACTGAATCAAATTTGAACTTCCTGAAAATTTATCAGTAGATAAACCAGGATTTACGTTCAAGGATGCATTCCATGCCTAATCTTCATTTTACTACTTTTGAAGATAAGTTTGCCAGCATTGAAATCTTTCAAAGATAGCCTTTCTTGCAGAACAAATTGTTAGAAGTGTGCAACAAATTGGCCAGATGTCTCTGGGGCATAAATTCTCTCTTCAAGTAAGGTAAGAACTTTTAGTAATTACCTCATTCTCTCAAACCACTGGTTTTCTGTTTGGTTCTTTGAAACTGTAATGTTCAAAGTATTACTCTTGTTATTGAAAGAGTTAACACAGTTTTTCAAAATTGCTTCTCTTCGCACAGAATACAGTTTATATCTTGGGAGATTTGGCACAGCTTAAGTTACAGCCTAACTGATTTTCTCAGTAGAATCCAACAATAAGTCATTTCCCCCACTCATTTGTCCCTAAGTGTTTATTAGCAGGGTAGACCCAAAATGTCAAGAGGAAAAAGTGTTATTTGTATTAATCTATTGTCTTCAAGACTGCACATCAAGGTACCAAAATAGCAGTCTTCCTCATATCTTGCTCCCAAACTAGCTATCCCTTAGGGAGTTTTTACCAATACCCAAGTTCATTATCAACCCACTAGTCCTTCCCAGCCTAAATGTACCACTGCAGGATAAGTGGGCTTAACTCTTGCTTATCTAAAAAAAAAAATAATACACAAAAAAGCAGCTTGTGGCATGAAGCTAGTTTTCCCCTTTCTAGAAATTGCCATTTTTAAGTTTCAGACCTTGGAAGAAGAGACTGACAGCAGAAATCTATTCAGTTGTACGTATTACTATGATTATTACCTTCCCCCAAAGAGCCTCAGCAGCTTACCAACTGAAGTATAGCAGAAAACCAGACCCCCTCTCTCCAGTAAGAGAACTCCAAGTAAAATCCTCCCAGCTTACTAGCCTGCTATGTGGCAAGGCCATAGATCTGGTTCTTAATTATCATCCCATTCCAGAGCCCAAATAAATAAATTATCTGTGGCTATTTTGTAGATATCTCAGTAGCTACACACACACACATTTCACAAAGCATTGGCCAATGCCCATTTTCACATAGCTCTTTTAGTCCAAAAATAACTTTAACTTTCATGTCTTACGAAGACCAAGTAAAGGGAGGGCAAATCAAAGAAGACGAGTTTGGGAATCAGAGGGAAAATGTTTAACAGGCCTGCTGGGTATTCTCTAAATGCTGTCTTGGATCTCAGATTAAATTATTATACTTTCTGTGTTGCAGTACTGGGTCATTTGTGCATGAGGACAAAGGCAACTTCAACTTGATATTTCTGTCATCCCTGCTGTGGGAAGAGTCCTTTTTCTGGTTTATAACATCAATCACTCTTGCAATAAATCTTGGTGGTGGATATGGTCATTTAAATCTCCACCTGCACAAACAACAGAAAATAAGAGAGCTCATAAATCTCTACACTGTTGATGAACAAATTTTGGATCCTGGGCAAAGATATTATGGGGGGGGTCCTCACTAATTCATTAATAAAGACTGATTTGCTGACAATCTGTTTAGTTTACAGCATAGGGGGAAAGCAAACAAGACCCTGCTAAGAAAACAAAACCTTAGAGGTTAGTGAATTCCCAGCTGAGCCCAGGATTAGAGATACGGTATCTTAATGTAGGAGAGGGGTGCAGACTCCTAGCCAAAAGCTCCAAAGTCACTCTTGCATTTTGCTCCAGCCTTTCATCTTCAATGTCTAATTGCAAGGAAAGAAAACCGCAAAAAGAACTAGTAAGAGAGACCTATGCATTCCATCTCTGGGTTCATGCCATCCATGTCATTCAATCCCTTGGTTTCTGACTCCCTTTGCTTTCCTACTTACTCCCCAGATTTGCTTCTTCTCCAAGAAAGATGGTCAGGACTAGAGTTAAGGATGAAAAAGGACCTTTCTAACAGGATAATTTTGTTTAGTGTTTTGCAACGTCAGCTTCACATGCAGAACCCTGGCAGACAAGAGGATGTCAGAAGGCGAAGGCAGCAGGCAACCCTGGAGGGAGGAAACCAGAAGTCCCAGATAATCTGACTTATGAGAGGAACTAATTCTTAAGACAATATAAATGTATTTCTAGGAAGAAACATGTGGGAAAGTTTTAACTTCATTAAGAAAAGATTATCAACTAACAAAATACTTTCTACACACCCCTCTTACGCTGTCTCCTTCCTCTTTTTCCTTGGAAACTGTGTGTGGCTGTGTGTGAGTGTGCAATGGTCAAGTCTGTTTGTGTACACACAGACAGTTCTTTGATATCTTTAAAGTGACCAGGTGCAGAAGGATTTTTTCGTACTTTGCCATCACTCTAAACATCCTATTAAGCACTAATTATCTTTTTTTTTTTTTTGTCTTTTTAGGGCCATACCTGCAAATATGGGGGTTCGAAGCAAGGGGTCAAATCGGTGCTGTAGCCAGATCCCTCCGTCTTGGACCTACACCACAGCTCAAGGCAATGCCGGATCCTTAACCCACTGAGCGAGGCTGGGGATCAAACCAGCATCCTCATGGATTCTAGTCAGATTCGTTTCCCCGCTGAGCCACGAAGGGAACTTCAAAGCACTAATTATCTTAATTCACCTAAGGTAAAGTGGGAGAATATCTTGGAAAAGCCACAGCGTCTTACAGGGTGTTGCCTAGAGCTGGTTGATCCCTGCCCTCTGTCTGGATTTTAATTGATGTTTTGGGGGATGCTAGTGAGATTTGTAGGTGAAAGGCCCAGAAAGAGAAAAAGGATGTGGTCGTTTCTCCTAAAGTTCTGGGTAGCAATCAGCTAGGACCTCTTAATCGGAAAGCAGGAATTAGGAGATGGGCTCTGGAAGGGGCTGTGGGTGGAGCCTGCTCTTCCCTGGCTGCCCCGGTGGAAGTAGGTGACGGGTACTTGCGTCCTGCAACTGAGTTAATTTACAAGTTGGAAATCTGGGGCTGTGCTTGAGAGTTTCCCTCCGGCTGTGAAAGGGGTCTAAGAGCTTGGCTGGGGCCTAGCAGGCCCCTCCCCTGGCTTGCAAGGATCCGCCTCTCTATTCCCCAGATAAATTCCTAGTGTCCACCAAATTCCTCAGCGCTCTCTCACACTCCCCTACGGCCACGACTCCGGGGGTGGGGAAACCGAGCGTCAGTTTCCTGCCCGCTGAAGCCCTCGCGGCTCCTTCTCACAACTCTGCCAAGGGGAGAGGAGTTTGAGACCCAACCAGCCCCCAACTCCAGCTCCCAACCCGAGGTGGCTGCCCCACACGCCACGTTCCGGGAACCCACTGGTTTCAGGGTCTCTCTCTTCTCTTCCCTCTCTCCTCTCTCCCTTCCCTCTCTGTCTCATCCTCTGCCCCAAACATGTCCACCGGCTCCCTCAGCGATGTGGAGGACCTTCAAGAGGTGGAGATGCTGGACTGCGACGGGCTGAAAATGGACTCAAACAAGGAGTTCGTGACCTCCAACGAGAGCACCGAGGAGAGCTCCAACTGCGAGACCGGATCTCCCCAGAAGGGCCGCGGCGGCCTAGGAAAGAGGAGGAAGGCGCCCACCAAGAAGAGCCCCTTGAGTGGGGTCAGCCAGGAGGGGAAGCAGGTCCAGCGCAACGCAGCCAACGCGCGCGAGCGGGCCCGCATGCGAGTGCTGAGCAAGGCCTTCTCCAGGCTCAAGACCACGCTGCCCTGGGTGCCCCCGGACACCAAGCTCTCCAAGCTGGACACCCTCAGGCTGGCGTCCAGCTACATCGCCCACTTAAGGCAGATCCTGGCCAACGACAAGTACGAGAACGGTTATATTCACCCGGTCAACCTGGTAAGTTCTCCTAAGCGGCAGCGGCGTCCCTGGGCCCCAGCGCATCGCTCCCGCAGTGGTTCCCTGTGTGAGTGTGTGCGCCGGGCTGGGACGCACGCATGCTTCTCGGCCACCGCCAGGCAGTGCCTCTAGGGGACCAGTGCAGGCGATCCCCACACGGCCCTCGCTCTCTGAGTTCCAAGCCGCCGGAACGCGGTGATTTATGCGAGTGTTTGACGTGGCAACCCAATTAGGAGCTTGCGTGCGCACTGAGCTGGCAAAGAGGAGGGGATCCCCCGCATTCGCACCAGCGCCTCAGGGCTGTTGCGGGACAGAGAACGCAAAAGAGATGCTGCGCGCTGAGAAAGCATGTTTTTAATCCCTTTATTCTTCCTTTAGCTGAAGAACAGAATTTGGTTTCCCACTCCAATTACTGTAAATAAAAACATCCAACTCTATTTCTCTTTCCCAACTATATGCAGACCCGTTAGATATGAACACATTCATGCCCCCCCCCCATAATTATCACATAAAGCTTCAGTTACTTAAATGTTCCGCCCTTCTGCCAGAGGTAGAATAAAGTTTTCGAATCCCGGAAGTTCTAGCAACGATCAGCAGAATCAGTACCTACTCAGGATATTAGTGTAATAAATAATATTAAAATCGGTCACTCTTTCCAAATATTTCAGAACATGTTACTTTTTATCTTAAAAAGTAACGCTCATTGAGCCTAATGTCTTTCTCAAACACATTTTACTGTTTAAGAAGTACATTTTAATTCCTTTTTCATTTGACTTAACTTCCAGGCTCTAAAGAAAAAACAGCAACTAACTAGCGCCTCTGTTTATATATGATAAGGAGCGGGTTTTCCTCTTAAAAGTCCCCTTATCGGCCAGCACTGCTACAGAGATTTGAAAGTTTGAATTGTCTTCGTACTAAATTGATTTCAAGAATTGGAGGCCAGAGGGGATGCAAAACCACGTTTTGCTATGAAGAATATTGTTCCCTCCAATTAAGAACCATTTTTTTTTGAACGAGCAAACAGCCTTTTAAAATCTGAAACTAAAATGAAAGTAGTGCCTTCATATACAGTTGCTGCTGATTTCAACCCTGAATAAGAAACTTAAGTGAGCTTTATTATAAACATCACACGAAAGGGAAAAGAAAGCTATGCTTGCTCATCCCAGTAGGAAGAAGATCCTAAAATACGCGGATCCTAAATTCTTTTATTAACGTTATTTGTTTTTAAGATAATTGAGAAACTGTGGTTAAAGCCTGCGTTTGTGAAGAAGGAGACGATAGTTAGAAGTAGGGAAATCGATGAGGGTGAAAGCAAGAGGACTGTGAAGACTGACAACTGGCCTCGGAAGAGGAGCCAGAAAGGCGCCTCACCTTGAACCCGGTACCCAGTGGCGCGAGGTCCTTCTCGGCTTCCCTGCTCAGGCTCACCGTGGCTTGGCTGCGCCACGGTGGAAGCCACTTTGGGCTTTCCAAGGTTCTCCTGTCTTGGGTTTCACTTTGAACCCGGGGTGAGCCCCTCTTTGCTCCCCCATCCCGAGCTGTGACTCGGCGCCCCCGCTGCATTCTGCTTTATCCTGCCACAAGGCGCACTAGGACCCGGAGTAAATGCAGAGAACCGTCTCTCCCACTCATTGCCTGCCCCCACCGCCCAGTCTTCATAGGTCTCCGGCTCCCACCCCATCCTACCCCTCCTCCGCGGCCACTTACCTCCTCCACCCTCTTCTCTCCTGCAGACGTGGCCCTTTATGGTGGCCGGGAAACCCGAAAGTGACCTGAAAGAAGTGGTAACTGCGAGCCGTTTATGTGGAACCACGGCGTCCTGACCTTGGAGGTGCGAGTCTGGGAAAGGCGCGCTCCCCGGGGGGAGCGGGCCCCGGGACGGCGACCCTTGCCCTCCCTGCTCTCTGTCTCTGCTTCCCCCTCGCAATGCTCCTCTCCCTGTCCCAACCCTCGGAACACTTTACAGCGACGAGGAGATTCGTTTCCAAACCAGAGGACATCAATTGTACTTACAACGACTCCCATCTATTTAACTTTATTAACTTCTACCGTGAATGACTCTGCGAGCCTTGCTGGTCCAAGTGCAATACGTAATTATAAATATATAAATAGATAATAAGAGCCTATCGACGTGTATCTTTTGTACAATATGTTGTAAAATGTAGATCATAGAATAGCTGACTTTGACAGTCACATTTATAAAGTAATTCACTTAAAGATATATATTTTTTTCAAACAAGTTTTGCTACTTTCAAAAATAAATCTTTCTTTATATTGCTAAAAGCCCTGACATTTGGTGTGTGTGTGTGTGTGTGTGTGTGTGTGTGTTTTTAATATATTTGAAACAGAAAGATGGGGAGCTAGATAATAAAAGTGATTATTTTGAACCTCAACTCAAACTTCTAGAGATAAGAAACGATTCAATATGATTTCCTCTATAAAGGTGCAGATAATATTTGCACTGAAATCTTAGAAAATAATTGGTCTCTTGGATTTGAAAGTTACTTTTAAGACAATTAGAAATAATGTGACTGTACACAAAGGTCATGATTAAAATGATTAACAGTTACACAGTTCAAGAGAAGAACACACCAGAAAAGGAATATCTGATTTTCAGGTATTTCACAGTATAACTGCTGACAGTAGCGGGAAGGTAAACGCCACATTCTATTATAACTTTCCAGACGCAGACACAAACCCAAGCAACTCACAGTTGCAAACCAGAGAAGAAATAATGGGAACTATAAAAACGTAAATGCCATACCTTAGGAACGTGTTTTACGATTTTCAAAGGGCTGAAACATGCATTGGGTATTTCTTATTAATAATTTAATGAATCACTTCTAACAATGGCGCATGCCTGCCTTTCGGCTAGGTTAGCCAGTGCATTCAGCTCCCCTCACGACTTCCGGCGGACTGGGCTTTAATTTAAACATCTTCCAGGCTACGGAACAGCTCGTTGGGGAAGATTAAGTTGAGATAAACAGAGAGGCGAGTCCGCGGAGCCTGGGACCCGGTTCCCTCGCTGCCCCCGAGCAGCCCGCGGCGGCCGATGCGCCAGATGCCACCGGGGCTGTTTAATGTTCGGGGTTATGACCGCAGTGTTTACAAGACGTCTTCGGTTATTTATACTGTTATTCCTCGCAGAGGGCCTTGAAACTTCCGCTTCATGTGCTCTTTCTTTTCGGATTTTCCCCCCCATTTTCCTCGGTTCAGTTTGGTACCTGGAGTAAGAGCTCCCTGCTCCTGCACTTACGTCCAACCAACCCCAAAGGCCGCTTGGAGGCTGGAGCCCTCAGCCTGGCCAGGGCGGCAAGGAGCAAGGATTCTGCACCTGACCAGGGGAATCGCTGGGCCGGAGGGATGTTCCCTATCGGTGGTAGTTCCCACTTTACCAAGTCCACACCTCCATTTTCCAAGGGCTGGGAACAGGGGTGACTCCTCATCCATGTGTCTGTCAACTACACGGGCATAGGAGGACCGATTAGGGGTCAGGCTTCCCTACCACTCCCTCACCTCCTCCCGACTTGACCTTCAGGAGACCATTTTAAGCTCCGGCCACCACCACTTTCATTCGCTCTGCCTAGAGGGACAGTCTACCTTGGGCTCGGCTCCCTGATCCAGAGTTCAAGTCAGAGATGAGTCCCAGCAAGATTTAGACTGTATTTCACCTTCAGCAAAATTTCCAAGCTCCCACTCACGTTTTTTACAAACAGATGCTAAAATTCTGAGCACTCCACGAAAGCAGCCCCCTAGAGAAGTAACTTTGACTTGTTCATTCTGTGACTACCCCTAACTGCCAACGGATTTGTTAAAAAGTTCTCATGTCTTCCACGGCATAATGCCTGAATCTGTGTATACGAGACACGCAGGTTAAGCCCTAATTTTGTGTCCAGTTTTTTTTTTTTTTCCCCGAAAGGGCTTGGATGCTCAGTTTCCTCATCTCCAAAAGTGGGGATAAAGGTGATTATAAGATTAAAATGATCACACACTTACTTTTCCTCTTTCACCTCACAAAGCTTTATTGGCACTCAAATGAAATTATATTTTTGCAGTTGCTTTGTAGAGGAAAAGATCTGTGCAAACATTAGTCATTTGTAGTAAGTGGCTGGCAGTGAGCGGTCTATACTAGACCTGAGCTTCAGTCAGGAAGCTGAAAGAGGTGAGTGAGTTTATAAACTACAGGCTAGGGTCCTCTTATTGCTGGAACCAAAACACCTCTTCACTGCAACGATGAGGGTTACAACTCTCTCCCTCTCTCACCTTCTCTTTCTCTCTGTCAGGCACACACACATACACACACATCTTCACCCTTCCTCAGTGTTCTCCAAATTTGTCCAGAAACTTACAGCAATGGGACTGTTTTCTAGAAATCCAGAATTCAGAAATATTTAGAGAGCAAAGATAGGGTCTGGGACCAGCAAATAGAAAGGCTATACTTGTGCCTGGCTGTCAGGAAGCCCAGAGCACAGGAGCCACAGCCTTCAGGCCTGGGCTCACTTGGGAACCCAAGGTTGTTCACTGAAAGGGAATGACTGGGTTGTGGCCAGCACAAGCCTTGGCACAGGGCAATGTGACTGCCCCACACCCCTCCACACACACATCCACAGTCTAAACTTCCATCATTCCCAAGTGCCCTTCTCTTCTGCCAGATCAACAGCACTCCCTCCCTCGCCCACCATGCCCTACATCCCTGTGTTGCAAGCCTGTCCCAGCAGGATGAGACTGCCAGCCCAGGTGCTCAGTGTGTGCCTTGATTTAAACTGGAAGCAATGGGCAGTTGGAAGAGTGGGGGACCCCTTTTACCACAAGCCAGAGAGTTAGGGGTGAGGGAGACTGTCCTGTCTGTGACCTTGTGGTTATAAAAACTGTCTTAGAAGATTCTTTCAGAAAGAACCAAGAGAATGAACACAGCAGGTTGTAGAAGCCTACAAGGAAAATGAAGTATTTCAAATCAGCGCCTGTGAGTTCTCAGAAGTAGACAGATACTGAAAGTGGACTGGAGCCGGGGAAGTCCCTCCCGCCCCCATCTCTCTCGTTCTGATTCCTTTTATGATTTTTAAAGGCAACTCAGCGGCTTTTCCCCTAGTCACATCGGAGAGTTCTCTCCAAAAAGAGTGGTAAACAAGGTAGTAAAACAAGGTAGTACCTGCTGGCTGTATTTTGTGATCTGTGGGAAATACTGCCCAGGGAGGCTTTAAGCCTATGGTTGGTTCTTCAGTGTGTATGAGAATCACCAAGATTCCTGGAAGTAGATTTTTGTGCTCCATCCACCTGAGTTCCAGATTCAAAAGGTCTGAGGTGGGGCCCCAGAATTTCTACTTCTAACAAGTTCCCAAAAGATGCTGATGCCTCTGGTCCAGGAAGCAGACTCTGAGAATCACTGTTTGGGGATCTGTCTCACTAGAGAAACAAAAGAAGTTAATGCAGAGGGAAGGGAAATATCGGGGAAGTTTTCTGGGTTTTTTTTTCCTTTAGAGGCTGCAAGTTCTGGGCTCCAGTTTCATTTACTTTGCTACTCACTCCATGGTGGCATGCAGTGTATTATTCTCAATGTGCATTAAGTGCCAGTTAGGACATCAAACCACTCTTCCTCAGAAAATACAAGATTTGTGCGACCCTGGTGTATTGACCTGTATGGGTATTTGCCTTGCGCGATCAAAGAGATTTCAGCCCTCAGCTGATGGATTAAAGACCGGGATGGATTAGGGCCTCGGCTGCTACTGGCTTGGTTGCGACCTTTAAGGGGGAAAGAGATCTGGGCGCCTGGAACCTCTTCATTACAGGGGGAGTAGTTGGGTTTGCTCTGGGCTCCGCCTCTGTGATTCTGGCTGATGAGAAGTCTGCCTAGGATGCAGGGGTTCGGGATTTGGGGGAGCACGCGGAGGGAACCAAGGCAAGAGTGCCTGCCCCTCAAGGACCAGGGAGGGACCTAAGCTAAGAGAGCTGTTCATTGGAAAGAGCTCCTCTAAGACTTTTTGACCCAGTGATGAGTTTCTGGAAGTGGGCGGAAGGAGAATATGGAGACACTGAGTTCCGAGTTCCGAGTGTCATCCTACACAGCCTCCTGGGTCCACATCCCTTTCCAGGTGCGGCCTCAAAGACCGCCAGGTGCCTATGCCAGTGGGGACTGACCCCACGCAGGGACACTGCCCGGGAAAGGTTCTAAAGTAACAACCCAGCAGAGGCACCGGCCCCACCCAGCTGGCAAGCCGAACTTCCTTTCTTAGCTTTGCATCCTTTTCTCCAAATGCTGACGATGCCCTTGGAAACTCCTGTGGTGCCAGCGGCATTCTTGCGAGCCTGGCTGGCTTCCTCCAGGCGTCAAGGCTCCAGGTGCCTTTGATCTTTAGATCTGGCAGGTCCACCTCCAGCCCATTCATTGAAAGATTAACCACCCCAGGACTAGGCTGAAGATCCCTTCCCAGGGCAGAGGGAGGAAAAAGGCTTGGAAAAGGTGGAAAGAACCGTTTAGAATGTCACATCGAGTTATGAGGCCAGACTTCTCCAGGCAACATCAGCTCATCCTCTGAACCCAGCATCCAGCGTCCTGTCTGACACCTCAATAAATGTTGACCATGAGCAAGTCATTAACTCTCTGTGGCTATGGTGAAGGAAAAGGATGAGATAAAGGGCACTTGGAGCAAAGAAATAGACAGTGGGGCTCTTGCCATGGTTAAACTGAAACTGTTTGAGCCTTTTAGCTGAAGTAGGGGTGCATATGTGAGGACAGAATAAAGCAAGACAACATGCTGGGACCAGATGGCATCAAAAAGGGATAGGATATTTGAACTGCCCTCCTCTCTCTCTTTCTCTCTCTCTCACACATACACAGGGTCAGGTGAAGTCTGTTCTTTCCCTTTTCAGTAGAAGATGGCATTATTAATTTTGAATTCATTTGGCCCTTGGGTCAGAATCATTACCTTAAAAGGTGCTTTGAAGAATGGAAATAATTTGAGATACTTTTCAGACTAAAATGTAAATTATAAGACTAAAAAGGTACGTATGTATTTATGTACGTATTTATTTATTTACTTATTTTGGTCTTTTGCTACAGCTGCCGGCCTATGCCACAGCTCAGGGCAACGCTGGATCATTAACCTACTGAGCAAGGCCAAGGACTGAACCCACATCTTCATGGATGCTAGCTGGATTAGTTTTCCACTGAGTCACAAGGGGAACTCCTAAAAAGGTCTTATTTTAAATTAACTCATTTGGTGATAAGGAAGTAACTTATTGCGTTTTACAGATGTAGGTTAGATCTATAGCTAGTGGATGGTATAGTGGAAAGAGCTTTTGACTGAGTTCTTGGGCAAGAAATGACTATTTAGGACCTCGGCTCTTTCGTCTGAAAAATGAGCATAAGAGTATAATAAGGACTGTGATAAGATATGTGGGCAATGTCTGGTACATGACAGGCACTAATTGATACTGGTTTTTCTTCCTCTCTTCTCTGGTCATTAAGTTATAAAAGTGCCTGAAAGAATATATGCATTTCCTCTAAAGAGTTATCTAACCAATAATAATTATTGAATAGAATAGTAATAATTAGATAGAATTATTAAATACTTATGATAGTCTAGTCACATCAGGTCATCTTGAATGTGATTAAAACAGACCTTGCCACCTTATTCACAGTGTATCCTGATCCTCACTCTGTATTTCAGCACTTAGAACCTTGTCAATAACAGGCAATCCTTATTTTCTCTCTTTCTCTACTTAGTTTACATTTACCTTTATCAGCTCCACGAGGGCAATTCACTTTGGTTTCCAGCCCCCAGCACGGTGCTAGGAATGCATTAGGTGCTTGAAGAGGAATGAATGTATAAGGCTTAATAACAAGCGTATTAGAGATACCGCTGTCTTTTACGTAAGTTCATGTTGTATTCCTATAGCCAAGGACTGGTTTAAATATATCATTTAATTTTGGAATTTGGTAATAGAGACTTATTCTATAATAAAAAATAAATCTACAATGAAAAGATCAATTCTGTTGAACGGAATTAATGTGAAACTTTGGTCCTCACCACATGTGGATTCTCCCTTTTGCCCTAAATCTCAAGAAAAGTGTCTATATTAAGTATTGTGTCTTTCAAAACAATGCATATCTCCCTTCAGTATCCTTATGGTCCTAGGGACCAGTCACCCATAGACTTTTCTGCTTGGTTCCTGGTATTATTCACTAATGAATATTATGAAAAATGTTTCTTCTTCTTTGCACTTTGTGAGAATACCACCATCTTCCGCTGCCCTCTAATCTCTTACTTTCTGGCATTTGTCATCCACTCAATAGCTGCAACTATCTTTTTTTTTTTTTTCTTAACAAGCATTCTTTCTCTTTCCACCAAGGACTAAAAAGAAACCCAAGACATCTCTAAAACCAGGGAATTTTTTTAAACCAACAGGGGTCATTTGGTTACAAGGAACAAAAATCTCTTCAAACTGGCTCAAATAAAAAGGGGAATGAGGCATTGTAAAGATAGTCCAAGGAATCTGGCTGACATCTCCAAGCAGAAAATAAACAGTAGGGAAAATCTACTCGGAAACTGAAAGTCAAGAATAAAACTCCCTTTCTTTCTCTCCCTGAGCTCTCTGAGCTCCTACCTCTGCTTTCTATGCCAGTTTTCTGCATTTTCTCTTCTGATTTTCTGTGCTGATTTACTTTCTACTCCTCCTGAACTTTCTATATCAGATGGAACTGCTTTGTTAGGTTACTGACAAATGGCCCCAATTCTACAAGGACATGCACTCACAGGTTCCACTATCCAAAATTCTAGTCTCAACACTTCTTAATTTGATTTTTTTTTTTTTTTGGACCACACTGGAGCATATGGAAGTTTCCAGGCTAGGGGTCAAATTAGGGCTGCAGCTGCCGGCCTGCGCCACAGCCATAGCAATGCCAGATTCAAGCCACCATTTGCAACCTACTTGGCAGCTTACAGCAAGGCCAGATCCTTTAACCAACTGAGTGAGGCCAGATATGAAACCTGCATCCTCATGGATATTAGTTGGGTTCTTAACCCACTGAGCCACAACAGGAACTCCAATTCAAATTCTTGAGAAAAAGAATATCCGAATGGACTGCTATAGACTTGTTCTAAGAAACTCTGATTAAATTACCCAGGTCAGTTGTACACCTCTTATCCCATCAGCGGTGATTGGCTGGGGATGGATGGACAGGTTGGCTCATGGCCGGGTAGATGTTTTTGAGCTGGAGGCTCTGAGTGAGACAAGAATCTCAAATATGTTTGCTACAAATGTAATCTAATGGATCAGGGCTGAGGTGTGTGCATATAGGCCATCTGGTTTTATTCTGCTATACCAATGTGAGCAACGTGTGTTTGGAAAAAGGTCACGTTTACAGGTCATATTGTATCTGCGATGAGGGGAAAGGGTAGAGATACCAACATCAATAAAACATGAATTCATCTATCCAAATGATCTGCTTTACGGCATAAAATAACTTTATTGAGAAAAATCACCTCCACTTGTATGCCAGTGCTACTGTTGGACATATTTAGGAAAATGCTAACTAGAATAGATTCAGCTTTATTAATTTTCTTTATCCATTTGCATTACACAGAGCTTGTTTATATGAACTATTGTATTTCATCTTCAAAATAACCCTAACCAAGAGATCTTATCATCCCTTCTTTTCATTTAAGGCAACTGAAACACAGAATGGGGAAGTAAATCACCAAAGTTATATGGTGGATAAGTGGCAGAGTATAGAATTTTCCTATTTAATTAAACTGAAATGAGCCTCTGCCTTGAACATAGGACACTCCCCAGTATAAAAGAAATTAAGGATGGTTATAACCCTAAAAAAGAAGTACTTGCAATAAGAGCATGACATGATGCTTTTTTTACTTTTTCTTTTTTCTTTTTTTAGGGCTGCACCCATAGCATATGGAAGTTCCCAGGCTAGGGGTGAAACATACCACAGCCACAGCAACAGCAGATCCAAGCCACATCTGTGACCTATACCACAGGTCACTGCAAGGCTAGATATTTAAGCTGCTGAGCCAGGCCAGGGATCAAACCCACGTCCTCATGGATACTAGTTAGGTTCTTAAACTGCTGAGCTACAAGGGAACTCCAGGACTATATTTTAAATGAGAATTTTTATCTTATACTTATCTAAAGATCTCTTTTAGACTTATAAGTATACTTGTTATTCTCTAGCACCATTAAGAATATGAAAAGAAGGAAATTATAAGCAAAATAAGTTAGTTAAAATAGTCCAAAAATCTGTTTTGTATTCAGAGGCCAATTCATTCTGAATTATTTTTTCACTCAGTCATTAAAATCTGCTGATTTTCAATCCATAATGTATTGGTTTTTCTCATATAATAAACTACCCTAGAAGCCAAAGGCTTAATACTGTAAGCACTTGTTATTGCTTATGAGTCTGCAGGTCAGTTGGGCAGTTCTGCCGATTTGGAAAGGGCTCTGCTCTTCTCCCTGAACTTGCTCATCTATCCGTGGCTGGACAGCAATTTGTCTGACAACTAGCTGGTCAGGGATGGCCTCACTCACATGTCTGATGGCAGGCTCGCCACCATGGCAGAGATGATGAGGGTGACAGAGCTACATGTCTTTTATCATCCAGTAGGCCAGCTTGTACTTGCTTTCATGATGACTGGGGAGGAAGAGAAATTCACAAGCTCCTTGAACCTGGGTTCAAAACTTACTAATGTCACTTTGGTTGTATTCTATTGCCTAAAGCCAGTCACAGAGCATCCTAGGTTCAAGTGATGGGCAAACAGATTCTACCTCTTGATGGGAAAAACTGTAGCCACATTGCATAAAGCATAAATACAGGGAAAAGTGATATTGGGGACCACTTTTATGATTAATCTATGATATTAAGGTTTTTCTAAAACTTCTTCATATTCTTCATAATCTACCCCTTCTGAATTATTTTCCCCTTTGAATTGTCAGTATCTAATGATTTACCACTGAATGTTGTCCTCTGGGTTACTAAAAACATTTCTTAGAAGAGTTTTCCTCTATCATTACTGTGATTTTCTTCCAAGTCACTGATAGCCATTCTGCAAATTTCAGGGCTTACATTTTTGATTTTAACAGAAAGGAGAATAAAGAAAATACCAAAAGAAATTAACATACCAACCTTTCTTAGAAATTTGGAGGTTTTTCTGACTCTAGTTACATTGCTTGACATGTGTAAGGGGATGAACAGTGGTCCCAAAGATATCAGATCCTAATCCCCAAGAACTGTAAATGTTACCATCATTGGGGGTAAAAAAGGCTTTGCAAATGCAATTAAGTTAAGGATGTTGAGATTTAAAGATTATATTTGATTATTTGCATAGGCCCTAAATGTCATTACAAGTGTCCTTATAAAAGAAAAGGAGAGGGAGATTCGATGCACCAAGGAGGAAAAGGTGATGTGAAGGCAGAGGTAGAGATTAGAGGATAAAATCACCAGAGGCTGGAAGAGATAAGAAATGAATTCTCACTTAGAACCTCCAGAGGGCCGTACTTAAACCTCGATTTTGACCTAGTGAATCTGATGTTGAACTTCTGTCAACAAAGAAAGGATAAGCTTGTGATCATTTGTTACAGCAGCCACAGGAAGTGAATAAAGCATGTGACAGGGAATTTGTTTTGTATATCTCAGTAACAAAATGTAACAGAGCCATCACTTATGATTTATTTCCTTTCTTAAGTTCTGTAAAGCATTTTGATATGGCTTTGTAAGAAAGTACAGAATTATGGATATTCCTTCAATGAAAAATGCTTTGTTCCTGCACATTAGCTATCTATTTCCATGCTCTGCTATGTATAACAAAATTATATTTACATATAAAAATAACATTTTTTCTGATATTGTTTATTCTATTTAAGGCATTTTCAATGACAATTAAGCCCAGCATGGGTAATATTAACCATATAGAAAATTTAAACAAGTAGACCAATGTTAAGACGCATCCCAATTTTAGAAATACAAAAAATAGTGTATCTTAGAGTGCTGATATATGTAGTTCATTTCATCCCAAGCATCATCACTAAGTGTCCATTCTATGCAAGCCCCTGTGTTACAGACTGGAAATAGCTAAGATTGAATCTTCCTGATCTCAGCTTAGCTATTTCTCTCCAATAGTTGCAGAATCTCTTCTCTGCAAGGACCTGCAAGAGCAAGGCAGGCTTGTGTTCTATAAAGCACCTACTGTGCCAGTTTCCAGAAGGCTGGGCTACCAGGACATACTGGCTGCTTCTGTCACACTCTAAGCTAGTGCTGCAGACAGCTCAGCCTGTCACTCATGAAGCTAACCCAGCATGGAGCACAACCTCTACCCAGGCCAATCGGTCTCCTAGTAGTGGGCAAATATCTGGGGAAGTGATTTCAAAATGTCCTTTCTACATCCAAGGTGGTTGTCCTGAAGGCTTTTATTTTCCTCAAGCTAAAATTGGATCTCAGACCACTGGAGTTGGATATTACATGGTGGGCCATTTTTCCGTGACACTAATATAGAGAGTCGTTTTGTACATATGTTCTCTTGGTCCAAAGCAAGACATTTTCAGAATATGATAGGTGCATTAGCAGAAATAAACAAAAACTACCAGGAAATCAACAAAACTATGAATGATAGACCATAGGAGTCAGTTGTACCCTGTGAAAGTTGAGTTTAATTTTTCATGCCTTACCTGCAAAGCTTTCTGCATGATCTAAGGGGCCTTGCCCTCCAAAAAGTTATGAACATTCCAAAATTTCATCTCCTAAACCTGTCTTTTGCTTTTTCTCCTCTTCTGAATCTTATAAATCAACTCACATATTATATGACATTGAATTCCACTATCTTTCTCAATACTGCATTATCAAGTATATTTTAATTTACTGGAATAAATATTTTTAAAGTGATACTTTCAAAAGCTCATAGGCAAACCTAACCTTTAGGTGCTCTGCCACTAAGTTACTCTAACCCCAAGCCAATCATTTAATCTCCCTGTGCCTTGATTACTTCAGCAAGATTTTAAAAATTCCCTTCAACATTAAATTAAAAAGTCTTAACTCTAGAAAGCATTTCACGTGGTTTTTGAGCCAGACTTCTGGTATTTGACCAGGAAAATGCCCACTCACTCTTAAATAAATGTAGAAAGACCTAGAAACTATTGGTACCACAACTAGTTTTAGAACTTCTGCTGGCCCTGACTATTAGAACCAAGAAGAATATGAGATTTCTTCTAAGACTCTCTCTCATTAGAAGGATTTCCTTATGACACAATGAACTTCTTTGCAAAACAGATACTGACTCACAGACTTTGAAAAACTTATGGTTTCCAAATGAGACAGGTTTGGGGGGATGCGCTGAGGGTTTGGGATGGAAATGCTATAAAATTTGGTTGTGATGATCACTGTACAATTATAAATGTAATGAAATTCATTGCGTAATAAAAAAGCAAAAAAGATTTCCTTTTCTGTGTGTTGCATAATATTTAGATAAATTTCAAAAACAAATGATAGGTTCACATCTATTTAGTTACCATTCTGACCCTGGTCTGGGCTTATCTCCACCAAGGGTTTGATAAGCAAAATAGGGCCGAAGGGAGGATGATGGCTTAAAAGTATGGCACTCTGAAGACTTACTAAACCCTCAAAAGATTTAATAAAATCAAATTTTACTTATCCCATTATAACCATTCCACAATTTTCAGATATTTAGATTGTATTTCACTTTAGGCCATAAAACACATTTTGGATCTCTGTTTGCATTTTCTAGAAGTAGAGTTCTGGGCCAAAGAGCATGACCTGTTTTAGGCTCATCATACATATTGCCAAATTTCGTCTCATTTTACATAACTTCAGCAATTACCTAGATCACTAATTGCACCACATTTTGAATTTAACTGTTTTTTCTCTTGTCCACATGAAGAAGTCTAACCTCTCAGCAGGGAAAGAGAATGAGGGATTAAGATTAATGAGTTTCTCTCTGCTCTGCTAATTTATACTATCACCCCCTTTTGGATTAATTTACAATTTAAAAAGAAATAATGTTTGTTTGAGGGCAAGGGTTGAAGGAGAACATGAAAAAATTAAAACTGTTATAACTATGCAGCCATTGGGGGAGGGAGAAAACTTGTTTCAAATTTTTTGCCTTTCCATTCCATTCCTAAGAATCTTTAAAAACAAAACTTTACCTTGAATGACTCACATAAAAGACTTTTACCCACAAACCAGAAATCCTCAAAACAGGTGTTGTCAAATTAAAACAAATGCTCTTAAATAAATTTTTCCAATAATAAAAACAACCTATGGTTATTTTAAAATATTTGGAAAAAAAAGTTTACTTCCAGAGAGATAGGCTGATAACCGTAACAAAATTAGGTTAATATTGTATATGCAGGTCATATTCTACTATTTGCCACTTAATATTATGAAGCAGAGCTTTCTGCCACATCATACAGTTATTTTTGGAAACATAATATTTAAAAACTGGGCAATTTTCCACTTAATGTATCAACTATTTTTAGACATTTAAGTTGTTTGTATCTTTCCTATGATAAATAACTCTGCATTGAACGTTCTTATACATCCTTATATCTTTAACTCCCAAATTATTACTTTGGATAGATTCCAAGAATGATTCTTTATAAATATTGCAAAATTACATTACAGAAAGCTCATACCCATTCAAACTCTCACCAGCAGTGTATGAGTATCTATTACAATGAAGCTTTATGAATGCTTAGTATTATTCTAAGGTTTTGTCAAAATACCTCATTATTTTTAGAAGTTGTTTTCAAACTAGGTCAGGGTAACTTCTCTTATTTACTTGCACAGCTTATATCAAGAGAGATGCGAGTTTCTGCCCCCAAAATTGTTCAGACTGCTATGAAAGGCAAGTCATTTCCCCTGGTAGCATTTACGTTGGGTAGCTGCTGAGTCACATGGTCAAATGGAGTTAGTCACCACCACCCACTAGAGTTTCCCTAAGTGGTCTGGTCACATTTGCTTCATGATTAGCTTCACTGTTATGAAATACTGAAGGATGTGCAGCACAGATGCCCAGTCATACCTCTCAGTTAGCATGGAGCTCAGTAGTCCTATGAGAGATAACTTGAACTCTCTTTAAAGTGGGAGTTACTGTGGCTCAGCGGTAACAAACCTGACTAGAATCCATGAGGATGTGGGTTCGATCCCTGGCCTCACTAAGTGGGTTAAGGATAGAGCTTCCATGAGCTGTGGTGTGTCACAGACGTGGTCAGAGGTATAAAGAAATGAATGGAAATTTTAAAACTGAAAAAGATAATAGCCATCAGTGGATGGGCCCTATGGCAGAATGGAGGGCACAGAGGAAATAATCAATGAACTGGAAGACAAGACAATAGAAATTACTTAATCTGGAAATTCCCTAGTGGTGCAGTGGGTAAAGGATCCATGTTGTCACTTCAGCAACTCGGGTCACTGCTGTGGCATGAGTTTGATCCCCAGCCTAGAGTAAAGCCAAAGTCCTGTGGGACTATATCATCAGAGTCTTGGAAGTAAAGAAAAGGAGAGGAGAACTGAAAAAGTACTCATATAATAACTGAAAAGTTCCCAAGTTTGTCAAGAGACATATACCAAAAGTTTCAAGTTGCTGTGAATTTATCTTGAAAATGTAATTAAAATCCATAATCAGTTAACTTCAAGTAAGAGAGATTATCTGGACAACCTGGGTGGGCCTGATTCAATCCATTGAAAGGCCTTAAAAGCAGAGTTAAGGTTTTCCTAATAAAGAAGAAATTCCATCTGTGTACAGCAGCTTCACTCTGTGCCCAAGAGCAGACCTGCAGAATGAATGCCTTATCCACAGTCATGGGATTCCACACCACACTGCTTCTGATAAAGAAACTCACTTCACAGCAAGCGAAGTGTAGCAATAGGCCCATACGCACGGAAGTTACTGGTTTTACTACATTCTCCACCATCGTGAAGCAGTTAGTCTGATGGAATAGTGGGATGGCCTTTTGAAGACTCAGTGATAGAACTGGCTAAGTGGCAATACCTTGCTGGGTTAGAGCGGTGACTTCCTAGAGGCTGTGTATGCTCTAAATCAGCATCTAATACATGCTGTGCCTCCTATAACCAGATTCACAGGTCCAGGAATCAAAGAGTGCAAATGGGAATGGCTTCACTCACTATTATCCCTGATGACTCACCATCAAAGATTTTGCTACCTGTCCACACAACCTTAGGTTCTGCTGGTCTAGAGGTCTTGGTTCCAAAAAGCGGAATGTTTTTACCAGGAGACACAACAATGACTCCACTGAACTGAAAGTTGAGACTGACATCTGGCCACCTTGGGGTCCTCAGGCCTCTGAATACACAGACAAATAAGGGGTTAGTGCAGTGGCTGGAGTGATTTATCCTGATTAACAAGGGAAACTGAGCTGCTACTATACGGCAAAAATAAAGAATATACAGGAGATATCCTAGGGCAACTGTTAGAACAGCCAGCTCTCTTTAATTGTGATACTTACGCTCGATAAAATTGATGCAAACATTCAGTTAGTAAACACTGAACCACTGTTTCTAGTGGAAATCTGAATATATTTCAAGAGTTCCCAGGTGGTTCAATGAGTTAAGGATCCAGCATTGTCACTGCTGTGGCGCAGGTTCAATCCCTGGCCTGGGGACTTTCACATGCAAAGGGTGTGGCCAAAAAAAGAAAAAAAAAGGAAACTTTCAATTCCACCAAGAGACAGGAAGATCTATGAAGAGAAACATGTTTATATTTCCCATCTATGCATTTCTCAGATTACAATCTTAAATCCTAAAACAACTCATCCTAGTAAGTACTATTTTATTTCACAAAAGTAAAAATGCTACAACTGTCTCAAAACAGTTCATTTTTTAAAAAACTAAAAATGAGAGAGTTCCCATCGTGGTTCAGCGGGTTAAGCACCCAACATAGTGTATGCAAGGATGCAGGTTTGATCCCTGGCCTCACTCTGTGGGTTAAGGATCTGGTGTTGCCACAAGCTGTGATGTAAGTCACAGATGCAGCTTGGATCTGGTATTGCTGTGGCTGTGGTGTAGGCCAGTAGCTGCAGCTCCAATCTGACCCCTGGCCCAGGAAATTCATACGCCCCAGGTATGGACATAAAAAGAAAAAACTAAAAATGACATATAAAAGTAAGTGACTTGCCTGAGGCCACCCCAATAGCTGGTACCAGAGATGGAATCCAAACCTCGTCCAACTGGCCCCAGATCAGGAACTTCTTGCACTACATTGCACTGTCCTACTGGCTCTATCTTCTGGTTATCTTTATAGGAGGGCAGAGTGTAGCCTCGTGTGTAACCTAACTTAGGAACTTGCCCAGCAAGAAATCGAAAATTTTCTGTGGTCTCTTTATGTCTGCAAATGACAACAAAATCCTGGTAGTATTGATCTGAGGATTATGAAGGCATTTTAGTCTAAGTGAATTAAAAAAAAATAGGATTACTGAATAATGAGGATCAGCTGTACCATCATGTCCAGAGAACCAGAATGTATTGGATTATATAAATATAAATCATATGTATATATAATTTATTGTAATAAATTAGCCCATGCAATTGTGGAGACTAAAAAGTTCCATGATCTGCCATCTGCAAGCTGGAAACCCAGGAAGGCCAGTGGTATAGTTGCAGTCTGAGTTTGAAGACCTGAGAACTAAGAGTTAGTGGTGTAAGTTCTAGTCCAAGTCCAAAGGCCTGAGGACCAGGGGAGCTAATGGTGTTAGCCCTAATTCAAGGGCAGGAGAAGACCTTGTTCCAGTTCAACAGTAAGGCAGAAAAAGTGGATTCTCTCTGTCTCTCCTATTTGTCTCTATTCAGGCCCTTTATGGATTGGATGATGCCCATCCATTTTGGGGAAGGTAATCTGCTTTACTCATTTTACCAATCTGAATGCTAACCTCTGGAAATACAACAGTGAGAACACAGGATCCTTAACCTGCTGAGCTGCCAGAGAACTCCTATAATGGTCTTATTGAAATGTCAGCTTGGCTAGGCTATAGTCTCCAGTTACTAAATAAGAAATCCATAATCAATTAAAGTTTCCTTTAAGTAGGGCAATTGTCCTGGATAATTTGGATGACCTCAATCAACAGAACATTTTAAAGTAAAAGGCTTCCCTAAAGAAAAAGAAATTCTACGTGTGGATAGCAGTTTCAGCATCTGCCTGAGTTCCAACTGACAGCCTGCCCTGTGTATTTTAGACCTGCCTGGACAGCCCCCACAATTGCCTAAGCCAACTCCTTGCAATAAATCTCTTAATATATATCTACTAGTGCCTCTCCTTCTCTGATATACATGCCAAAAGAGAATTCAGGCTACAGATAGAATTAAGCTTGCCAATTGGCTGCAACTGACTTCAAGATTGGGGGGGGGGGAAATAACCCCATCGAAAAATGGGAAAACCTAAATCCACATTTCTCCAAAGGCATATGGATGGCCAGTAGGCACATGAAAAAATGCTCAACATCACTAATTATTAGAGAAATGCAAATAAAATGACAATGAGGTACGACCTCACATCAGTCAGAATGGCCATCAATAATAAGTCTACAAATAACAAATGCTGGAGAGGGTGTGAAGAAAAGGGAACCCTCCTATACTGTTGGTGGGAATGTAAATTGGTACAACCACTATGGAAAACAGTATGGAGATACCTCAGAAAACTAAATATAGAACTACCTTATGACCCAGCATTCCCACTCTTGGAAGACAAAACATATATCCAGACAAAACTACAAGTCAAAAAGACACATGCACCTGTGTGTTCCTAGCAGCACTCTTCACAATAGCCAGGACATGGAAACAATCTAAATGTCCATTGGCAGATGAATGGATTAAGAAGTTGTGGTATATATACAACGGAATACTACTCGGTCACAAAAAGAACAAACAATGCCATTTGCAGGAACATGGATGTAAGTAGAAATTCTCATATTAAGTGAAGTAAGTCAGAAAGAGAAAGACAAATACCATATGATATCACTTATGTGTGGAATCTAAAATATGGCACAAATGAACCTATCTACAAAACAGAAACAGACTCACAGACATAGAGAACTGACTTGTGGTTGCCGGGGGGAGGAAGTGGGATGAACTGGGAGTTTGGAGTTAGTAGATGCAAATTGCTGCATTCGGAATGGATGGGCAATGAGGTCCTACTATATAGCACAGAGAATTCTATCTAATCTCTTTAGACAGACCATGATGGAAGATAATATAAGAAAAGGAATGTGTCTATAAATGTATTAACTGGGTCACTTTGCTGGACAGCAGAAATTGGCACAACACTGTAAATCAACTATACACAAACATGAAAATGTACAGAAAAAAAGATGAGGGGGTTAGCCTAGATTATTCAAGTGAGCCCAGTGCAGTTGTGAGGGTAGGTAAATGTGGAAGAGCGTGGCAGAAGGGTCAGTATCAGTGTGATGGAGCATGAGAAAGACTGCATTGCCATTGCTGGCTTTGAAGACTGAAAGAAACTACAGACAAAATGGTGGCAGATTTTAGAAGCTGGAATCAGTAAGGAAACTGATTCTTCCCTAAGCTGCCAGAAGGAATGCTGCCCTGCTGACATCTAAATTTTAGCCAGTGAAACTAACTTCAAACTTCTGACCTCCCAAACTGTAATACAATAAATTTCTGTCATCTTAAGAAATACAAAGGATCATAAGAGACTACTATATGCAACTATATGGCAATAAAATGGAAAACCTAGAAGAAATGGACAAATCCTTGGAAGTGTACAATCTTCCAAGACTAAACCAAGATGAAATAGAAAATATGAATAGACCAATCACAAGTTCTGAAATTGAAACTGTGATTAAATTTCTGTTGTCTTAAGCCACTAAGTTTGTTTGCTAATTTGTTATAGCAACAATTAGAAATTAATATATCAAATTTATGAAAACTATTTTAAGTTTCCATAGACTAAGATATATATATATATATCATTTAGAAATATGTAACTTATATAAATACAATTTAGATTATGCATATATAAATTTATATAAGTTTTGATATAAAAATTATTGCATTGACTTAATTTATTCTTCATAAAAGAAATTCAGGGAAAAATTACCATTAGAATTAGTTTTATGTACAAGAATGTTCAAATAGAAGTTTTCAAGAGGCAGTACAAGATAACAGATGTTACAATTTGCAACAGAGCTTTTATGAAGAATATAAAGAAAATCATCCAGAAAAAAATAGTTTCATGATCCTTGAATCCCTCAACCAAATCAAGAATATGAGTGAGATGGGAAAGTGTGAAGAGAAAAGAGACTGTCAGGAGAAGACTGTCTGGAAGAAGATACTGTGTGTGGTGTAGGGCTAAGCTGAGAGCCCCATCCCACCCCAACCAAGGGAGAAAGGAGGACCCTGCCATCTCATGGCGTGGGGGAGGTTCCCCAGAGATATTTAGGTGTTATTCCTCTTGAGGGGAGGATAGGATCAGTTCACTCTGAGGCCATAGACGTTAATTTCCCGTGTCTGGTCCAAGAGTGGGACACTGCACTGGGACCTACATACCCAGAGCCTGATCCCCGCAAGAGAGAGCGCAGGCACAAGGTCACCATGGGTTCTGTCCCAGCAGATCACTGGAGAGGCAGAGGGAGCCAACAGGAAGTTAAAGTTCTCAGACGGAGCTGGAAGTGGCCATCTGATGTGGAGATGCATTGGGCAGCACCCATAACAGGAAGGTGGGCTCTAAACAGCTACCAAGTCCAGAGCACGTGGGGTCAGGTTATAATGATGCTGTGTCCCTGTAATATCTTTCCTTTCCCTTACCAGTCTCCAGAGCCACTCTTTCCTGTTTCATCTTTTGGGGGTCAGAAACTGGCAGGGTTAGGGTGTTTAAAGGAAGAGAAAAAAAAGGGAAGGGGAGACTGGAGATGAAGCCAAGAAATGCCCTCTTTTCACTCTAGTAGACCTGAGCTGAGGGGTTGAGGTTTAACACAGAGTACAGTTCAGAATTTCTATTAACATCTTACATTGGATATCTGAACTGCTGGACTGAGACTCTGTGACACTTTGAACTGTCTACTAAGGATTAGCACAAAAATTAGAGGACTTGCCACATTTTCATTCAGGAGAATAAGAACTTCCTCCACTGAACACTTTTTCCATGGGTAACAGGAGAATGGACAAGCCAATTAATTGATAAAGTGTTTGGATTCCATCAACATATCAGTTGGACTTTATCATGGGGACTTTCTTTTCCTCGCAGCATTTTCTAGCTGGGTTGGAAACTCAGCACTAAACCCTTTCTCCCTATGAGATCCTGTTTCTGTTGCCACACACAAACTGGACACCTAGAATCATCAAGCTTTCCTCTCCTACAACCACACATTCAGTATCTAATGTACCCTGCCTATACATCATTTTATTCATCTATTCTCTCCTTTTCATTGTCCTCTGCCCTCCATTGCTCTACTGTAGGTCCAGATTGCCTCATATCTTGGGTACTATAATAGTTGTCTACTATATACTCATTAGTGGCTTTGATTAGGCCTTAGGATCACTTTCCAATTCAGTCTATTCTACATTGAAGCCAACTCTTCATGAAAACATTATATCTCCATATTTCTTTGCCTAACATTCAAAGCCTTCAATGACCTGATTTTACTTTCTTCCCAAATCTATGCCCAGTTATTCCCTATCCAAAATGTTGGTTCTAGGTAAACAGTTATGACTCTGCACCTTTTCCTTATGCTTGAAATTTCCCCATGATTGTGGCTCTATTTCAGTTTTGTAAAATCCTATCCTTCCTCCAAAGTTCAATTCAAATGCCACCTCCTCCATGAAGCCTTTCCCAAGCATCTCAGCTGGAAGGTATAAGCTGTAGTCTGGGTAAGATGAGTTCTAGAATGGTGCAAATCAGACTAATTAAATCAGCTAATAACTGGAACAGGCACAACATTTGTAGGTTCCCATCAATATTGATTTGCCCATTTAGTGAAATGTGTAGATATACAGATATGGTTATATAGACATAACTTGAGCCCAGGATAGATTGACAAAACGGATGAGACTGAAAAATATCTATTCTATTCAGAAATTCCCAGAAAGACATGAGACAGAGGAAATTTTGTCACAAGAAAGGTGCTTTTATGATAGAGTTCACTGGGTTTCCACACAGGCTGGATTAAGGACCCAACTTCATAGTCAGTGTCTGGTCAGGGGGCAGAAAATATATAGTTGTCTGAACAGGGAAAATTTAATTTAAAAAGATATTCACTACAGCGAAGGAGTAATTAAAAAGGAAGAACGCTGGGGCTGACGGGGTATCCCCACAGAGGGAACAAACTTGGCAGAGAGGCCCCCTTCCCAAGGCTAGGATTCAGCTTTTACTGGAGAAATCCACCAGACAGAGAAGATCCCAGTGTTGTTCTGGACCCGAGCTGCCCCACTGCTGCTTGGAGGAGCGACTGGAAAGCAAGGGATTTCAGCTGGAGACCAGCATTCAGGGAACACTGTTCTGTCGCGGAGGCAACCAGAGGCTGGCAAACTGTGGCAATTCTAGCAGGGAAAGCCATCCACCAGAGGTGCCACATTTTGGAAGTTTCTGTAAAACCACTAGAGGAGATACTGGGTGGGGCTCCCACAAGGAGGTGCTGTGTTCTGCCGGTCATCAGATGCAGCAGGCTGCCACTCATGCTGCCAGAGTCTGGTCTGCCGAAGCTGACCAGGGGAAGGACGCTACTAGCAGGAGCTCAGATGGGTGGAACAGAAAGGGGCGCCCCTTCCTCCTGCAGTGTCCCTCCAGCGCCCTCTACTGACAAAGCTTAACATCCCACCAGCTGCAAAGGAGAGATGCTTATTAAAATCCAGTTTCAGAAGAGTGGCTTTGGAGCTGAGAGGCAGTTCCTTCATAACTGGAACACTGTCAACCATTTTCTTCCTATGTTATACTTTGCTTATTCATCAGAAAAGATGGATTTTTAAATAAACTTAGATATCTAAATCCCAAGATTTCTCTAGATACCACCCCCACTCCCACCATCCATCAATTCCAGGGAAACAAAGACATTTCTTTAGACTAGCTTTAGAATAAATCTTGTCTACGTTATCTCCCTGATGCAGGATAACACACTCTGCACTATGTAATACAGCAAGCAGTTCATAAGTACATGCTATTCTTTTTTTTTTTTTTACTTTAACAAACATATGAGGAAACTGAAGTTCAAGGATGCACATTAAGGAGTTCCCACTAGGGCTCAGTGGTAATGAACCCAACCGAGAGTTGTAGTATCCATGAGGACGCGGTTGAATCCTTGGCCTTGCCTCAGTGGGTTAAGGATCCTCCATCACCATGAGCTGTAGTGTAGGTCACAGACATTGTTGGATCCCAAGTTGCTATGGCTATGGTAGGCTGGCAGCCATAGCTCCAATTCAACCCCTAGCCGAGGCTCCTCCATAGGCCGTGCGTGCAGCCCCAAAAAGACAAAAACAGCAATAATAACACACAGTAAGTAATGGATCTACAAATGTGAACCTGGGACCGTGTGACTAAAAATTGCTGCTTTGTTCACCAACTCAGCCTGACTCTCTCACCAAGAGACTAATTTTTTAATGATGTGCTAAGAAATTCCATACTCTAGGCAAAAACTAAGGTCCTACCGTTGAGAAATCCTGCTGGCAAGAATGTGTCACTTTGAGGACGACACATCTTTTCTGTAGAGTCTAGTTGACTCTGCTAGAGACTCTATCAGCCTAACATTTATGGAGCACTGAGTAAGGGCTAGGCATTGTGCTCTGGGCTGTGTATGCCTTTTCCTCAGTAATCTTTGCTGCGGCCCAGTGGGGAGGTATTACTAGACCCATTTTTCAGATAAGAAAACTGAAAACTGGAGAAATCGAATATACTGACCAAGTCATCACATTAGTGGTGGCACTGGAAATTGAATCCAAAACAGGTCCGACTCCAGAATTCAAGATCATGACAATGAGACCAGGGCCCATCTAGTCTCCCTGTGTTTTACACTTTCTTTATTTCAAATATTCTAGATTTTTAAGTTTTAAAAATACAAAATAGGCTTTTTATTATAGTTAATTTACAACATTGTGCCAATTGCTGCTGTATAGTAAAATATATATATATATATATACATTCTTTTTTTCATATTATTTTCCATCATGCTCCAAGAGATTTGATACAGTTCCCTGTGCTATACAGTAGGACCTCATTGCTTATCCATTCTACATGTAATAGTTTGCATATACTAACCCCAAACTCCCGTCCATCCCACTCCCTC
This sequence comes from Catagonus wagneri, assembly GCA_004024745.2. NCBI lineage: Eukaryota > Metazoa > Chordata > Mammalia > Artiodactyla > Tayassuidae > Catagonus > Catagonus wagneri. The sequence goes on along the minus strand of PVHT020000077.1, from coordinate 22,295,535 downwards.
CCCCTCCCTCTTTGGCAACCACAGGTCTATTCTCCATGTCCGTGGGTCTGTTTCTGTTTTGTAGATAAGTTCATTTGTGCCAGATTTTAGATCTGTGCCAAATCCAGATTTTAGATCACATATAAGTGATAAAATAGGCTTACTATATATTTTTTGGTAGCTTACAATGAATAAAGGAGATTGCTCCTTTGAGATTGTTGGGCTTCTTTAAGAATGTTAAGCAATCTTACCGGGGTAGCCCATTTCTAACCCTGTTAGATTAACAAGGAAAGAGTTTCTGATATGGTGCCCCTTGCCCATTTTCATTAATTCCGAGGGGGTAGGGCAGACCCATAGGTATCTGACATGAGCAATTTGCAATTGCTTAGGATGAAGATATCAACTGACAGAGCAAGTATTTTTGGAAAGCTTATTCGTCACTGCCTTTCTTCTCATCCTGTTTCTGCTTGTTAGGAGCAACCCAGCCCCAGAGGGGGCCTCTATGCAACTCAACCAGTGATTCCCCTTGGGCCCCCACTTTACTTTTAGCCAAAAATGGATCTCAGTGCACATTTCTGTGACACCGAAACTAGAGCATAACATAAGTAGCCACTGATAGCAAATCTATTTAAAAATTTGCTTCACTTCTACTTCACTAAATTGTATTTAAATTATCTCATTTGTATGTCTATCATGCCAAAAGCATCTTATTATGAAAAAAGTAGGAACAAAGATAATTTTAATAATGTATACCTTATTTTACTTAATTTGGTTTTATAAAATAAAATTATGCATGTCTAGAACTATTTTTTTAAATACAAAAATACAAATTCCTAAGGGCCTTCTACAGACCTTTCAATCTGTGGACATGCATTGATTATAACATCTTCCTGGGACTTTAGCTAGCTCCACGGCTATGTCTCGAGTTTGTAATTACTAAACGTTGGTGATTACTGTTCTAATTCATGAAAATTCACCTTGGGTAATTTCCCCAATTCTCACACTTCCCTGCTTTCTGTTCAAGTATCACACCACACGGTGGCAGCCTTGTTTCTTCTTTCTTCGGTATTTTCATGGCAGAGATCTTCATTGTAACTGAATGAGTAGTGGGCTTGGGAAGAAAACAACTGATTCAGAACCATATTTCTGACGGAAACTAGTAGGAAAAAAACAGTGTGGGCCTTTGTTTCCATATTGTGAAAAGCTGCAAGCTTGGATTTATGACTCCAAAGCTGACTTGACACAACACTTGAATTGTAAGAGGATCCAATGGGACAAAGCCTCAGGAGCAAGCTGATAAGCACAGGTGAAGTGCAAGGAAAGAGGGAAGGCTAGAAATGAGGCATTCCCAGCATTTTCCAAATGGAAGGTAGGAAAACAAGCTCTTGGGCAAAAGGGTTTAAAGAAGATTGTGATGAAAGTTATAGATGAGCTAGAAAACACTGGTTATAAGTGTTTAATTTCCATACTCTAGAAAATGAGCTAAAATAAATCCTGTATAAAACTGTCGTCTCAGAGGAAAACCAGGAAGAATCAGTTTCTAGTGAAAGTAATTCTAACAGCTGCTTCTGGGAAAGATATAAAAACACTCCAATCCAATTAAGGCATAGTTTCAGGGGGGAAACCAATACCTGGTCAGTAATATTCTAATTCCTCTGATGAAAAAAAACAAGTTAAGAGAAAGATAGCAGTAAGCATGGTATCTAAAAATGGGGAGACAGAGAAGAATTTAAAATGTCTTCTGCAGCTGTTTAGGAAATAAAGTCTTGATAATATATATATATATATAGTCTATTTGAGGTGAACTAGTTTTTTTCAGATTTCTTAGACTTTCTTCTGTTTTTATTTCTCTAACTTGATACTTCCCTCATGAATTTTCAGGCTTTCTTCTTTAAAACAAAAGGCTTTTCAATTGTGTTAGTTAAAACTTCTATAGGTCTCTTAATTTTTTTCTGCTTCACCTATCAATAATTCAGAGTGATTTATTGGCATATATGCTCTGATATGAGTTTGCCAATTTCTCATAATATCTATTCATTTTATTTTTTGTTTTGCCAACATATAATATGGCTACTAGATTTTAATGGTTTACATTTTTCTGAAAGAAAAAAATTTTTTCTGCCACGTCCATGGCACGCAGAAGTTCCCAGGCCAGGGATGGAACCCAAACCACAGCAGTGACCCAAGCCACAGCAATGACAGTGGCAGAGCCTTAACCTGATGAGCCACGGATCAGATCTGAGCTGCAGTTGTGACCAATGCTTCAGCAGAGGGAACGCTGTATCCTTAAATCACTGTGCTGGGCAGGGGATCTAACCTGCATCCTGGCGCTGCAAAGATGCCACAGATCTTGGTGCACCACAGTGGGAACTTCCATTCAGATCATTATTTAGTGACAAATATTAATTGCACAAGACTTAAAGATCTCCACTGTCTCTGATTTATGCTCCCTATTGGAGGAGTTCTTATCTATCAAATGCATGGGTTTCAAAGATCCTCAGCTCTGTTAGGTTTATTCATCAAATCTCTGTCTCTATAGTTTATTTCAACTATGTAATCGTGTGTGTGTGTGTGAGTGTGTGTGTGTGTGTGGTTTTTTGCTTTTTAGGGCCCGAGGAGAGGCATATGGAAGTTCCCAGGCTAGGGGTGGAATCGCAGCTACAGCTGCTGGCCTACGCCACAGCAACACGGGTTCCAAGCCAAGTCTGCAACCTACACCACAGATCACGGCAATAGTGTATTCTCAACCCACTGAGAGAGGCCAAGGATCAAACCCACATCCTCATGGATACTAGTCAGGTTTGTTTCCGCTGAGCCACAACGGGAACTCCTCAACTATGTAATCTTTTGTTCTCTACAAGTAATACATGACTACACTTCTCAGCAGAAATTCAGACAGCACAAACATGTACACAAAGTGAGGTTTCTTTTAATTCCCTGCCTCTTGCCATCCCATCCCTTCTCAGATTAACAGTGTAGTGTGCACCTCCTTTATAGGGTTCAGAAATTCTCTACTGCTCTAGTTTTCTGGCATTCTAGACTCCTTTTTCCATCTCTGAATTCATTTTTATTTATATTTCTTCTGTTTAATTGAATTCTGAAAGACTAAGGAGACAAATATGTGTTTTTAGTCCATTTTAATAAAACAAAATTTACTCAGCCACTTGATAATTCAATTCACAAATAAGATAAATAATGACATTACTTGAAATACATAAAATAGAAAATTATTCTGAAAAAGCCTCTTGCCCTCTAGTGGTGGGAAAATTGTCTGCTCGAAATTTTATCATTCTCTTTGGCAGTTCAGGTAAGTAGGGGGAGCAAAGTGGAGGTTGTTGCAAAAAAGAGCATCCTTAGACATGTATTGTTTAAAAGTGGAGTTAAGGTCTGCTTACCGTTAGATATTGTTGAGTTGTTAAATAAGATTACTAGAAGACTACTATTACTATAAAGAGTAAAAAACAGACTGTAGAAGTAAAAAAATTCTCATCTAGTAGAAGGCAAAGATTAAATAATGAAATGGATATAAAGAAAGTCAAGAGAAAAAAAAACATAGAAATAGTTAAACAAAAGAGAGCATAAAGGAAGGTAGTGGAAACAAGTTTCAGACTTCCAGTAGATGTAATACATGTAAATGGAAAAAGCTCACATGCCAAAAAATGCAGACAATATATAATTGATTAAAAAATTCAACTATATATGTGTGTGTGTGTGTGTGTGTGTATCTATATATATGTCTTTTTCACTGGCCTAGGAACTTCATATTCTGTGGGGTGGCCAAATTTTTTTTTTAAATATGAACATATATATATATATATATATATATACATATATATATATATACGTATTTTTCAAGTGGATAGTCAACTGTCTCAACACCATTTATTGATAGTTTATCCTTTTCCAACAGAATTGAAATGTCACCTTTTGGGTTCTTTAAATACATGGATCTGTATTTTATATTCTTTTTTCCATGCATATTTCTGTCTATTCCTGCTCAAGCATATACTATATGATCCCAGTATAATTATTGATACTTTTTTTGGCCATACCTGTGGCATATGGAAATTCCCAGGACAGGGATCAAATCCAAGCTGTAGCTCTAGCAACACCTGATCCTTAACCTTCTGTGCAGAGCTGGACAGAAACCTATACCTCAAACCTATACCTCAGCAGCAACCCAAGCCGCTGCAGAGACGATGCCAGATCCTTAACCCCTGTGCTACAGCAGGAACTCCAATTACTGTTGCTTGTTAATGTGTTTTTATATCTGGCAGTATCACATTCTTGTTTCTTTTTGCAAAATTGGCTGTTTTTTTCTTTTTCAGATGAAATTCAGAGTCATTAATTTCATTAAAAAATGATCACTGCCTTTTGATTGGGATAACATTAATTTTATAGATACATTTGAGGAGAACTGACTTTTTTTTATATCACTAAGCTTTCTAGCCAAGCTCTTGCTTCTCTTTTCTCTCCATTTTCTGTCTCCCGGTGATTATGCTTCTCTGCCTACAGAAGAGGACACGTTAACCTGATGCCCTCAAGTTCACACCTTCCCAGTTTCATCACTAAGAAAGGAAACTGTGGAGTTCCCCTGTGTCACAGCAAGTTAAGGATCCAGAATTTTCACTGCAGTGGCTCAGGTCTCTGCTGTGGCAGAGGTTCAGTACCTGGCTTCAGAATTTCCACATACTCTGGGCATGCCCCCCCCAAAAAAAAGGTAAAAGAAAGAAATGGAGGAGGTCTAAGACACAGAGACACCCAGAGGAGAAGACGATATGAAAATGGGAGGCAGAGACTGGAAAATGTCATAGACCAAGGAATGGCAAGGATTACCAGGCCGCCAGCCACCAGAAGGTGGGAGAAAGACATGGAACCTCAGAACTTCCCAAAGAAACTAACTCTGCCAATTACTTGATTTCAAAATTCTGTCTTCTAGAACTGTGGGAGAATGAATTGCTGTTGTTTTAAGCCACCGAGTTTGTGATACTTTGTTATAGCAGCCCTAAGAAATAAATACAACTTCTGAAAAACTGAATGCAAAAATGGAAAGAAGCGAAAGGAAGAAAATGATTCGTAAAAACAAACACATGGATGTAACAAGTTAATAGATAATATACAAAAATACAGTAGTCTTTATTCCTGTAATTGTTCATTAGACCATAATTAATATCCATGACTTCCATTTCCTTTACCCACTCTGTATTTCCCCTGCCCTCAGCCAGAACCTCAGCCTGTTGGGAAGCTTTACTTGGAAAAATGACCAAGATCTTCATTGCCAAAGGTTCCAAGTCCTCAAGAACCCTCTTTTTATTTTTGGTTGCTTTAATTTTTCAGTAACCTTAATATTAGACATGGAAATACTAAGAGGATGCCCAGAGAACTTCCTGGGTTCCAGACTGTCTTCCTTGCCTCCACTGTGAATAAGCCAATTTCCCCTTGGTAATTAGGTTTGATCACTCCAGCCAGTAGATTAACCATGTTTTGCTTTTGGTTTCAGTGCTATAAGGAACCCTGAATGCCCAGTTGGTAGTCTTATCTTCCAGGAACCACTGCATCTCCTGAAGGAAGCATTCTCCCCTTGAGGACTAAAATCCTACACTATCAGTAGTCAAAGTTTTCAAGTAAAGGAATAAAAATCCTGAAAGTGGATTGTTAGGTGAAATTGAGAAAAGAGACACTCCCACTGCCATACTTTGACTCAAATGTATTCTGACTATGGAAGAGAAAGTACCATATAATGGTTTCTGATTCAAAACATACCCTGTAAAACAGAATCCCATTTTTCCAGAGTGTTGCTTCCCAAATGGACCAGAACTGACTCTTCAGTAAGTCATTTCACTGTTCAGTTAAGCCAGCTGCTTCCAGGTGATGATGTATGTGGTAGATCAGTTAATTCCATAGATATGGACCCATTGCTACACTTCCTGTGCTGTGAAATGAACACTCAGATGCAGTGTTGTGTGTAATGCACTGGTGGTGGATAAACCATTTTGTGAGTTTGCAGATAGTGGTGTTGGCAGAAACATTATGAGCAGTCAAGGCCAATCCATTTCCAAAACATGTAATTATTACAATGAGGATGAATCTTTTCTCCCTCAGTGATGGAAGAGGTCCAATGTAATCAACCTGCCAGATGGCTCGTTCATCACCCTGGGGACTGGAGTCATATCAGGGACTCAATGTTGTTTTCTGCTTTTGACAAATTAGGCACTTAGCCATAGCATCAGCAAGGTGAGCCTCAGTATGAGAAAATCCAGGTTGCTGAGCACCTGCATAGCCGGCCTCCCTACCACCCTGATCACTTTGTTCATGCGTCCATTGAGCAAGCAGTGAGGTGACTGGGAAAAGAGGCTTGCTGACATCCACAGAGTGTGCTATTTTGTCCACCTGATTATTAAAAGTCTCTGTACAGTGCATACCTTCAGTGTGCATTCAAATAGGACAAAAATATCTTCAGCGTCTGTGCCCATTCCGAATAACCTATCCCCACACTTCCTTGTTACCAAAATTCCAATTCCATTCCATCTAAAAAAACCATTAGCAACTTCCCATTCTGGCCATCCCTCATTCCAGACATGGTGACAAATATACTGTTTGAATCATGTCCACTTAGATTTTCGCTCACCACTGTTCTTCAGACCCCTGAGTAAGGCTGGGGAAGCCACCTGTGCTGCAGGAGGTAAATTCTAGAAAAGCTTTCCATGCTTCAGGTGCCCATCAGGGAAGAACACTGTAACCAGGAAGTAAAACCTTTTTCTCTTTCAATGTCACTCCAGCACCTTTTCTATTGATAAAGCTTAACACTGTAATAGCTCACAAAAGGCTATTTCAAGGGTCAAGACTCACCTTCATAGAAGAGGCAAAAAGTGTGAATTTGCAACTAAGAGCCATAACTCAATTACAGTACAGACACTATATAGTTGCCCTACCTTAGCTCAGAGACACAATGCACTATTGACCCCTGTGGCTACTGCACCTCCCGTTTGTACCCACATTAGATTGGAGGTACGTAAAGAGTAGAAGTAGTTTCTCCACATGGGAAGCAAGAGTACTCTTGCCAAAAGAAGAAAGGAGTTCTGGATTGACAAAACAACAAATGTGCCACACACACACACACACACACACACACACACACACACACAGAATTTTCTCCATATCTATAGTTTCTCTTAACATAAAGCAACGATCCCATATGCAACTGAAAATGTACTCGGTCCCTACCTAATAGGAGATGAAAATTCAAAGTTATATCCTGCCCAAATTCCATGTCTTTTAGTGTACTCAATCTTGATCACGTTCAGATGTAGCTATATGATGAATAATAAATCTTCCCCCAATGCACAAATATACAATAAAGGAGGTGGGGGGATGGGATAACCAAAATGATGAGAAAAGGCAAGAAGGAGAAGCAAATGCAATGGCTGTGTAACCATACCATGTCGGCCACGAGTATTAAGGGTAAGTAAGAAGGACCTCTCTTCTCCATCAGAGAACTGAGATTTTTGGTCAGTCAATCAAAGTGCCAAGATTTCTTTTCTCTCTTATCCTCAAAGACCCTGCCTTTGAGGAGTAGTGAGAAGGAAGTTCCTTGGACTGGCTCAGCAATCAAATTAATCTTTCTACAAATATGGAGACTAGAACATCATCTTTGAGACAGACACCAGCAGATGTCTTTTGCCAGGCTGATACCTTCAAGCTTACTTGGCTGCTAGTCAGTGTCATTTGGGGGAAATCCATTAGCTTGTTATCAGAAATCTCATTGAGACATATGCTTTGAATACAGACTTTGCCCTTCCTGCTTCTTTCTCTTGGAAACTGGCCTGGCAACTTTATCAGTCTCCCTAGATCTTAGTTCACTGTCTTTGTCCTATAGAGACTCCATCTGAGGGCAGAGGGAGGGAACAGCTGGGGTCATAAAGCCAGGTTATAGTATCAGACTCTCTCCTCTGAGCTGCATATGACTCAACTGCCATAATGGGAAGAATTACTTTTTCAGTTAGTAAGAGTGCACAGCAGGAGGTATTTGAGGAGAATCCTGAGAACTGAGAATCCCTGACTCTACTGCTCTCTTGGGACACTGCACTCCTACCTAGTGTGTTAACTTTACGTGGGGCAGGTGGTTTTTCTCAGCTGGCAGAGCAGATACTACCTGATCCCTACCAGGACAGGGATAACTAAACCACTGGCAGAAAGCGCTCCTCTTAACGATGCCCCGCTCTTGCCAGTCTCTTCACAAGGGCCGTGCTGAACCACGGTTTGTCTCTCTCAAAGCACCAAACGAAGCAAGCAGTAGCCAACTGCTGGATTTTTCCAATAGCCCTTTTTTTTTTTTTTTAAACCAAGTTCATAAAGCTCGAGCCTTAGTGGCCATAACCTTGTGAAGGACCAGTTTTTTTTTTTTTTATTCATTTCAGTTACCAAGCCAACAAAGACAAATGCTCTCATAAATATAAAACCGCATGCTTAGATGTCACAGTAATGTCAGATTACTGCAAATTTCAAAATGCTCCTTTTGATTTCTCTACCTATTCCATTGCTAATCAGTACAGTTTACAGACTGGCTTTGGTCTGCACATCATATTTTAAGTAATATTGATGTAACTGATAAAGCTTACTATTTTCCCAACCTAAGTATTAATTTCTGTATTAATCAAAAGTCTTGGTTCAGGAGTTCCTGTCGTGGCTCAGTGGCTAACAAATTCGATTAGGAACCATGAGGTTGCTGTTTTGATCCCTGGCCTTGCTCAGTGGGTTAAAGATCCAGTGTGAGCTGTGGTGTAGGTTGCAGACACGGCTCGGATCCCACCTTGCTGTGGCTGTGGCAACATACACTGTATACTCTAGCCTTACCTGACACCCGAATAATATTATAACCTTACCTGGATCTTGAATAATGAAGCAGCTTATAAGGCCAATGAAGCCCATGGGCTTTATCTCATTGTCTTACTTCTTTCATCTCGAAATGAATTCCTTCGTCAGAGGAACAGTGTTTGAGCTAATGGGATAGTATATAAACATTCAATGAGTCTATGGAGAATGGTGCCTGCAGTAAAATCAAACCCAGTTCCAGAATGGGGAAAGATTGTAATGAGACAAACTGTTGACTGATCTGTGACAAATGGGGAGTCCAAAATAACTGACATGCTTGATACCAGTTATCTGGCTGGTCTCCTGCAAGGAGGGTGCCTCACAAAGTCCTTAGTTATCGTTGAGTAAAATTGACTTTTCACTAGTGCAGTAATCATTGGAATAGAGCCTTTCCCCTGCCATTTCCTTGTTAAGTCAGACCATGTCACTCTACAGTTTAAAACCCTTCATTTTCCCTAGCGCTTGCAAGAAAATCCAAACTCCTTTCTACATGGTTCAAGGCCTTCTTTTCTCCCAGCTTCATCTCATGTCCTCTTCCCCTTGCTCTGATGGTGATGCCCCATTCATGCTAGTATTCCAGCACAGCAAACTCTCAGCCTGTCCTGTTCCCTCCGCTTGGAACACTGTGTGCATCCCTTCTACTCCCATCCCTTTCCCGTAACAGGTGAAATGTTACCTCCTGAAAGTCATCGCCCCCCCCCACCACACAGACATTATTTTCTAACCCAGTTTCTTGTTCATTTTCTTCATTATACCTAATAAAAGCTACAATAATTTAATATTATTCAAAAAATAAATTGGTACAGAAATTGAAACAAAATGGAAATTCCACAATGCTATAGTACTTTCAAATGCTCAGATATTTTACTGAACGCTGAGTGGGAAGCACAAGATCTAAAGTTATCCTTGAAGATCACGTAAGCAGACCTTAAGTAGATCTTTTGGGTAAGTGAAATAACAAATTGTTGCCTACTCCCAAATCTCCCAGAAATCAGCCCAGAGCTTCTCTTTCAAAAGGGCTGTGGTGGTACCATTTTTCACGCTCAATTCAGATTCACACCAGTCAGAGGCCAGGTATCCCTGAGCCGGCTTCATGGCCTTTTATAAAATCAGAACTGCCCATTGGCCTCATCCAGGGCCAGAGGCTTCTGACTGCAGCCCAGCTCTGGAGCATAGGCCCGCGCCGGCCTGGGAAGGCGGCTTCGGGGGTTCCTCGGGGTTCCACGCCGCCTGGAGCTCCGGGGGCCGTTACTCCGGTCTCGCTCCCGCAGGCAGTGCCTCTCAAGTCACCCCCCCGCCCCAAGGGGCCCCGAGGGCCCCAGCTCGGCCGTTCAAACTAGCGACTGCGCGCCCTTCGGGGTTCCCCCGGATAATTCCAAGGCTACTTGGGCGCAGAGCCGAGAAAGGGTCTCATCCACAGGCGCCCAGCTTCCTTGTGAGCCGAGCCGCCGCGCCCAGCGCCCCAGTCCCAGCCTGCAGCCGCCCTCTCCCACCTCCCATCCTTCCCGGATCCGGCTACGGTGTAAAAGCTTCTGAAGTGCCTCCCAGCTTCCAAGGCAGAGTCTTGACTGAAAGCCCAAATTGAGTAAGGACTATCAAAGGGACAGGCGACAGAAATATGACCTAAACTCCCTGCGTTATCTATCTACCTATCATCCATCTATCCTATCAATCTATCCATGTATCAACCCTTTCATATCCCATCGCTAAGATTAGAATTCCGTAATGAGAGCGTGATTGCGGTGCCGTAAACGCGTTTAACTGAAAAAGCTAACTAAGTAGGACCCTTTTCAGATAGACAATATCTTCATTAGAATAAGAAGACAGATTTAGTTGTTAAGGTCTAGCTTCGCTAATAACATTGAACGGTGGACCTTTTCTAGAAATTGAATGAGCTAACGAGAAAGTTCTAAGGGTTTGGCCAAAAAAAAAAAAAAAAAAATCCGTTCATATTCCACTGTACGCCAGAAATTACGTACTCATGTTTACCTACCAGCTAAAAATGTACAAGGGATACATAGCTCTTCTGAAATCTTTTAAGCAGCTCTCAAGCAAAAAAAGGAAAAGTTAGTCTAATTACACCTTCCCCCTCACTACCCCACTTCGCCAAGCTCTTACGCAGGCGGGGCCCGACCTGGGCACCAGGAAGGAGGAAGGGAAAGCGGGGGAAGGGGCGGGGGAGGAAAGTGCTGGGAGCAGTGAAAGCCGGAAGTGAGTGGCTAGCGAGGCATCCAGGGGCGCCCTGTCCGGCGGCGCTCTAGCCTCCGCGCGCTGTCTCTATGCTCCCCCGCGTCTCGTCTATTTATTGTCGCGGGGAAGCGGCGGCCGCCCCGTACCCGGAACAACAAAGCGAGAAAGACGGAGCCCGAACCTTGGGGGCTCCTAGCAACGGGCCGGGGCGGGAGTTCCATGGAGACTGGGGAGCGCGCCCGCCTCATCATCATCCTTGTCCTCCAGCTTATCCTTCGCGTCCGCCGAAACCGGCAGCAGCGCTGCCGCCGCGTCCTCTGCCGCCGCCCGCTCTTCCCACGGTAACCCAGTCGGCGACTCTGGGCGGGGGGAGCGCGGGCGACCGGGAGGCCTGAGTGCCGGTTGCGGGGCGGGTGTGTGCGGAACCGGAGGCAGTGCTGCGGGTGGGGTGTGCGGGGGCGGATGCGTGGAAGAGAGGAGCTCAGATGCGGGAAATTAGTCAGGGGAACGAGGGAGGCTCCAGTTCTTAGGAAGACAGGGTGATATTTGGGGATCTCATCAGGGATAACGGGTGGGGGTGGGGCGTCATTGCCTGGGAGCGTTATCGAGCGGGGTAGAGGATTAGAAAAGAGGTGTTTTGTTTTTCCTCTTAAGCCACCACTGGGAAAGATAGGAGAAGGGAGATTCCCCATCAGTGGAGCCCTCACCCAGGAGCACAGAAATCGGGCGAAGATGCTAGGGGTCCGTTGCTTCCCAGAAAACTTCCAGTGGCCTCTGCCGCGGCAGAAAGGCTCCCAGATTACACCTTTGTGGGTTCCTGGTTTTGGCAATGCCAACAGCCCCGTTTATTTGTTTAGTAATAATTATAATTATTAGTGGTAGCGTTAACCAAAATTAGGCTTGGTGATGAAGGATCCGGAACTGAGCAAGATAAAAGGAAGAGTAGGTAGGGCTAAGCCGAGTTGAGAGTCGGGACTTAGCGCATAATGATTGCCGGGAAGAGCCCTCAAAGTAAATTTAATTGGGAATGACGGTTTTTAAACTCCTTCTGCCGCGATGTGCATCTGCGGGCGCTACCAGTGTGCTTATTGCAATAGGATTCAGGCTGCAGCCAATCCACATCTGTGAGCTCTCTGACTGCATCTGTCACCTGCAGTTCCAAAGCGACACTGGCAGTTAACCAGCGTGGGCTTGTGTGTATAGGGTTAACAACAGTGCTTTAAAATTCGCTCAAGGAAAGAAAAGGAAACAAGCTTGGTGTGATTTTTGTGTGAAGAAATACTGACAGATTCCCTGGGGAAAGAGAAATATGAGAAGGTTCAGCTATTTTAGCATAATCTGCAGTCTCTTTGAAAGTTTGAGAATATGGCAGTTCATTCAAATAAAGGACTTATCACTATGTGCTTTCAAGAATTATTCACAGATGATATGTCTGGTTAAATACTCAACAGTTTATGCTCTCTCTTTCAGTCTTATATCTCTAACTACTTAATGGTTTTTATGCTTTCCAAAACCATTCTAGGTCAATTAATGAGGTTTTCCTGTGGCATAATGAAGTGGCCATCTATACATACTACAGTAATGCCATTTTTGTATCCACTGGGAACAAAGTTTTTTATATAAAGTTGAAGATTAAAGATGAAAATAAAATTGATAAATCACAGAAGGAGTTATATCAACCATAGTTTCTGTTTGTCCCTTACTTTTTTCCCCTAAGCCGGGTTTGTCTTAAACAGAAAGCATTCATCCTTTTCCCCAGCCCCCACTTTTCATGCTCTGCCCTCAAAATCAGCCTCGGAAACCAAAATGATCTGCTGCTCTGTGCTCTTGGTTGGTAATGCCAGAACAGAGTTTTTGACTCAGTCATTTTTAGGGAACTGAGGTTCAGCATCTCTTGTAAAAGGAGTGTCACATATGTGCGAAGAGTGTGAGCAGTTTCCTTTAACAAAGATTGAAGTATAAATATTGGGGAACTTAAAATTTCATTTTGAGCTCTTGAGAAAAAAAAACCTAATACTGTCATCTATAGGTTAACGTGTCAAGGGCTTTTGCTTAATCTCTTCGTGTAGCTGTACTTCTGTGAAGGTTATGCTGGGAACGACCACACTTGAGGCCGTTGGATGTCGAGTCCCAGGAGTTTCATAGTAAATATGAGACTTAGTGAATTCCTTTGTCTCAGGGCTGCCATCACACTCACTTCACCTAGGTCTGATTTGCTGTTGCCTCTTTCCCTTACCCTTCTGTGTTTGAGGCCAGGAAGGGGTTTCAGCCCTAACTTTATGTTTATTAACCATCCAGTCACTTCTTTCCCTGCTCTCTGCTCCAATACTCCCAATGTTTTGTGTTGTCTTAGGTCCTCTCCTTAATCACATCCCAATCAAAAATGACTTTTTTAATGCTACTTGTATTATTTCTGTTTCTTAGGGAGTTTTCAACATATTGTCCTTGGCCTGCATATCCTTTTCATTAATGTTACTTTGTCTGTTGCTTTTTTTTTTTTGTCTATCTTCTGCATTTTTCTTCTCCCTTTCTTTGGAGAATGGAGTGGTCACATGTCAGATGTTCTCTATTCATTCTGAGTAACTGTTGGTTGAACAGTACAACAGGTAAGAGCTTTATGCCAGGAATCAAGACTGTCATGAAATAAAACACATAAAAATATTTGAACTTTTAGGAATACAAGGTATTTCAGAAGTCCAGGTGGTAACACTGTATTTGAAGATGTCACTTTTTTAAAGATAAGAGTATTGTAGAGCCTACTGTGCATTTTTAATTGAACCTTGGATTTTTGTACTTTGTATTTTAAGAACCTTCTTGTAACATCCATCTTTTCTGAGCATTTTGCATCTGAATATTTGGCTGAAATTACATTTTGCCAAATTAGAGGGGACAATACATTACAAAATCTACAGCTGAATATTTTTGGAGAGTGTTCTTTCTTATCATGGATGTGGCACATTATTTAAAAATCAGCAACTATTGTATAATCTAGCTGAGTGGGTGTCAGAGCTGTTTTCAGGTGACGAAGGCCCGTAATTACCTGGTGATTGATTTCCTTCTATTGCATCATATCATAGACCATGTGATCAATTATTATTGCTTGAAAAATAAAGTTTAAATCGACTTTATAGTCAATAGTAGAATGGTTCCAGACTGGCCTAAAACCTGTAGTGCCTTAAGAATTTCGCTTTATCATGACATTTGAATTAATAAAGATTTCCTGAAATTTACACCCAGGTTTGTTGCACCTTTGATATGTCTGATGCCACAGCAGGTATGCAAAGCTGGATGAAAGGTGTTTCTCTTCAGGTGCTTTTTGTGCACTTGTGGATAGCAGAGAAATGACATAAGTAGATACCAAGGCATGACAAACACGAATTTGAATTTACACACTGCTTGGTGCTATAGGTGTTGGTGAGTGGATTTCATCATGCCTGTTAATTTAGAAGTTTCTTGGGAATCAGAGCTGTAAGTCACCATCATTAACTATGTTCATGTGCTGTGTGTGTGTGTGGGAGTCCTCATGTGGGAGTCCATAATGAAACTCTTTAAAATTTCACCAGAAACATGCAGCACAAAGCTTGACCAGTGACTTTTACCATGCAGTATTCACCTATCAAGAAAAAAGAATACTGAAAATCAGATTGCGTGTTAGGTACAGTTTTCTTAGGACACGTGTGGACGACTCAGTACTGTACTTGTGTTACAAGCCTAGAGTTCTGTCCGTAGACATTGGTCCGTGATACATTTTTGTTTTTTAACTCATTCGGTGAGAACATACAACATTTTTTTCTACTTTTATGGCCACACCCACATCATATGGAAGTTCCCGGGCCAGAGATTGAATCTGAGCCTCAGCTGCCACCTATGCTGTACCTGCAGCAACGCTGGATCCTTTTACCCACTGCCTTGGGCAGAGATCGAACTTGAGCCTCTGCATCGACCTGAGCCACTACAATCGGATTCTTAACCCACTGTGCCACATCAGGAACTCCTCACAACCTTTTAAAAGAAGTCAGAATTTGCTTTTATTAAGTAAATGGTTCCAAAGGGGAG
Source organism: Catagonus wagneri (assembly GCA_004024745.2). Taxonomy (NCBI): domain Eukaryota; kingdom Metazoa; phylum Chordata; class Mammalia; order Artiodactyla; family Tayassuidae; genus Catagonus; species Catagonus wagneri. The sequence continues at coordinate 22,280,439 of PVHT020000077.1, read as the reverse complement.
TTCCCATTGTGGTTCCTTGAGGATGCAGGTTTGATCCCTGGACTCAGTGGGTTAAGGAGACATTGCCACAAGATGCAGCGTAGGCCACAGCTGCAGCTTGGTTTCAACCCCTGGCCTGAGAACTTCCATATGCTGCAGGTGTGACTAGAAAATAAATAAATAGTTCCAAAGAATCAAGCATTAGCCTTCCTCTCCTGATGAATTAGAAGTATTTTCATTGTCAGAACAATTTTGATCAAAATCAGTTATGCTTTCTTGGGATTAGAATTAGTATAGCGCTTAAGAGTAAGGGCTCTGGGTACCGGCTGCCTTTGTTCAGCATGGTGACTATTCTGCTTATTAATGGTATGACCTTGAGCGGGTTTTTTTCATTGCCTTTATTCCTCAGTTTCCTCACCTGCAGAATGGGGTTAATACTAGCACCAGCTCATAAGGTTTCTCTGAGAAGGGTCAAGCACTTAAAACTATACTCTGCAGTTAGTTGAAAAAATACTAGCTGATTCTGTTCGTCCTGGTCTGAGGTAATGCATTAAAGGTGAACATTAGCCCCCTTGAATGCTTTGTTTCTTTTGTTTGGAGGCCATTAAAACATTGAAATTCTTTGTGATCTCTGCCTCTTGGGCTCTTCTCTGCTTTTAAGTCTTGGGACGGGGAAGAAGCACTTTTGTTTTAATTTTGAATTGTCACACAGGCATCTGGTTATCACTTATGGCAGATGGACTCAGTGAAAAGAGACGTCTCTGTTTCTTGGAAAAGGAAGGCCAACAAAGCCTGGCCCTGGCACCATGTTGCGGCTATTGGAATACTATTTCCCTGTGGACTGAACTGCTTGTTTAGCTGTATGGTACTTCTGAATAAAAGGAATAGACCCCAGTCGTTTCATTTAGCGGAATTAGGCTTTCTTTAGAAGACACTGTTTTTCACTTGTATAACCTTAGGTGATGGTAAACTTGAAACTTCTTTCAAGTGTCATTATCAAGCCATTTAACTTGAGATTTCTGTGTCGTTATAAATACCCTCTATATAGTAGCTTTCTTGTAATTTTAGAGGTAGCTAAAACTGCTGCTCTGCTGCAATAATTCAGGTGGCTCAGGAATGACTGCATACGACTGCAGGATTATTTGTTTATGGTAAAGCTAACACCAAATACTAAGACAGGGAATGACCTGATAATTATATTTTTGTTTATTAGGCTGCAGTTGAATTGTCTAACTTTTTAATGTTAAGTCCAAATGTTTTAGTTTAGTTGTATGGACCTTTGAAACTGTAGACTAGAAAATAAATATTTCTCCTTAAGTCCAGTGAATCACAAACGGCTCTTTCCTATTTTGGCTAATATCTAGGTCTTGGTTTTTAATTGAAGTAATAATTTTATAAAACATAAGGAACTTCATATAAAACATATTATTAAAACTATGTTTTGCTTTAAAGGTACAGGGGTAATGTTTCTTCCATATGGTGCTGTTTTTGTTTGTTTTAGTTGGTTTTTGTAACCACCAAGAAGACTGGCAAATATACTTGTATTTAAAGGTGTGGCTTTTGTTTTCGTATTTAAAGAGATCAACATTTAGTTGATACTGTTGATTTCATTGAGTACTAATAATTACATTGGCCAGAATAGATGTAGTATTGATATAATATTGTTGACATAATTCCTGTAGCCATCATGGATTCTGGATCTAAAAAAGTATTGCGATAAGCAGGGAAATGATCATGGCTATTTCATAGACACACACCTGTTTTAGGACAACAGGTCTCCAGGGTGTCAATATTGTTATTCAGAACAAAGTGTACATATTTTATTCTAACTGACACATTGTTAATGTTTCCCTGGTGGTGTTCTTAACAGCTCCCCTTTTCAGGGACAGGTGTTTCGGTCCTTCACAAATGAAGATAATAAAACCAATGTGTAACCCAAAAGTGCAAATCCGAAGATTGGCATTCAGTTTATGACTAAACCCTATTATTGTTTGAACCTCTGTTAAGATTTGTGTTGAACCAGAAGCTTTGTGGAGCAAAACCCTTTCCATTCTTTTTAATTTGCAAGATACTTTTGTTGAGCCACAAAGACTTTTTTCTCTCACCTGCTTATGGCTACAGTAAGCATCTTGAGAATCTCCAGTTTCTGGTGTGCCTGTGCAACCCAGTGAAGTTGTATAGAGCATCCCTTAATTGCTTGTGGGTTGACCACATCCCAGGATCTCTGCTGGTGGTAGGTTAGAGCAGTGGCAGGGGGCACGGTCACCCGTTCATTAGACCTTCCCCAGCACAGCCTTGGTGTGCTAATCTCAAAAGTCTACCAGATTGCTTAACTCACTTCTCTCCTCTTTTGTTGGTGGAGGAGAACCTGAGGATGTGACATGGCTGAGCAGTTCACAACTGATTAAAAGCTGTATGGATAGTACTTTCATTATCTTTTCAGCAACATACTGTTAATGTAAATCTTTAGAGAAAACCTTTGGCTGACCAGTAATCTTGAAAGTTCTGCTTCATTGCATAGTGTAAACCTGCTTGGGTAGCTGTTTAATTTATGTGTACATTAAGAATATGAGCCTTTTAATTTACTCTTTCTAGGCTTTTTGTTTGAGGCCTGTTAAACTGGAAGAGTTTCTTAATTTGTCTTGGGTTGTATCCTCACTCTCACTTTGTGAAGAGAGGGATGGCGGCTTTATTATCAAACCCTGTTTAAAGTATGGTTGCTGTGCTGAAAGTAACTGCAGTTACTGACGAGGTAGCGAGTCTGTAACCAGCTGTCATGGAATGAACTTGGGATATGGATGAGTTAGGACCCTCGGGGGTGAAATGGAGAGTGTAACTTTGGAGGGGAAAGGGAATATACACATACACACACGTGTGTGTGTGTGTGCGCGCTAAGGGTCTATATGTGTGTTTTAATTAATATAGTTTTTTCCTTACATCACCTCTGTTTGTGAAAGCTCCTGGAACATAGTTGTTCTTTAGGATTTGGGGGTCTGAACTAAAACCAATAGTAACAAGTTAGGTGCAGAAACACTAAGTGGAGCATACTGGAAAGTGAAGTAAGGAAATAATAGGCTACTTTTGGAGAACCTGAGTGGTTGGGGCTACTAAGATTCTTATTGTTACAGTGGAAAATGTCTTCTCTTCCCCTTTGTTCCCCAGCCCCACAATTCTTTCTTTCATTTATCCCCATGCATTTAATTCAAGAACCGTTTATTGAGTTGATGAGCAAGTGCCAACCACATTTATATTAAACTGTTCTCTTCAAGGAAATTGTTCTCTACAATGTCTAATAGGCAGTTATAATAACTGTCAGTACCTTTGCATTTGCTGTGCCCATTGCTTGGGGTCTCTTTCTCAGTATTTCGTATCACTGGCTCCTTCTTAGCTTTCAAGATCTCATTTTAAGAGTAATTTCTCACCTCTGAGAAAGTAAAGAGGCCCTCCTGGATCACTGTAAAATTTCTCTTGTGTCATCTTCTTTTCTCATAACATAGATCATGTTCTCTAGTTATTTTCATTGCTTGTCTTTTTGTTGTCTGCTTCTTCCACTGCCGTGCAACTGCCATGAGGGTTCCTTACCTGACCGTTTTGTTCTGAGCTGTATTCCCAGTGTCTGGCCATAGTGCCTGGTTCACATCAGTTGTATACGAGTGAATGCAATTATGAGTAAGAGTTTGTTAGTTGAAGGAGTGGGAAAAGGGCATCCTAAGCAGATATAAAATCAGGAAAGGGTCTGCTATTGCAAGAGGAATAGTAAAAAGTTGAAACCGTTAAGGTGTTACAAAAGGTAATTTGGAGACATGAAACTCATTGTATTCCCAGCCAAGCATGTTATATTCTATTCTGTCCCTATAAGAGATCCAAGAGGTAGTTCTTTAGGCAGTGGGGGCGCAGTTAGGAAGACGATTCTAGTAGCTTATTTGGTGGATGGACTAAATTGTGGAGGCTGCAGAGAGTTCCATTAGAAAGCTGTAGCCTCAATGACACATGAAAGCCTAAATCAAACACTGATGCTTGGGAGGCAGAAAAGAAGTTAGATGAGAAGTTAACTGGGCATTGGTGAGAAACAAGGGACGAAGAATGATTTGAAATTTCTGATTCAAGTTGGTAGTGTTGGGTAGCGGCTGCAAACTAAAATTAAGAATCTAGGAGTTCCCGTCATGGCTCAGTGGTTAATGAATCTGACTAGGAACCATGAGGTTGCGGGTTCAATCCCTGGCCTTGCTCAGTGGGTTAAGGATCCGGCGTTGCCGTGAGCTGTGCTGTAGATTGCAGACGCAGCTCGGATCCTCCGTTGCTGTGGCTGTGGTGTAGGCCGGCAGCTGCAGCTCCTGTTAGACCCCTAGCCTGGGAACCTCCACATGCCGCGGGTGCGGCCCTAGAAAAGGCAAAAAGACAAAAAAAAAAAAAAAAAAAGAATCTAGAGACAGCAAGTATTTCTAATGGGGTTAATTTTTTTTTCCTTTTTCTTTTTAGGGTTGTACCTGCAGCATATGGAAGTTCCCAAGCTAGGGGTTGAAGCAGTGCTGTATCCAAGCCACATCTGTGACCTATGCCACAGCTTGCAGCGACGCAGGATCCTTAACCCACTGAGTGAGCCCAGGGATCAGACCCGCATCCCCGTGGATACCATTTCAGGTTCCTAACCTGCTGAGCTACAATGGGAACTCCTAATTATTAGTTTTGAATGTGTTGGTTTAATGTAATGAATATGCCTAACAGACAGGAATATGGTCTCAAATCTCTGCTAGGTCAGGATTAAAGTAAGAGCCATAAACTTCTGGGTAGCAATTGAAGCTTGGAAATCTTAAAGGAAAAAAGGATTTGGAGTTCCCTTGTGGCTCAGTGGATTAAGGATCTGGCATTGTCGCTGCTATGACTCAGGTCACCGCTGTGGCATGGGTTCAGTCCTTGGCCCAGGAACTTGTACATGCTTCGGGTGCAGCCACAAAAAAAAAAAAAAAAATGGAGAAGGAGAAAAGGATTTAAGGCAGTGATTTATAAGATTTTTTAAATAAGATTTTTAAGATTCCCTTCAGGGATCTTAAACTCATTTGAGAATATGAAGAAAACAGTGGCCTCAGGTTCACGTCCAAATTTGTGTGGATATGATTTCAAAGGAGTTTGGGCCTCTGGAAGCAATTGTTGAGCTTTTCAGGGACTTCCATGGACTTCCTTGAAGAATTTATAGTTTAAGGGGCAGACAAAGCAGTGTTTGAGATAGGAGGAGAACCTAGGGAAGGTGCCTCCCAAGCCGAGGGTAGGGGATGGCAAGGAAAAATTGGGGAATCAGGGTTCCCAAGGCTTTATGCTCAGGAGAGGCCCTGTAGGAGGGAGTGTCAGCTGTGGCATGGGATTCAGCAATGAGCAGTTCCTTTGTGACATTTGATCCCATGCAGAGGCAGAAGGCAGACTGCAATAGTTTAATGCATAAATCCAAGTTTAGGAAACAGTGCGTGGTAAACAGTGCAGAAATCTTGATGTTCTCTCTGATAAAGTCCTGATAAAAGAATATAACCCATTTTAAGGACCTACTGAAAGGGAAATTCCATTATTTTCATGGCCTGTTGCGGTGTTTCAGCCCAGTGGTTCTCAATGGATTGCCCCATTAGAAATAACTTGGAAATGTTTTTAAAATCAGGACCCTCCAAAGGGTTAATCCATATCTTTGGGACTTGGGCCTCTTTATAACTTTTTATTTTGTTTGTTTTGGCTTTTTCTCCAAAGTTAAGAACCAATGTTCTAATCAGAAAACTTCATTATCACTCTGGTTGTGTGTTCTATGTAAGAATACTTCCTTTTAAATCCAAAAAAAAAAAAAAGAGAGAATACTTTCTTTTACTTGTATGTAATTATCAATAACTCAGCATACTATTGTTCTGGTTTTGAGTCAGTGTCCCTCAGTCCTTCTCACAGACTTTAATTTCCAGTTTAAAAAGTTTTATGTCTTTCTTCTGATCTTTAGCCAAGTTCTGCATGTTTATCTTTTTTGAATGAAACAGCCCTCTGAATCAGTGACCCATTTCAGAGTAAAACAAGAATGGTGCTTACACATGGAAAGAGTATTCCTTCTGCAGCCTTGTTTGCTTTTATTTACGTGTTACGTTTTTTACTAAATAGGAAAAAAAACTATTTTTTAACTGGAAAAGTGAACTCTGTACACTGTTTTCCAAGTAGCTGATTTCATAATCTTATCTTCATTTTTTAAAAACTGGCAGTCATCATGGCCTAGACCTTAAAGAGGTTGTTTATATTATAGCAGACATTTTATGAGAATGGTAAACCTGTAAGAGCAGTTGAAAGGAAACTGTCAAATAGGAAATTCCACCTGCTGTGTTTTCACCTTGCAGTGCTTTCTCTTGAGTAAATTCATGATGAGCTGTCAGCTGTTCAAGTTTGAACCCTACATTCACACCCTTGAAATAAAAATCAGTATATAGAGAAAATCGAACTTTATGCGTGCTAGCCCTGACACTAACCACAAGCTCAAAGAGGGTTTACTCAGTTTGTTAGCAACCTAGTGAATTAACATTTATACTTGCAAAGAAGATGATAATCTTTAAAAAATTCTTCTGTGTTCAGAGTTCCCTGGTGGCGCAGCAGGTTAAGCACTGGTGTTGTCATTGCAGCAGCTTGGGTTGCTACTGTAGCACAGATTCAGTCCCTGGCCTGGGATCTTCCATGTGCCGTGGGCAAGAGGAAAAAAAAATTCTGCTTTGTTATAAGCATCAGCTTAATGGCTAAATTAGCCTCACAAATTGTAGTAACTTAAGACAAAAGTAAGATTTTCTGTAAGGAGATAAGTTTCTTAGTTTTTTTTTCTTATTTATTTTTTTGCTTTTTTTAGGGTCACACCCATGGCATATGGAAGTTCCCAGGCTAGGGGTCAAATCAGAGGTACAGCTACAGGCCTACACCACAGCCACAGCAAGCCGAGTCTGCAACCTACACCACAGCTCATAGGAACGCCGGATCCTTAACCCACCCATTGAGGCCAGGGATCAAATCCGCAACCTGATGGATCCTAGTCATGTTCGTTAACCACAACAGGAACTCCAATTTCCTAGTCTCTTAAATGATAGTTCATAATATGGGAAAATAGGGACTTGTGTAAGACCTGTGGGGGAAAACTGAGGTCTCATACTTGAAATGAACAGTATACATTTACACTGTAAATGAAATGAACATGATAAACAGTTTTGTTGAAATTTAATATTCAGTTTTCCTGGTTTTGCAGGTAACTAGCAAAAAAAAAAATGTTAGCAAGTTAGTAAAATGTCTTTTTGTAGTTCATAGTTAGACTTGGTCAGACTCCTTTTTTTTTTCCCTGACCCTGCCTATCCCCTTCTCCTTCCTGCTCCCGTCCCCCTACTCCACCCCCCCGAAAAAGAGAAATCCACACAGTTAACAGCTATTTCTTGTTTTGGTTAAAATGGTTTTATTATCACTGTTTTTTTTTTTTAATTCACTGTTAAATTTAGTTGTTTTTTTAATGCTGGTTTCATTTACCAGATACAGCTAAATTGTATTATTTATTTTTACCCTTTTAGACTTGAAGCAACATGATCTGTTTTTGTGTTCCAAAGCTGGAGGACCATAATGAATAACTGGAAATCCTTTCCATTTTTGAACATTTCTCTATCCGTGGAAGATGAAGAAAGGAGATAATAATAGTAACAATGAGGATAGCTAAATTTGAATGCTTACCATGTACAAGTACTGTGCTAAAAGCTTTGCCTGAAATTTTAGTTTTCCCAACACTCTGCACTAAATGCTGCTATTTGCCTTATTTTACAGATGTAGACATTGAGTCACAAAGGCGTTAAACAACCTACCCAAGGTCACACGACTGATAAGTGGTAGAATCTGGAATTAACCCAAGTAATATGCTCCAGAGCCTGAGCTCTTAAACTTGTGTTTGTGTAGATATTGCTTTTTTAATAGTCTCAGGCTAACAGGTTCTTACAGACATTTTATTGAGTGTGTTTTATGCCTTGGGAACTATGCCAAGACTTGGGTACAGAAGTAAGTAAGAACTGATGATGCGTCTGATGGGCTTGTTGTCTCCCAAGGAGCCATGTATAGATAGGAAATTTCACTACAGTTGGGGAAAGTGCTGTGTAGTGGATGGGACTCAGTGTTCCTCGTGGTAATGGATGCTCTGGCTCAGGCTTGGAGACCGGGTGTCTCAGTTCTTTGATTTCTTATTTTACCGAGCATGGTTTTAATTCCCTTCTGTATGAGGAGTTCCCAGTTTTCTCTTCCAGTCTAGACCTAGATTTGTCCTGAGCCGTGGACTCTTACCTGATTGTCTGCTCCGTATCTCCTCTTGGATGCCTCACAAGTTCCTTCAAGCCAGCGTTTCCAAAACACATTCCTTACTCCTCCTCCTTTCCTATCTCCTCCGTAGACCTGCTCTCCCCCCAGTATCCCTGTCTCAGTAAATTAGCATTGACTAATAGGACTTTAATAGAGCATATTATAATTCGTAAGGTGCTCATTAATCCCTCAAGTCAGTCATATGGTGAGCAAACTGTTTGCATTTTGCAAATAAGTGTAGGAAGAGTTCAGAGCTGGTGCCTGTCACATAGCATCTCTTAGGGTCCACATCTTGACCTACAACGTTTCTTACTTTACAGATACATTTTAGTATGTATTTAAACATTATTTATGTGGGATAAGTATTAGATTGTGTATTCTTGAATTACAAAATACTTTATTTTTTTTATATTGGAACTTTTTTTTACCATTTGCATACCTTTCCATAAGCACTTCTTTGGAAAATCACCCTCATTTAAGTCTTCCTCCACCACCTTTTAGGTATCATTACAAATATTTGTATTGACTGAAACATAAAATATACTCCTCCTTACTATTTTTTATTATCATTATTATTTTCTTTTTCAGGCTGCACCTGCAACATATGGAAGTTCCCAGGCTAGAGATGAAATTGGAGATCCATCTGCCAGCCTATGCCACAGCCACAGCAACGCCAGATCAAGCGGCACCTGCTACCTATACTGCACCTTGTGGCAATGCCAGATCCTTAACACACTGAGCGAGGCCTGGGATCAAACCCTAATCCTCATGGATGGTAGTCGGATTCTTAACCTGCTGAGCCACAACAGGAATTCCACTGTTTTTTTTCAATAGTTGCTGTCAGCCCTCAGAGTAGTAGTTGTTAAAAAAAAATCTTTGTGGTTCTCTTAAAGTAGATTTTTAAACATTATAATAACCATTTTGATGCCAGTCTTCAGAACTGGTATTTAGACTGAGCCAAGATAGAAGGTGGAGACATGCAATGAAGACAGTTTAGCTTTCTGATTAACTTAATGGCATGATAGTTTTATACATCAAATACTTTTGCGTTTAATTATACTTTTATTAACTATTTGTATATTATGAGTGGTATACTACAGAATCCTTTCCTTTGGCATATACAAGGGTTTTTGTAGCCAGGCATACTGTTAATACAGTTTTCTTGATGTGCTAGAACACAAAATTGCCAAAACCAAGAACTGCTTCCTAAAGCTTAAGCTCTTCGACCATGCACAGAAACATCTTTTATGATGTAATGTCAACAGGCCAAACAAAGGTTTTGCACTTTGATCCTCTGCCTATGCTGTTGCCTCAGTGCATCTAACTTTCTCCCTTTACTGTCCATTTGAACACAAATGCCTGTTGAAGGGAAAGTGGGAAGTTCAGAATTGGAATGTTAATTTAACTAAACTAACATGATCTCTCTAGAATAGAAATTTAGTGTATAATTCCAAATTTGTCTATAGCATGTCTTCATCTAAGGTGCTGGAATCCTGGGATTTGAGAATTAGATCTTAGAAACTGTCTAGTCTCATCTTCCACTCAGTAAAAGACTCATTCTGTAACATCCCAAACTCGGTTAATTATCTTGGCCTTCCTCCCCCTTTTTTTTGGACTTGTCCTCTGTGGAGCCTACTGCTTTGAAAGTATTTGTGTTTGGTGTGGCTTTATGAGGTCTGCTCCCATGTGGCTTTAGTTGGATCTTTCGATTTCTTTTTTTTCAGACATTTGAGAACAACTACTATCTTTCCTTCCTTGTGCTAAGTGTCCTGAGACTTTCCTCATACAACTATTTTTATATCTCATGCCATCCTACTTTCCTCCGGATATTTGGATGTCAGTGCCCCTTTATGATAAAGTCAGAATATTCTAGGTGTTTTAGTAACAAAGAGGCTAATACTTTTTTTGCTCTGAATACTCCTATCTAATCTGGTTTTGTTTTTTTAAGTAATATAAATAAAACCCATGCTATCTTTTTTTTTTTAATTTTTTTTTTGTCTTTTTGCCTTTTCTAGGGCTGCACCCGCGGCATATGGAGGTTTCCAGGCTAGGGGTCTAACGGGCGCTGTAGCCGCTGGCCTTCGCCACAGCCACAGCAACGCGGGATCCGAGCCGCGTCTCCAGCCTACACCACAGCTCACAGCAACGCCAGAATCTTAACCCACTGAGCAAGGCCAGGGATCGAACCCGCAACCTCATGGTTCTTAGTCGGATTCATTAACCACTGAGCCACGACAGGAACTCCCATGTTATCTTAATAGTGTGACCTACTGTGAAAAATTTTTTTTCTTTTTATATCTTTTAAAGTTATAGACATTTTTTGACAGAAATGTAGGGAGAGCTGTGTAACAAAAATCCATATATCCTATCACCTAGATTTAATAAATTTTAAGACATGAGGCATGGCTATGTTCCAGTAAGATTTTTCTTTTTTTTGCAAAATAGACCTTGACCCGCTGGTTATGGTTTTGACCCCTACCTAACCAATTATGGTCTCTGTGTTTGTTTGTTTTTTTAATCTGGTAGTGTATTGGTTCTCAAGTTTTGTGTCAACTCATTAAATAATACTATCTGGTTATGATATTCTACTCTCTGTGAGTCCAGTAAACTGTAATAGCTACTGCTTAGTGAACACATATTGTATGCTACGTGCTTGACATAGATAATCATTCATCATATTTAATCCTTCAAAGCACCCTGGGAGATTCAGTGATGTTACCACTAGTTTTCAGAAGAGATAATTAAGAATGAGAGAGACATTAAATAGCTTACCCTGTCACATACCTAAATGCAAACACTAGGTCAGTGGCCCCTTTTGTAAGGTTTACACAGATGTGAAAGGACACCCTCTTCTAAAAGGCAAAATATCTGCTTTTCGGAGTTCCCATTGTGGCACAGCAGAAACAAATCTGCCTAGTATCCGTGAGGATACAGGTTCGATCCCTGGCCTTGCTCAATGGGTTAAGGATCTGGCGTTGCTGTGAGCTGTGGCGTAGGTCGCAGACTGTGGCTTGGATCCTGCGTTGCTGTGGCTGTTGTGTAGGCCAGCAGCTGTAGCTCCAGTTCGACCCCTGTATGCCCTGGGTATGCCCTTCCCCTAAAAATCTGCTTTTCTCCATCTTGGTCAGAGGCATGTGCTCAGAGACTGTCAAATAATCTGTTGGGATCAGCAACTCAAAATGTCTATTTCCTAAGCTGCTGTTTTGGGAGGTTTATAAAGAATATGAGGTTAGTTTGCATGGCATGTCTTATTTGTAGAAAAGAATGATCTCTAGGAGATCACCTGAGTTCACGCTGTGTTTTCAAATTGAACTATATCCAGTCTTCCCTCCCTCTGCCATTCCTCAATTCTTGTATAGTAATTCTGCAGTTAAACTCTGCAGGACTCACCCACAATATCCTCAACTTAAATATACTTAACATTAGCTAAAATCCACTTTTCTGTATCCTCAGGTTTATTTAGTTTCATTCTTTGGGCTTTTAATTAGATTTTACGGTTATTTTTGCTTTATTTTTATAACGGTATTTATTGTACCCTTTTAATTTAAAATATCTTTCCTGTTGTGGAAAATTTTAAATATAGTAGTCTCGGATGTAATTTGACTTAAAAACCAGGAGGTGGCGATATTTTCCAGGTGATGTTTTAAGGTTGCCATTTGACTTCCACTAGAAAGGTGACCCAACTTGCATAAAAATCATTGAGCAGGGAGAAAGCCTCTTCAAATTCTATAATGTATTCTAATACAAAATGCTAGAAATATGTTATTTCCTGAAGTAGGACAGCTTTGGTTTTCAACCTTGCTTTTTGTTGAAAGGAAATTTTTGACAGACTCATCAGGTGTTTACTTGAGAAACAGAACAAAACATCTTATTAATCCGTGTCTTAATATTAGGCTTTGGACACTGGGGAAATTATTGGTATGTATCTGTTTTAAGAAACCTAGATCCTACAAAATAATAGAAGAAAAGTTGTTTTCAAAAGTCACTCTGGTGACTTAACACACACACACACACACACACCACACCACACTACACCACACCATGGAGTACTACTCAGTCATAAAAAAGAATGAAATTTTGCCATTTGCTACAACATGGATGGACTTGGAAACTATTATCCTTAGTGAATAAGTCAGACAAAGACAGACAAATACTGTATGATATCACTTATATGTGGAATCTAAAAGATAAGATAAAGTAGTGAATGTAATAAAAAAAGAAACTCACGAGATGCAGAAAACAAACTAATGGTTACCTACTAGTGGAGAAAGGAGGAGCTACAAGATAGGGGTAGGGGATTAGGAGGTACAAACTGCTATATATAAGATAAATAAGCTACAAGGGTATATTGTACAGCACAGAAAATATAGCCAGTATTTTATAACTGTTATACGTGGAGTATAACCTTCCAAAATTGTGAATCACTATGTTGTACACCTAAAATTAATACAATATTATAAATCAAACTATACCTCAATTTTAAAAAGCTGGGGAAAAAAATCTAAAAAAAAAAAAATCACAAAGAATTTTTTTTAAAAGAGGAAACCAGCCTAACTTGTCTGTCTGGTATAATCTTGATACTCAAACCAGATAAAGACAATCCAGAAAAAGAATATTATGGGCTAATTTTGATAACAGACATAGACATATCATTCCTAAATGAAATATTAGCAAACCAAATCCATCAATGTATCTTTTAAATCAGGACTTACTGGGTTCAGGGATATGATATATATGTTATAACTTTAAGAGGAATGTTTGAGCATGCTAAAACACAAACTCAGAGAGGTGGAGGTTTCCTCCAGAGGGAAGGGATGAGGATGTAACTTGGGAGAAGTACATGGGAAGGCATCAATTGTACTGTAAATTTTATTTTTTAAGCCGGGTGTTGGGTACATAGATGTTTGTTTTGCTATTTTATCTATCTCAGATATATCATGCTATAGTGCTAGCAAGCTTAACAGCTTTGTGAGTTCAAATGCCACTTTAAAAGGCTATTTTTTTTTGTGGAGTTGCTTAAAAACATTTCCCTTGGAACTATACAAATGAGTTTAAAAATTCTTATGTATAAACCGTCATGAAACAGGTAGAGTATATACTATATACATGCATACAACTAAAGTCCATTATGGGGGTTTCAGGTAGAAATCAGTTTTTCTCTCACATTCGTGAAGTCTGGAATTAGAAAGGGCAGGGGTTTCTTAACATCAGGGCCTCGGGCAGCTTTTGTCTTACTGACCTTCCCATACTTGTCTCATAATAGCATGATTCCAAGTGGCTTCCAGAGCTCTAGCTCTCATGTCCAGACTTCAGGCAGCAAGAATGAAGAACAGGATGGCAGAAGAGTCTTCACTGGCTTAGTCCCTCTAAGCAGACTTCCCAAAAGATACAAAACCATTTCATTTTACAACTCTTTGACCAGTACAGCGTCATGTGGCCTCTTGACTGCATCTGTTGCCAGGGGAGCTAAAATGTATGGTGTTTTCTTTCTATCTTAGTGTCTCCAGCTAGACCTTAGATTTCTGTTCATTGTGAAGGAAGGGTGGAATGGATGTTGGGGTGAACAAGTCGAAGCCTCTCCTTCACAGTTATTTCCTAGCTTTAATAGGAAAATAGCAGATGGCTCAATATTTGGTTTATGATATCGCCCTGGGAAGTGATGCTAAGAAAACTCTGCTCTGCCTGTTGATTTAAATTTATTTTTATCACTGTCGTTGTGTTATTATTTAACAGGTATATGTGCTAAGTACTTTAAATATGTTTTACATAATACCCACAACACTAACTGGTAGGCATTGTTTATTACATGTTACAGATGAGGAAACAGAGACACAGACAGGTTGCATAACTTGCCTAAGTCCTCTGAGCCAGTAGATGGGGAGGCAGACACTGCGTCTGCTGCTTAAGATCAGCGTTGATAACTGCTTCTGTCCTTTGCTTATTAATCTGCCCACCTGTATATCTCTCCGTCTGACCCACTGCAACTCCTGTCCTGCCTCTTGTACATAAAAATCACCTGAGGTTGCTCACACATACACAACATAAAAATAAAAAGATAACAGATTGAAGGGAGTATAGGAGTGAGAAAATATGAAGTTCCCATTGTGGCTTAGTGGTGGTGAACCTGACTAGTGTGCATGAGGATGCAGATTTGATCCCTGGCCTCGCTTAGTGGGTTAAGGATCCGGTGTTACCGTGAGCTGTGGTGTAGGTCACAGACATGGCTCAGATCTGGCATTGCTATGGCTGTGGTGTAGCCTGGCAGCTGTAGTTCCAATTCGACCCCTAGCCTGGGAACTTCCATATGCTGCAAGGGTGGCCCTAAAAAGCAAAAAAAAAAAAAAAGAGAGAGAGAAAATATAATGAAGTTCTATTGATACACAGAGTCAAATGCTATATGATGTTACAGAGGTGCTAAAAGTCTTAGTCTGACTTCTCATTGTAGCCTATCAGAAACTAAAAGGCAGGAAAACAGGTTTGAATTGTTTTATTTGGACTCATCTTCATTTTTTTGGCATACAGTAATTTGAATCCATATAAAGAATACCAGTTCTTTTTCATATTGTGGCTTCAGGGAATCATAAAGATAATTGTAATATTGTTACTATTTTCTGATTTTCTCTGTGCTTTAGGTAAGTTGAATTACTTATTACTTACTTTTTAAGATGTGGAAACCCAGTCAAAGAGAATATTTTAGCAGGACATGGATTGTGTGCTTAGTCAAGACAAGGACTTTTTGTTTGTTTATAGAAATACTCCTATCATAGTTTTGAAAAGATACATTTTGGAAGTTTGGAGGCTTGATAAAAATGGCATTGTGCTTAGTAACTGTTTGTTAGCGCTCTCCCATATACACAAGTTTGTGAACTCCTTCAGGACAAAAGACTTTGCCTTATTCCATTTTTCCTCCAGTATCCTCAGTGTATGGAAGTGTTCAGTAAGCAAGTAGTGAGTGAATGACTAGTAAATGAGAAAAGTCTGTTAATAAATGTTATAATTAATATTGCTGCATCTTTAAACTTAAGTCAGTGGCTGTACCTGAAATAGAGGAAAAGTAGGTCATCCTTTTTATGGCCCTTGCAAGTTGTATGAAGTGGGTTATAGTATCATTAATGGTTGGACATTGGGACCACAAGTCTAGCCTTGACATGGTATGTTTGGAGAATCATCGTAAGTGCAATACAGTGGGAATATGGCAGCTGTATGGGCGAGTCACAGGGGAGAAGGCTAGCAAGCTCTTGGCGTGTAAAAGTTACTAATTAATTTTAAGGAATGAAAGTTAGGTCCAGATTTTGAAGGGTTTTATGACATGCTATCTTTTAAAAAGTGATGTTTTATGCAGGGAAAAGAAAAGGCATGGTTTGACTTGAGTGACATTTGAAAAATAAATAATAGAGATTCACTTTTTGCATTTTAGTTTTCAAGATTATTTGTGAACAATATATTAACAAAACATTTGAGTTTAACTCTCTTATTTTGTTTCATTTCTCAGGATGTGATCTTCGTGGTGGGAAGCTAAGTTTTTAAACTACCCCAATGGATGCAGACAGTGATGTTGCATTGGACATTCTAATTACAAATGTAGTCTGTGTTTTTAGAACAAGATGCCATTTGAACTTAAGGAAGATTGCTTTGGAGGGAGCAAATGTAATTTATAAGCGTGATGTTGGAGTAAGTATATAAATTTTGGTATTTGGGCTATATAGCTTAATTTTATAGTGCAGTGAATAATACACTAAGATGTGTTCTTTCTAGAGTTTATGGACACCTTATATTTGAATTATACCCTAATATATATGTATTAATTTTAATATATTTATTAAATATATTAATATATTTACTTTTAATATATATTAATTTTGTAGTATGTTGTCATCTCCCTCTTTAATTAACCAAGGTAGTCATTATTCTTTACTGACAAATTGCAGAAGACAGTATGGTTCATATCATAACCCGTATGTTTTAAACTTTAGTTTTTGTTAAGCCTATAATATTTAAAATAAAAGCTGATAACTTGCTTTTAACCTTAGCGTTTTGAGAATAACATTATAAAATGCAGTGGGTGTTCATTTGGCTTTTATAAATTAAAGGATGATGACAGTATATTAAACATTTTTTATAAAAATTAAGAATGTATATGGGAGTTCTCTTGTGGTGCAGTGGGTTAAGGATCTAGTCACTGCTGTGGCTTAGGTCGCTGCTGTGGCAGGGGTTCAGTCCCTGGTCTAGGAAGTTCTCATGCTGCAGACATGGACCCCAAAAAATTAAATTAATGTTTCTTAAAAACATTATTTAAAAAGAATGCCTGTGAACCCTTTATTTTATTTTATTTTTAAAGATTTCTAATGACTTATTTTTTTCATCATACCTGGTTTACAGTGTTCTGTCCGTTTTCTACTGTACAGCAAAGGGACCTAGTCACACATACACATATACATTCTTTTTCCTCACATTATCATGCTCCATCATAAGTGACTAGATATAGTTTCCAGTACTATACAGCAGGATCTCATTGCTTATCCATTCCCAAGGCAATAGTTTGCTTCTATTAACCTCAAATTCCCAGTCAATCCCACTCCTTCCCCTTGGTAACCACAAGTCTCTTCTCCATGTTCATGATTTTCTTTTCTGTGGAAAGGTCCATTTGTTCTGTATATTATATTCCAGATATAAGTAATACCATATAGTATTTGTCTTTCTCTAGTGTTGAGGCGCCAGTTCCATCCATGTTGCTGCAAATGGCATTATTTTGTTCTTTTTTATGGCTGAATAGTATTCCGTTGTGTGTGTGTGTGTGTGTATGTATATATATCATATCTTCTTAATCCATTCATCTGTCAGTGGACATTTAGGTTGTTTCCATGTCTTGACTATTGTGAATATTGCTGCAGTGAACATTGCAGGTGCATGTGTCTTTTTCAAGGAAAGTTTTGTCTGGGTATATGTCCAAGAGTGGGATTGCTGGGTCATGTGGTAGTTCTATGTATAGTTTTCTGAGGTACCGCCATACTGTTTTCCATAGTGGTTGTACCAATTTACATTCCCACCAACAGTGTAGGAAGGTTCACTTTTCTCCACACCCTCTCTAACATTTGTTATTTGTGGACTTATTAATGATGGCCATTCGACTGGTGTGAGGTGGTACCTCATAGCAGTTTTGATTTGCATTTCTCTAATAACAGTGATGTTGAGAATTTTTTCGTGTGCTCGTTGGCCATCTGTGTATCTTTGGAGAAACGTCTACTCAGGTCTTCTGCCATTTTTCCATCAGGTTGTTGGCTTTTTTGCTGTTGAGTTGTATAAGTTGTTTGTATATTTTTGATATTTAGCCCTTGTCAGCTGCATCGTTTGAAACTGTTTTCTCCAGTTCTGTAAGTTGTCTTTTTTTTTTTTTTAATGGCTTCCTTTGCTGTGCAAAGCTTGTTAGTTTGATTAGGTCCCATTGATTTATTTTTGCTTTTATTTCTGTTGCCTTGGGAGACTGGCCTGAGAAACATTTGTAAGGTTGATGTCAGAGAATGTTTTGCCTATGTTCTCTTCTAGGAGTTTGATGGTGTCTTGTCATATGTTTAAGTCTTTAAGCCATTTTGAGTTTTTGTGCATGGTGTGAGGGTGTGTTCCAGTTTGATTGATTGACATGCAGCTGTCCAGTTTTCCCAGCACCACTTGCTGTACAGACTTTTTCCCATTTTATATTCTTGCCTCCTCTGTCGAAGATTGATTGGCCGTAGGTGTCTCGGTTTATTTCTGGGTTCTCTATTCTGTTCCATTGGTCCGTATGTCTGTTTTGGTACCAGTACCACGTTGTCTTGATTAATGTGGCTTTGTAACATTGCCTGAAGTCTAGGAGAGTTATACCTCCTTCTTGGCTTTTGTTCCTCAGGATTGCTTTGGCAATTCCGAGTCTTTTGTGGTTCCATATAAATTTTTGGATTGTTTGTTCTAGTTCTGTGAAAAATGTCATGGGTAATTTGATAGGGATTGTGTTGAATCTGTAGATTGCTTTGGGTAGTATGGCCGTTTTTGCAATATTAATTTTTACAACCCAGGAGCATGGAATATCTTTCCATTCCTTTGAATGCTCTTTAATTTCCTTGATGAATATTTTATAGTTCTCAGCATATAAGTCTTTCACCTCCTTGGTCAGGTTTATTCCCAGGTATTTGATTTTTTGGGGTGTAATTTTAAAAGGTATTGTATTTTTGTATTCCTGTTCTAATGTTTCACTGTTAGTATGCAGAAATGCGACTGATTTCTGTATGT
The DNA here is from genome assembly GCA_004024745.2 of Catagonus wagneri. NCBI lineage: Eukaryota > Metazoa > Chordata > Mammalia > Artiodactyla > Tayassuidae > Catagonus > Catagonus wagneri. The sequence goes on along the minus strand of PVHT020000077.1, from coordinate 22,261,875 downwards.
TAATCTTATGTCCTGCTACTTTACTGAATCTGTTGATCAGTTTGAGTAGTTTTTGGGTTGAATCCTTAGGGTTTTCTATATATAGTATGTCATCTGCATATAGTGACAATTTAACCTCTTCTCTTCCAATTTTAATTTCTTTTGTTTGTCTGATGGCTGTAGCTAGGACTTCCAATACTATGTTGAATAGAATTGGTGAGAATGGGCATCCTTGTCTTGTTCCAGATTTTAGTGACAAGACTTTCAGCTTTTATCGATTGAGTATTATATTTGCTGTGGGTCAAAGGCTCTATTTTAGCTGTAAAAATTAGATTCCAGTATACTTTAGTAGATTTTCACTAGTTCTTAGTGCTAGAAACTAAGATGAATTAACTTCAATTAAAAATTTCAAAAAATGAAAAAATTAAAAATTTTTTTTTTTTTTATTTTTAAAAAGGGGAGTTCCCATTGTGGCTCAGTGGAAATGAATCTGACTAGTACCCATGAGGACGCGGGTGCTATCCCTGGCCTTGCTTAGTGGGTTAAGGATTCAGCATTGCTGTGAGCTGTGGTTCAGGTGGCAGACAAGGCTTGGATCCCACATTGCTATGGCTGTGGTGTAGGCCTGCAGCTACAGCTCCAATTCAACCCCTAGCCTGGGAACCTTCATATGCTGTGGGTGTGGCCCCAAAAAGCCAAAAAAAAAAAAATTTCAGTGATTCACAATGAAAGATTGTCAAGTTCATCAATGAAGCCATCATCACTTTAGAAAAAGAGTAGATACGTCTGCTAAAATGAAGGAAAGCCTTAATGTTGCTTTGGAACTTTGGTGTGCCATATGGGAGAGAAGTCATTTTTCCTAGGAAGGTTAACTCAAAAATCTGAGTTGATAGGCCAGTAGTGAAGACACTTAAACATAGAATAAACTCAGTGTTGCTTAGCCACTTATATATGAAATTTTGTAATGTGTTTTAGCTCAAATTTTATTTTGGTTGTGTGATAAACTTTGTCTCCCCAGATTTAATAGCTCTCTAGTTTGATAATATGGCATATGGCAGGAAAAGGGAGGAATTCAAAAGGTAACAAGAGTTTTACAGAGAAATATCTGATTCATTTATTTATTATGTATTCAGTAAGCATTTCTCTCTCTTATACAAAATGGCCATACAATAAATATTTCCATAAATGAAAAGTCACAATGAAAATTTAAATTTAAATGTTGTCTTGGACCTTAGTCTTTGACCTATTTATACTCACGCTGTGGGTAATTTCATTCAAACCCGTAGCTTTAAGGGCCTTTCATTTCTAAGGAATCTAAAATTACATCTCCAGCTCCCACATTTCTCCCCCATTCAAGATTTGCACATTGACCCTGAATATCCAACAGGCACCTTAGCTGTGAGACACGGTGTGAAGGAGTGAAGGGCACCATGAAACAGAGTAAAGCAGGGTTAGAAGTCAAAGAGGGATGAAGGGCTGGGTCTTTTGTTGGAAAGATCAGGGAAGGCCTCTCTGTGGAGGTGACATCTGTTGAGAGACCTTAAGTGAGAATATCAAGAGAATATTCCAGACGAAAGTAACAGCTACGCAAATCTGAGGCGTGAACAAGTTTAGCATATTTGAGGATCCATGCGAATTGCAAATTCCATTTATGTGAACGGTGGTATGAGAGTTGGAATGTGTACATATTTATAGTACATTGATTTCAAGTATATCGTAAGAGATTTACACAGACCTTGAATTTTTAACTAATTAAGTGTCATTTTGGATGATTACGTTCTTTGTGTTCAGCGTGGTCCTTGATTTCAGAATGGGTGATGTAGAGAACAGTTTATTCAATCTTGGGTAAGCTTGAGGTGGTATTTAAACATTTAAATGGCCACATAGAGTAGAATTGTGTGTATAAATTAACACTTATTATGTAATCAGTTTGTTGGGATTTTAGTTTGTTTTTTCTTTTTTTGCAGAAAGTATTAATGAAGCTTAGAAAACCTAGAATTACAGCTACAATTTGGTCCTCAGGAAAAATCATTTGCACTGGAGCAACAAGGTAAATGTTATCTGGGCTTTAAATTTTTATTTTTAGTTTTTATTTTTTAACTTTCCCCTCATGGAAAGGACATTTTTCTAGACTTAAAAATGAAATCACATGAACAGTTTTTCGTGTTCCTCAGTATAAAACTTATTTCCTGTGTAAATGAAAATCTTTCTCTCTTCTTCAAACCATAGTGAAGAAGAAGCTAAATTTGGTGCCAGACGTTTAGCCCGCAGTCTCCAGAAACTAGGTTTTCAGGTAACGTTTTCAAAAGATATCCAGACTATAAATATTCAAGGATTTACTTTTGTACAGTTAATATTTTTCATTTAGTGAACTAAAGAAATCTCCACAGAAAGTCCTCCTTTGATTGACCCTTTTCTACGTTTTGTATACTGTCCTTCAGCACAAAAATTTAGTAGCAAAACTTATCCATGTGGGTATTTATAAGGGATCCTAGCTTTTCCTCCAGTCCCTTTCCCATAGAGAGAGACTTGTTTCCTTAAAAATTAGCTGCCTTTTCAACCCTTTTAAGTTTTTCACTTCTCACCAAAAGAAAAAAAGTCATGTTTTTGATAATCACAAGAATGCTGCGTCAGGATGATGAGCAGAACAGAGAGCTGCGGGGGCCTGTTGACTTGTACACACTGGTTGACAGGCCCTCACACTTGTAAAGTGACCGTCACTAGCAGGTCAGCCTTAGGAAGTGCAATTCTGTAGAGGCATGCATCTGAATAAAATGAGTACATATTGCGGACCTGCCCCGTCACTTGGAAATGATGAGTAAATGAAAGGAAAAGATGAGCTGTGGTTCCTGAAGAAGTGGGCCAGGGCTATTTGGGATTTGAGTGGGAGATCAAGCTCCTCTCTGATGATTTCAGTCTCTTTTGAGGTGAAAAGTACCAGGAAAGCATTGGGTGCCAGTGGGGAGTTGGGGGCATTGGTGCTGGACAGGAGTGCAGGGTGAAGACCTGCAGTAGACTGTCGGGCTGCTTTGAAGGCTTTATGACTTTGTCCCACTGCCTTGTACCAGTGCTGAGTTGGAGGATAGTCAGTTCATCCAGATTTGTGGTTTTACTAAGAACAGTTGGAAAGGTAACAAGGTAAAACCATTAAAAAATTCGTAGGAGTGGTGAAAGTATTAATATTGAGAGGACATGACTTTCAACCTTGGAGCTTCTTTTCTTGGCATAACGTTAGAAATGTTGAGAGAAATCTCAGAGTTAAAAACCCAGTCTTATCCCTCTTTTCCTCACGGTGTGTCCCAGGAGAAACAAACATCTGACTAAACTCAAGAAATGTCATTTTACCTTATTGCATATAGGAAAAAGTCTTGGTCACTCCCACCCTCTGAGGATGGCCCACTTTGTCTGCAGAGTGTGTTTGTCTCTCAAGACATCTACTTCTCACCTATTAGGGAAGAAAAGGGGGGAAAAAAGGAATGAAAAAAGAAAATCCTGGCTTTTGGATCTCAGTGTCTACTATTTTCACTTAATGTTAGATGATAGCTTTTCCGTTTTGACTCTTCAGGGAAGACACTCCTTTAATTTTTTCCTTACTGTTCTCCTTCCTATCCCACTAGATTAAAATCCCATTTAAAGTATTAAGAACTTAGGGAGTTCTTGTTGTGGTGCAGCCAAAACGAACCTGACTTGTAATCCATGAGGATGCAGGTTCGATCCCTGGCCTCGCTCAGTGGATCGGGGATCTGGCGTTGCCGTGAGCTGTGGTGTAGGTTGCAGATATAGCTTGGATTCCACGTTGCTGTGGCTGTGGCTGTGGCGTAGGCCGGCAGCTGTGGCTTCGATTCGACCCCTAGCCTGGGAACTTCAATGTGCTGTAGGTACAGCCATAAAAAAAATTATAATACAAAATAAAAATGTATTAAGTTAAACTGAAATAAGACTCAGAAGACCCCAGATGTACTGTTTTAATAATGTAATTATCTCCAGCTTTACTTATTTGTTTTTAATTTATTTAAAATTTATTTTAATGAAGTTTTTAAGCTTTTTCCCCCTTTAATTATCAGTCCCTGATTACTTAAAATACTAAATCCATGCTTTAAATGTTTCTGTTTTATCTCGTTTGCTCTTATTTTTAAAGATTGAAATTTAATGATTAAGAATACTCTGATGAGCAGATTATTTGTTTTATAGTAATTTATTGGTTTTGCTTCTCTCCTAAAGGTAATATTTACAGATTTTAAGGTTGTTAACGTTTTGGCAGTTTGTAACATGCCATTTGAAATCCGTTTGCCAGAATTCACAAAGAACAATAGACCTCATGCCAGGTAGGTCTTTGAAGAATTAAGATAACTTAGCAAATTTGAAATTACTTACCAGGCTGTAAGTATTTGTATTAATTGTGACTTTTTTTGGTATAGTTACGAACCTGAACTTCATCCTGCCGTGTGCTATCGGATAAAATCTCTAAGAGCTACATTACAGATTTTTTCAACAGGAAGTATCACAGTAACAGGTATTTTATATTGAAATCAAACTTGTCAATTATGTATGGAATGAAATAAGAGGTGTTCATTCCAAAATAAAGATAATGTCTGCATTGTCCCTTGTAGTCATTTCTGCCCTTCTAGGGGAACCAGTCTCCTCACTTTTAACATGTAGCTAGGTTTCCCTGCTTTCACATACAATTTTGAAATCTTACATATACTATTTTATGTCTCTCCTCTTTATCTTCATCATTACCTTAGTGAGATTCATCTGTATTATTCCATGTAGTTGTAAATTAATTATTCTTTTCTTTTTTTTTTGTCTTTTTCAGGGCCGCACCCATGGCGGATGGCTGTTCCCAGGTTAGGGGTCAAATCAGAGCTGTAGCCGCTGGCCTGTGCCACAGCCTAAGCAACGTGGGGTCTGAGCCAGGTGTGCGACCTACACCACAGCTCACAGCAATGCCGGATCCTTAACCCACTGAGCAAAGCCAGGGATCGCACCTGTGTCTTCATGGATACTAGTCAGATTCACTTCCTCTGAGCCATGATGGGAACTCCTAGATTAGTTATTCTTACTGCTGTTTAGTACCCAGTACATGAACCTATTGTTCATGGGCATTTGGATAGTAGCTTACAGTTTGGAATTAAGAGTATTCTAGCATTGGAGTTCCCTAGTGGCTCAGCAGGTTAAGGATCTGGCATTGTCACTGCTGTCGTGCGAGTTTGTCACTGCTGTCTGGTTACTGCTGTGGTGCGAGTTTGATCCCTGGCACCAGAACTTCCAAATGTCGTGGCCATAGCCAAAAAAAAGCATATTTAAGTATATATTTTCATATATGATTTAAGTTTATGATTTTTTGTGTTTAAAATACTCAAGGAGAATTCCTCATGGCTCAGCAGGTTAAGGGTTCAGCATTGTCATTGCTGTGGTACAGGTTCAGTCCCTGGTCTGGGAACTCCTGTATGCCTCAGGAGCAGCCAAAAAACCTAAAATCGGCAACGATAACAAAAACTTGAGAGAAACCCATTTTATAAACTTCATGGAAGTTTTACATGAGCAACTGTAATTGGTGCCTCTTATGTTTTATGTGTATTTTGTTGTGTCTTTGAGTCTTTTTAATTATTTGGAAGGGGTAGTTCCAGAAAACTAGGCACAGATGTCAAAGGGTAGCATTAGCACGCAGGCTGAAGTTTTTTAATGTTACCATAGTTATAAATTTTACAGAGACATTACTTGAGAGTGAGGCCCACCTTTGGCAAAATTGAGTTAAGCAAGATTTTTTTAGCATCCTTGAATATTCTTTTTACTCATTGAATCCTTAGAAGAAAATAAAAGTGATTAACTGACACCTGTTAACACGAAACAAAAAAGCTTTAGTTTTGATTTATCTGTGGCTTTTCACATCTTCCTGAGAGACTTTTAAAGGCTCTTGTGGAGTCATGCCTGGATCTTAAAAATGGAGTGGTGAGGAACAAGTCTGTTTGTGCTTTTCTTTCAGCTCACTGTCTCTATACTTTGGAGCTCAGACTTCACAGAGGCCCCCAAGGCTATTGATAGGTCCCTACTAGGTGTGGAATACAGTAGTGCCTATGTAAAATATATATTAACTTAGTAGAGAATTAAACAAAAGCAAACTGAAGGTCATTGAAGGTTAGTTAGTACACGTCACTGTATGTTGGCATCCAGTCTATCCTGTGAAGTGTTAGCAGTTAAGTGCACACATACTGAGTGGCTCCTGTGGGCAGAGCTCTAGACTCTGTGGAAGGGCTGCGGTGGGTCCGGGAGGAGCGGACCTGGATGAAACGTAGTCAGTGCCTTCCAAGGGCTCGCGGTGGGGTCGTATGTCCACTTCTAGGCTCTTTTGGAAGGTAAGCGTACGTTAGTGAAAAAACTTTTTTTATTCCTGAAGTAAGTTTTAAAAGTTATTTCTAACTTCTAGCATTATATGGATTAATTAATATACATTGTCAGTCATCCCTTGTTGCTTTTATTTATGGTTGCTTTTATTTTATTTATTTTTTTAACTGATAGTGTAAGCTTAAAAGGTGAATGGCCAGATTAGTAAATCTGTGAGGATGTTTAGACCTTGCAATTTAGAACAGCCCTCTGGTTTCCCAGCACTGTGGTCGGAGCACTGTTTAGCCCTGCTGGGTTCCTCAGTACTCCTGTGAGCTTAGTCGTAGCCTAAGCAAAAGCCAGTCTACAGTGACCAAAAGGGTAATAGTTATCTAGTCCCACTTGTTATTCTTTCCTTTAATAAGCATATTATAGCACTTTGTATTCTTCTTGATATCTGTTTTTTTTTTTTTTTTTATGTATGTATGCTCTTTTCACGATGGTACTCTAAAACAAGGAATATCATTTTGTGTTCAATTCTCTTTTAATTGTCCAGAAAAAAAAATTTATTCTCTTGGTTCTTACTATGGCTATGTGTATAATTATGTAAGTGTAGTAGGGTTTTGTTTTGTTTTTCCCTTTTTTGACCATGCCCACGTCATATGGAAGTTTCTGGAACTGAACCCACACAACAGCAGTGACCTGAGCCACTTTTTTTTATCTGCTGAGCCACAAAGGAATTTCAAGTATAGATTTAAAAAAAACTAACATTCTAAAATATTTGGATATTTTTAATTCTGGGAAATCAGTTTTTCCTGGTCTTTTGCCTCTTCTCACCCTTCCTCCTTTGTGCTTGTTTCAGGGCCCAATGTAAAGGCTGTTGCTACTGCTGTGGAACAGATTTACCCATTTGTGTTTGAAAGCAGGAAGGAAATTTTATAATGCATCGCTGAATTGGTTAGAATCCCTGACTGAGCACCTTTTAAAACCTGCTGCACATTGGACTCAAAAGGAAAACTGGACCAACAGTAATTGAGGAAATAGACTCTTTTATTCATTCACGGCTACAGTAAGCTCCAGTCCCTTTGGATTTTATTTCCAACCTTGCTGTAATATAAAGAGGAAGTTTACAAGACATGACATTGCTGCTTTTACAAAAGGACATTCTATTTATTTTCGCAGTAATTTTCATGTCCCCATAAGCAGAGCTGTCACAGTGTGCACTACCTTAAATTGTTTTGTTGTTGTCATTATTTTTTTCCAGTTTGAGCTAACGTGTTTTATTTGTGAATAGTCTTTTACATTTTTGTATGCTAATATGGGCACCAAAGAACCTGTAAAAGTTATCTTTTTCAATTGAATGTGCACAAATAAAAGTTTGGAAAAGATCTCTCTTCATATCCATTCTGTAACTTTTATTCCCCATTTTCTAACAGAAATTGTATTCATAATTTTTTTTTAATCTATGCAAGCTTAGATTTTTGCTAAAGTGTGTTGGCTTCTTTTTGAAGTGTATTTTGTAAATATATATATGCCACATGTGTAAAGTATCTTTTAATTCTCTGTTACCAAATATCAAATAGGATTTTTTTTCTTGCAGATTAGAAATAAAAACATGTATATAAATTCTAGGGAACCGGAGTAGAACTTTATAGATTAAGCGTAATGTTTTATGTTGCTAATTTAACATAATAGACGATGTTAACTATCTTTTAAAAGTTGCAAAATTGTAGTTTTAAAAAGAAAAACCTCTTACTTACAAGATGAATATGAGAAGGAAGCTGTGATGGGTTGTACCTCATTTGTACCTTTGTTATTCTGGAACGACAACGCTGGTGGGAAAATCATCGTCTTAGGCTGGTACTCAAGGCTATACTAAGGGTCTTGTCCGAAGTTGAAGCACTGTGCTGTTGTAGCAAGAAGTGCCCAAAAGCTACCCTGTGCCACAGTATAATTATATTTCAACTTGAACTTGAAAGCCATTTTGCAAGATAAGTCTTTCCCCTTGTTGTGTCTTATTTAATGAAGCTAAAGAGCAACAACTCAGTATATGGAATGGCTACTCTTAAAGCTACAATAAATATGCATTATTGAAAAGGTGGCTCTCTGGCTCACCCATGAGCCAGGAGTGGTAACACAGGATCAAGCTGCATTAGCACTCTACCATTGCGTTTAGGAGTTTAGTATAACTAACAAGGATTTTAACTAGAACTAAAGCTAAGTGGAATCATATTAGCTTCAATTAAAATTAATAGAGGTAATACTACAACATAATCTTCCACTAAAACTTTGAATTTCCAAAGTGTTTTGAAACCTTTGTGAAAAATTGGAGTATCTTAACCTTCATATTCCAGTACATTTTCCTTACCCTATTCTAAAATCTTGAAAACTGCACTGAATAATAAAAATTATTTTATCTTCTTTGTTCTCGATGCCTTCCCCTACTTTCGTAAGTTGGGGGCAAAGGCTAACTTTTATATTCTTTCTTGACAAAGACTTTATTGTGATTTTTAGACTTACGTTCTCATGTTTTACATTGTTGTTTATTTGCTTCATTTTAAGATCCAGTAGGCTAGGCACCCTCCTAAAATATACAGAATAAAATTTGATGAAAGTTATAGGTTCTGTGCAGGTGTTTCAAAAACTTGAGATTTTCCACTTAGATTTAATTAACAGTAATAACTGATCTCCTGACTTGTCAATACTCACAAAAAGAAGAAATTGAAAAAGGGAGAAAAAACATGATTATATGGCCAAGGTGCAGATCCAGATGTTGTAACATTCTTCAGTATTTGAGTGACTTGAATATTAGGTAGATCAGTAGCTCATCAGAGTGCTTTCTCAGAAAAGAGGAAGAAAGACAATCAGAGCAGGTCTGGTTTCAGGGCTGCTGCTCAAGTATCACCGTGCACAGGGTCTTGGGTGACCCTCTACACTTAACAAAGCTGGTAAGAAATGAGCGTGTCTGATGTCTTCTGGCTTTTCCCAAGTGCTGTACATTTTTTAACAAATAAAAACTGTGAATATGTACATACAAATTATGGATTCCCCCTTTCTTATTTTTGAAAGTCAAAAAGCTCTAATTGGGGGTGTCTTGGGTAAAAAAATTAGCTTGAAAATAGATTTGTTTCATTGAAGACTGGAAAATACGGAAAGTATAAGAACGTTGAAGATACTGAAGCTGAAATCATGTAGTGATAAACCTACTAGGTTCATAAACAATTTCCTGCTCATTCACAATGCATGACTAAACCAGGAAATAACTAAAGTATATACTGTGTTTGAACCTCACAGCAAGACATGTAACAGTTTTGTTAAATATCTCTCAATCCGTGATGCTTGACAAAGAGGAAAATTCATATTGATTACCTGTCTTGACTTTTTAAAACCTCAGCATATAATTCCACTGAAGATGGAATAATAAATTTCTTAAATTGATTCTCTACAGAATATACTTTCCCTCCTCCTTTTAAAACACCTGAACAAAGCAGGGCATGCTCTGACTTGCATTTGAAATGTACCATGCAGAATGTAGGTGACAAAGCTCCTTAAAATTTGCCCTGCCAATTTTAATTTAGACAGTATGTTTCGGAACCTGGTCTTTCAGTCATTCTCCTTAGTGTTTCTGACAATACAGTTTTGCTATCACTTACATAGATTGTGGTCTTACCACTTCATTTTCAGGGAATGCAGTAGATCATATACCCTTACATCAAACTAGGGCACTGTGTTAAGGGCCAATAGAGAGATATCAAGCCAAACAAAAAGGTTTTGACTCTTAGGATTATCTTTTTCAAATTAATCATTTCTGTATTCTTTTTAAAGTTAGGTTGCTCAATACTTTTTTGTGTGTCTCCCATAGCTAATAATATTAGTAATGGGTTTACTACATAAGTGGTTTGAGATCCTTTATTGCAGATTTTCTATCATTGTATCCAGATTCTACTGGTAAAATGCCTCCCCAAGTCTTAAAATTCAGCTGGAGAAATGCAGAAGAGAGCAATCCATTGTGAAGGTGAAAACCCAAATGTCTGGTACAGTCGGTGATCTGTGTTTCATCAGAGAGAAGAGCATAGTGAGGGGAACTGTCCTGATGTCTGGATGTCATTTATTATGTCTGCAGGCATCTGAAGGTCAGCATCGATTTCAGCCTGTATGCCATAACCTGAGGTAGTGATATCCCTGAGGACTGCACGAAGAATTGCAAGAAACTATGGATCGCTGTGAGGTTATCATGAAAGCCTTACAAAGAGAGAATTGTATAAGCCTAGTAACTTGAACCTAATTACTTACAGATTTGGATAAATACCCTAATGACCTGACTCCTTTGCTCATGTTTAACTAACAGCTACTTCTAAACAAATATGGTCCCAGGATTTTCAAACTGTCCTCTCTATTCGTATTTAAAAATGGATGGAAAAAATGCTTAACTTTTCTCCTATTGCATAATTGTTTATTTTATAATACTAACACCAAAAAGGATCTTTTGCATTACACTGTAGTTCATAATTCATAAAATAAGCTGTATAATCTTTATCCCTGTTGGTATTTAGAAATTACCACTAACATCCTAACCAGAACCCTATCCTAACCTAGAATATGTGTGCAGTTGTCCACATTATGTCCTGGTTCTTTTTTGCACGTGACCCAGTGCAAGTTCTGCCCTAGTAGGCCAAAAACTGCAAGCTTATGTTCCGACCACGTCCGTGTCTGCCACTGGCCTCTGTGCATACACGCCTTAAGGTAAAAGCCGATGGCATCACTAGTTCGCGGTCTTTCAAAGGCTCCTCTGTGAAAAAGGTGGTAGGTGATACTGAATCAGCGGATACTTTTAACCTGGTATTCTGCTCAGTAGGAAAGAGATCACTTGGGACCTTGTACCTCATCTCCCTTTTCGGGGGTAGAACGAGTGGCCACTATGTATGTAGGAAGACACCCTAAGTTGTTCTTACACTGAATCAACATCTGTGAGGTTTTGAGGCCACTAGGTCTCTGGAGAAAGCTGCCTTGGTTGTCCGCTACCCCGCAGCTTCTTAGACTCCAAGAACTGTTCTTGGGGCTTTCTTTTTTGAAGCTGTTTTGGCACTAATTCCTCTTGGTGATGACTCATAAAACAAATGTTGTTTTTCACATAGTTCCTGAAAGAGAAAGAGGCACTAATGAAAACCCATTCCAAAGTTTACAGTATTGGGGGGGGAGGGAATGCAGGCTATTATTTTTTAAAACACTCTGGGGCTTTAATGTATTAGCTGTACAAAAAAGACCAAAGCTCACTGCAAAGCCTTTATGTGTCATGAAATTCAGCGCACCACAGACCTTTGGTCAATCTCACGCAAAGGGTAAGGTGGGGTGTCTTCTCAGGGCATAATTACAACATTCCTGTCTGCACGGAGGAAAGGACCCCAAGGACAGTCTTACTTAGAGCTAATGGAGATTACATCCCAGATCCTCTCTGATTTTTCCCTTTTCTCAAACTCTGTCAATATGCCTATATTTAGCTACATATTCTTTCTGCATTATCCCCTTGCTCCTGCATTAACAAATTCGTTTCTAGAGGATTATTCCCAACAGCATAAAAACATGGTCAAGTATTTTGTTTATTTTTTAAAAGACCAAATTTGAACCTCTCTTTCACTTTCCAAATATCTTTTCCTTTAATTTAACCAGTTCATCAAGTGGCCACACTGTGCCGGGTGCTATGGTAGGTGCTGTGGATGGAACAAAGACTTGCTTTCAAGGAGCTTATGTTTTAACAGAGGTTACAATGACATTGGTCTATAATTGCAAGAATTAAGAGTGCTAAGGAGAAAAGTAAACCGGGAAAGGGAAAAAGAATGACTTAGCTGGGGGGTGGCAGACTGTATCATACTGCTGGCATCTCTAAAGCCTAGGTGACATTTGATCAGAAACTGGAGGGAAGCTAGAGAACCACGTGAAGAACTGCAACCAACTGCTGTGTTACGGAGAGTCCAGTACGGCTAGAGCTTGGCAAGTACGTGAGTGACAGAGATGAGGGTGAAAGGGTGAGTAGCAGCCATAGTTTAGAAGCTTGACTTTTATTTGAAACGTAGTTGGAGCGGATTTTGAGGTAAGGAGTGACGCTTTTAAAAGATCCACTTAACTGTTGTATGGAGAATAGACTGTAGAGGGCAAGAGTTGAAAGACGAAGACCAGTTTGAAGGTGAGTAAGTCCAGATGAAAGACGGTGGCTTAGATTTAGAATCGAATGGGCAGAAAATATATATTTGTATGTTTTGTTAAGAGCTAACAAGACTTACTGAGAGTGTAGCTGTGGGGTGTAAGGAATAGCAGAGATGAATTCTAAACTTCTGGCCCGAGGAGCACCCCTGCCCCGTTTCTCCAAGCAAAAAGGCTTGTGGAGGAATAGGGTGGGGTGGGGGGGGTCAATGAGACTAGAAGCCAGGAGTTCCCTGTAGATCACATTAAAAGCTAGAGATGCCTATTGGACATTTCAACCAAAAATCTTAAGTGGACAGATTGATTAAAGGGGGGGGGGGCGAGAGAGTTCCAGTCATGGCACAGCAGAAACAAATCCGACTAGGAACTCTGAGGTTGCAGGTTCGATCCCTGGCCTCGCTCATTGGGTTGAGGATCTGGCATTGCTGTGAACTGTGGTGTAGGTCACAGACGTGGCTTGGATCCTGCATTGCTGTGGCTGTGGTGTAGGCCAGCAGCTGTAGCTCCGATTAGATCTCTAGCCTGGGAACTTCCTATGCCATGGGTGTGACCCAAAAAAGGAAAAAGGAAAGAAAGTAAATCAGGTAAAAGGCCAGAGCCTAGAGTTTATGAACCCCATATGGATGGATTATAAAGCCAGGGGACTACATGGAAGAGGTGTTTTAGATAGAGAGGTAAGAATTAAGCCCAGGGCGCTACTGCATTTAAAGGAAGAGGAAGAAAAGTAGACCAAGGAGTGACTAGTGGGGCAGAGGAAAACCAGGAAAGTGTAATATTCCAGAATACACGTGGAGAAAAAAGTGTTTAAAGATAGGGCGCTGCAGTTCCCGTCGTGGCTTAGTGGTTAATGAATCTGACTAGGAACCATGAGGTTGTGGGTTCGATCCCTGGCCTCGCTCAGTGGGTTAAGGATCCGGCGTTGCCATGAGCTGTGGTGTAGGTCGCAGGCGCGGCTCGGATCCCGCATTGCTGTGGCTGTGGTGCAGGCCAGCGGATACAGCTCCGATTAGACCCCTAACCTGGGAACCTCCATATGCTGCAAGTGCGGCCCTAGAAAAGGCAAAAAGACAAAAAAAAAAAAAAAGGGTGCTGGAGGAAGAAGGCACCATGTACTGTTGGCACATCCCATAACACAGGAACTGACACTGTGGTTTGATAACTCAGCAGAAGTCATAAGAAGCCTGAGGAGCAAGGAAGTGGGGAAGAAAGCCTGAGTGGAGTAAGTTCAAGAAGGAATGAGAGGAGCTTCCACTGTGATACAACGGGATTGATGGTGTCTCTGCAGCTCCAGGACGCAGGTTCGATCCCCCGCGTGGCGCAGTGGGTTACAGGATCTGGCGCTGCTGCAGCTGCTGTGTAAGACGCAACTGCAGCTCAGATCTGAAAGATCGGCAGAGAGTGAGAAAGTGGGAAGGAGTGCTGGAGGCTTGAGGAGCGAGAACAGGGTGTGAAGTAACCATCGTGGACAGTAGGAAAATCAACGCAGGAGGTTGCCGGATATTCCTGAAGACCTACTTGAGATTTATGTGCATCAATTTAAAACTGGGCTCGCCAGCATCACTGGGTATTTTCTCCAGCCATGGCTAGTTCCTCAGATGCAGGGAAAAAGCAACCTAAGAACTGGCTTCATCAGAGTTAAGGTTCGCCTGAACGATGGTGGGAGAGAGGGCAGGGTAAAGGGAGGGGCGAGGCACAGGATCTAAGCAAGTGTGGTCACGGGTGATGAGTCTTCTGTGGATTCTGGGTCCTAGTGCATCATGACATGCAGGTGCTCGAGAGTGAGCTGAAGCACAGAGCGGTCCATGGGCGAGTGGGCTGTTGTGAAAGGAGCGGTGATGGGTAAACACAGTGAAGGTTAGGGTCATCCTGTTTGTCCTCTTCTCAGCCAAAGTGGACTGTAGTCGTCTTCAGTTCATGAATACCTGCTCTCTCCTCATCCTCAGTCACCTCTGTCCTCTCACTCCACTGAGACTATGCCTGACAACCCGCAGTCCCCCTCCTCCTTGCACCTGGCCACTCAGCAGCACTCAGCATCATTCAGTCCTGCCTTCCTACAATACTCCCCTTGGCTTCAGTGAGACCATATTCCCCTGGCTCCTCTCCAACCTCACAGCTGGCTCCTCTTCAGTCCTGATTCTCTCCTCCACCTACTCTCTAAATACTGGCCTGATCCAGGGCTTGGTCCTAGACCTCATTCTCTTCTCTCTGCTCTTTTCCTGGGCGATCTCATCTGGTTCCATAACCTAAATATGACTTACTCCCAGATCTAACCCTGACCCCAAATGTCTCCAGAATTTCCTATTTACATATGCAGCTGCCAGTGAATAAATACTATAGCCATCTGATTTCTAATGCACGTCTCTGTAATCCTTCCAGGCCTGAAAACGAGTCCTCTTCCAGGCTCCCTATTTTACCATCCATGCAGTTTCTCAGGCTGAAAATTTAGGTGTCACCCTGACTCCCTTCATTGCCTTACTCCTATAACCAGTTTGTGCATTCATTTTTTTTTTTCATTTATGCATTTTCAATAAAGAGCTTCAGTTATATGTGAAGAAATTGTCTCAGGTGCCAGGAAACAACAGTGAACAGAGCATATAAAATTCCCTGCCCTCGAGGAATTTAATACAGTGAGAGCAGATAAACAAGAAACCAAGCAAAGTATAGAGGGATCCAGCTTTGGGAAAAAACTGAAAGAGGAGAGTGGATGCAGGGTTGTGACATGATTGTGATTTTAAATAGAGTGATAGGAAAATTTGGAAGGAGATCAAGCAGATATCTAGCGGAAGGGAATTCTTGACAGAGGAAACCAGGGCAGAGGCTCTGAGAAATGAGCATGCCTGCTGTGCTTAGGATGCAGCAAAAAGGCCAGTGAGGCCGATTAGAAGAGGGGGAGAGCAGTGGGGTACGTGAGGCTGTGCGAGCCATCAGAGCTGCTGGTGGATTTGAGCAAAGGCTTGGTTGCATTTAAAGGGATCACTGGATGCTGGGTTGAGAACAGCTGGAGGGGATGGAGGCTGAAAACAGGACCAGGCTGGTGGCTATTACAGCAGCACCAGTGAGAGCATGGCCACTCGGGTCAGGGGAGGAGCAGGGAAGGGGGCCAGGCTCTGGATCTATTTTGAAATAAAAGCCAATGTTATCTTTTGAATGACTGAACATGGGATGGGAGGGCAAGAGTCCACATTTTGGGGCCAGAGCAAGTAGGATAAGTTTGCCATCAGCTAAGGTGTGTATGTCTGAGTGTGGAGTAAGTCTGGGGGACATCAGGGTTCAATTTAGAAATATCTGACAGACATTTGAAAGGAAATGTAGAACAAACTGTTGAATAGACAAGCCTTCGATTCAGAAGAGATATTGAGGCTGGAGAGGTAAATTTTGGATTCAGCGGCACATGGACGATATAAAGGCATTAGCTTAGTCTAAGATCAACCAGCCAGAGAGGGTGAAGCCCTAGGACACATCAGCTTTAAGACAGAGGAAGGAGTTCCTGTTGTGGCTCAGCAGGTTAAGAACCCAACTAGTAACCATGAAGATGTGGATTGGATCCCTGACCTTGCTCAGTGGGTTAAGGATCCAGCATTGCCGTGAGCTGTAGTATAGGTCACTGATGTGGCTTGATCTGGTGTTGCTGTGGCTGTGGAGTAGGCCACCAGCTGCAGCTCTGACTCCACCCCATAGCCTGGGAACCTCCATATGCCACAGGTGCAGCCCTAAAAATAATAATAATAATAATAATAATAATAATAATAATAATAATAATAATAAATAATAATAAAATAAAAAGATGGAGAAAAAAATCATGCAAGGTTTCTGTGCTGATGGGAAGAGAGATCCAGGAGAGAGGTAAGAGCTGGATGATGCAGTTGTGAGCAGGGAGGACTGGTTGGGGAATGTTCTGGATCAGGGAAGGGGGAAAGGGGGTGAAGTGTGTGGCTTCACATAGGAATGTGTTGGAACCCAGAGGGATGGTGGTGTTTGGATACCAACACTGATGTGTGGCTTGAAGTGGAGGGTGGTGGAAGTTCCCTTTCTGATTGTGTCCATTTTTTCCATGGAGTCAGAAGCAAGGCCATCAACGGGAGTGAGGAAGGCAAAGGAGGACAGGAGTTTCCAGAGAGAGAGGCTGGTATGGAGCAGCTGTCTAGGAGAGAGGCAGTTCATGGTCGAGGGACATAGGTGACTGCCAGGCAGCAAGGAGGGACGCTTGGAGTCAACGGACTTAACCCTGTGCTCCTGAGCTTTCTACACCATGTTCAGCTATGAGCCTGCAGACACTTGCTTGGCACGCCTTAAAGTAAACCAGATCACATCACTCCTCTGCTTAAAATACTTTAGTAGGTTCCCATTGCACTTAGAATGAAATCCAAACTCTGTAAAGCCCCACACATCAGTTTCTACCAACCTTCTCACTGGATCTCAGAGATCGCAGCCTCCTGGACTTCTTTTCAATCGTGGAACAGGGCAAGTGTGTTTCTGATTTGCCCTTTGCACTAGCTGTTCCCTCTACCTGAATTCTCTTTCCACCCTATCTTTGCAGGGTTGGCTCTTTATTACACTCAGATTTTATCTTTAATGTCACCTCTCAGGATAATCTTCTCAGATCACGAATCAAAGGTAACCCCTCCCACACACACTTACTATCTTATCGGCACATTTTAATTCTCACACATTTTTGCTTGCTGGTGAATATTATTATAGCACCTAGAACAGTGCCTGGCATGTAACAGATGCTCAGTAAATATTTATTGAATAAATGAATTTGGATGAATGAAAGAAACAATGGCCACATAAAATTAACTGCTAAAAGTGAAAAGTAATTTTAAGCCTCTGAACTGAAATATTTACCAAACATTAACTGGCTGGGTTTCTTTAATTGTTTCCACTTAAACTGGGGAAAAGAATGAAAGTTACAGCTGAAATAGCAAATATGGCAAATGTCCCATTTTGTGTTTGTAGCTGGCAGGGCAGAAGTTCAAAATGAAATCCTTTCAAATTACATTACCGCTGAAATCTTTGCTGACCTCTCCACGGAGTCATTGCTTATCTTACAAGAATCTTAACAACTTTGGAAGAATATTTGTTTTCTCAGCCCCCTAGAAATAGGAGCAAAAGAAGCCAACTCCAAGTATGAGAAAGGAAAATGCTAGGAGGTGTGGCATATCAAATGTGAAGTTAATTTGATATTATAAATAGTTTCCTTTCTTAGAAAATCACTAGGACATACACATCTGGACTCTCTGTTTCCCTGGTGACAAAAGTTGATTCATTGTTCCATTAATTCCTAAATCCGGGAGGACTCCCTTAACTCAGCAGTAGCATTTCTGCATCTTCAAGTTCACCTCACTTTCCTTTCCTTACAAGTTCCCTGGGGCTTTCCACTGCCCGAGGTTCACTTAGCTAATTCTGTAAGTTTTCAATGCCCTTTATGGATTTTATTTCTGTTTTTGTCTCTGACATTTCCCTCCAGAGAAGCTTAACACACATACTTCATACATAACTTTGACCAATTTACACAATTCGGGCTGCTTACATTTTCATTTGAAAAGCCTTCGCCAACCTGTCGCTTCAAGCTAAGACATGTCCCTGGCTCTTCGGTGTTTCAGAAATCAGTCGGAGCCAAGATTTTTGAAGGCAACTGTTTCCTTTCTGCACTCAGGTACTAGGCTTCCCAGCAAGAATGTATCCCTAGTCAATACTGCTGCTGCTGCTGCTAGAAATAAATTTAAAATGCAGAATTGTTTTGCCATCTCATTTTACATAATTTGCACCAATGCCCTTATCTATATTTATTCTCCTTCACCAACCTCGTGTTGACTTGTGGAGCCTATCTAGGGTGGTTGGTACTTTGGTTTGTGGCTCTCTCCTAATTTGCAATTTAAAACTTTCTTGGAGAATCTGAAAAAGAATGGATGTGTGTATATGTATAACTGGATCTCTGCTATATAGCAAAAATTATCACAACATTGAAAATCAACTATATTTCAATCAAACTTTAAAAAACTTGGAGAGGGTCTAGATTTAAGTTTGAGTAATTGCATGACTCAAAAGTAACAGGAATGTTGGTAATTCATTCCTTTTAATGGCTGAGTAACGTTCCATTGTGTATATGTACCATATCTTCCCTATCCACTCCTCTGTCGATGGGCATTTAGTCAAAAACATTTCATGATTCAGAGTTTGCTACTTTAGACAGATTCCTTCCCCACCTTGAATTCTAAATGAAAACATATTGTAAAGAGTTTCAGATACCCCTCCTGAATAATTATGTTCTTAGAGAATGTCTTATTCTGGAGGTCCACTGGATGGAAAGGTAGGCTTTCCTTAAGTTTTGTCTTCAAATTTTCATTTGCCTTGAAATTTAATGCATCCTGACAGCTCCATACTTAAAGAAAAATTTTTTTCTTAACATTAACTCATCGAGAACAAGTTTGCTTTCAAGTTAGACTTTTTTTTTTTTTAAAGTGTGATAAGGAGTGGCCCTTAGTTTTGTTCAATCACTTCATTACTACTTTTTCCCTGCTTCAATTTTTTAGTTAGCACAACTCACAAAAATTTTAACAAACCTTTATTTTTAAAGGAATTCTTTCCCCCAGCTAGGATATGGGTGGCTCAAAAGTGCATATACCCAAGGTAGCTTTCCAGAAAGCCAGTGAAACGTAAGACCCAGGGCCCCTCATCTGCACAGCCCCTTCCAAGACCCATATATTCATGCCTAACTTTGCATTCATGGCTTGTATTATTTTTCTTAAGCAGGACTTTCAAAAGCTTAGGCTCCTCAAGATGGATTTGTCTCTGCTTATATACCTCCGTGTTGAGGACCAGCTTATCCCCAATATAATTTCCCCATAACTCTAGCTTCCAACATACATTTGCCTCCTTTCATTGGCACGTCCCATAGGCGCCCCACATACAGTCCGTACAAACTCAACTCAGTGAACTCAGTGTTGTCCCAACCTGACCGCCCACCGGACTCCTGCCTCCCAAACATGAAATTTCCCCTCCTCCAGGTCTTACTTCATTGACTGTTCCCATTGTCTACTGGATTAATTCTCCAAGCTAGAGAATTAATTAATTCTCCAGTCTAGCTCCCAGCTGTGTAGGCTGCATCCCTACACCCCGCCAGCCCATGGTTTCCCATCTGATTCCCCCCACAGACTCTTCCTAGATCTCCCTCACTCAGTGTCTCCCCTCTCCATTGGCCATATTTTGCCAGCTCCTCCTTCAAAAATCTGGTCACTTCCCCCCACTGCTCTGTTGTTTTAAACATGCCCTACTGGAGTTCCTGCTGTGTCTCAGTGGATTAAGAACCCAACCAGTATACATGAGAATGTGAGTTTGGTCCCTGGCCCTGTTCAGTGGGTTAAGGATCCAGCATTGCCACGTGTTCCTGCGTAGATGTGACTACAGGAAGTGGCACAGATGCAGCTCCCGTATTGCTGTGGCCAGGGTGTAGGCTTGCCATTGCAGCTCCTATTTGACCCCTAGCTCGGGAACTTCCATATGCTGCAGGTGCCTCCCTAAAAAGGAAAAAAAAAAAGATTTTTTTTTATTTAAAAAAAATGCCCTGCTGACTTAAGGATAAAAATCCATTTTTTTTTTTTTTCCAGGATGGACAAAACGCTTCTTGACTACTCTCTCCCTCTCTCTGCTCTGGGCTTATCTCTCGATCCCCAGCTCAGAACCTGTCCTCTTCATACCACACGAGTGAGTGCACTGACCTCTGCTATATGATTCCTCCTCTGACCCCACGCAGTCCTCTTTGCCTAGATAACTGCTTCAAGATTCAGCTTGGAGACGACCGCCTTCAGGAAAATTTCATAGATGAAATCTTCTAATATGTGTGACCTTCCTTTGTACTTGCCAACACAGCGTATTGCAATGCTCTGTTTTCTCTCCTGCCTCTTAAAGCAAAGAAACTGTGGGTCCTTTGTCCCCTGTATCTTCAGTTCCTCCCTAGTGCAGTGTTTGGTCAACAAAGAGCTGAATGAATAATTCGTGAAGTGAGGGGGGAAGTGATATGGTGTAGCCAACATGTCTCCCTTTTCTGAACACACACCTCTTCCTCTTCTCATTGCACAGATTGTCAGATCACAGAATAAATCACATCCCATGACCCATAAAGATCAAAACCTGCTGTGACTTATACTGTTATTCATGATCCAATCCCCACACACAATGAATTCAGCACTGGACTGACCACAAGTTATCCAACTGAAAGGTGAATAGTTTTTAATCATCTGCTAGGAATCAGTTTTAAGCCAAGCACTGTAGAGATTACATAAGAAGGAGAATGGGTGGAGACCGTTCCTGGAAACTAAAACTCTATAACCTCCTCAAGGAAGTGAAACCAGAGTTTTAGCTGAGGCAATATAAAAGAAAATGGGTCTAGAAATTATTAAAGATCTGGGAGAAAGGGACACTATCAAGAGTTAGGGCGACTCCAGGCTTTGAAGATCCTTGGGCATAAGGATCTAGGACTAAATCTTCAAAGATAACTATAACGCAAGAAGAAAAGGAGGAATACAGAAGTAAGAGCTGGTGAGGAAGGGAAAAACCAAGGGGAAAAATTGTTTCTTAGGAGGTAAAAGAATTTCAAGAAAGAGTAAGTATGGTAGATTAAATGGGTTTAAAAAAAATCTTTGGGAGTTCTGATCAAGGCTCAGCGGGTTACGAACCTGACTAGTATCCATGAGGATGTGGGTTCGATCTCTAGCCTTGCTCAGTGGGTTAACCACAAGCAGCAGTGTAGGTTGCAGATGCAGCTCAGATCCTGCATTGCTGTGGCTGTGGCATAGGCTGGTGGCTACAGTGCTGAACTTCCATGTGCTATAGGTGTGGCCCTAAAAAAAAAAAAGACAAAAAATAAAATAAAGACACGAAATCAATCTCTAAACCCCTTGAATCTGGGCTGGTCCTGGGACTTGTACTGACAATAGAAAGGGATGGAAATGGTGTGGAAGTGTGACTTCCAGTGTGGAAACCTCTCAGGACCTTGCAGTTTCCGCCTCCACTACCTTGGAATGCTGCCCAGGTCTGACAGGTGGCGAAGCCACCATGGCCTCCTGGAGGACGAGGCCACCTGAAGAGAACTGAAGTTCCCCGCTGTGTCACCTCCTGCCATCCATCTGTGTGAGGCTCCCTTGGAACTTCCAGTCCAACCATACCTTCTGCTGATGTTGTAGGCACATGAGTGAGCCCAGGTGAAACGAGCAGAGGTACCACCAAACCAAACCAAAGAATCGTGGAAAATAGTAAACAGTGTATTCTAAGCCACTGCTTTGGGAGAGCCTGTTTTACGCCTACATAGACCACTGATGTGAAACCAGCTCTAGGGAAGGATGAGAAATGAAGGGTGACCAACAGACGTGGTGTCATCGTGTCCTGGCATCTCGGTTCTGGAACAAGCCTGAGATGGTCAGACAAGTTTCTAGTTACAGATGAATGGGCTGAGTTATCAAGATCTGAGACTAGCGGTCATTTGAATTGTGTATGTGCAATTAATTGTCTTGATTAGATTCTGTGCTCGCTGAGAAATCCAGTTATTTGACTTCAATTTGTAGAGGCCAAAGGGAGAGCCAGCTTTCACGATGATTATATTTTTCTTCATAAATGCATAATTTTCACTTTCATTGACTGTTTTAAAAATAGGGCCTCATCTGTCAAAAATTAGCCCTACAGGTAATATTTACCTTGATTTAAGAGAAAAGTTTTTTCTGCTAATGTGAAATATCTGTACAATGTAAACCATTTTAAAGTATATAAAGTACAAAGTAAAAATTTTCCACACTCCTTCATACTCTATATCCTGATAAAACCGGGATTAACAGCTCAGTCTATGTATTTGTACACATACACCTACATCAGTTCACCTGTCAAGTGTCTGCTTCCTTCAGTCAAAAGCTGAAGAATCACTGTGGCCACTGTTTTTGTGGCCACCATACATTTCTCTCTAGTGAAAGTATTTTTAGAAGAAAGTCACAAACTGTAAATAGACATTTCGGTCCATTATATTAAAACCCAAGAACAAGTATCTCTACGTTGTCTAGGAGATTGACTTAATCCTAGGAAGAGCAAACAAGTTCTCCTTCATTCCTGGCCACTGTACATGGTCTCCTCCCCCAGCCAGTTTCAACAGTCAGACCTGGGAGTTCTGCTCCTAAAAGAAAATGGGAGTTTTCTGTAACCCACTTACTGCTAAGTTCAACTGTTTTAGCCAGCTCTCCATGTGAATTTTTGTTCTTTTGTCTTTTTGGAGCCACACATGTGGCATATGGAAGTTCCCAGGCTAGGGGTCGAATTGGAGCTGCAGCCCCTGGCCTACACCACAGCCACAGCAACGCCAGACAGAACCGCATAAGTGACCTACACCACAGCTCATGGCAACACTGGATCCTTAACCCACTGATGGGAGCCAGGGATTGCACCTGCACCCTCATGGATACTAGTCAGGTTCATTACTGCTGAGCCACAATGGAAAATCCTCCACGTGAATTTTATTTAACCACTATTTCAATTAGCTATTCACATAAGAAACTCTCTATCTTAATGTACTTTGTGCCATATTTGGAATAATTGTAGACATTTAGGCCCAAGAGTTATCCTGGCTATCTGAACCTTATCATGCGTTTGGGGCTTAAAGAGACCTACGAAGTGTAAAAGAGGTGGAAGGCTGAGGCCCATGGCTCTAGCATAGGGTGAGCATGATGTGCCAGGACC
The DNA here is from genome assembly GCA_004024745.2 of Catagonus wagneri. Lineage (NCBI taxonomy): Eukaryota > Metazoa > Chordata > Mammalia > Artiodactyla > Tayassuidae > Catagonus > Catagonus wagneri. The sequence continues at coordinate 22,238,658 of PVHT020000077.1, read as the reverse complement.
AACCTGAAACCCCAAATAAAAAATTCTTCCTGGGTAAGGGAGCCAGGGAGATGGGAGGGTTCTTCAATCATTACTGAAAAGACCTATGAAGGGTCCCCATGTTAGAAAGCACTGCTTATTCTAATTCCTTTGCTGAGTCACCCAACTTAAATGCATGGCAGAGAAGCTGGTAGTTTTCAGGCTGTTTTATTGACGGTTGTTTGTAGGTTGTAATTTTGGTGTTTTCGTAAGAGAGAGTGAGCTTAAGTCCTTCCACTCCATCATCTTGTCCCAATTATTAACCCACAGCAGAGAAACTGGAATTATGCTTTGAGACATGGTTCCCTACCAAAGGAAGTATCGTAAAATAATTTCAGATATTATTATTTCGTTGTATATAAAAGCTGAATTTTTGACCAGAGTACTATTCACAGAGTAATGCAGAAAATACTCACTCTTTTGCTAGTTCCATTGATATTTGTTCCAAAGAGCAGCCCTTTGTCTCGGGAATAAACGCAAGAACAAAAACCAGGGATGCTAGACTCATGACTGTATAAATAAAGCACACCCATGGTAGGCCAATGAGATCTGGAGAGGACAAAGGAAATTGGTTAGAGATGTTTGGTGTTGCTTTGATCCCATTTATGGACAGCTTCTTCTTAGAGCATATATGAAAACATACATATTTTCAAACATGCTAGTGGTATTCAAGGAAATAACAATCACAAATTAAAAACATAGCCAGCCCTGAAAGTTTCATTTTCCCAAACTACCCTAGCTTTCTCTGGTAAAGTAAATAAGTCTTGTAAGTATCACCATTTAAACACAAAGCTATCTTCTTGGTGAACAAGCTTTTTGTTTTCAAAATGGTAATTGCCATGCTCATTGGTTGGGATAGGGGTTAAGAATCTCAAACAGTACAGAAACACATAAAGCGGAAGGTAAACTATCTTCTCTCTCCTCACCATCCATAGTTCCTCTCTTGGGCATCACTGTTGCAGTCATTTGGTTTCTATTTGGTAGATGTTTTTAAAGACATCTTTATACAGATGGTCTCTTCCTGGAATGAGCTTCCCTTTCTGTATTCTGATTTGAATAAATCATTTCATGTTGGCAGTTTTTCATCATTTTAGTAGCTGGCAGTGTATCTGCAATGCTGCTTCTTGGATTCAGAGGGGAAAAAAAGTGATACTGGTTTGAATTAAGGGCATTAACTTGCTAAGAGGCATCGGCAAGAAGCAAGATCCTCCAGGTTTTCATAGATCTCATCTGCCAGCTCAGTTTTCCCTCCGATGGTTACAAGTCAGAGGTCCAGCCCCTTTATAGTTGCTGACCAAGGTCAAGGTATGCTAGTTGGTTAGAGGTGGCCCCCAGTGCACTTGAGTCTGCCCTTGTAATGTGTTACCGCGGAGCCAGCAGAAAGTCCAGCATGGCCTGGAACAGTGAGGAGGCCTTTTTTGAACACAGGGTCACACCAGCCACAGACTAAAATAATCCAAATAGCCCTTAGCAGCCACACATCACGACTGATCAGTTGGGAACACGAACAGAGAGCAGTCAGGCAGTCACGCAGTATGCTTAATGCAGAGTGGAAAGATCCAGGCATATTAACCATTCGTAGGTCAGCTGTGCTGAAGTGGGGAGAAGCAGGAAGAAGGAACAGCCCTGCAGTCTTTCTGGCAAGTTTAATTAAAGTTATTTCCCTCTGTGCCCCTCTTGCCGCTGGCACAGGGTTTTGCCCGAGTGAGTGCTTACTAAACTGTCTAAGATTGGTCCTCCTCCCTCTCCAGGACATACAACCAGAAAACAAAAGCAAAGAGAATCAAAACACCATCTTTCTGTGCTCATCGCCCGTACTATTTGAGCAGTTTCATTAACAGGGAGCTCATGACTTTTCAAAGACAGGCACTGTGGGAGTTCCTGCTGTGGTGCATCGGGTTTAGAACCCACCTAGTATCCATGAGGATGCCGGTTTGATCCCTGGACTCGCTCAGTGGGTTAAGGATCTGCTGTTGCTGCGAGCTATGGCGCAGGTCCCTGATGTGGTTCTATCTGGCGTTGCTGTAGCTGTGGCGTAGGCTGGCAGCTGCAGCTCCAATTCGACCCCTAGCCTGGGAACCTCCATATGCCTCATATGCAGCCCTAAAAAAAAAAAAAAAGCCACCCCCCCAAAAAAAAACAAAGATGGCTACTGTGCTGTGAGCCAACCCTGTCTGTTTAAGATGTATTCCTCACTCGTTCCTAAGCCCAAATCTACCTCCCAGGAGCTTGGGTTCAGAGGTTTGGCTTTGTCCTACGGATCAGCCCTCCCCGTCCCTTCACGACAGCCACACCGACATATGAAGCTTCCTCCATCTCCTCCTGAGCATCGTCTTGTCCAGGTCAAACACCCCCAGCTCTCGAAACAACGCTTCACACACCGGAGGCCACATGCCCACGTCACCCACGTTGTCCTCCACTGGTGGACACACGGCAACCCTCTGAAAACACTTTACTCAGAGCTGAGCGCAGGACCGCAGCTGTATTATGACCATGGCAGAGTGTGTCTGCCTCTACAGAACACTCTGTTTTTATGGATACAGCTGAGATTGTGCTAAAAGTTGGTGTCCAAGGGCTTGTTGCCAAGCAGAACCCTTATATCTTTTACTTGGGAAACTGATTTTTTGAACAAATGCATAGAATTTCAAACATAGCCCAGTGAAATACCAGCTACGGGTTTTAGATCATTCCAGGATTTGTTTTATTGAATAGACTTTCCTCACGTTTGCTGTAAAAGCTCATGCGGAACTTCTGAGTTATCGTCAGCTCAGCCTCTATATGAACTATGCTTCCTGGAGATTTTTCTTGGTCTCTTTTTTTTGAGGGGGGGCACACCTGCAGCATGTGGAAATGTCCAGGCTAGGCGTCAAATTGGAGCTGCAGCAGCCAGCCTACACCACAGCCAAAACAACAAGGGATATGAGCAGTGTCTGCAGCCTACACCACGGTTCACAGCAATGCCGGATCCTTAACCCACTGAGCAAGGCCAGGGATCCAACCCACATTCTCATGGATACTAGCTCAGTTCATTATTGCTAAGCTACAGCAGGAACTCTGTTCCTAGAGATTTTTGCCATTTTTATTTTCCCCTCATCTTTTCCATTTCTTCCTTTTATATTTCTCTTTCTCCACACAAATAGCGGGGGAGGGTGTGTGTGTGTGTGTGTGTGTGTGTGTAAAAGCGAAGAGACTACATTTATAAGTATGATCTGAGGAGAGGTATGGTTGGTGCAAATGACCAGTTTTTTTGTTTCCTTTCATCTTAGGCTGTTTCCAAAATATGGTACATAAACATTTGAAAATTGTATGTAGAAACTCAAATCATGCTTAATAACTCTTAATTTCCAAAGTAGGCATGCAAAAAAAAAAAAAGTGGTCAACAAGATTCAGAAGTACTACATATATTTTTTTGAATGTACATCCACTTTTGAAATGTATGTATTATCTCCACATTACATGTACTATTTAATGAAATATCAGCTGTAGGTTTTAGATCATTCCAGGATTTGTTTTATTGAATAGACTTTCCCCACATTCGCTGTAAAAGCTATGAAAGAAAACTCAACTCAGTGGTCACTTTTGGAGGATGCTAGGGAAGTGTTTCACTATTTTGAAAACTAGAAAATAAAGAGAAAGTTTTAAGCATTAGTCTTGGTTTCCTATACGATTCATACTTCAGGGCAGGCAAATAACTGAGAACAAGTTTCTCCTTAGAGAAGTTCTGCTGATAAAAATTTAGCAGGAATGATATAATGAAAATAATGGATTAGGGCTATGAGCCTCAAAGGATGCAGGCTCGATGAAGTGGGAGACAGACAGACAGAACACGTCCCCCCACCACAACACCGCTCCCCCCACCCCCGTCCCCACCCCCTCGATGGCAGGACACAACATCACCTGGGAAGCAGTTTGCAAACAAACAAACAAGAACGTCCACAGCTTTTCCAGCTTCTACATCTAACCAGCAGTTTATAGGAAACACAAAGGACAGAGAGTCATATGATGTGACTACAGTCGGCAAATCCACCCCAGGGAAAAGTCCATGAGAAAAATGACTTAGTTTCTTGGTTAAAAATATAAAGTGTGGGGGGAGGAGAAATGGGGCTGAAATGTACAAATTATAAGACATAGCAATCAATTGTAAATTAGGTATTTGGACTGCGATTCAAATGAAGTATAAGAAATAACTGTAAGACAATTGGAAGGAGGTGAACACAGACCGGATACTTGATACCATGGAATTATCACTCAGTGTTTTTAGGTGTGATAATGATATTGTCATTGTGTCTTATCTTTTAGTGGTCACTGATGAAATTTTAAAGATAGTGACAGGATTATTATTCAGTGTTTTTAGGGGTGATAATTATATTGTTATAGTGTTTAAATGCCTTATCTTTTAGTGGTCACTGATGAAATTTTAAAGATAAAATGACAGGTCTGGGATATAACTCAAAATAATTTGGGGGGCAGAGCAGATGGGGTCATAAATGAATTAAGACTGATAACTGCTTAAACTGGGGGGTCAGTACATCAGGTTCATGGCCGTTCTCTTTACTTTCGAGTGTGTCTGAAAGTAACAAATATAAAATGTTTCTCAGGGGAGTGTGAAGGCTTCCCTAACATTTGTCCTAAGAGCACAAAAGGTGTTAGAGGGCAATAAGGTCTTACCAGTCACGGTCAAAAACGTCAACGAGATAAGGAGATTGATAGCCCAGTTCATGCTGGAAGTTAGAGCCATGGCTCGTCCTCGAATTCCAGCAGGAAAGATCTCGCTCAACACCAGCCAGGGCACTAGAAGAAAGGGAAGAGTGGGTGGGGGACAGGAAAGTGATCAAACACCCCCCTCCCCGACCCGGCGCGTGAAGCTGAGGGCCAGCTCACTGCCCTCTCTGTGACTGGGGGCTGGAGAGCAGGGCCTTGTCCTTTTATCAGAGGAGGGAAGAGGGCTGTGCTTTCTTCTCACCTCCAGCCAAATGAGAAAGGATTCAGAAGAAACACGGAGAGAGCTTGCCAATGGTCCGGGGAAGTAGCGTGAGGGACATTAAGGGCTGGCAGGTGACAATGGCCTGAGAAATGCATATGGGAGGGGCAGTGGCTGGGACCACCTGCCCACAACACGAGTGGCAGCTTTGGGGCTCTGCCAAACACAGAGCCTTAGTGCCGGAGCCTGGCTCTACCTGCTTCCCTCTGGGCCCCTTTCCTGGCCCCTTCCCTTTGCTCCTGACCTTGTAGAAGACTGACATCATAGCGACAGAGCAGTAGGACACAGAGCTGGGAGGGAGGGAGGAAGGAGTCTGGCTCCTCCCCCTTTTCCCACTCAGACTCCTGGCCTGCGGCAAGTAGAGTAAAGAAAAGTTCTAAATTAAATGGAAATCCAGATGTGATTATAATAGCAGACCAAATATTTGACTTTCTGAGAGGAGGCTCTTCTTGGCACAACTGATCAGAGAACTATTTAGTACCTGAGAGTGACACAGAACATTACAGGACTTGCCTGATGGGATGAGAAAGAGCAGCAGAGAAGCAAATTAACGTCTCTTCTGCTCACAGCCTATCAAGTCCAGTTTGCCTCATAGCTATGAGTTCTAAAAAGGGGCTGAGCCCTTTACAAACCTTATTTCATCTGACCCTTACTAAATTCCTATAAGATGATAGGTACTAATATCACTCTCCCTCTTTTATTAGTATTGTCATCATCATGTCATATTTTTAGGGCCACATCCATGGCATAGGAAAGTTCCTAGGCTAGGGGTTGAACTGGAGCTGCAGCTGCTGGCCTATGCAATGCTAGATCGAAGCCACATCCCCGACCTACGCTGCAACTCTTGGCAATGCCAGATCCTTAACCCACTGAATGAGGCCAGGGATCAAACCTGCATCCTCACGGATACTAGCTGGGTTCTTAACCCACTGAGCCACAATGGGAACTCCACTCTCTCTCTTTTATAGAAGAGGAATCTGAGATTTTAAGGCACTAATAACCTGCCAAGATCCCATAGCTCATAAGTGGCAGCAGAGGTGGCAATGAGCCCAGGCAGGCTCTGGAACTCATGCTTTTTCATATCGGCACTCTCTTGGTGGCGGCTCAATAAATATTTATTAATGAATACGTAAGTGTAGAGTATAAGCACCTGTGATTCTGAGGGAAGTGCTTAGGAACTGCCCCAGCCCGGACTCAATGCTGGCTATGTTACTTTGTGTCACAAAACCAGCATTTAGATATAGAGCAGCTGCCTCCCCCTACCCCAGAGGAGGTGGGGGGTGGGAGTAGGGCAGCAACCCCTCAGAACGCCTGTGCCAGAATCACAGAACGGGCACCTGTGTCTCTGAAAATGTACCTCTCAGGATAAGATCACGCTCTGTGGAGAAAACACCTGCTCAGAGTAAATTTGTAAAGTAAGAAAAATAATTAAATGATAGGAGAAGGCTAGAAGCACATTTTTTTTTTTCTTGATTACCTTCTCCAGGGTTACCTTTAGGGCATGGAAGATAACTGTAACCCAAGGAACATGGTTATTATTGTCCTAACTAACAGAGAATTCTAAAGTAATATTCCTGGTCCCTCCCTTTCACTCTGTGCCCCCAAAGACCTTCAGGTTCTTGGAGATTATATCCTTGGAGACCAGGGCAAAGCTCAGGTAACCATGCCTTGGGCTTTGCAAGATTGGGCATCTGGCTCGGAGTAGAATGACAGCTGCATAATTCTGGTAAAACCTTTGTAATGACCTGCCCTTGGGCAAATACAAGATAAAAGTGGGTAAATCTACTCTGCTGAAGATAAATAACCTATGCTGCAGGCCAACCCACAGGCGCCTTCCTGAGTTGGATGTTGATGTGGGTAGGGGTGAAGCTCAGGGTTCCTTATGGTCTTTTGCTCTAGCAGCCGAGAGGAAGAGGTGGGAGAAGGGACACGTTCATTGTCTTTGAGGGTACGAGTTAGCAGTGGCCTTCTTGATCTACTTCCATCTCCATTTCATCACCTCTGAAACCCCCTTCTTCCCCTCCCCACCTTGCATCATTATGATGGCCTCTTGGAATTATTTGGTGGGACCTGGGGAAAATTATTGCCACGTTGTCCTCAGATGAGAATGAGCTGATCCCGCTGTTACGGAGGTTGGTAGATCTTGCCAAGAAGAAGATGGGACAGCTGCACAAAGCACTAGGTTAAGTGCTCAGTCTGAACTGCCAAGAGCTCACCTAAAAAAACCCCAACATCCAAAATGACCCCTGTCTTAGGCATGTGTTCACTGCCTCAGCTGAGCCAATTCTTGGGCAATGAACTGAACACTGAAAAAGAGACTTCCGTCAGTCTCTGACAGGCCCTTGTTGTCAGGCAAAACTTACACCTGATGTTTCCAAAAGTAACCCATCATTGCTGAAAGCGTCTACTTCTTTTCTGAGCTAGTGGAAAGAATTCAGGTATTGATGCCTTGGTTTATATAATACTGATAAACTGGATGTTGCAGCCATTGACAAGGGTTTTGATAAAGATGGGTCAACACCCCCAATAGGGAACCTACTGAGTCAAAAATAAGGAGGATATTACTTTATCAATGATTTCAGAGCCATAAAACTGTAGTTTTCCAGATCCACAGAGAGAGAAAAATCTGAAAGTGGTGGAGTTCCCACTTTGGTGTCATGGGATTGGCAGCATCTCTGGAATGCTGGGACAAAGGTACGATCCCAGCCTGGCACAGAGGGTTAAGAATCCAGCATTGTAGAAACTGTGGTGTAGGTTGTAACTGCAGCTACGATCTGATCCCTGGCTCAGAATTCCATATGTGGAGGAGCAACCAGAAAAGAAAAAAAATTCTGTAAGTGGTACTTGCAGCAAGAGAGAACTTACTGGGAGTTCCTGTGGTGGCTTAGCGGTAATGAACCCTGCTAGTATCCGTGAGGACAAGGATTCGATCCTTGGCTTCATTCAGTGAGTTAAAGATCCAGTGTTGCTGTGAGCTGTGGTATATAGATCACAGACTCAGCTCAGATTTGGCGTTGCTATGGCTGGCTCCTGTAGCTCTGATTCAACTCCGAGCCTGGGAACTTCCATATGCTGAGGGTGCAGCCCTAAAAAGAGGACCAAAAAAAAAAAAAAAAAGATAGAACTTACTAAAAGGGTAAAGTCTTTCCATGCAGATTTAGGACAAAGATGGTACCACAATCTTATATATCTCCAAGTCCCCTGGAAAAGGGCCGTGAGTACCCAAGTCCAAGAAAGAATGAAAAAGCTGTTTCAGTTCATAAGCAAAGAACACAGAGATATAAACTATCACATGAGGATTTAATATGTTGATATTTATAATAAATAGAAGGGTTTTTTTTTTTTTAATCCCTAATGTTTTTCCAATGAGATGGCCTAATTTCTCTCAACTGAAAATCAAGGTGTTGTCACATGCCACAGTAAAGTGGTATCTCTCTTTGCTTGTCCTCCTGATTCCCCACGCTGATGATAGGTCCAAAGAGGGTGCTTGGTGCAATCTGCTTGTGAGGAATCCACAGAGTCGTCAGAGATATGGTAACGCTTCTACAGCAAGTGCCTGCAACTCCCTGCCGTTTTGCAGGCTCTGCTCCAATTCTCTTTGACGCCTATTATTTCACTTTGAACCTCATCATTCCAGGACCACCTCAGCAAAATGTGCCTCTGTAAATGTCAAGAGTCCTCCCGTGTATCGAAGGACTTCTCAAGGGTTGCAGGAATTTTGGACTTGCTGGGAGATAATCATCCACAGACATTGATACTCATATTTTACGTGGTATTAAATCACCAAGGCTTCCTGTCAGAACTTGCCTGATTCAGATGAAATCTGCAGACGGTGTTTGTGCTGCACAGAGTGTCATAAAAAGACCATGCAGGACAAATACGTTGCAGTGTCTCCGTGTGCAGTGGAGGACACGAGCTAGGATTCATAGGGACAGTCCGTGGAAATGGCTGAGCTCTATTACATGTGAACAGCCATGCTCGTCTCCTCTGTCCTCCATGTTTCTGCCACCGCTGACATTTTTTTTTCCCCTGGAGCTGTCCTTTCACTCCCTGTGCTTTCAGATTTAAACCCTGCAGCTCTTTGAGCATGTTTCCATTTGGCTTGAGCATTTCCTGTACCACCTGCCACGCCAGCCAGCCTGGGTTTGAAAACCTCAAGGACGTCCTGAAACTCTTACTGGGGAACTCCTAGCAACTTTAGAGAAAGCGCTACAATCAGGCTGCAGAGTTCTCAACAACCTGTTTGAGCCAGTGCCCTATACTTGGTAGGACTGAAGCCAAATCTGATGGCTTTTATTGATTTTTACTGGCTTTTATTGACTTTGCATGCAGCAGACCTAGCTCTCCTCTGACTGCCAAGGGGTACTTAAAAATGTGAATTTGAAAGGGGAATATGCCCATTCCCTTTCAACTAGATGTTCAAATTATAGCCTTATAAGTTCTGTGAGTGGGAAAATCTGGTGCTTTAAAAATATACTCCACCATGGAGTTCCCGTCATAGCTCAGTGGTTAATGAAGCTGACTAGGAACCATGAGGTTGCGGGTTCGATCCCTGGCCTTGCTCAGTGGGTTAAGGATCCGGTGTTGCTGTGAGCTGTGGTGTAGGTTGCCGAGGCGGCTCGGATCCCGCGTTGCTGTAGCTGTGGTGTCGGCCAGTGGGTACAGCTCCGATTAGACCCTTAGCCTGGGAACCTCCATATGCCACAGGTGCGGCCCTAGAAAAGGCAAAAAGACAAAACAAAAAAAATATACTCCACCATGGAGTTCCCACTGTGCCACAGTGGGTTCGGGATCCAGTGTTGTCACTGTGGCGGCTTGGGTCGCTGCTGTGCCACAGGCCTGGGAACTTCTACATGCCACAGCCAAAAACAAAACAAAACAAAAACAAAAAAAAATACTCCACCCTAGGCCACCTTCTCCAACATCAGCAATGATATCATAGCTTTATTTTTATTTTCTAAATTCTCCCTTCTCTCAGTCTCTCTGAGTTTTGTTCACTCCTGGCCTCTTTAAAATAAATATTCAAGAATATTGTCTTGGATTACTTAAATAAAAAACTAAGAAATGCTATGAAATGAAATCTCAATGTTCCCCAATCTTTCTGTATAAATGATTTCTAGTTAGAACCAATTGAAATGATTTTTAAAAACTATTTTAGGGGAAAATGGATTAAATGGAATAAATCTTAATAAAAACAATGCCAGAGTTAAAAAAGGCACCCTTTTGTGGGCAGGTACTCGTTGGGAATAAGAACTGTAGCCGTGGTCTCCAAATTTTCTTGCTTGTGTAGCCTTTAAAATAATTTTAAAAATTAAGTATATTCTTTCATTTGTAAGTCAACAGCTGGAGTTCCCGTCGTGGCGCAGTGGTTAACGAATCCGACTAGGAAACATGAGGTTGCGGGTTCGATCCCTGCCCTTGTTCAGTGGGTTAATGATCCGGCTTTGCCGTGAGCTGTGGTGTAGGTTGCAGACACGGCTCGGATCCTGCATTGCTGTGGCTGCGGCGCAGGCCAGTGGCCACAGCTCCGATTAGACCCCTAGCCTGGGAACCTCCGCATGCCACACGTGCGGCCATAAAATGACAAAAGACAAAAAAAAAAAAAGGTCAACAGCTAACATTTTTTACCATAAACTTAAATGACAGCAAATGATGCAATTTCTATGGTATTTTAAACTCTGCGTTTAAAATAAGAAAAATTAATATAACTCAAATATTTCCAGAGAAATTTACATATCATACTTATTTGATATTCATCTCTATGCATTTAAAAAATGTAGCTAAAAGCAACTCATATGAAGTTTTTATTGCTTTTAATGGGTTTTTTTTGTTTTGTTTTGTTTTGTTTTGTTTTTATATGGCTGTACCTGTGTCACATGGAAGTTCCTGGGCCAGAGGAGCTGCAGCTACAGACCTATGCCACAGCCATGGTAATACCAGATTCAGGCTGCATCTGCTACCCATGCTGCAGCTTGCAGCAACACCTGATCCTTAATCTACTGAGGAAAGCCAGGGATGGAACCCACAGAGACAATGGAACTCACAGAGACAGTGTCAGGTCCTTACCTGCTGAGCCACGACAGGACGAATTCCACGTTGTTTTTAAATAGGTGAAATACATTGTTCTCATGAATAATAAAAATAGGAGTTCCCATCATGGCGCAGCGGTTAACGAATCTGACTAGGAACCATGAGGTTGCGGGTTCGATCCCTGGCCTTGCTCAGGGGGTTAATGATCCAGCGTTGCTGTGAGCTGTGGTGTAGGTCACAGACGTGGCTTGGATCTGGCATGGCTGTGGCAGTGGTGTAGGCCAGCAGCTGTAGCTCCAATTCAACCCCTAGCCTGGGAAACTACATATGCCACAGATGTGGCCCTAAAAAGAAAAAAAAGGGGGGGATAATAAAAATAGATGGAGAGATAGATGGGAAGTTGAATAAATTTTATAATGGCCGTGTCACTACGTTCTTTAAATTAACAACACAAGTTTGTTGTAATGATATATCAGCTGACAACTTGACTAGATCAACTTACAGTTTTGTGGAAAGAAAACTATTGGAAATATTTAGGCTTATGAAGGAAAGCCTAAATATTTCTAATCATTAGAGTCATTTTTCCATACCACACCTATACCGACATTTCCAAGTGTCCTTTTTGTTAATGTTTCTAAGGCTTTTATAATTTGGTAGACATATCATAGTAAGATTTCTGGTGGATAATAGGTGTGCTTTCTTTAATGTCAAAGAACAGTTATTACTGGGAAGATGGGGAAGAAGAAGTCTTAGGAAACAGATTCTTCCTAAAAATCAAGAAATTGGAGTTCCCCTAGTGGCATTGACACTGCAGTGGCTGGGGTCACTGTTGTGGCCTGGGTTCCATCCCTGGCCTGGGAACTTCTGCATGCCATGAGTGTGGCCAAAAAGAAAAAGAAAAAAATAAATCAAGAAATTAATTTCCTTTGATGTGTCGTTGAAGGAATATTACAGAAAGTAACTGCCAGGAGCATGCTTATCCCAGTTTGCAGATTGCTGAACTAGAGTTCAATATGGAAAACAAAAAAGGGAAGGAGCTACAAGAAATTAGTCTGTTCTGGTTTTAACTATAACTTGAATGTCATGCTTCAGATGTAACATTTTATGTTGTGCTTTTTTCGTGAATGATGCTTTGGACTTCAATCAGAAAAGTATTATAGGTTTTAATGCTGCAAGTGTTCCTTTGAAAATCTTAACATTGTGTTCTGAGAAAACAAAGTAACAAGTGAATGCTGTGCTTATTAAGATAGTGTTAAAACCTTAGTCTGTTTTTTTTTAATGTCTTAACTGTCCAATATTCATAATTTTCAAAGATATGGGACTATGATTGTATGCAGGACAAAGAGGAAACATAAACACTGAGGTATTATGTGAGGAGTTGCTGATGGCAATGTAATAAAAGGTGTTGTTTCTCTCCACTTAGCTGTGCCCGTGCTGGAAAAATGTAGTTTTAGACTCTTTTTGGTTCTTTTAGGTACTACTGTGCAACATCTAACTCCAAAGTGAGATTTAATTAGCTAAGGGCACAGGTTTAAGTTTTTCCTCTTTTCCTTGGATGCAAATGTAGTGTAAACCATTCGGATACTATCCTTTGCTTGCTTGGCATTATTGTAATGACTAACACCAAAGAACCAAAGAAATCACTACTTTACTCAATCAAAATAACTTTTAGCACAATTAATTGGGAAAAAAAAGAACAGTATTGGTGTGAATATTGGTGATAGCTGAAACCTAAGATTTAAAAGGGAGGAAAAAAGATTTGAAAGATCTTAAAGGCAGACACACCTAACACAAGCCCATTATGTGAACTTGATTGTGTAATGGCTATATTTGATAATAAAATTCTCCCGTTTAAAGAATAATATAATCAATATGCTTTTTCCTCTAAAAAAAAATGTGATTGTCGCGTAAGAATAATAGAAAAAGAAGATGAGCATTAAAAAAGCCTTTGACTGTGTTGGTTCTGAATATTAGAGGCTGGGAGTGTAGGAGGAAAATGAAGAATATCAAAGTCTCTTTAGAAACATTTAATGTACTTCTAGTCTGCAAGCCTCTTTGTTCTAAACCTGTATATCTTCTTAGAGTGAAACAATTAAGTAAACTTCCAAATTATAACCTGCTGTTCTGCATCCCTGGAATTTTCATAATCTTTAGCTTTGCAAACATCACATGAATAATTTCTTTTGGAAGAGTTAGAGTCATTTAGGTGTGAAATCCAAATTTAAATGTTATGGCAGATGAGTCAGATGCTTCCCACTAATACCTATCCTCCTAAAGGCTGAGTAAACTCCATTAAATAAAACCAAACAAAAAACTATGCTCCACAATCTTTATACCTTAAAAAGTTCCAGTTTCTTATTTTAAAAAGAAAAGTGGCCTTTTTAGAAATTTGAGTTGCAAGACTTTTTCGTGGGTCTTGCATGTCTGCACGGTCTTGGGAGAAAGGCACTGGCTTTTTTCCACACTGAGGGTGTTCATACAGCAAACAACCTTGGAAGCTAGAGGGATTGTCTCCCCTGGAGCAAAGGTTATTTACTATACAGAAAATTAAAGATAATGTCTCACTCCTGGGGAAAAATAAGGTTGGCTTACCGTCTATTATAAAAGGTTTGGGTCCACTAAGATGGAGTTCCTCTCCTCTAACGTAATTCATTCTATGTGTAGGTGTCACCTGGCCTGGTTCATGTTGCCTTGTGGGTATTGGCATTTGGGGAACTGGCGCAAATGCTGATATTCTGGCTTTTGCTACCGCTGGGAGTAATACACTGCCCTTTGCCTCCAACCAAGGAGACTTAGATCTTTTGCCAAAATCTGTGAAAGTGAGACAAGAAAACTTGTAAGCTTGCAAGTGGGCTCAAACACCAGCCAGTTTAGGGAGTTCCTGTCATGACTCAGTGGTAATGAACCCAACTAGTATCCATGAGATGCAGTCTCAATCCCTGGCCTTACAAAGCGGGTTAAGGATTTGGTGTTGCTGTGCGCTTTGGTGTAGGTTGAAAATGTGCTCAGATCCAGTGCTGCTGTGTCTGTGGCATAAGCCGGCAGCTGTAACTTGGATTTGACCCTCAGCATGGGAACTTCCATGTGCTGCAGGTGCAGCCCTAAAAAGAAAAAAAAAAAGAGGGAGGGAGGGAGGGAGGAAAGAAGGAAGGAAGGAAGGAAGGAAGGAAGAAAGAAAGGAAAGAGAGAAAGAGAAATAAAGTAAGAGAAAGGAAGAAAGGAAGAAGGAAATAAAATCACCCAGTTTATGCTCTTGAGAGTTTGAATACTTATGGCTATGGTATGGTATGATTTTTATACAAAGATCTTTTATTACTATTATTAATTTTGGACTGCCTGACAGCATCTGAGAGATTTAATTTAATGTGTTTCTTAAGCCTGAGATAATCCATTGAAATATTTTTATAAACTCTAATGCTAATTAAATAAGCAAAAACAACTCCCAAATTCCAGGTTCAGACTTTTACATATTTCCCTTAGGAAAAGCATGAAGGAATTGTCTCAAATCTTTTTTAGAAAGAGTCAAGTTTTAAAACTTTTAATTATTAAACCAAGGTAGGAATTATTAACCCATGACAAGGCTAATCTCAATTTTTTTTTCCACTCCAGGGGAAAGGTTCAATCTTGTATTTGGAGAAAATAATGGAAATTTGGAAATGGATAGTTTGTCTAACAGCACACATTTTTTAAAAAATGGCTTTAATTTTAGTAAATTTAAAATATGAAACTTCTTTAGTCATCATATGAATTAGAAATGGCCTTGAATCATCAACTGAGTAGTTTACTCAGATATAATTTTTGGTCAAATATGCATAAGCTTACTCACAAATGCCTTATATTTCTGATTCCCTACAAATTGACCCAGATTCATATCAGAGGAGATCAAGATACTTCAACCCGGGACTAGAGAAAGAGATCCCCTTAATCACAGAAGCTGAGAGAATTGCAGAAATTTTTTTTGACTCATCTACCATATTTCTTGAGCCCATATTGTGGGCCAGGTCCTAGGTGAGGCTCAAGGAAACAACAATGAACAAGACAAAGTTTGCGCGCACACAGAACATACAGTCTAAATTAGTTGCCCCCACTTAGCAGAGTGGACAGTTGAGTTAGCCTAAATCACACCTTTCATATTTCACCAAAGCCTCATAATTTTCTATAAAACCTGTCTGATATCCCAGAAAGCACTCCTGACCGTAGGTAAACCATCGCTGAGCCGTACTTCAAGCAACCCATCTGTTCTCTTTGGTCTTGACCTAACTGGAATGGTCCATCAACAGGAGAAGAGGAGGACCATGGCATCATAATTCAAAATGGGGCTAGGGAGCACTTGCTGTGTCTCCTGGCATGGCTGAGGTCAGCACTGGCATTACCAGAACTTTTCATCTCATGTCTAGACCACAGCAAGATATTTCATAGCACTAGTACCAGTGTATTCAGTCCATGCTACACACAAAGCACTGTTCTAGGTACACTTTATACAGGTGGCTTTGTTCAACTGCACAGTTACACTGTGCAGGATCAGCAAGCTTAGGCCTAAAGAGATGGATTGGTTTTCCCAGAGTCCTACACTGTAGAGCTGTGATCCAAGGTCAGATAGCCTGATGCCAAATCCTGGTCTGAATTCACACATTCTGCTGTGCAGTCTCCACAGGATTTTCTGCTCTTCTCTTAAAACATCAACTCCTGTACCCCTTAAGGCCATTTGATGTTAGCTCTGATCCTTTTTTGTTTTTGTTTTTGTTTTTTTGCCTTTTAGGGTTGCACCTGCAACATATGGAGGTTTCCAGGCTACGCATTGAATTGGAGCTGCAGATGCCGGCCTATGCCACAGCCAGAGCAATGAAGAATCCAAGTCACATCTGAGAACTACAAGGCAATGCTGGAACCCAAAGGTCAGGCCAGGGATTGAACCCAAATCCTCATGGATACTAGTCGGGTTTGTTTTCACTGAGCTGCAACAGGAACTCCCCTGATCTGTCTTTATTTTCCTGCATCACTCTTATCTCCACCCAAATGTTAACACTTCTCTCCTCCTGAAGCTGTATTATACGTGCATTCATTTGCTGCCTTCCTGACTGTCCCACCATTAGCTCCACGTCGGCAGGGTGCATGGCGTGGCTCTCACTCACGCTTCTCTGAGTCTCCAGCATGGGGCACCATGCTGGTGGGTCATCAGTGAGCCATCCACATGTGTTGGATAAGTGAGTGAACAGATGAATCCCAACCATTTTCTCCCTCTCTCCTCTCTTCCTGGTCTCTCCAAGATGATTTCTTGCTGGTACTTCTGCTTATTTGGTAGAGGACACTGGGGGAGGTGATTTGGTGTCACCTGTCACTCAGTCCTCAGTGTAAAGATCCACTGGAATGTGTGAATACAAAGGCAGTTAAAGGATGAAAGTCATTAACCTCATTACTGAACTTAATATGTGACCTTGGACAAATTCCTTCCATCTACTCTGATGAAAATATATTAGTCATGGGATGGAAGAGGAGGCGAATTAATTAATTTAGGGACACAGGAATTTCTGGATTTTTTTAAAAAAGCCCTAATAATTATTGTGAAAAGTACAGTCGCACACATTTTTCTGAGTTACAGAGGCTATTTTAAGGAGGATGGCTACACAAGACATTACCTCAACTGAACCCATGAGATAATCACTTTACGCCTTGGTTTGGGCTCATGTCGACTTTTGAGGCCTGAGAAGAAGAGAAAACTTTGTGTGGCTCTACGTCAGGAATCTTTGGTTTGACCCTGAAGCTTGAACCACAGTAGAAAAGTGTTCAGTTATTAAAAGGAGCTAAAATGATCAGAACAGCCCCAGAAAGACTGGAGAGTAGAATTAAGATTTTGAACATATTTTAAAATGACAGATGAAGTGTGGAAAACAGCATGTCTCATAAAAGTCTCCCTCAAGAGCAATGGGGTATATATTCTGATTTTATTTGATGGAAAAGTGTTAGTATTAATTACAGAATAATGGAAGGCAGAGGCTCTTACCTGCTTTGGCTCAGGAACCCCTTCAGCAGGCTGGTGAAGCCTAAGGATTCCTTCATAGAATAATATTTCATTTTATTTTATTATTTTAGTTTTGGCCGTAACTGTGGCGTGTGCAAGTTCCCAGGCCAGGGACTGAACCCACGCTATAGATGGGAATGTGGGAATGCGGGCTCCTTAACCTGCCATGTCACAAGGAAACTTCCAGGATAATATTTTAAATGTGTAAAATAAAATATACATTTGGTAGCAAATGTATGTCGCCTCTTGAATTCTAGAGTCAGGGAAAAACAGTACTAGAAAGTCAAATGATGTAGGGCATACACTTTAACCTAAAAACAGAAATACTTTTTGACAAGAGAAACTATGTTGTGATCTAATATAATGACGGAATGTTGTTCTAAGCCAAACCAGATTTTTAAATATTTAATAAAGAATTTAATCTTGCTTTTAATTTAGCTTTGGAACAGCAAGTACTTTTCCCTTTATGCCTTTGTTTACACAAAATATTTGCTTCTCTTACAAGCAGTAAACTCTCTAAATGAAATACCTGAGCTATAATTACATCAGGTTAATAAGTTTTATATTGCATTCAAGATCTGGGATGAAAATTCACTCAGTAAAAATCTTTTAGAATGCCAAATGGTTCGTGCCAGTGCTCTAGAATACAATTTTGGTGATTGAGCTGGAATTCTTATGGCATATCTTCTTTAGAAAAGAATAAGTAAACTACAATATGAATATGGACATAAATGACTAACCCTTAGCAAGAAAAAAAAAAGGGACAATTAGAGTTCCCGTCGAGGCTGAGTGGTTAACAAACCCAAGTAGAATCCATGAGGACCAGGGTTCAAACCCTGGCCTAGCTCAGTGGGTGAAGGATCTGGTGTTGCTGTGAAGTATAGGTTGCAGAAACAGCTCAGATCCTGCATTGCTGTGGCTGTGGTGTAGGCCAGCGGCTACAGCTCTGATTCAGCTCCTAGCCTGGGAACCTCCATATGCTGGGAGTGTGGCCCTAAAAATACAAAAAGAAAAAAAAGAAAAAGAGGGCAATTATTCAGATCCCTTCTAAAAACTGTAAAATGAATAGCCCCAAGCCCTGGATATGAATTAACTTCTTGTTTTCCTTAAAGGGAGTATTTGGGATTTGGTCTCAGGTGTGAACACTCAGCTCAGTCACTGGAACAGCAATTGCAAGTTGAAGGAAGCAGGTGAGGTGTTATCCCCCTTTCCCAAACCCAAAGCTCCTTCAAACCTGAAATTCTCCATCTCGTTAGTATTGCTTTCATTCTAAGAAATGCCCAAAAAGACTCTTTTCTCAATGGGAAAGCAAAAAGTAGAGGAGTCCAAAAAATTGGGGATTACTTTTAAATACTCCGTGTCTGAAATTCCAAATAACTCTTTATGACTTGACAAAGAAATGACCTCAACATCTCAGGCTGTTTCTGAGCACTGCTAACTGATAACTAACTATCCTGCATCTTTTCGTAAAGGCTGAAAGAGAAAGAGATTGTTAGAACTCATGCCCCGGTAATGGGTTGTTATGCAAAAAAATCATGGTTTCAGGGAACAGGAATTTCTGTGGTAGCCTAGCATTCCTAGCTTTCATGGGTCTTAGCCTACCAAGAAGACAGCTTAACACAGTTAAAGAAGCACACTTTGAGATCTTTCCTGTACCTTCATCTTAGTTTTCAAGTTCTTTTCTCCCTCCCCTCCTGCATGGTTTTCAAACAGATTTATACTGTGCTCACTTAAACGAATAGAAGGAAAAAAATATGAGATGTCCTATCTCCTCTCAAAGAGCTTACAATCTAGTAGCCACATTCTGGTTAACAAAGCAAACAAACATATAAATGCAACACACTATATCATTAAGGACTGAACTGTATCATCGCATGATAACTTCTGTGTACATCATACTCTACAGCATCCAAAATATTTGCACATGCATTAGTTCCTTTGATGCTCCTCTATACTCTGAGAGAGGGTAGGTATTATCATGCTCAGCTTCAGAAAAGCTTCAGAGAAGATAAGTGACTTAAAGATCACATAACCAGGAGGCAGAAGAACTGAAGATTAGAACCCAGGTTTTCTGATTTTATTTAAAATCTTTGTAGCACAGAGCTGAACTGCTCTACGCTAGAAATGATCGGTGGTTCATACAAATAAAGACCTTGAAGAAATGGAGTGAATTCATAGAGGAGATAAGACTTTCACTGAGCTTTCAAAGACAGGAGGGATTTGGATAGAGTAAAGGGAGAAGGAAAAGAGGCCACATGTATTTTATGTTTCTTGACCTGGGTATGGAGCAGCAGGAAATAAAAATGAAAGAGAGGCAGGTATCGCCTCATTGCACAAAGCCAGGCAGCTTCACTCTCTTTGTATCCCATGTGGAATCTATATGTACGTCTATGTGCATAGTAGCCCGGGAAGAAAACTCCATAGACCACAATGTAAACGGTGTCCCCTGGAGCTGTGCAGAAGCCTTGTTGGAGTTGGTGGCCGGGAGGGATGATGGAGAACCTTGAAAATCACACTGCTTTTCCCTCCGGGATGGGTGATATAGTAGCATAAAGAACATGGGATTGGGTTTCAGATGCCCTAGAGTTCTAGTCCTAAATTTGTGTGACCTCAATTTCTCAGAGTTTCTTATTTCTTTCCCATAAAAGGCAAATGTTGGACTGGATAATTTCTAATCTTCTTTTCATCTTGAAAGGCATTTGACTTCTCTGATATGCAAGAAAGCAGGAAGCCATGGAAGATATGTGAGCTGTGGTGACATAAAGAACATGGTATTTAAGGAATACTGGTATGGAGGATGGAAAAGCCTGGAAGGGGAGAGAACCACAAGAAGGGTCTCTCAGGAGTCTAAGAATAAGATGGTAAGGGATGGACTAGGATGCCACAAATAGGAAGAAAAAGATTAACACAGGAACTCTTAGTGAGGGAAGAATCCAAGAGCATTTGGTCATTGACTGGATTGGGGAACAGCCCCAGAGCATCAGACCTGAGTGAAAAGTGCCATGAAAAAGAAAAGCAAGTCCCTTGGTGTGAGGGGAATAACAATTCTGCATCTGCTTCTTTGTGTTTGGCTGACAGTGAAGCATCAAAACGAAGAAGTCCACAGCACTCATTGGGAAAAAAGGAAGAAGAAGTCACGTGAGGCGATGAAATTGGAGATAAGTGCCAGTCATCAGCTCAAGGGAGACAATTAACATTCCTGAGAAAATAGATATGAAAGCTTTTACAACGCATTAGCAAAAGAGTATTTTTCGGCTTTATAGCTGAAGAAACAAAAGCCAAGAGACAGTAATGAAATGACCTCACCCCTTTTTAGAACTGGATGGAATGGAAGCTAGTCATAGATTTTAACAGGTAGTGTTTTAATTAAAAGAAATAAATGTCTGTTATAGAAATTGAAAAAAGAATACAGGGCCTTGGACCTTCTGAAATATTTCTTTCCAGATTCACATCTATTCTCTTAGTCCAGAGTTTATCACTCTGGCCCTTTTGTACTGTGTCAATTTAGCTAAGCTAGAACTATGTTTCCCAGAGTTCCCTTCCCCATGTGGGTGAGGGTTGGTGAGAAAAGAAGTTTGCATGAGACTTGCAAGGCCACAGTGACACTCAACCCTGTGCTTGGGCAGTTGGTGTCCTGAACATTAGTGCAGCTTGTACATGTGGCTGTGATCTGCTGTCTCTTCTTGTTGGCTTGGGAGAACAGACAGTGTGCCCAGATTTCCTCTTCCAACCTCTTCTAGTACCAGGCCAGACACAGGGGTAGGGCTCTGGGGAGGACACTGGTTTATCTGTACGTGGTCTGCATCATTGGAGTTGACACAGTGGGAAGCAGATGTGGGTCCCAGAATCTTCTTACAGGTCCCAGTCAGTCCTGCCTGGGTGCTTTGTCTTTGCTCCCCCTGCTCTGAGTCCAACTTTTCCTCCCACCTTCAGGCTGCAGGCACATACAGAGGCTTCAGAGATTCCACCAGCTTTTCTTTGCAGCTCTGATTAGGGACTTTCTCCTTTCCCCCAAACACCCCTTCTCAGACCTTTGCTTTGTCAACAGCTCCCACAATTATGTGATGTTTAATCCCTGTAGAAAGTTCCCTCTCTCATATTGCTCACAGCGGTTCTGTTTTTTTTTTTTTTCCTCTTTCTTCCTTCCTTCCTTTCTTTCTTCCTTCCTTCCTTCCTTCCTTCCTTCCTTCCTTCCTTCCTTCCTTCCTTCCTTCCTTTCTTTCTTTCTTTCTTTCTTTCTTTCTTTCTTTCTTTCTTTCTTTCTTTCTTTCTTTCTTTCTTTCTTTCCTTTCTCTCTATTTCTCTCTTTTTTGCTTTTTAGGGCCGCACCAGCCACATATGGAAGTTACCAGGCTAGGGCTCAAATCAGAGCTATAGCCGCCGACCTACACCACAGCCACAGTAACTCCAGATCCAAGCCACGTCTGTGACCTACACCACAGCTCACAGCAATGCCAGGTCCTTAACCCCCTGAGGGAGGCCAGGGATCAAACCCGCGTCCTCCTGGATCCTAGTTGGGTTCATTTCCGCTGAGCCACAGTGGGAAGTCCCTGCTTTCCTGAAAGAATCCCTCGCACTGTCTTCTGATCCAGACTTTTCTATATCCAGGTGCCTTTTAACTGACTGTACTTTGTGCCGGTCACTTATTCTCAAGGGATCATTAGCTATCAGAAATGGGAGAGGAAATTTTAAAATACATCTTAATATTTCTAAATAGCCGTCATGATAGACTAGACGGAGAACCAATATTAAAGTACAGGCTACAATGAGGTCTGGGGACACTATCTATAGGCTTCCTATGCCTGGTCTGGAAGCCTCCACAGCACCCAGAACTACCCAGCTCTGCCTGTTAACTGAGGGAGAAAGAAACTCCTATCATGTTTAAACCATTATTTTGGTCTTAGCTGAGCTTGAATTCTAATCAGGAGACCCAATAAACATTACCTTAATCAAGTTTAGTGATTTAAGTAAATGCCTATTAACGACTTCTGCATTTTATCATTATTTTCCTTTTCTTTTATCCTGAAGCTCAGCCTTACAAATGGACATGCTTGCTGTCCCAGGAGAACTTCAGAAAAAGAGAGACTGTCTCTATCTTGCATAAAATGCAGTGGCCCATTTAATAGCCTCATGCCATGGACAAAGATACACTACTTTCATTTATTCTTACTTCTAATATATCTTGAAGGAGAGGATTGAACTAACAGTAATTAGCCTTTACTAATCAAGACCAACACAGGACTGCCTATTCTTGGTAATTTCAGCAGACAAGAGATGTGTTCATTTGAGCAAGTCACTTAACTTCTTTGACATTCAATGTCTTCACTGATAAAATCTGAATACTCTTTCTTCCCGGGCTTGCTGTGAAGTTAAAATGAAGTACTCCAAAGTATGTAAAAACTGCCAAGCACAGTGTTTGACGTAACAGGTGTCAATAAATATTAGTTGAATCTGAAGCTTAAATTATATTTTTTAAAAAATTAGTGTAGCATAATATTTGAGGAATTCTAAAAGGTAAACAGCAAGCGGCCTCTAATAATTTTTTTTTAAATCAGATTGAGCTTACTGAAAATGGGAACTCTTACTCTAATACGATAATGTATTAAAAGATATATGCATGACTGAGGATTTACCACACTCTTCAAAGTTACCCAAAAACTAAAGAGAAGACTATGATGAGCTCAGCAGGACTCTTATCATAGGTAGGTTGGTCTTTGAAGTTTAAGACTATGTCACATGTGTGCTCTGTCCTAACCTCTGCCAACTTGAGAGGTTCTCTGAATGAAAACAAAAAGGGCAGGGAGTTCCCTGGTGGCCTAGTGGTTAAGACTCAGTGCTTTTACTACTGCAGCCCAGGTTTAATCCCTGGTCTGGGAGCTGAGATTCTCACATCATGCAGCTGCACACTGCAGCCAAAAAAAAGGCAAAAAAAGGGGGAATTCTTTTCTTAGATTCTTAGTTGATTCTCCATATTTCAGAAGATTGGCTCAAGAAAATTGATGCAAAAAAGGAAATATTTTTAGGTTTATGATGAATACATGGGGGAAAGATATTGGCAAAAGAAATTAATGGAACTATAAATAACCACCTGAAGTTTATCACATGAGCAAAGCTTATTGTATTTATTGATACAGAAAGAGTCATAGATAAATTTAAGTTGTTCCTTGGTACAAGCTAGCACTCATATCTTGCTCTTCTAACAGACTTTAAATGGCAAGTTCCTTTGTGGCGCAGCGGGTTAAGGATCTCGTGTTGTTGCAGCTGTGGCGCAGTCTGCAACTGTGGCTCGGATTTGATCCCTGGCCCACAAACTTCCACGTGCCATGGGCGCACCCAAAAAAAGTAAAGAAAGAAAGAACTTCTCAGAATAACAATGTAGGAGCTCCCACTGTGGTGCAATGGGATCAGGATCAGCAGCGTCTTGGGAGCACTGGGACGCGGGTTCATTCCCGGCCCAGCACAGTGGGTGAAAGACCCAGCATCGCTTCAGCTGTGGCTTAGGTCGAGACTGCAGCTCAGACCTGATTCCTGGCCCAGGAGCCCCATATGCCACAGGGTGGCTGAAAACGAAAAAAAGAGAAAAGAGTGTAAAAAAAGGTGCCTGCTTAGAGAGGGGTAAATTACATACATTACTATATATAAAATAGATAACACACAGAATGACACTCAATATTCTGTAATAACCTATACAGGAAAAGAATCTAAAAAAGAATGAATATATTTATAATTGAATCACTTTGCTGTACATGTGAAGTCAACACAACATTGTAAAGCAACTATATTCCGATAACATTTTTTAAAGAGGGGCTTACTCATATTTCATTAGCTTTATTTATGAGTGGCCACATAAGTACTGTCATTAACTGCATTTTTATGGCTCTCCCAAAATTCCTATGTTGAAACTCTCATCCCCAATGTAAACCCTAAACCCCAGTCCCCATTCTCTAAATTCTCAATATCATGAGGCTGAAGCCTCCATGATGGAATTAGTACCCTTATGGAGTTTCCGTCATGGCTCAGTGGTTAACGAATCCGACTAAGAACCATGAGGTTGCGGGTTCGATCCCTGGCCTTGCTCAGTGGGTTAAGGATCCGGCGTTGCCGTGAGCTGTGCTGTAGGTTCCAGACGCGGCTCGGATCCCGCCTTGCTGTGGCTGTGGCGTAGGCCAGTGGCTACAGCTTCTGTTAGACTCCTAGCCTGGGAACCTCCATATGCTGCGGGTGTGGCCCTAAAAAAAATGACAAAAAGGCAAAAAAAAAAAAAAAGAAGGCATAAGGAATTAGTGCCCTTATGAGAAGAGACCCAAAAGCCCGAGTTATTTCTTCTCTCTCTGCCTTTGTCTTTCTCTCTCCCATACAGCAAAAAGTCTGACAAACCAGGAAGAGGGCCCCACCAAGAACTGAGTTCCCCTGGCACCTCGAGTCTGAACTTCCCAGCTTCCAGACTATGAGAAATAGATGCTTGTTCTCTAAGTCACAGCAAACCAAACTGATTAAGACAAGGGTCTCAGAGGTCCACACCCTGCATAACTGGATCCTGAAATAATGGCAGAAACCTATTTCCAGGAAACAGTTCAGTAATGATATTTATCATTTTCGGTCTTGGAAGCAGGGTCGGGTTCCAGGAACAAGTCATCGAGATCAGAGACTGATGGTACTGAAGAGTTTCCTCTATCTGCCCATGCACAGTCCCTTATGGTGAAATCTGTCTACCCATAGGGCCAAAGGAAGGGCCAGCTTCCAAGCATCCATGCCTTAGATCGTGTGGTTTAGTCTTACTGCAGCTGCCTAGATTACAGCAACCACTTACGACTTGGCACAGCAAAGAGCGATGCAGATCAGACCCCCTCTCTGGAATTTGAATGAATCAATATCTAGAGACTGATCTCACTTAGAAACTGAAAGATGAGGAAGTGGAGTTGGAGCAGAAGCCACATCAGCCATGTACAAGTCCAGTTATTAATCAACGGAGGTTAAGCAGGCTGAACCATCTGGTTGCTGATCAGAAAGAAGCAGACACAGGGAGAATAGCTCAATCCATTCCACTATAATCTCCTTGAAGACAGGGACAGTATCTGTCTTGTTCATTACTGTTTCCCTAGCATTGTGCATAGTTTCTGGTTATTAAAAAATTTAGCCACTCAGTACATAGCATTTGAATGCACAGTTAACAGTGGCTCAGTAGAGCAAGCCCTTTCCAGAAACACTGACCAATGCCTGGCACCAGAAACAGGCATGTGTCCATGAGAATCCTTCTCCTTCAATACAGCCTATGCCTTTTTATTGTCCCCAGCCTCCACCACTTCCTTTTATTGGAGCAAAGGTGTCTGCTCCTTGATCACTGTAAACAAAAGTTTCAATACCAACTCTGTAAGAGAAGAACTAAGGAGGAAGAGGGGGAGAGGGACGGAGAGGAAAGAGAAGGAGGGAGACAGAAGTGACAGAGGGGAGTCGACGAGGGCAGGAAGCCTACCCTTGATGTTTAAGAACATTATTTCCCAGTGAGATGTAAAGAGAAAGCTGCACATCTTCCCTACAGAGAGGTTTAGACTTTGGATGTGAGGGTAAAAGATTAAAGAACTGCAACAACCTATTCTAGCAAACTCCAGAGAATTTGCTCAAGAGAAGTGATGAAATTTTGTCATTGGAATAGACTGACTGTACCAGATAAAACAGCCTTGTAACTACCTCCCTGTCAACTGTTTGTGCTGCGTTCAACGGGAAATACTTTGACTCCCATCCTCCTGTTTAACAGACAGAGTAAAGTGCCCTGAGAGGTTACTCTAGTGACCAAAGACACTTAAATAATGCCTCTTCCTTCCCATAGTAATGCCTTCTTCATTCCCTTCTTCATTATTTCTGGAACGCATCCACAACCATGTCTTTAAAAAAATGTAAATACAGTTGTTGTTGTTTTTTTTCCTTCTACCAATGAAGAAACTCAGGAATGATGTGGAGGAAAATGTTGTCCCAGTAAACTTTGCTTTCATAAAACAATATATTCTCTTGGGCAGAAAATACCTTCCAAGGTCTGATTCATTCCCAATCAAGTGGTGCTAAAGTATCCTCATGTGACAGATAATGGGAAACTAATCCTTGGTTGAATACTAGCCCTGCACATTTCACAAAGCAAATATAAGCAAGTGTAATTTCCTCATTAGCAGAAACGTCGGGTGGCCAATATTATCCCCATCTTGTTTCTAGTAGTTCCATGTAGGAGGTATTATAACAGTAAGGTGCTTTGACTGGTCAAAAGCAATGCATAAACATTCACTGGGGGAGAGAAGGAAGGAAGAAAAAGTAAAATACTTACTTGGCCCTAGACCAATTGAAAACGCGGCAACGTAAACAAGCAAGCTGGCTAAGGACAGCCATTTCAAAAAAGCTGGGACGTCCTCAGGATCTGTGACCATGTGGTGTTCAGTTTGGATTGGTCCAGCATTTGGTAAGGATGCTGAGGTCATTTCTCCTCTCGTATCCACATCATTTCTTGTGGGCATTACTGAGCTTCTGCCATGGGAAATCATCCCTTTGAAGGATTCTTTAAGAGTGTCATTGCTGGCTGACAGGTTACCTGGTCCATAAAACGCAGACTCATCCAGGGACTGGTTGATAGGACCATAGTTTCTGCAGATATTGGTGAAGTTCATGTGGATGTTGAGGTTCACGATGCCCATGGTCACCAAGGAAGCTGCCATCACAGAGGAGCCAACACAGAGGAAGGTTTTGCTCCCCACGTGGTCTACAAGAAGGGTGGCAGGGATGGTGCCAAT
Source organism: Catagonus wagneri (assembly GCA_004024745.2). NCBI lineage: Eukaryota > Metazoa > Chordata > Mammalia > Artiodactyla > Tayassuidae > Catagonus > Catagonus wagneri. The sequence goes on along the minus strand of PVHT020000077.1, from coordinate 22,211,837 downwards.
GACCTTGACAACCCCAACCCCTGTGGAGGCGAGGCTAGCTGCCTCATTGCTTTGGAAGCCAACAGACTTTAAAACAGTGGATGCATAGAATAATATGTTTGGCTGGCCAGTGATCTGGACAAAAAATACCAGTGTTAAGCCTATCATGATTCGAGTCCTCATGTTGTCCTTTGAACGGAAGAGATCCCAAAAACTGTACTGATATTCATCTTTCAGGGAAGATTTTATCGCGGTGAGTTCCTCCGTTGGATCGGAGATGGCCCTCAACTTTCCGAGAACCTTGCTGGCAGCCTCCTCCTGTCCCTTCATCACCAGAAACCGAGGACTTGGAGGAAGAAAGTACATTGCAATCGCTTGCAAAACTCCCAAGGGAATAACGAGGCCAAACATGTATTTCCAGCCATGGGAAATGTTGGCAAACGCATAATTTGAAACGTAGGCAAAAAGGATGCCAGTGACAATCATCAACTCGTTCAGTGACACGAGGAGGCCTCTTCTGTGTTGGGGAGCAATTTCTGCGATGTAGACACAGGTAGCGATGGAAGAGAGTGAAATGGAGACCCCGATGGCAATGCGTCCCACTATGAGAGCTGCATAAGATAAAGTGACGATCAAGACCAGGCTTCCAGCTCCAAGGAGGCAGGATGACAGGATGATGGCGGCCCTTCTTCCATACCTGTCAATCATGACCCCTCCGACAAGAGAGGCCAGTAAGGCCCCGATGAGGAGGGAGCTCACCACCATCTCCTGCTCGTGGCACGTCAGGGCTAACAAGGTCCTTATCTGCAGGAGAGCCCCAGAGATGAGCCCAAGTTCATATCCCACCAGGAAGCCGCTGACAGCAGCCGTGACAGATGATAGGAGAGTAAACATGCCGCAACCTACGAGCAGAGTGGAAAAACGGGTCAGGTCTGAATCGTGTCCGACGGAGACTTAACCTTGCCTGAGCGCGTTTTGCACAGCAAGGAGTATAAACACGTACGATTAGAGTCAAATAGTACATTCACCCACACGTAATTAGATGAAAAAGGAAAAACCCTTTTTCTTTCATTTTTTGGGGGAGGAGAAAGGTGGGGACATTTAGGAAGTTATTTCCTGCTATTGTGAGTGGGTGTTGGTTTTAGTTGGAAGCAGACACATACAGGAGATGGGCACTGACAGATGAGGAGGACTGAACAAATAAGAGCACAGTTAATTCCTGCCTTGGCGTTGGGTCAGAAATTTGAGAACCCTGGCTTTTTGGGCCCCGCTGTCTACGGCAAACTCTTGAGGGCAGGACAGAGAGGGAAGCGTTCTGGGGGGCCCTACTGTGTATCCTGGGGGAAAACAGAACACAGCCTCCAGGACCCTCCTGTCTCCTGGGCTGTAATGGGCCACCACTGGCTTTTGCCAAAGCACGTGAGGAGGCTGGGGTGTGAGCGCCTTCGCAGAGTCAGGATTGAGTTCAGAAAGAAGGAGAGAGGAGTTCCCGTCGTGGCTCAGTGGTTAATGAATCGACTAAGAACCATGAGGTTGCGGGTTCGATCCCTGGCTTTGCTCAGTGGGTTAAGGATCCGGCGTTGCCGTGAGCTGTGGTGAAGGCTGCAGACGCGGCTCGGATCCCGCGTTGCTGTGGCTGTGGCGAAGGCCGGCGGCTACAGCTCCTGTTAGACCCCCTAGCCTGGGAACCTCCATATGCCGTGGGCGCGGCCCTAGATAAGGCAAAAAAGACAAAAAAAAGAAAGAAAGAAGGAGGGAGAAGTGGGGGCAGGGCAGGGAGCCAACCATAGCCCTCACTCACTCTGTGGAAGCAGGAAGGGGCCTGGGATGTGAGGGAAGAAGAACCAAAGCGACTTTCTAGTGTTTCATTCCTTTGACACTAAAATCTGAGGGAAAATGGCAAAATCTGAACAGTCGTTCATTTTCAGTGGTAGGTATGCAGGTGTTTGCTATATGTTTGTAACTTGTCAAAGCAGAAACAAAACAAAACAAAAAGCCAAGGGAAGAATATCACCGGCAGAGGAAGCTTCAGTTGCCAAGACCTGAGCACGGTGTCAAGTGGGGCACAGCATGACTTTGAGAAGGAGGTAGGACAGGGCAGTCACGAATATGGGTAGGCACAGAGGGGACACTTCATACAGGGCCTGGCAGGTCACAGCAACCACCTTTTTTTTTTTTTTTCCTACTCTCTGTACAGTGGGGTCGATGCCCACTAACCAGTAAGAGGGAAGACACTTCGAGTTTCTTGCTGCTGTCTAGAGCTTAGTTCTTCAAGGGGCAATTCTGGTAGCAGGTGGGGAGTTTGTCGCCTTATTCTTGACAGCAGATGGGGGTGCCAGTTTAGATTTGGGTGTGAGGAGCGGAACTGAGGACAAGCGGACAGATGAAAGAATTCATTTGGAAGTAGAAACAATGACCCTTGCTCAGGAATTGGCGTTGGATGTTCAGGAAGTGGGTCAGAACCCAAGAGGGCTCCCCGGTTTGAGCAGTCGGTTGGGAGATTTTACAGTATTCAGTGCCCTGTGTGCAAAGTTATGTACTACGTAAAGCAGTAGACTGACCTAGGGAAGAGGGCGAAGGGACCTGGCCAGGAGTAGGGGTAAAAGGTAAAAGGAGAAGTGGAAATCAGAAAGTCCACATTACAGAACAGGGTTTTTTTTTTTCTTTTTAGGGCTGCACCCCATAGCACATGGAAGTTCCAAGGCTAAGGGTCGAATCGGAGTTGCAGCTGCAGGCCTATACCACAGCCACAGCAACTCAGGATCCAAGCCACAAGCCACATCTGTGATCTACACCACAGCTCACAGCAACGCCAGATCTGTAACCCACTGAGAGAGGCCAGTGACTGAACCTGCATCCTCATGGATACTAGTCGGGTTCTCAACCCATTGAGCCACAGTGGAAGCTCCATGTCACAGAATATTGGGTAGAGTTCCCTGTGCTAAAGAGCAGGTCCCCATTGACCACCCATTCCGTATACTAGTGTGTGCACATGCCAGTGGATATGTGCATGTGTACAAGTGAATCACTTTGTTGTGCAACAGAGATTATCAAAGCATTGTAAATCAACTATACTTCCATAAAACTAAAAAAAGAAAATCCGCATTAGACTTACTAAAATGTTTTACTAGTTTTACCTGTAAAATGTTCAGATAAAAATGTCAAGTAGGAGACTGAGTATACAGATTTGGAGCTTAGGAGGTAGGTCAAGGCTGGAGATATGTATTTGGGATTCAGCAGCGTGTATTTGGTATTTAAAGCCATGGGATGGGGAGTTCCCATTGTGGCACAGTGGAAGCGAATCCGCCTAGTATCCCTGAGGATGCGGGTTGGATCCCTGGCCTCCCTCAGTGGGTTAAGGACCCTGCATTGCCGTGAGCTGTGGTGTAGGTTGCAGACACGGCTCGGATCTGGCGTTGCCGTGGCTGTGGCATAGGCGCGGAGCCGTAGCTCGGATTCAACCCCTAGCCTGGGAACTTCCATATGCTGAGGGTGCAGCCCTAAAAAAAAAAAAAAAGGAAAGAAAAAAAAAAGGTAAAGCCATGGGATGGATGAAATCACTTAGGCAGATAGAGAGAGAAGAGAAGCCAGGCACCCAGGGACCTAAGGAACACTGGTATTTAGAGGAGGAGACCAAAGCAAAGGAGATGGAGAAGCAGAATGAGATGTGTGTGAAAAGGACTAGAAATGTGTGCTTGGATGCACAGTTATCACAAGCTGAGATCAGGCTGTTCAACTGTGCCCCTGCAGGGGTAGGAGATGTGGTTTAAAAAGGCTTTGCTTTGGTGAAAGGAACAGATCAAATGAAGGTGATCTGCAATCTCTTCCCACCACAAGCACCCAAGGTATTTTACGTCTCTGGGATCCTGGTGGCATATGGAAAATGAGAGACTCAAAAAAATTAAATTGAAAAAGCATCAAATATTTAGATGGAGAAACATACAAATGCAATAATCCACAATGAAATAAAGCTGATGTATAAGCATTGAGAATGAAAAACATTAAACTGAAATTAAATCAGCAATTTATCCAGCTAATCAGAAAACAAATATTTAACACCATCATGCAGAAGGGATTTTCCTAAGTACCAGACGATGTCTATATACACATACAGATCTTTCTCTATATGTATGTCATAATGAAACAAAACAGATATGGCTCTTGCCCCCCAAGAAACTTAATATTCTGGTGGTCTATATTTTCTGTTATTTCTTAGGTACTGTTTTAATTTTCACGTGCAAAATGATTTTAAAATGCTCTCATGCCCTCAGTTTCCACGTATTCTTTTTCTCCTCAACAACAAATTCTTCTACCACTAGGAGAAATGGGTCAAATTCTCTCATGTGGATAAGAATACCGTATTGCTTCGTATCTCTTCTTGTCATCATTTGTTTCATTTATGCTTGAGGTGTTGATTAGAGCCTGTGTTTGGCAACTGGTCTCCAATATTCAAATTAGAGAGATAAGCCACACACTTGGGAGGCAGACTGAGGCACCCAGAAGGAAATTCAGAGGGACACAGGGCAGCATGGGGATACTGAATAGGGGACATGGGGGAGGAGAGGCCAGGGGGCCGTGAGCGGCAGAAGATGGTCTTTGCCACCTCATCCTTCTCCTTCCATTTCCTAGTTTCCCCCTTTTGTTTAATGGGACATAGTGCTTCCCTACAAAAAAGAAAGACTCCTTGAGATACAAGGCTCCCTTCCTTTGATGCTTTATGATCCTACTTTAGAGAAAGTCAAGGCCGTGGGTTAAGGAGGGAATGGAGTAAGGGGAGGTACAAGTCCCAAAGCCAGCTTCTTGTGGTCTGGGGGGGGAATATGTCCTGACAGAAGAGAGGTCTAGATTTGCCTTCTGCTTTCTGGACTTAGCTTCAGACGCCTAATACTTTTATTCAGGGTTCATGAACACTGACAGACTGGGATGTGTGCGAAAGGTCTGGAAACCATCCCGGTTTGTCAATGTCCCTCGTGAGATCCAAAAGCCAGCGTTGAGAATAATTCTTTCGAGATATAGTAAAATTATCTTCATATGAGTTGATTTTCAAAATTCTTTTTCCAAAACTACACAGTTTTAAAAAACTATATCACATTCTCTCCCTTTCTCTCTCTCTCTCTCGTTTGTCTACATAGGCATTTTGCCTTCGAAAGCTTGAAAAGTTGCACTGTGGAGTTCCCACTGTGACACAGTGGGTTAAGGATCCAGGGTTGCTGCAGCTGTGGTATAGGTTGCAGCTTCAGCTTGCATTCAATCCCTGGCCCAGGAATTTCCATATGCTGCGGGTGCAGCCAAAATAAAAGGTTGCACTAGGACATTCTATGACCCTATTCCCACATGGAAGGAAGGAGGATAACGTGGGTTATATGCTATAGAATTAAGCTAAGGCCTTGAATATCTTAATTTTATTTGAGGAATGTGTCTTTCCCATCATATGCTTTAAGGGCTACTGCCCCAAACTAGCTTCCCCACTCATTTCATGACTGCTGCTTATTGCGCTGAGGTCCCATTAAGGTCCTCAAGCCACCCATTCGGGATTTGGAATTCTAATTCAGTGTGGACGGCTAGTCCCTAGGGCTTCCCGTCGTGGTGCAGTGGTTAACGAATCCGACTAGGAACCATGAGGTTGCGGGTTCGATCCCTGGCCTTGCTCAGTGGGTTAACGATCCGGCGTTGCCGTGAGCTGTGGTGTAGGTCGCAGACGCAGCTCGGATCCTGCGTTGCTGTGGCTGTGGCGTAGGCCAGTGGCTACAGCTCCGATTAGACCCCTAGCCTGGGAACCTCCACATGCTGCGGGTGTGGCCCTAAAATGACAAAAGGCCAAAAAAAAAAAAAAAGATTGCATCCTGCGATACCTTAGGTGCTCCTCCGTGGGAAATTTGCCTGGTGCTACTTTGCCATAAAGAAAAAAAAAATGAAGAAAGACATAAAGACTGGAGTCTTTCTTCTATGTCTACTTTTTGATTGATGATGATAGAAGCGAGATGTAATCCCATGGATGCCAGAATGTAGAGATGGCTTTCCTAAGAAATCTGACAGAGCACAGGAGGAAAGAGAGAGGATGTTTGCCCAAATACAAAGGGCAGAGTCTGGGGCAGCCGGGTGAACCGAGGAGAAGCAGCCAGCCCTGCACTGAAGGAGAGAGGAGAGTGAAGAATCATAATTAGAGCCTTTTCAAACAAACAAACATCCAGGGAGTTCCCGTTGTGGCTCAGCAGTAACTAACTCGACTGGTATCCATGAGGACGCAAGTTCAATCTTGGGCCTCGCTCAGGGGGTTAAGGATTGGTGTTGCCCTGAGCTGTGGTGTAGGTTGCAGACGAGACTCGGATCTGGTGTTGCTGTGCCTGTGGTGTAGGCTGGCAGCTACAGCTCCAATTCCACCCCTAGCCTGGGAACTTCCATATGCCACAGATGCGACCCTAAAAAGCCAAAAAAACAAAACAAAACAAAAAAACCCCACAAACCAGTCCTGAAGTCAGTCTGCACTGAAGGTTTGCAATGAAGTTTAGCATTTCCGGCCATTTTACTCCTGGCTTTGCTTCACAGGGGCCCTTCCTTTCCATCTCTGTGTTCTCCAAAGGTGCCATAGGGAACTCTCAGCCTTTTGTGGACAGCTCAGAAGGAGAAACTACCTGGAAAGCTGCATCTGGTACCCACAGGCTGTTGGGTCACCTCTGCCCTCTGGGTCTTGCTGCTTTGTTAGACCCGAAGGGTTCCTTTTGATGCAGTGATGATTCCTTAATAAGACAATAGAGTAGAACTGTTCCCATTGAAAATGTGATCACAACCCGGAGGCTTTATGCAAATGAACACTGAGAACCCACTCCAGGGCACAGCCTCCACCCCTCCGCCTCAGGCTAGGAGGCTGCAGCCGCTGCCACAATAGCTGTATTGTCTGCGGCTGGTGCTCCTACAGCACTAACTGGCCTGCACAGGAAACACTCCATTTTTCACAATATTTGAGTTTCTGCCACTCTCTTCTTTCTTTCTTCCTCATATGCCTCTTATGGTGCAGGTACATAATGGACGCACAATAAATACTTGCTGGCCGACCGACCCCTACAACAGACTGGGAGACGTGGGCACACACAGCTCAACCAAACTGTGAAGGCTTCACACCCTTGAAAGACCCCCTACTTCATGTTTTGCTCAAGAAAAACTTGCAGTGGCCCCCAAATGGCCTTGCATTTGTGCTCTCTCCTCTCTCTGCGCCTTCTTCTTGAAGACATTTAATACCAACCTATCATTCAAGAGTTATCTCAAGTGCCACCTCCTCCACGACGACCACCCTGCTTTGCTGCCTTCTGCTCCCCAACCCCCAGGCCCTCTGTGCTTCTGAGTGTACAGAATGCGTGTTTTCTGATCTATGAAGGCAATACTATTGTCACACGTTTATTTACCTCTTTGTTCTCTTCTTACACTGGAAAACTTTGAAAGCAAGAACTCGGCTTTCCTTACACCTGTGTTCTCACCTCTAGTCTTTGGCACAAGGTCAGTGCCCAATTCATGTTTGTTGAGCGAATGAATAAATGAATGAATGACATCGGCGCTGCAAATGCCGATCCTCATCCTCCCTTCCCCACAACTGGTCAACAGACATAAGGTTAATACCTAGTATTACTTAAGGATTAACACCTGGGACTTTATGTTCACATAAATGCTTAGCCGGTGAACAGCATGATATTAGCATTTCTGTTGCGCTTTTGGTACTCTTGTTAGTTAATATAGTACCTGATTTTATTTTATGTTTTAATTTTAGGGCTGCATCTAGGGCAAATGGAAGTTCCCAGGCTAGGGGTTGAACTGGAACTGCAGCTGCTGGCCTAATCACAGCCACAGCAACTCAGGATCTGAGCCACATCTGTGACCTAACCCATAGCTTGGGGCAACGCTGGATCCTTAACTCACTGAGGAGGCCAGGGATCAAACCAACATCCTTACAGTCACAATGAGAACTCCCACCCCTGACTCTTTTTGGAAAAATGCCTGGACTCTCCAAGACTTGTTCGTCTCTTCCTGCTCTTCTCCCTCAGGGCACCTCTGGCCTCTTTCCTTCAGGGCTTAAGAAAACCTCATTCATCTTTGCAGATCCAGCTCAAATATCCCTGCTTCTCCACCGCCTTCCACACTCTCTGTGGTTAGGGTCAATCTCTCTTCTCTCTCCTACCTTTGCGTCCAGGGCCTCACAACATCCTGGATTAGTCTGGCTCCTGCCTTATATTGGGAGCCCGTGGAGAGCAGGTGTATCTGTGGGGCCCTCTGGGGCCTGATGCCAGAACTCAGCAGAGGCTACTGGATACCCAGGAAGGAGAGGGCTGGCTGAATCAGAAAGCTTCCTTGCCCGGAGAGTGGCATTTCCAATAGCTGTCAAAGGCCCTAGATGCTGCCTCTTGCCTTTGGACCCCGTGTGATACTCCCTGTGGTGGCTGATCTTGGGCACTAGCCTTTACCTATCCACTCTCCCCCGCCGCCACCTCTCCCCTGCTGCCCTGCACCCCAATCCTCTCTTTAATAGGCAATGAAACTCAGACCAACAGAAAACCTGGCCTCCCTCCAGCTTCCTTTGTTTGAGCTAAAGGACAAAAGATAGGGACTTTGCCTTCTCTCCTTTTGAGTTTTCCAAAACCAGGGAGTACTTTCAGACACATTCTCCAGAAACGAAGTTTCTCCCAATTCTCTCGACTGGAGAGGTGTAAAGAGGCGGTACGGTTTATGCACACATAAGAGCACCCCCCACATTTCACTATGTTAACTCTCCTTTTCTGCTTAATCACTTGTAGGACTTTCATTCTTCTTTTCTTCCATTTTTCCTTCAATTAGAAATTTTTACCAGGACAAATCTGAGTACCCGTTTCCTCTAGATTTTTTTTTTTTTTTTTTTTTTGCTATTGGTTGAGTTCTACTCAGAAAAGATATCCTCTGGGAGTTCCCATTGTGGCTCAGTGGTGATGAACCTGACTAGTATCCATGAGGATGTGGGTTCAATCCCTGGCCCCCTCAGTGGGTTAAGGATCAGTGCTACCATGGGCCACAGTGTTGGTCACAGACATGGCTCAATCTGACATGGTTGTGACTGTGGCACAGGGTGGCAGCTGCAGCTCTGATTCAACCCCTAGGCCGGAAACTTCCACATGTCGTAGGAGTAGCCCTAAAAAAACAAAAAAATAAAAAAACATTAAAAAAAAGAAAAGATAACCTCTAGTACTTTGGATATTTTCCCCCCTCTCCATTTGTTTTAGAATAATTATTGGTATGTTAGTTATTTATATTCATTTCCTCTCTCATCTCTATATTCTTGTCCTTTTATGCATATCACGTAATAGCTTCTCTTATCCTCCATATCACAAATCTCAGATAATAATTCTGCTCTTACAGTTTTAGACTCTCAGACTGTACACATCTCATAGTAGGGCTATTTGCATCTCTGATATCAGCTAGTTTCATCTTCACCACAGTTTAATCTTTTTTTTTTGTCTTTTTGCCTTTATCTAGAGCCGCACCTGTGGCATATGGAGGTTCCCAGGCTAGGGGTCTAACAGGAGCTGTAGCTGCCAGCCTTCACCACAGCCACAGCAATGTGGGATCCGAGCCGCGTCTGCAACCTACACCACAGCTCACGGCAACGCCAGATCCTTAACCCACTGAGCAAGGCCAGGGATCGAACCCGCAACCTCATGGTTCCTAGTCAGATTCACTAACCACTGAACCACAACGGGAACTCTTACCACAGTTTAATCTTATCACCAGGTATTTACCTGCATGGCTTTTTTCAGAGTGAGTCCATTGAAAAAAAAATTACGGAGAATGGAAATCAGATGCCATCCAAAACACATTTGTTTCCTGCAAAGAGAATTTGCTTTTTTGGTCTGTGCCCATAGCATGCGGAAAGCCCCAGGCCAGGGATCGAACCCATGCCACAGCAGCGACCTGAACCACTGCAGTAACAACGCCAGATCCTTAACCCTCTGAGCCACTAGAGAATTACAAGAGAAATCTTAAAATGGATGCTTTGACTTTGTATCTTAAATATACTTGACAATAACCAGATTGCTGTCTTCTCTTTACCTAGCTCCCCAAATCAGTTATATTTTTGACTGCAAGACACCAAAAACTTGAAAAACAAGGGCATTTTCTGTTTAATTCATGAGAAGACCACGTTGAGTTAGCTATCTCTGAGGATTCACCCTCTATCTATCCTTCTGTTCCTGCCTCCTCAGAGGCTTGGTTTTGTCCCTAGTTTGTCACCATATGTGCAAGGTGGCTGTCGCAGCTCCAGGCATTAGATGCTCTCACAACCAGATTCAAAGGCAGGAGACAATGGAAGAAGGCCTAGGGCAAGGATTTATCCCCATATGACTCTCTTCTTTTATCAGGGGGGAACTTTCCAGAAACATCTTGGAAAATGTTTGGTTTGGGAACACCCTACCCCAAAGCACCTTGGCATATTGACTATTTTAAGCTGAAGGAGTTTGAGCAAACGCCAGACATAGGAAGGTTCCTTCCAGCAGTTTCCCCTGCCCTTCCCTGCTAAAGCAGACAGGTCGTAACACCCTCACGTGAGAGGCGCTCTCTGCTGTGCCCAGAGGAAAGGAACATCCTTATCTCGGAAGACAAAGGGATGCCAAGAAGAATTTGAATAGTCTTGTGAAGTTTCCCCCTAGTTTATTAAACTCACCTCAGACCTTTTTTTCCTTTGTGTTTGTCTCTTTAGGGCCACACCTGCGGCATATGGAGGTTCCCAGGCTAGGGGTCGAATCGGAGCTGTAGCTGCTGGCCTACACCACAGCTCACAGCAACGCCGGATCCTTAACACACTTAGCAAGGCCAGGGATCGAACCCTCGTCCTCGTGGATGCTAGTTGGGTTTGTTCACCGCTGAGCCATGGCAGGACTTCTTGACCTATCACATTGTACATGCCTGTACACTCTTCACCAAATCTAGCACAAATATTCAGGCTTAGTCATTTCTTTAGGTCTTTATTTCCTTATGGAGGTTTCCATGTCACAGAAAACAAATAAATATGGATGCTTTTCTGTTCATCTGTCTTTGCCAGTTTAATTTTCAGACTCAGCCACAGACCCTAAAAAGGTGGAGGAAAACTATTTTCCTCCCACACGAAGACCCACTCTAAACATCTCGTTGACAGGAACCAGTGAGTTGCATAGTCAGACTCGGCTGCAAGAGATACTGAGAGGTGAATATATGAATCTTCTAGCTCCCCAGACAGGAAAGGCAAAAAAATCAGGAAGGAGTTGGAACAGCTATTGGGTTTTCAGTGTCTGACACGCCTTATTCTAGCCACCCAGTTGCAGATGGAAACTCTTTTAATTAGACCTGGAGGAGCAGTTGACATGCACAGCTAGCCGAATTTCTGATGTCTGGACGTTATTTTTTTTGGTGTGGTCCCACTGGACTGAAAAAGGATTTTTTTTTTTTTTTGCTTCCACTTTTTGGTTCTCTGACTATGAACAAGTGATGTCATTCCTGCAGTGTTTAAAACGGTCTGTAGTTTTTTGCTTGTCAAAAACAGTACATGCAAAAATGCAACTTCTAGAACGTACCATTCCAGTGGCCCATCTGTGCTTTGTCTCTTCTTAACACTGATTTCATATTCTAGAATGCAAAAGTCATCTCTTTCCTGTCTAGCCCAGAGCTGATGAGATCTTGAAAACTATAGTCCCTAAGAGATAGAGAGGAGTGACGGTGACAGGACAGGGTGGGAAGAAATGGATTACTGAGTAAAAGCTTCTGACTCTCCAAAAAAGTAGCTCCGAGGGGGTGTGTGGATCACAGAGCTTCCCTAACGAGAGAAGGTTTTAACACGTGATTTAAAGTGTTGATTTAAAGTGTTGTGCTAATTTCTGCCGTACAGCAAAGTGATCCAGATATATATATATATATATCCTACATATATATATATATCCTAATGAAAGAATGTCCATCAACCAAAAGATGACATAGCTGGAGCTATTTTTGTTGAAATATTAAAATAAGGATGATTCCAAAGAGCTAGTGCATGGCTAGAGCCATGCAGTTGGGGTTTTCCAAGACTCCCTAATCCTGTCACCATTATCATTGTTTTCAGAGATCCAAAAAAAATTTTTTTTTCTCTTTTTATGGCCACACCTGCAACATATAGAAATTTCTGGGCTAGGAGTGGAATCTGAGTTTCAACTGCAGGCCCAAGCCACAGCCACAGTCACAGCAAGGCCAGATCTGAGCCTCATATACAGCCTACACTGCAGCTTGTAGCAAAGCTGGATCCTTAACCCACTGAGTGAGGCCAGGGTTCGAACCCACACCCTCACGGATACTAGTCTGGTTCTTAACCTGCTGAGCCACAGTGGAAACTCCAGGAAGCAAAATTTTGAAACAGTCTCTTACTGATAGCAAAGGAAGTGAAATGATACCTTGTTTCCAGCATAACAGCTATGACTTTTCATAAACTGTTGAATTCCTTTGTTTCTGGCAATACCTACATAATTGGGCTTACATGAAAAATTCTCCCTGTGATTTTGCCTTAAGTTTTTCACAGCTTTTTTTTTTTCCCCCAATAGAAATGGAACATTCATTAGCTTTGGGATGTTCTCTCGTGATATAAACTGATCCTAATTACATTTCCCCCCTGCCTGTTCTTAAAAGGCCTTGCACCTCTGAGGCTGAGATGCCATTTCTGAATAAGCATTGTATGTGACTTCCGATTCCAGCTTCCGCAAAGGGTGGAAACAGGTTCATGCAGGAACAGTACATTTAAAAAATAAATAATATAAATAAAATGATATGGACATAGCTAACAGCCCTAGAGCTTGACAATGCCAGGCAGACCTGAGTCATGAACGTTTTTGAGAAACAATTATTTCCAAGAGAAGCACGATTTAACAATTTCAAGGTAAATAACACTTGATTTACTTAAGGAAAAAAAAATACTCCTATAAGTCAAACAAAGGACCGCATTTTTCTCCCTGGCGTTTTGGCAGAACAGTATCAAGTGAGTCATTGTTCAAAAAGAATGAAAGCTCTGAAAATGAGAAAATGTGAGAAATTATTTTTAGCCTTATTACTACTGTCTAAATTGTATAGAAAAACCAGTATGTCCTTGAGGCATGGTCATTTAGCAAATGCTTGAATGAATGTGCTATGACATGGGAAGAGAAGTGGTAGCAAAGAACAACAACAACAACAAAACCCAAAAAACAAACAAACAAGCCAAAAAAGACCTCAAAATAGAAAAAAAACTCATGTGAATTTATGATTTACTATAAAGGGAATATGCTTGGTTTGGTGTTTTGGCTGGGAAATACTTAGGGGGGATTTCAGGTTCTTGCCTTTAACTGAGATTGGGAACCTTTTGAGGGAAGATGAGATGGGCAGTTATCCTCATTGGTATTTGGTCCAGAGCCCCTTGGGAAGAAGCTCATTCCAACTTTTTTTCTCACCACCATGACTTGGTGTACTGATATGTGGCTTTCATTGCCTGTTTTATTCACTAAATCATCCTCTTGGGGAAGACTGTTCATGAGAAAAACATTGAATCAGGGGGTCCCAACTCCATTCAATTTAAGAACTGAAGTAAACCCGAACTCCTGCCATGGCTCAGTGGATTAAGAACCCAGCTGGTATCCACGAGGATGCTGGTTCTATCCCTGGCCTCGCTCGGTGGAGTGAGGATCCAGCATTGCCCTGAGCTGTGGTATAGGCCGCAGACACGTCTCGGATCTGGCATTGCTGTGGCTGTGGTGTAGGCTGGCAGCTGTAGCTTCGATTTGACCCCTAGAAATTTCATATGCCAGGTGCAGCCCTAAAAAGCAAAAAAAAAAAAAAATTGCAGAAAACCAGTTCTTGCTCATATAATCTGAATAAACAGCTGCTTCAAACCCTTAAAAACCCAAGCTAATGCCACACCAGTGGAGGCCTAGCTGGAGCTCACAGAACTTTTTGAACTCTAAGGATAAATATACTTCAGTACCATCTAGTGAGACGATGCTACCTATAAAAACTGATTCAAGAACTAAACTTTTTTTTTTTGGCAGCACACACAGCACATATAAGTTCACTGGGCAAGGACTGAACCTTCGACGCGGCAGTAACAACGGTGCTAGATCCTTAACCTGCTGAGCTACCAGAGGGCTCCAAGATCTAAATATTCTTGACTGGAAAATACCATCCCACACACCTACAGCAGTTAAAAACAACACTTTAAAACGGGCTGATTCAACTTTGATACATAGTTGTCAAACGGAGTTTTCCACAGGCAGGTCCAGGATGGACTTGTTGCATTTTGAATTCTGTTTTCACCAGCTATTACCAGGTCTAGACCGCTCAAAAGTACTCCCTTGTGAATATATAAAGAACATACCTGAAAGCCGCAGGTCCTTCCTATCAGCTTCCACCAGACTTGTTGCTAAGAACACCACCACCTCCGGTCCTGCCGGCAATCTCCCCAGACAGAGGGGTAATGTTGCAAATATTTAGCAACTGCACAGAGGCAGGGACCTATCAGAGCAGACCTTGGCTGCGAAACCTGTTCAGGCATGCTGGTGTTTGCTGGCTAATTTCGGGCCCTCAGGGTCGGTAGTGGCTCCTTTGGCCTTGGCCTTATTTGTCAGGCTCTCACTGATGCAGTTTTGCTACTGCTGGAGCAGCCTATACAAATTTGTTTGTGACAGATGCCCTCCCTAGGTGATGTGACCTTAGAAGGGGAAAGAGCCTTGCTACGTGAGCCAAACACCACCTAGAGTTGGTGGGGAATTAGCTCCCGCCATATTTGTTTGGGGCCTTCTCCCTTCCCAGGTCCCAGAAAAGCCATTTGTCCAGGCCTCACTGTCACAAAGTGCCTCAAACGTAGACTCTTCACATGCTTTCCAAGTGAGGTTAAGTGTGTACCCCCCCAGAGCTAAGCTGATTGAAGAAAAAGGGGAGATGGTTACTTTTAAATCTGGTCTTATTTCCAGACCCAAGAGTCTAAAATCCTTTACAAATTCAAATGTCTATAAATTCCTCCATCATTTCCTTGGAAACATCAAACTGCACACCATTTTTTTTTTTTTTTTTTTTTTTGCTATGTAATTGCCCTTAACTTGTTAAGTACACATGCTTTTAAAAACACAATTTTTTGTCAAGGCTCTTGTCACTTTTTCTTTTGATACTTACATACTGTATAGATTTTACTAAAACTTTTTTCTCTGCTTTTTCTATTGAAGTATAGTGCATTTACAATATTATATTAGTTTCATGTGTCACTTTTTAGTGGTTGGAAAGCCTGGAAAATGGGAATGGCCAAAGCCGGGGTCTTCCCAAAATGATTGCTCTGCTGTTCTCACAGCTAAAGCTCTGCCCTCAGGGCAGGCTGCTCAGTCTGACCTTCTCTTCCCTGGTGACAGGTCTGTTTTCCGAAGTCTCCTCAGTCTGTCTTACAAGTAGATTTCCCCTTGATCTGCCTGAGGAAGTCTGAGAAGGCCAGGGCTGGAGTTTCTGCCCCCAGAAAAGAGGTTGCTTAACACCGGGTCTGAGTGGCTAACGAACAAGTCTGTGCATGTGGCTGGCCCTAAATAAAACATAAATATATGGAGTTCCTGTCGTGTCGCAGCAGGTTAAGGACCCAACTAGTATCCATGAGGATATGGGTTCAATCCCTGGCCTCGCTCAGTGGGTTAAGGATCTGGTGTTGCTGTGAGCTGTGGTGCAGGTCGCAGACGTGGCTCGGCTGTGGCATTGCTGTGGCTGTGGTGTAGGCCTGCCGCTGCAACTCTGATTCGATCCCCACTGGGAACTTCCATACACTGCAAGTAGGGCCCTAAAAAGAAAAAAGAAAAAAAAAGGCCAGGCCTGACTGAATTCAAGAGGACCCAGTTTAAGCCAAACCTGAGAGCCCAAGGCTCACAGTAGCAGCACAGTAAGTATGCTCTAACCTCAGAAACAGCCTACATAACCACAGTGGTGATGGGCCTGAGGTTTGCTCATGTGATCCCAACCCAGGAGCCCGCTCAGGACCTCAAAAGATGGGGAGGGAGCAAGGAAGCAGCCAAGTGGAAGGTCCTTCTTTTTCTGTCTCCCTTCCTTCTGCTAAAATGGCGTCACATTTACCCGTTTTAGGTACTGACCACTGATAGGTCCCCAGGAGAATGGAAGAAGCCCCTCTCCCTTGGAATGTGGCCCTTCGAGTTGGACAGCAGGAAACATGGACAGCAGGGAACAATGTCCTACGGGAAAGAGCTGCCTACAAAGGTTAACCACCTGTAAAGATCAACTGCCCTCTGTACGTCAATTCCTGTTGCTGCACTTACCTGGTCATGAGACTCCGACCCCAGCAACCTTCTCACATGGGGTAATTCCCCCATAATTACCCCCATCACAATCACTGAAGTTGTGGGACTCGACCCTCCAACCCTTCCCCCAAATTGTATAACCTTCCTTTCATCGTTCTTGCCACAAATTCCCACCATAAACCCCTCACCGCAGGTTCCCACCTACATAAAACTAACTTATCGAAGTCGGGGCTGATACTATCTTGAGCTCAGCCCATCTCTCTCAGATGCCGCAGCAAATTTCTTCCTATACCCATTTGGCCTCGAGTTCCTCCTTCAGCGAACCTAACAACCACCTACTCAGCTTCCACTCATAAAAAGGAGTTCACATCTTTCAACATATTTGAGAAGACCTGCCTTAGGGTATTCACCTGATAGCCCAAATATGCATTTCTTTTTTCTTTTTTGCTTTTTTTAGGTCTGCACCTATGGCATATGGAAGTTCCCAAGCTAAGGGCTGAATTGGAGCTGCAGCTGTGGGCCTATGCCATAGCCACAGCCGCACCAGATCCGAGCTGCATCTGCAACCTATGATGCAGCTTGCAGCAATGCTGGATCCTTAACCCAGTGAGTGAGGCCAGGGATCAAATTGTATCCTCATGGATATTAGTCGGGTTCTTAATCTGCTGAGCCACATCGGGAACTCCCCTGGTGTGAATTTCTTAATTGCTAGACTGTGGCATCTTGGGTTTAGAAGGGTCTTAGAGGGGATATAGTGCAGCCCTTTCAGCTGTGTCAACGAGTCCAGTTCCGGTGATCCGTGTGCCAGTGTATTTGGCAGCTGGATCTGCACTGCAGAGAACCTGCACTCATACATTGAATATTGTTCTTGGTTTCTGACCTCTTGAGGAGACCTGCGAGGAAAAAGCAGCTCTGCTGGGGTAATGAGGGACTTAAGGAAGCTTTGCTCCTAGCCAGTTGTTTGAACCATGAATAGGAAGAGCCTGGGAGGGAGTTCCCATCATGGCTCAGTGCAAACGCACCTGATCAGTATCCATGAGGATGTGGGTCCAATCCCTGGCCTCAATCAGTGGGTTGGGGATCTGGCATTGCTGTGGCTGCAGCTCTGATTCGACTTGTAGTCAGGGAACTTCCATATGCCAAGGGTGTGGCCCTAAAAAGGTTAAAAAGAAGAAGAAGGAGAAGGAGGAGAAGGGGGAGAAGGAGGAGAAGGAGAAGGAGGAGAAGAAAGAAAGGAAGAGGAAGAAGAAGAAAGAAGAAGGAGGAGGAGGAGGAGGAGGAGATCACGTTGGGTCACACGAGAGTCAGCTCTGATCAGCCATTGCGTGAACCTGGGCCAGACACATCTTCTGGACTCCTTGTGAGAGATGGCCCAGCTACCCATGTTTCTTACCTCACCTATATGTGTTGTTAGTTCTAGGTACCAGGAGTTCTGAACTCAGCCCTGCCCTGTAAAGTCAGTTATAATGTGTTTATGAACACTGAAAGGTAGACTAAAAATGTATCCACTTTGAGTTATAACTTCTTGAAAATAAATTTAAATTCATTAGCTTCTAGCCATTGGATTTACAAAGCCTTGTTTCCCGTTTAGAGGGGTTGGCCAAGGAAGACCTGCCAACACTTTTCATTACACACGATAGCATTAAGGGGGCGCAATTACAGGGCTTAGCGTTTTTGTTTTGTTTCATTTTTCAGTATCTCAAATGACATAATTACCTTCTCCTGGATTGTATAATTAATTCCTCTTTGTATTTAAGGGTTTTTTTTTTTTTGCCTTTATGTAGAGCCGCACCCGTGGCATATGGAGGTTCCCAGGCTAGGGGTCTAACAGGAGCTGTAGCCGCCGGCCTACGCCACAGCCACAGCAACGTGGGATCCGAGCCGCATCTGCAAACTACACCACAGCTCACGGCAACGCCGGATCCTTAACCCACTGAGCAAGGCCAGGGATCGAACCCGCAACCTCATGGTTCTTAGTCGGATTCGTTAACCACTGAGCCACGAAGGGAACTCCTGTACTTAAGTTTTTTCATCTAGGAATCTAGAACAACTCGCTACTTTCAAATGCAGGAGTAGTAGGATAATTATTAAGCATATTTTACATACTTGGAATTTGCTGGATGCAACTACAGAAGTTTAAAATATAAAAATTTGGTAGGAATATTTGTCAAATATTTCATTAAACCTCCAGCAACTTTGTGAATCAGACTGAAACAAAACCCCAAAAGCAGAGGTGAAGTAACTTGTCAAAACAATAGAGCAAGTCTGAACTACATGTTCATTATAATTTATCTGTATAATTGCCTTTGGGTATCAAGAATGTTTAAGACAATTTGGGAAAGTTTACAAAAGTAATAACACAACATTTCCATTTGTCTAAATATATACTACACATAGCCTATATCAAAGCTGTATTCACTTAGGATTTAAGAAAAAGATTTAAGTTACCTCTTCTACATAATAAAAGTTTATTTAAAAATTAAAAATTTTGGATTTCCTTGTGACACAGTGGGTCAGGGATCCAGTGTTGTCACTGCAATGGATCCAGTCACTGCTGTGGTGCCCATTTGATCCCTGGCCTGGGAACTTCCAAATGCCACAGGTGCAACCATAAAAATAAAAATGACATATAAAAGATAATTATGGTATTTATTCATTTATTTATTTCCAACAACATAAAGAGTTGCACTTTAAATTAAATTTTGTGTGTGTATTCAAACTTTACAAGCACACATACATCTTCCCTTCCTTTGGGATTACTGTGAATTTGGGCAATTTAACCTATTAAGAGTATTATACTTTCGGAGTTCCCTTTGTGGCTCAGTGGTTAATGAATCCGACTAAGAACCATGAGGTTGCGGGTTCGATCCCTGGCCTTGTTCAGTGGGTTAAGGATCTGGCGTTGCCGTAGGCTGTGGTGTAGGTTGCAGACGCGGCTCAGATCCCACATTGCTGTGGCTGTGGCGAAGGCCGGCGGCTACAGCTCCTGTTAGACCCCTAGGCTGGGAACCTCCATATGCCGCGGGTGCGGCTCTAGATAAAAGGCAAAAAGGCCAAAAAAAAAAAAAAAAGAGTACTGTACTTTCAAAGCCATATCAAGACTGCATAGTCCATTTTTAATTGTTACTGTCGAGGCCCCTACAGGACAAAGTTTCTTTCATCTTCTTTGCGATATTTATCATTGACTCTATATAGCTACCCCCCTCCTTTTTTCTTTTTAAGGCTGCACCTGCAGCATATGGAAGTCCCAAGCTAGGGGTTGATTCGGAGCTGCAGCCATTAGCCTGCACCACAGCCACAGCAACGGGAGATCTGAGCTGCATCTGCGACCTACGCCACAGCTTATGGCAACACCAGATCCTTAACCTTCTGAGTGAGGCCAGGGATCGAACCTGCATCCTCACGGATGTGGTTGGGTTTTTCACCCACTGAGCCACAACAGGAACTTGCTAACCTCAGCTCGCCCTACAACTCGATCCTGTTGGAATTCAGAGAGAAGAACTTGGCCACTCTTTCTCTTTACCTCCAGTACCAGTTGCCTTTGTCTGCTCTTAGACTTAGGAGCCAAAGATTGCACTTAAAGAGGGGGGCAAAGAAGAGAGGGCTGGGCCCTACAGAAAGGTGGCCCTAGATGTTGATTATTGACTGGAAGGAGGGAAGCAAAGGAAAGTTGCGGGGGATGGCCCACAGGAGAGGAGGGGCAGCTCCGTGCCTCTCTGACAGGGGTTGTGGAATCAATTCCAAGATCAGACAAACCCACGATGTAAACACAAGTATACAGATCCATCCCAAGTTGAAAGATAAATCCCTTTTGTATCGTTTAGTGTTTTGGACCATTCATGAAATTCCAGTATACGGCCTGGGACTGTATTACTGGTTACAGAGAGCAGAGCTGAGGGAGGCAGTGGAAAGGGGGCATTATCTGTGTTTGATTTCATTTCATGTTATGATTAGATTCTATCTCTTTGATTACGAACTAACTGACCAGGAAGAGGCGACTAAAAGCGTGCAGTGTGTCTGTGCAAATTGTAAATGTGCAAGCCAAGAAAGGCATTGGGTTTAACAAAGAGAACAAATGAATTAAAACTTTTCCAAATTTCACCTCTGGAAGGAAGAGTATGACATAAACCTCAGTCTGAAAGTCCAGTTTTAAAGAAAGCAGGTGCAGTGAAGCAGAGATCTTAGGCTGTAAATAATTCTCACATTCATTACAAACAGATGCTGGGAACTTAAGAAAGTTGTGCTTAATGATTATGTAACTAATAATTTTATGAAGCCTCCTTAAAATGCTGTTTTTTTTTAAATGGTGGTTATAATGCCCAGTTGTTACAGACTATCTGTTTGCGACAATAAATGAAAAAGTGTGTGTATGTGTACCTGGGTGCATTTACACGTGCAATTCTCTTGCCAATCGGTTTCTCCAAATGAAAAAGATTTATACATCATGTGGACAGAACCGAGGATGAGACCCAGCTGCTGAGTGGCGGGACTTCAATTCTCACGTTAGAGCTCCTTGTCATTCCTCCCACCAGATCTTACACCCTTTTCTCCAGGCACCTAGCAGGCTCACGTGTACATACACGTATACACACACTCACACGCACACGCACACGCAGAGTGAGACACTCATCAAGCTCGTCCCTGTCGCGGTCACCGGCGCCTGGCTGCCTCGCTTTACCTCTCGCCCAGGGGAGATGCCGGCCGCCGCTGGCTCTGTCGCTGCCATCAGTCTCGGCTGCTCGCCCCTTCGGTTTCAGCAGACTGGGGCCCTCTGCGTTTTCAACAGGTACCATGGTCACGTAGAAGTTACAGCCGTTCCCTCGGCAGCAAACCACCCCGACTTCCCCCACCGACAGAAGCAGTCACTTTCCCCATGCCCATGGTCGCATGCTAAAGAAAGGTGAAAAAAAAAAAAAAAAAAACTTCGGGCAAAGCCAATGTGATTTGTGACCAACTTTGTTTCTATTTCCGAAAGCTTTGCCCTTTTCGGTGACACAGGCTGTTGCTATTCCAAGCAGCCTATCACAGGCAGTGGGAGGGCCGAACCTCTGAGGATTGTTTTTGCCTTCAGATGCAGAGTTGGAAGCAGAGGGTTTCCAGGCTTGGGAACTGCAGCTCTGACAGCGTTTGGCCACTAGCTGGGGGGGTAGGTTAGCTCTTGTATTCCTGCACCTTTGAAAAGAGGCAGAGAAAAGAAACAGGCAGGTTCCAACCGCAGGCTCAGAGTGAGGGCCCAGGAGACTCCCAGATGGTATTAGTTAATCTTGCAGAGGCAGGAACAGTTTCTGCAAAGACATTGCAGAAGGAAAAGTGTGTCAGTTTTTCAGCAAGACTGTTAATGCCCAGAGAGTCGTGGCACTTCTGACACTTGGCAGCTTCAACAAAGCATGAATCATCTTCTTTGTTTCGACCTGATTTTGCCCTAAGTGAATGCCATGTTCGCGCTCTCTCTCTCCAAGACCTGTCAGATAATCAAGGCCTGAGACCAAGAGTACGGAAACTCAGAATGTACAGATTCTTGGGGCTTTTTGTACCCTGGTGTTACTGCAAAGTAATCCAGTTTATTTATGCATAGTTGTCTTGAACTCTGAGTCTTCTGTTCCGCTGTGTGATAGCCTTCTGGTAGGAGGAGGAGGGTATTTTCCACCTCAGAGAGACTGGACTAAATGGGCCATTGTGTGGGTGTGGCGTCATCCAATCGGAAACAAAATCAGGGCTGGAGAAGAAGGATATTCCCCCCCCCCGCGCCCCACGCGCACCCCAATTTATTCGTATATTTATAGAAAAGTCCTTATAGAGTTATGACATTTTACCTTCAGTTATATATTTAGCAAACCGTATTTATTGAAAAAATTGAGAGGAGAAATTGGGATCCTTTTAGAAAAGCTTTAAGAGTGAAAATCAAAATTTACGGAGCACTAGTTATGTGCCAGAAATCATGCTAAGGGCATTAACTCAAATGATGCTTTTGAAAATAAAAACAAAACCCAAACAAAATGACAACTTGCGAGGCAGTTACCCATGTTACAGAGCAAAACATAGAGGCTAAGTGACTTGCCTCCAACATCACAGCTAGTCAGTCAGGGAGCTGAGGCCAGGAAGCCACGTGGTCTAATGCGGTAACTCTCCTGTAGCCCAGCTCTCCCAGCCGTGGCCTTCTCTGATTTTCTGTTTCCTTCCCTGCCAGCCCTTCTTGACCTAAAGAAGATGCCATGAAATACAGTTTTGGGTCCTAGTTATTCCTCTGGACAGAGAAACGAGCTTGTGCTAGTCTAGGCAGAAGGCGAACCAGGCAGAACTCACTTCCCGAATTTTGGCTGGATCCTAACACAGCTCGTAATTAACTTGTCATTTGTACATTTCCTTGGCTCATCATTAGATATTTCTGTACCTTTCTTATCCTTCAGTAATCAAATAGCAAATGGAAACAAATCTGAACAATTCAACTAGTATTTATGATACACCTGTCATGTGTTTACAGCTTGTGCTGGAAAACAGAGGTTCTCTCTCTCTCTCTCCTTTTTTTTTTGCTTCTTAGGGCCACGCCTGCAGCATATGGAAGTTCCCAGGCTAGGGGTCAAAGGGGCGCTTTAGCCGCCAGCCTACACCACAGTCACAGCAATGCTAGATCCAAGCCTTGTCTGTGACCTACATCGCAGCTCACGGCAACGCTGGATCCTTAACCGACTGAGCGAGTCCTCATGGATTCTAGCTGAGTTTGTTTCTGCTGAGCCACAACAGGAGCTCTGGTAAATGGAAGTTCTTCAAGCATCGCCCAGCCCCTTTCTGATTACATACAAGGTGAGTGAAATCCAACAGATCAACTTGTCCCCACTAAAGAATGTGGGGTGCAATGACGCTTTGGTTTTTATTTGTTCCCAGGGTGTGTTATCATTGTAGGAGCAACAGTTTTATCGGTAAGACACACTCATTTCTCCTGAGCTCTCTGTATGCTCTTGGCTTCTTTCAGGGACCTCTATGGGGGGGCCATGTTCTTCCCATGAATCTGTTGTATAAGTGTTTTGTTTAATGATCTCAGACCCTGCGTCTCTAGCAGCTTCTTGGCACCATAGACGTGTTGGGGTATTTGCTGTAGTCTTTGACCAGACTGAAGATAAACCTAATCCCAGAATTCCTTACTGTGGTGAAGAACCAGTCAGCTATTCGCACATTGCTTTCTGTAGCGAACCATACAGAAACTCCTAGGGCATAAACCAGAGAGAAATCTGAAAGAATAAGCACACAGCGTGACTGACTACATGGCTCCCGGTTCACCTAATTCTGCCCTCAGTCCATTTTTGATGTGATGTGCGCCACTGGCTCTCCCATTCTCTCTGGTCAGTGCTCCTTTACTGTCTTAACGCGTGGAAAAGTTAAGGAGAAAAATTCTTTTCATCCAGGGTAGAAAGAGATATTCTCCCACCTGAATTTCCTGGAAAACCCTGTACTTCTTCACAGTATTTTGCACACTTATAATGTTGCAGTTTTATTATATTTACACTCCAATTGATTTGTTTCAATTTGCCTTTTCTCCTGGATAGCAAGCAGCACAAGAGAGTGGACCCTGTCTGTTGAGTTCATTTTGGCATTCCAAGTGCTGGACCCAGAGTGAATACTCAGTTAATATTTGCTGACTACCAGCTAACAGACTGATCCTGTTCATCCAGTTTACTTTTTTTTTATTTTTATTTTTTGGCTTTTTAGGGCCGCGCCCATGGCGCATATGGAAGTTCCCAGGCTAGAGGTTAAACTGGAGCTGCAGCTGCCAGCCTACGACACAGCCACAGTAACTCTAAGCTGCATCTGCGACCTACACCACATCTCACGGCAACGCTGGATCCTTAACCCACTGAGCGAGGCCGGGGATTGAACCTGAGTCCTCATGGATACTAGCTGGGTTCGTTACCACTGAGTCACAATGGAAACTGCCAATCCAGCTAACTTTAGCCTGACTAGAATGTAAGCTCCATGAGGGCAGACACCTGTGTCTGTCCCAGGTACTAGTCCATCTCTGTGTACCCAGCTCCTAGCACAGTGCCAGGCATGCAGCAAACTCTCCGTAAATAAGTGTCAATTAAACGAGGCTCACAAATGGAGAGTGAGCTGGATAACTATGTAGTTTTTTTTTTTTAAACTCATTTGATGATTGTCTATAACACTCTGTCCTTTCTCTCTCCTTTCTGTTACTCTCTTTAGAGCAAGTGGCGCCGCAGGCTGTCCCCTCCTTAAGGAGTCTGAGCCACTACTGTGGTTAAAAGCTGTTTCTCCACTTTAGGAACATCTAAACTGTCAGCAGACAGTTTGTTCTCCATAACCCCAATAATTTTGCTGCATACCATTTCAGACCACCTGCTCACAGGCAATGCTACCAAATCCAAAAATACGTACTACAGCAAGACAAATAGGAGGGGGTGAAAGAGAAGGCCCAGCAGCATCAGAAGGCTGTGGACCCTCTAGTGTGTATAAAACAGGCCTATTCTTTTTTTGTGTGTGTGATTTGTCTGAAACTTCACAATGATTAGGTGAAGTAAACACTATTCCTTCCATTTTGCAGAAGTTGAAACTGAGAAGTTTATGAAACCTGGCCCAGACCAAAAAACACTTTCTAATGTTTAATTCTGAAAATGTTCGATCATACAGGAAAACCTAGATTCTATAATCCACATTTTGACTGTGCTTTCTCTTTCACCTATGCATCCGTGTTTCAATCCTGCTCTCCATCCATTGATCCGTCTTAGTTTTTATGCCTTTCAAAGTAAGTTGAGATAATTTGGTATGTGTGTCATTTACTAGAGTTCAGTACTTGTTTATGTTCTTTTTTTTTTTCCTTTGAGATATTTGGCATACAAATCCTAAGAGTATCATTATATAAATTCAGAAAAAATATATATATACACTTCAAATCTGTACTAAGTTTCAGAACATGACCATCATCCTAGAAAGTTCCTTTATGTCTTATCTGAGTAAATTTCCAGATTACTCAGATTTCTGAGTACAACCTGTAGAAACAATCAATGTTCCCATTTTTTCCCTCATGTTTTATTTTTCCCTGTTCTAGCTCTTCATAGAATGGGATCATAGAATATGCCCTCCTAGGTAAGGCTTCTTTCACTGAGGTTAATTTTGAGATTCATCCATAGGTTTACATGTATTAATAGTTTATTCTGCTTTCTGCTGACTAGTATTCCATGGATAAATAGACCACAGTTTATTTATCTATTTTCCTACTAATGGGCACCTGGGCTGTTTTGTTTGGGCTGTTATAAATGAAGCTGTTATGAGCATTCTTGGACAAGCCTTTTTGCAGAACATAACATTTCAAAGCACAGCAGTTCAGGTCCATTTGATTCCAAAATCCACATGCTTTCCACGCACCCCGTTGCTTCTCTGTGGTATGTCCCATCGCCCTGTGTTTATGTGGGATGTACCTCTGGAGTTTCTATCCTAAAATGGTTCATTACAGTGTAAACACAAATGGGAAATGCGATCTTTAGACAAAAAATATCCAGATACAAATTCAGGACTTTATTAGCCATACTCCAGTAAAATATTCATCTTGATAGGAGCTTTTTCTTTTTTTGAAGGGTATATACCCTTTTACCTATTTATACTATCCAAATAACTCCTTTCTCTAAAAGTTTCAATGTACTTCTTTTTAGTGTGTAGAATATTGCCAGTTGATTAAAGTTCCTCAACAGCTGGAGTTCAGGTTAAGGATTCAGTGTTGTCAGTGCTGTGGCTCTGGTCACTGCTGTGGCATGGGTTTGATCCCTGGCCTGGAAACTTCCACTTGCCACAGACAAGGCAAAAAAAAAAAAAAAAAAGAAAAAAATTCCTGAAACTACAAAAGAAGTGTGGTTGAATTCATTGATATGTTCACATGAAACTATAAAATAAATCATAGAAAGAAAGATAATATAGTACTGTAATAAAATATTATTTCTGTCATTTTATTTTGTTTAGTCTTTTTAGAGCCGCACCCATGTATATGGAGGTTCCCAGGCTCGGGGTCGAATCAGGAGCTGTAGCTACCAGCCTACACCACAGCCACAGCAACACCAGATCCAAGCCCCCTGTCTGCAACCTATACCACAGTTCACAGCAACACCTGATCCTTAACCCACTAAGTGAAGCCAGGGATCCAACCTGTGTCCTCATGGATGTTAGTCGGATTCGTTTCTGCTGAGCCATGACGGGAACTCCTATTTCTGTCATTTTAAATGGACAAATCAGAGTAGAAAATAGCATACACATTACAACTATAATAATTTTTCAAAGTAAATTACATATAGGTAGATCCAGGAAGGAAACTTGAAAAAAATTGAAACTAACAAATATGTTGGAATGGTAATCTTAGGTCACATAAGGAGTTTAAAATTGTCCTAATCATGTGTCAATCACATGTAAAAAGCATTTTCTGAAAAAAAAATTTTCATAAGATTGTTATAATGTGAATATCTAATAAATAGAAATCTGAAGAAAAGTTCTTCAAATTTGGGCTGCCATATACTATTGTGCAGTTCACACTTTGCACAATTATAGGTGGGCCATTCCCATTCATATAGATAGGAATTTGTTTATAAGATAAATTTTCCAGGAAATTAAGATTAAAATGTAATGTGTACAAAGATACATTTGGTCAATTAATGGGCTGTTCAAATTATAATCTCACTTTGAAGTGAATGTCTTATCTGTGAGTTTGGCCCATATCTTCTTTTGTATATTTTAGCTATGTAAGCACCCTTCTCCATTTTATTACCTACTTTTCCAAATAAATTAGGTCCAATTTTTAAATCTTCCTCAGTACTATTACCATGCTTTTTGGATGGAGGCATCCACAGAAATTTGCTTAATGACTAAGCCTTTCCTTTAGGTTAGCCTTCTTTTTCTGCCATAATGGCAGGAAAAAAAAAATCACTCCACCTTGTGTGGCAACGTAGTCTTTATTGGCTTGGGAGCCTGGTCCACCTTCATCACTTGTTTCCTATTTGTTGGTCAATGAGAAGGGCACTGCATAGAAAACTTACTGTCTTACACACAGAATTTGCAAAGACCTTTCTTGTGGCTTCCTTTACGCCTACAGTTAGGCCCTGCCTAGCAGGTCACAGGCTTTGGGTTTTGCAGCAGAAGCTGGCTGAACGAAGCAGCAGGATTTGGTGTTTCTGCTCTGGCCAAGACGGTTCAGTGGTTCTGGCCACCATATCCAGTGTTCAAGTTGCTCTATCTACACTGTGAGGTATGTGCTCAGGGGCTGCTGGGTCAGCTCAGAGCAGGACTTTGGGAACGGTTCCTTTTTTTTTTTTCTTTTAAGTGCCACACTCATGGCATATGGAGGTTCCCAGGCTAGGGATCAAATCGGAGCTATAGCTGCCAGCCTACGTCACAGCCACAGCAATGCAGGATTCGAGCTGCATCTGCGACCTACAGCATAGCTCATGGCAACGCCGGATCCTTAACCCACTGAGCAAGGCCAGGGATCGAACCCACTTCCTCATGGATCCTAGTCAGGTTTGTTAACCGCTGAGCCAAGAAGGGAATGCCCTGGGAATGGTTCTAGACTGTAAAGTCTCCCAGTTGGTTCCTGAACTCATCTAGCTGAGTCCTTTTTCACGTGTGCAGAGGCCGATGGATCACAAAGCTAACAATGTTTAAACTTCAGGATCCCTCACTTACATTGAAGAGCCCCCACTCACCAAACCCAAGGCCATGGGAGGGATCCAACAATGCATCCACAGGATCATATATTTTTGTAAAATCTGCACGAGTAGAATATTCAACTGCAGTGAGTTAAGACCACTAACTCTTTGCACCCTGACACTGACATCCTTTTTGTCACATTTTCCTTTGTAGGTGACATAGGAGTGATCATGGAATATTTAGGATCTGCCTTTGGGGCAGTTATGTTGGAAAAATATTTGGTCTGGATTTCACATAGATGACTCACAGGCACTTTGGTGTGTAGCTAAGCTCTTGCTGTCTTCTCTCCTGGTAAAGGAAGAGTTTCCAGAAATTCTCCTGCTACCCACTTTGCCAAAGCACGCTGCATATTTTCCACATTATCACGTGTGTGGCACAGTGATGAAGGGGCTCAGGACTCAAGGCTCTCTCTCAACATCCTAAGTTTTTGTCGTATGGCTCCCAACACCAAGCTTATGTGGATCATGGAGGAAGGCCATGCCAGAGAACAGACTGGGTTCTGTCTCTTCCCTTTATGGAAAGTATCACCAAAACATTCTGTTATGAAGAGGTGAAGGAGAAAAAAGTATCCTAGCGATGTATCAGGCAATTCCTGGATTGTGTGATGTTTGTAATACTTAGCAGCTTTTTAAACATTTGTAACTGATCTCAATAAATATTCACTTTCAGACTTAATTGTGTGTTCCTCTTTTTAAGGATAAAAGCCCCCCAATTTTAACAAATTTCTGGACCCAAAAAATTTGGATCTGACCCAAAGAATGTGGTTGGGAAATAGGGGTCTTCCCAGATGATCACTCTTACTATAAATCTCTCAGATCCAATCCCTTCTTCCCATCCCCACTCCCCCAGCCTTTACTCTCTAAATCCAGGCCACCTCCCACGTGGACAGCAGCAGTGACCTCTAACAGGTCTCCCTGCCCGTATTCTTGGTCCTGAAAGCCCATTTTCCATACTACAGCCAAGACTTCTGTTTAAAATCTAGACCCTTAAATGGTTTCAGTTTAAACCTTTAAACCTTTCACCAGCTTCCAACTGTTCTTAGGATTGGTCTAAATTACTTAATAAGATAAGTAAGATACTAAGATACCCAGCATGGTCTGGCTTTTGCTGACTTCTCAGACCCATCTCCTGTGGTTTTCTCACTTGAACTCTGCAATCTGGTACCATCTTGGACTGTACCGTGGGCCAGCCCACCAGTTTCTCCTTGACCTCATCTCCTTTTGGACCCTAGTCTCACCCCTCACTGTGGTTGCCACAGCCTCACCCCCAGCACAACTAACTAACCCAGGAATAGAGTTCATATGCTCAGGGAACCAGCGGGATGGGCTGAGATACTCTCTTTGGGGCCTTCTCTCTCAATTAAATTAGGGACTGGTTGTGTGTCAGTCAGAGTTTTATGTGGGAGTTTTAAACAGGAAAGAATTTAACATAGGGAATTGGGGGAACTGGGAATTGGAACAAAACACCGAGCACTGTAATGATTTCCCAACCTGCTCTCCTTACTAGATTGTAACCACTGTGTGGGCACAGTGTGACCACCTGTTCACGGCTGTTCTGGAGGAGTCCAGCACGGTGTCTGAAACTTTAAGTCATTCAATAATACTTTCCAAAACATATACAGAGACAAGGAAGGAAAAGAAGGTGTAAACAATAAAACTTCAAATTGATCTTGTGTTGTTTCATTATAGCATCGCTGTCAAAGTAGGCTATAGAACTAGTCTTGATTTTAACTCTGGCTATTACTGGCCCTGTGACCTCTTTAGGCCTCAGTTTCCTAATCTCTAAAATGAGGTAGCAATAGAACTAACTTCATAAGATTCCTATGAGGATTAAATGTATTACTGCGAAGAAAGTACTTAGAACAGTATCTGTCCATAGTGATCCTTAATATATGACATCTGTTATTGAATCCGAGGGTCTCTATGGAAGTATAGGTAAGAATACAAACATACAGTTTCAAGAGTAAGATTGTATACATTCTAATGTATTTTATGTTTATTATCCACTTGACTTTAGGCCATTCAAACAATCCACCTAGCTGTTCTGCATCTTTAAGATAGGGAAACATATACTTTGCCTAAAGCTGCTAATGTTTTGCTATGCGGCCAAGTTCCCTTCTTTTGGCAAAATCCTTATAATTTTCTATTGGGAAATTACATACCATTTTGGTGGACCAGCCAACAAGTGTGCATCACCCCCTAGCCAGAGGGTAGGCTTGTAACTGCCTGCCACGACAATTAGAAGTTCTCTCCCTGGATTGTGAGACTTGAGAGGTGACACAAGGACAATATGGGGGGAAGAGTCAGTCATTCCTGATGGCAGAACAGAAAAGACTGCCCACTGTGACCTATTTCTCCAAAACTTTCTCCCAAGACTTCGTTCTTCCTGTTTTCCTTCAGTCCTATAAACCACTCTAAAGCCCAGCAACAAATTGGTTTTTGGCTAGTGTTGACCAGAGTCCCAAGATTCTCTAACATAAACTCTCCCAAAGGATGTTAGTTAAGATAAAAATCAGTTAAAGCATTTGAAAGCCCTTTGAAAACTGTTAAGGTGCTACATGAATGTAATTTATTCACCAATAGCAACTGCAGAAAAGAAACAAGTTAATGCTCTATGTGTTCGTCATTCAAATCATGCTCTCTTTCTAAATAAGGATGGATGCAACATATGACAGTAGATTGGCAATGATACAGTGATGATAAACCAGAAAGGTCCACAAATCTCTGGCCTCTACAGTAGCATGACCTGACTCAGTATTTCACAGAGCCACACGCCCAACTGGAGGCCCCTGGTGAGATCTTTAACTCTCAGATGAACTTGGGGGCTGGTCTTACCTACCAGGAGAGAAGCGGGAAAGAGAAAGCCCGAGACTATAATGGAAGGGCAGTATATTTATATCTTTCAAGCTCTATCTTTAGACAGTTTACTCCATGAAATGGCAGGGATCAACATCCTAGTCCTTGTCTCCTTGTTGGCAAAGAGAATGGATACCTTAGGCAGAGAGTATTAATGCTGGCATTAAGATGAGAATGTAGACTTATTACTGATAGCCATTATGCCTGGTGTGAGGTGCTACCTCACTGTAGTTTTGATTCACATTTCTCTAATAATTAGTGATGTTGAGCATTTTTTTCATGTGTCTGCTGCCCATTCATACGTCTTCTTTGGAGAAATGTCTATTTAGGTCTTCTGCCCATTTGGTGGAATGTAAATTGGTACAACCACTATGGAAAATAGTATACAGGTTCCTCAGAAAACTAAATATAGAACTTCCATATGATCCAGTAATCCCACTCTTGAGCATATATCTGGACAAAACTATAATTCAAAAAGATACATGCAACAATAATTCAAATAGTTCACAGAGGCACTATTCACAATAGCAAAGATATGGAGACAAACTAAATGTCCATTGACAAATGAATGGATTGGTATATATAAATAAGGGACTACTACTCAGCCATAAAAAAGAATGGAATAATGCTTTTTTGAAGCAACATTGATGCAATTAGACATTCTCATCCTAAATGAAGTAATTCAGAAAGAGAAAAACAAATACCATATGATATCACTTATACGTGGAATCTAAAATATGGCATATATGAACGTATCTACAAAACATAAAACAGACTCACAGACATATAGAACAGACTTGTGGTTGCTGGGGATGGGGGGAGTAGAATGGACTGGGAGTTTGGTGTTAGTAGATGCAAACTCTTACATTTAGAATGGATAAGCAATGAGGTCCTGCTGTATAGCACAAGAAACTATCACTTATGATAGAGCATGATGGAAGATAATATGAGGAAAAGAATGTATCTATATGTATGACTAGATCATTTTGCTGTGCAGCAGAAATTGACAGACCATTGTAAATCAACTATACTTTAATTTGAAAAAAAATGGTAAAACATAAAAAAAAAGATGGGAGTGGATTTTCCAGCACAGCACTTTCTAATTTGTCTTATAAAAAGCTTTGAGATGATAACAGACATTCTGAGGAATTAAAAAATGAGGGGCCTCGTTCATTGTCCAGAAAGTGTGAGCCATTCCCCACATCCTATGCTGTTCTTGGGACACCAAAAAACACTATATTTAAGAAACTTTTTAGTATAGATACTAAATAGTTTTAAGAGAGATTTATCTCAACTTCTTTCATTTTAATACTTAATTTCTCCACAAAAAATAATTACTTAAAAAAATGTACTTTTAGAAGGACACAATTTGGGAAATCATCAAGATATTTGGGGGTTTGGGTGGTTTTACAGCCGGCCTGGCACCTGAATTTACTCTTCTCTGCTGCCCCCTTTTGATAGATAGAGGGGAGAGCCGGTTTCCAGCTACGAGGGAATGCAGGAGACCGCAAGAGCAGCCGCTAGGTGTCTACTGGAAAAAGACAAGAACACCACGTTAATCTGGGGAGCTGCTCATGTCAACTGTTCTGTGCAGCTTTGTGGCTCTCTGGCTGATCTTCCATGCTGCCTGCTTGACTGGCCTCGTGTCTTTGGGTCCTGGAGTAAAGAAATCATGGGTGTTCATTCAAAAACTCATCCACCCATCCTCACAAATATTTATTGTGTACTTACTACGCACCCGCACGATACAGGGTGATGGGGTGGAACAATGAACGAAGCCCTCTTGTGTAAGAACCGGAGACCTTTTTGGACAGTCTAAGTTTATGCACCTGTGCCTGACCTTCCTTTTGACTCTAAGAGCCCTCCTCTCTAGCTGGGACTCTCAGACTGAAGCCTTTGGTTGAAACGTCTTTCTTCTTTTCACATGGGACAGTCATCTTTTCACAGTTTTCCAGACCCAAGTGCTATTTTCCAAGAACACTTTGCCTTATAGTCACAAATGTCCTCCTTGGGTTCATATCATATTCACTGTCTCCTGAATTCTTTTCTATCTCAGTCTGTCTCACACTGAGATCTGAGGAAGAATCTGGATCACACCATCAAGCAGTACTTGAAGCCTCCTGAGCATGAAAAAGTATTCCCTCCGGGAAGAAACTCTAACGGAATCCTTAAGATCTAAGTGTCATCATCCTGACAGTGGCTCACAACACATGGACCATTTTAGGATTTTTCTAGAAAAAAACAAAGGAACGTTCATGAGGCAGTTTCTAGCCCCTCCATCTTTTTTCTGGCAGTAAACCTAGGAAATATAATCTTCTAGTTCTTTATTCTCCTATGTACTTCCTTTCCATGTCCTACTCTACACACCAAAATATTTAGACACTTCGGAGGGCAATTAAAAATGCCTAGAATGGCCAAATTTGCTGTCATCAGAGAATTAGATATTCAGATTTTTGGATGAAACTTCTGAGGGAAATTTTATTTTAATTCACATCCTAATATGCATTACAGACTTCCCTGCCTTAGTTAACATAGAGTAGGAAGCAGATGGAATATTTTCTGGATCATTCTGCGTAATGGAGTATTGAGTTGTCACACAATGATATCCTGAAGAATAACGGATGTGTGAAGTATGAAGCCAGTTTTGCCCTTTCACACAATTGCTTCTAGCTAGTGGCCCTCAACATTTCTGCTCAAGTGCACCATTAAAAAAAAGATTAGGAAGCTCTTGAAAAATTCTGTACCTATTCATATATTTTTAAGCTGACATCTAGATGCTTTATCATCAATTTAAATGTTTGCAAAGTCTGTATCTTCCAGGGTACTATACAATGTAAATATTCCTTATATACATTCATTAAAAAGAAGGAACTATAGGTTCAATCTGTGGAGAATGTCCGTCACATACCGTGATAGGCCTCAGTGTCAGACCAAAGAATCAAAGAACTTATTTTCCACCAGGAAATATTTAAACTGGTCAAGGTCAAATAACCACATTAATGTGCATCTTTTGTGACAATCTTCTCACTTCTGAATTCTTATTCTAAGAATTTCTGCTAGATAGAAAGGAGGGAGATTTGCATGAGTTAGACTTGAGACCTGAAGAAATTAACCACTTAACGACCTTGAGCACATAGCCCACAGACTTACTGTCAACTAAGGACTGATAACATGAACCCCTGTGACACAGCCCTATTACCTCACTATCAGCCAATCACAGAATTGTGCACAAACTGATCACTTACCCTGCCACCCTCTTCCCTCACTTGGCTTTTTTTTTTTTATAGCATTTTTTATTACACAATTACATTTATAGTTGTGCAATGATCATCACAACCCGATTTTATAGCATTTCCAACCCAAACCCCCAGCTCATCCCCCCACCCCCAACATGTCTCATTTGGAAACCATATGTTTTTCAGAGTCTGTGAGTCAGTGTCTGTTCTTCAAAGAAGTTCACCGTGTCCTTTTATAAAATTCCACATGTAAGTGATAGCATTTGTTGTTTGTGTGTCTCACTGTCTGACTGACTGCGCTTAGCGTGATAATTTCTAGGTCCATCCATGTTATTGCCAATGACATTATTTCTTTCCTTTTAATGGCTAAGGAATATTCCATTGTGTACATGAGCCACATCTTCTTTAACCACTCCTCTGTCGATGGGCATTTGGGTTGTTTCCATGTCTTGGCTACTGTATATAGTGCTGCAATGAACATTGGAGTACATGCATATTTTTGAGTTGTGGTTTTCTCTGGATAGAGGCCCAGGAGTGGGATTTCTGGATCAAATGATAATTCTATTTTTAGTTTTCTGAGGAATCTCCATACTGTTTTCCACAGTGGTTGCACCAGATTGCATTCCCACCAACAGTGTACTAGGGTTCCTTTGTCTCCACACCCTCTCCAGCACTTATTGTTTGTAGACTTTTTAATGATGGCTGTTCTGGCTGGTGTAAGGTGATATCTCATAGTGGTTTTGATTTGTATTTCTCTAATAACGAATGATGTTGAACATCCTTTCATGTGTTTTTTGGCCATCTGTAAGTCTTCTTTGGAGAATTGTCTGTCTAGCTCTTCTGCCCATTTTTGATGGGGTTATTTGTTTTTTGGCATTGAGCTGCAGAAGGTGTTTATAAATTTTGGAGATTAATCCCTTGTCAGTCACTTATTTGAAAGTATTTTCTCCCATTCTGTGGGTTGTCTTTTTTTGTTTGTTTGTTTAGGGTTTCCTTTGCTGTACAGAAACTTTTAAGTTACATTAAATCTCATTTGTTTATTTTTGTTTTTATTGTCTTCACTCTAGGAAGTGGATCTGAGAAGATGTTGCTGTGGTTTATGTCTGAGTGTGTTCAGGGCCTGTATTTTCCTTCAAGAATTTTATAGTATTTGGTCTTATATTTAGGTCTTTAATCCATTTTGAGTTTATTTTTGTGTATGGTGTTAGGAAGTGTTCTAATTTCATTCTTTTACATGCGGTTGTCCAGTTTTCCCAGTACCACTTAATGAAGGGGCTGTCTTTTCTCCAGTGTATATTCTTGCCTCCTTTGTCATAGATTAGTTGACTGTAGGTGCGTGGGTGTAATTCTGGGCTTTCTATCCTCTTCCACTGACCTATATTTCTGTCTTTGTGCCAAGACTATACAGTTTTGTTGACTGTAGCTTTGTAGTATAGTCTGAAATCAGGGAGCCTGATTCCTCCTGCTCCCTTTTTCTTTTTCAGATGGCTTTGGCTAACCTTGGTCTTTTGTGCTTCCAAACAAACTTCAAAATATTTCGTTCCAGTTCTGCGAAAAATGACTTTGGTTCTTTGATAGGGATTGCAGCGAATCTGTAGATTGCCTTGCATAGTATAGTCATTTTGACAAAATTACCTCACTTGGCTTTTAAAACACTTTACAATTTTGAGATTTTTAGGGGGCACAAGCCACTCATTTCCTATCATGGCCTGCAATGAAACTTTCTCTGCTCCAGACTCCAGCATTTTGGTTTGTTTGACCTCACTGTGTGTTGTGCACACAAACTTGCACTAACAATAGCCCCCAGGGAGCTTGGCATCTGATAAAGGAAACAGTAACTCTGCTTCCCACCTGGTGAATAACATGGATCTGTGAGACCTCTTTTGAGGGGCTGAAGCCATTTTTTTGTGCGCACTTATGTCTGAGTTGGAGCTATTCGTGGGTGGGTGACAATACCAGATACGTAGGATCTGAGTGTTTACAGAGAGGGAAAATTTCACATCTAAAGATTCATTCAAGAATATCTTTTCCTCCCACCAGCTTTACAAATATTGGGCGAATTTCAAATGGCTAATTTATGGAGTGTCCGAGTGTGTCCCCCACCCTTGGCCCAGTCTCCCCTGGACTCCCAGAAGGAAGCAGGGCTGTTGAGCAGTAGACTGGAAGCAGCAGTGTCCTCCTGTTGGCTTTTCATTTGCTGAAGTCCCTGCTGATGGAGGGAGATTGTGCTGGATGGCCCAGCAGGCAGCAGGAAGGTGGGCCAGTGCCTGGAGCTTAGATGAGTTTTTTCGGGCTGTGGATCAAGGTATAAATTGAGTGGCTTAAAGCAGTAGAAATGTCAACTCTCATAGTCCTGGAGACCAGAATTCTGAAATCAAGGTGTAGATAGGACCTTGTTCTCTCTGAGGACTCCAGGGAAGAACGTTTCTGTGTCTTCAGCATCTGGCGGTTGCTGGCAACCCTTGGCATTCCTTGGCTTATAGATAGGTCACTTCAACCTCTTGCTTCATTGTCACTTGGCATTCTCCTTTTATGTCTGTTTCCTTTCTGCTCTTCTTAGAAGGATGTCAGTCACACTGGATTAGGGCCCCCCCACTCCAGCATGACCCCATATTAACTAATTACATTTACAATGACACTATTACTAAATAAGGTCACATTATGAAGGTCCAGAAAAGACAGGAATGAATGGGGGGGTATTGTTTAATTCAGTAGCAACCCTCAACAAGCAGGATTTTGAGAAGTTGGGGAAGAAACACCGGGCTTTGTGTGCGACAGCTGGTGAGGATCCCACAGTTGGTGAGGATCCACAGGGCCCCAGGGAAGTACCAGGGCCTTGGTCCATAATGGTTTTCTGGTGCACTTAAAAGAGCCATGACTCAGAGTTCCTGTTGTGGCTCAGTGGGTTAAGAACCCGAACACTATCCATGAGGATATAGGTTCAATCCCAGGCTTGCTCAGCAGGTTAAGGATCTGGCGTGGCTGCAAGCTGCTGTGTAGGTTGCAGATGTGTCTCAGCTACAGCTCCAATTTGACCCCTAGCCCAGGAAACTCCATATGCCACGGGTGAAGCCCTAAAAAGACAAAAGACAAAAAAATAAAATAAAATATAAAATAAAATAAATAGGTTTATCTGGCTCTTTGAGTTTGCTCTTTTACTCGACACCAGGGGTCCCCAAAACAGGAGGAAGAAGAGGGCCCAGTGCCCAGCTGGGGACCGGATCTGGTTTTGTCCAAAAGTAGTTCTCGGAGTTCCCATTGTGGCTTAGCAGGTTAAAGACCCAAAGTAGTCTCTCTAAGGATGTGGGTTTGCTCCCTGGCCTCTCACAGTGAATTAAGGATATGGTGGCATTGCTGTGCCTTTGGTGTAGGCCGGCAGCTGCAGCTCTGATTCAGCCCCTAGCCTGGGAACTTCCATATGCTGCTGGTGTGGCTGTAAAAAGAAAAAAAAATTGGCTTTCCAGCTGCCTTTAAGACCAGCACTGGTTCCCTAAAATTGAGCTTAGGCAACCAGACCAAGAAAATACTAAGCCTGCGATGCAAAACGAGTTGGGGAGTGCCCCAGTCCCAGCCAGATGGTCCTCGGTGCTGTACAGGTGAGCTGCTTTCAGTGGGGAGGCTGACATCCCGAGAAACTTCGACCTGGTCCTCTAGGCGGGGTGACAAAGCAGGGAATACTGTTTTCTTTTCAGAGACTCCTAGAGTACGTGGAAAGGTAAGACAGAGGAGAAAATGATATGATTCTTTGAGAACAGCAGTCTTGCTGTTCCGGTGCTTTTACCTCCCTGCCCCCCAGATGAGAGCCAGGCCCCAGCGTTCCCAGCCAGCCTGGCTTTGTGCAGCTCGGCAGGAAGGAGCGGTTGCCAGGCACCCAGGAGACTCCCCTCCTCCTGGCTTTTGTGTTGCCTCAGGCTGGGCAGAGATGGAGGGGAGTGGTGCTGCCTCCCCCGGGCGGAGAGAGAGTTGAAGGAGTGAGTGCTTAGGATTGAAAAGACCCCAGACTATAGAGGAGGGAGGTTTTGAGAACTGTCTTCCAGAACCGGGAGGGCCATGGGGTTTTTGTGATTTCCACACCTAAAGAAACAGCACTTCCAGCCCCAACAGTCACAACCTTGAGCATTAAAGGGGCAAGACCGGCAGAATCCCAGAGGAATGGGATTCTAGGTTCACCCAGAGGGGCTGCTTCTCCTCTCCTCACCCAGTCCTGGTGGACAGTAGAGAGAGCTGCCCCCAGCTGTCCCTTTCACACAGGGCGTGGAGGGCAGAGTGCAGAAGGCATTTCAGTCCCCACTGGCTCTTTCATGTACACAAATCTCCTCGGTCCTCCTCATTCCTCTCAATTCATTAGGGTTATTTTTAGTTCTTCTGCTGGATTTTCCCACAGGCCTGCAGTTCTCACTATAGCACCTCCCAACTTTCCTAACTAAACCAATGTTGCATTCTCCATATTTATAGCATCTATGTTTTTAGTATCTTCAGCCTAGTGAATATATTCATGATTTGACTATATATGTTACCAAATAGGTCGATTGGACCTGTGCGGAGGGGTTGAGTTCCTTTGTCTCAGCCATGGAGGCTCTTTTCCCGATGATTCCAGAAGCCAATAATAAAACTGATTCTGAGACTGGAACCGCACAAGCTTTGTTCAGTGGCCAAAGAATGGAGAAGTGGGAATCTAGTTCATAAATCAACTTATCAATCCAATTTGGACGGAGACATCAAATGTATAGAAGGTTGGACTTGGAGGGATTTGAAAAGAGTGGGAGGAATATTCATGATGCATCCAAGAACTGTGTGGTTTGGACCTGGAACTGACGCAACACTCCTTTTCAGTCCTTGTACGTGTCTTTCTGTTTGTTGTGATGGCCACTGTGCTGACGGGAGTGTCATTTAGTGTGCTAATGTATTACAGTGAACAGGTAATGAGGCTCCAAGTCTGCTGGAAGTCAAGTCTTCCACCATCCGGGGCCCCATTGGTTTAACTAGTTCTAGTTTTTTTAAATCTTTGCACTTCCTCCTGAAACTTAGATAAGACTAACTGGTTTCCTTTCAAGGGAGGGGCAGGTGTGTGACTCTGGGGCAATAGCCTTGGTAGCCTCGGTAACACAGAGTGATTTTAAAAAGTGGTAGTCACCATACAGCATTGACAGCAGGATGATTATGAATGTATAATTCATGATAGAACCAAGTGGAGTAATAAAATGGGATGCATAAAGAAATGTTTTCGTATGTCACTAAAAGTTCTGACACTAAGAGAAAAAAATATGTTGAAATGTTAAAATCAAATAGCTTATTTTCTTAGTCTTTCAATTGCTCAAAATTATACCCACATTTTAGATTGTTTGATATTTGAACCTTGAATTTTTTTATAGATGTTTGTTTTTCTTATAGTTTTTAAATGCCTGTGTATTTTCCTAAAAGAAGCATATGCTTTTACCTTTTCACTAAGGTCATCAAACTTAATGATATTTGTCAAGGGGAATCCACTGACCTCCTTTGACTTCTCATTTTAATTTGAAGAGGTTGCTTTCCACCTCTGCTGCCTAATCTTCATCATGGGTTAGTCTCCTCTTTCTTGACCTCATGCCTTCTTCTTTCAATTCATTTTAAGTTTTCCTCAAGTATATCCACAATGTTTTTATTTTCTTTTTCCAGAAGTAATTAAGAGAAAATTTTCTGTGCTCTGCATGTCCAAGAATACATTTATTTTGCCTTTATGTTAGAGTAATGGCGTGGGTTAGTATATAACTAGGTTAAAATAATCCAGAACTTTGAAGACATCCAGAGATAGGATGTCCACATGATTTTATTTCCTTATAGAGAAACTAGTATTTCTCTTTTCTTCTCAAAATCTTTTAAGCTCTTTTTACCCATGGTATTCTGAAATTTCTTTTCTTTTCTTCCTTTTTATTTTTATTTTTTTTGCTCATTAGGGCCACACCCTAGGCATACAGAGGTTCCCAGGTTAAGGGTCCAGTTGGAGCTACAGCTGCTGGCCTACACCACAGCCACAGCAATATCAGATCAGAGCCGCGTCTGTGACTTTTACCACAGCTCATGGCAATGCCGGATCCTTCACACAATAAGCGAGGCCAGGGATCGAAACCAAATCCTCATGGATGCTAGTCAGATTCATTTCTGCTGAGCCACAATAGGAACTCTGGTATTCTGAAATTTCATACATTGGTTTGAATTTTTTTCTTTTCTCCCCATCTATTAATCCCTCACAACAGTTTTCAGTCTGAATTGTTATTTTTTTTATATTTTAGAAATATTCTTGTATTATTTCATCCCTTTGTTTTCTCTATTTTCTATATCTGTAACTCTCATTGACCAGATTTTGGGTTGATCTACCATGTATTAGTTATCTTTTGCTGCATGACAAACTACCACAGCTTAAACAGCAGCTTAACACAAAGAACATTTACTATCTCAAGATTTCCATGGGAAAGGAATTGGCACAGCTCAGCTGGGTTCTCTGCTTAAGGTCTCAAAAGGCTGCAATTCTGTCAGATGGTCTGCAGTCTCATCTGGAGGCTTGACTAGGGAAGGATCTGCTTCCCAGTTTGTTAGAATTCATTTCCCTGCAGCTATGGGAGTGGGGGCCCCAACTTATTGGGAGGCTGAATCCCCAGCATATTACTCGTTGGCTGAAGGCTACCTTTATTTTTATTCTTATTTTTTATTTTTG
The DNA here is from genome assembly GCA_004024745.2 of Catagonus wagneri. Lineage (NCBI taxonomy): Eukaryota > Metazoa > Chordata > Mammalia > Artiodactyla > Tayassuidae > Catagonus > Catagonus wagneri. The sequence continues at coordinate 22,171,114 of PVHT020000077.1, read as the reverse complement.
TCTTTTTCCCTTTTCTAGGGCGGCACTCGTGGCATATGGAGGTTCGGAGGCTAGGGGTCTAATCAGAGCTGTAGCCACCGGCCTATGCCACAGCCACAGCAATGCCAGATCCGAGCCGTGTCAGCAACCTCCACCACAGCTCATGGCAGTGCCGGATCTTTAACCCACTGAGCGAGGCCAGGGATCGAACCCACAACCTCATGGTTCCTAGTCAGATTTGTTAACCACTGAACCACAATGGGAACTCCTGAAGGCTACTTTAGATCCTGGACACCCCTCCCAGATACTTGCCACGTGGGCCTCTCAATATGACTGTTCTTTTTTTCAAAGCCAGTTAGGAAGAGAGAATCCCTAGCACTAGCCTTCTAGTAAGAAAGGGTCTTTTATAAAGTACTGCAGTCACAGAAGTGACATCCTGCCATCTTTACCACAATCAGTTCACTACAAGAAAGTGACAAGTCCAGCCCACACTCAATGGGAGAGGATTATACCAAAGTGTGAACACCCGGAGGAGAGACCAGGAAGGGGCCACCCTCGAGTCTGTCTGCTGCACCGCACATCTCTTCATTATACCCTCTGAAGCCCTGACATACAGTTTTTATTTTAAATTTATTTTATGTTTTTCCTTTAATCTATGCTTTGGAAGATATCTTCTTCTTTATTTCCCTGTTCTTCCTCAGAATAAGAAGTCCCTGAGGAGTTCCTTTGTGGCACAGTGGGTCATGGGTTCAGCGTTGTCACTGCTGTGGGGCAGGTTTGATCCCTGGGCTGGGAACTTTCACATGCCACTGGCAGAGGAAAAAAAAAAAAAAGGGAAAAGAAAGAAAGCCCATGACAGAGGAGATGTGATGGCGAAGTAGGTATGGCCACATCACAGTAGCGTGATATCCTGAATGTCTGGTGAGGGGTGTGATCAACTAAGTTAAAACTATGTTTTATTTGCTCATGAGTCAAAGAAGTTGAGGGCTGCTCATTCCTCCATCGGACTTAGCAACATGGGATCATCGTGACCTTGGCAAGAACAGTTTTGGTAGAATGATGAGGCTAAAAGCCTATTTGGAACGGGTTCAAAAGAGAATGGGGGGAGAGGGACTAGAATCGGGAACTATAGACAACGTTCTGAGGGGTTTTCATATTAAGAGAAACAGAAAAAGACAGGGCAGTCATGGAACAAGGATCAACGATCCAGAGAGAGATTATCTAAGACTTGGGAAGTTGTTGCATGTTTATGGGCTCTTGGCAGTGGTCCAAGCAGTAGAGATGAGCAAAAAATAAAGTGATACAGGATAGAAAGGGGACAACGGCTGGAATAATAACCTTTAAATAGATAAGGGAGAACAGGATCTGATGCACCAGTAGGAAGGTTGGCCTTAGATGGGAGCATAGACAATTTATTGCAAGAGGAAGGGTGATGGTTGGGAAGAGAAAAGTTAGAAGCAGGAAAGTGGCCTATTCCGAACGGAGGGGGCACGGGAGGGGGATGGCCGACATTGACCAGACCATCTGGTCAATGATATTTACTGTGTGTGTATGTGTGTGTGTGTGTATGAGAGAGAGAGAGGAGGAGAGAGAGAGAGAAAGAGGGAGCTGCTGCTGCTAGGTGTCAAGATGGTCAATTAAGGGAGTTCCGGTCATGGCACAGCAGAAACAAATCCGACTAGGAACCATGAGGTTGCAGGTTCTATCCCTGGCCTTGCTCAGTGGATTAACGATCCAGCGTTGTCATGAGCTGTGGTATAGATGGCAGCCATGGCTTGGATCTGGCGTTGCAGTGGCTGTGGAGTAGGCCGGCAGCTGGAGCTCCGATTCTTCGACTCCTCTCCTGGGAACTTCCATAGGCAGCAGGTGCAGCTCTAAAAAAGAAAAAAGAAAAAAAAAGAGATGTTCAATGAAGACAACCTAGGGAGTTACCGTTGTGACTCAGTGGCTTGCAGACCTCACTAGTATTCATGAGGACATGGATTTGATCCCTGGCCTTGCTCAGTGGGTTAAGGATCAGGCATTGCCATGAGCTGTGGTGTCGGGTGCAGATGTGGCTCAGATCTGGCATTGCTGTGGCTGTGGTATAGGCTGGCAGCTGTAGCTCCAACTTGATCCCTGGCCTGGGAACCTCCATATTCTGCGGGTGCAGCCCTAAAAAGAAAAATCTAGAGTTATATAACAACCCACATCATTATTCCAACATGAAGGCAAAAAACAGGTATTTTCAGACATGCATATCTCAGACGATTTATCCTCGGGGGGGAAAAAAAAACATTGATGATAGATCTCAGCAAAACTTAAAGGGAATTCCAGCAAGAAAAAGGTATCAGGTCAAGACTGCTTATTGTAAGTAAGCCTGAAATTTATGGAGTTATGCAGCATGACTGGCTGGGGAATGGACAGCTCACAACTATGTTTCATACCTCCTTAAGAAATCTGAAAACAAAATACATTCTAATGTGGGAGAAAAAGATATTTTAAAAAGCTGTGTCTGACAGACTGGGGATCCTCCTCAAAGAAGTGCCACATCTGTGCCTGCTTCTTGCCCGTAGTCTGAGTTCTTAGTGAAGGCTGGTGCTAGAGGAGATCTGTGATTCAAGTGAGTCGGCTTTGACAATTCAACTCTTCTGCTCTGAAGGCGTGTCGGTGGGTGATATTATTGTGGGAGGATGGTGGGAGCAATATGGTCTTTAGGTTTTTAAAAAAATTATCTTTGGTTCCCTGGGTAAACTTTGATTTCTCCAGAATTAGTCATTCTGTTTATTCTTCTTAGTCCTTCTCTTTTGATGACTAATTTTGGGAAGCTGCTCTTGGTTACCTGGCAACAAGCTAGCTGAGCCTGATGGCTCACTCCTCTCAGGGGCAGAGCCTGAAATTTTCTCTATAATCAAGTTCTCCACCTGCCTTCACTGGGGTGGGAGGCTGGTACCCTAAACGTCTCACTTAGCGGACCCTAAAATTCTCCAATCATGGACAACTGGCGTTGCCCAGGAAGTTCCTAAATAACCAGCTCCTAAGCTCAGATTTCTCAGTACCCTGGGTCAAAATGTTTATTTTTCACATGCAGCACCAGTCATGCTCACTTTATATGAGGCAAGAGCAAAGGAAATCGGGGTGGTGCTGGGGTAAGCTAACACCTGTTTAGCTGCTCCCCAGATCAAGCAGGCCTCTCTACAAGTTAAGGGAGAGGGGTTCCCCCCCACTGCTTCCACCATGGACAGCCTCTGGGGTCTGCCCAGATCCCTTGGGCTGTGGTCTGAGAATCTCTGGTTGTTCTTTCTGGTTTTTATATGAAGGCTTAGGCTGATTAATGGAGGTGGTTGTGGGCATGTTTTTAAAGGCATTGGGTAGGTCTGTTCTCCCAACAAGGCTCTTCCTGAAACCAGCATACTGGCAGGGGTGGTGTGTGTGTGTGTGAGTGTGGGTGTGTGTGCCCATGCATGCACGGACAGGCACTGAATGACGGGTTCTACTATTGGGTGGAAGCCCTGCAGAGGACACACAGGCTTATTTTGTTGACAAAAAAGCTTGACATCAGTATGTCCAAGTCCACTCTTTGAGCCCTCACCCCAGCATGATAGGTTCATCCTTTTCTTGAGATACCACATCTCTGAGTTTTTTCCTTCCTAGCATGAAAGACAGTCTTGGTCAGTAGCTTGAGGTTAGAGAAGACAGATGGGAAGGCAGCCGCCAGCACCATGTTCTGCAGAAAGCCTTCCAGTAAATGCTGCCTCCTGCCTCCCACTCCTGCCCTGGACCTGCTGATGCAGAGCTCAGCCTCCCTGGAGCTTGCAAAGAGCAGCTATTTTCCATGCTGCCTTCTCCCGAGGGTGCTCAGATCAGCTTGTCATTCAATCCCCAGTCTTCTTTCCATATTCCATTCATCAGCCAAAATCTCCAGTCCACTCATTCTTTGCCTGTTGTTCTCCTTCTTCTTCTTCTTTTTTTTTTCTTTTTAGAGCCAAACTCATGGCATATGGAAGTTCCCAAGCTAGAACTGGAATTGGAGCTACAGCTGCCAGCCTATACCACAGCCACAACAATGCCAGATCTGAGTCACGTCTGCGACATATACCACAGCTCATGGCAACGCCGGATCTTTTAACCCACTGAGTGAGGCCAGGGATTGAACCTGCATCCTCATGGATACTTGTTGGACTCATTACCACTAAGCCACAATGGGAACTTCCTCTCCTTGTATTTCTTTATTCATAGCCCATAAATGCACTTAATATTTTGAAGAGAAACTTAATCCCTTTATTTTAGAAAGAGTCTGGGTTTGAAACAACAGTTGACTGTCAACTCTGTCTTTCATGTTTGTATAGGATGTTAAAATAGGACACTTTTACTCTCAGTATTGACTAAAAGTTGAGTTGAAAATAATAGGTAGCAAATGTTCCCATGTGCCCAAGTGAGATGGTGCACTTTCTATGTGGGGCAGCAAGGAAAGTGATCAAAGATGGCTTCTGTAACCCCTCTATCTTAACATCCATCAAAAGGTGTAAGAGATTAAGTATGAAGAGGGAGTCCCTTTGAAAAAAATGCTGTCAAGCTGAATCTCTTTTCCTCCGCAACCCCAGACATTGGGGAAAGGAGAGAACTGCTTCCTCTTTCTCAAACCTAGTGAGAAGGGCTTCAGAGACATGTTTGGAAAATTGATGAGTGTTTCTTAGTGTTTGGGAACATGTTTGGGCCATACATAGGAAGACAAGCTAAATGGCCAAGCTGAAGCCATACATGAAGACAGGAAAGGAAAGGGCTGCCGTGGGGGCAGGTGGTGGATTCAAGGATGCTTAAGCATACCATGGACCAAGTAGACAGTGAGGATTGTAATTAAATCTATCTGAAATGAGTCCTATGCAAGAGAGTCGCCCAGTGAGATAATCCCATCAGTGTCAGGGCAAGGGACACCCACTGGATTTGGGCTGAGGGTAGGGGTTGTCACAGCTGTTCAGCTAGGGAATGCATCACCCATGTCAGGGGCTGGGCAATGTGTGGTCTCATGACTGGCCTCTGGAGAACCTCCAGGTACACTCTAAGAAAAAAATCAATGTGGAACCTCCATTACCCATCCTCAATTAGAGCCCCAGATCAGCTGTTACAGAAGAGAAAGAAGCTTAAGGAAATAGAAAAAAACCTGATTATGCCCCTCTTTCCAACTGCAGGTTTCTAGCCCAAGGGCAATCTGTGCTGGGTATAGAATAAACCTTCACTGAATAAATTTGGAGTTCTTACTATACATGGAACAAAAAATATTGACATTGACATAAATCTGTTATTATAATGTTACCATATTTAGAAGTAATTAGATGTCTTAAATTTTTTTTTCTGAGAGTTATTTTAAGATTTTTGGAATCTGCCTTGAATTTTATCCAACAGTCAGAGAAGAAATACCTCCACAGGGCAAGGTTGAAAGACATTGAAGAGGAAGAATAAAGGTGTCTTCTGCTTGCACCCCATGGAAGTTATTGCCATTTTGCTCACTCAGAACCAACTCTCAAATGTACTTTTTGAGGAAAGATGAAATTGGAATTAGAGGTAGCAATTGGGATGAAGAAATAACATATGTTGTTGTCAAAGTGTCCAAATGTGAAAACCCATCAGAAATAAATTGATTACCTACTGTGTGCCATGACATGAGCTAGAGACAAGTGTTATAAATGTAAATAAGAAGGAGCATGTGCTGTATAATTCTTAGTCCAGTGGGAGAGTAAGAGGTGCAAACAAATATGGTGCAGTGTGACCTCATAATACAGATGTAGATACAAAATTATATAGACATCTTCTTATAGCTCATTCTGCTCATTTGCATTTCTTATTCTCATATCCTTGGAATAGTTATTTACTTGGGGAGATCCACTAACCCTAAATATGGAATTTCCTTGTAGAGAAATAGACCATAGTGGAATAAGGGGTGGAGTGGAGCCCAGGCCATAAGGTGGTTGGGCCAAAAGAATATTTGTTCACTTCAGGACTTTGCTGAGATTGAGGACTGCTTGCAACTTTGCTGAGATAGAGGACTGTTTGCCAAGGAACAAGTTTTGCAACAGTTATTATGCAAATTTAAGCCAAACATCTTGTGATTAGAGCATGATAAGAACTGTCATAGTCATATGTCTTTTTTCTTCCACATATTAAAAAAAAAAAGTCTTTTTTATGGCCACACCTTCGGCATATGGAAGTTCCCAGGCTGGGGATGGATCTTGCACTTCTGTAGGAGATTCAAGCCACTGCATCTGGGTTTTTAACCCACTGTTCCACAGCAGGAACTCCTAAAAAAAAAGTGAAGTCTTAATTAAGTAAAACTATTTCTCACACTCCACTTTTGGGTTTGGCAAACATTATGGTGAATGAGAAGAAATTGGAAAAAGTTTAAATGCTTTTGGCATTTGGCCCTAGTCAAAGATAAGATCTAAAAGCAATAATAAAAATAATCTTTAAGATTTTAAGGTCTTCATATGATACCACTTATATGTGGAATCTAAAATATGGCACAAATGAACCTACCTACAGAATAGAAACACTCACAGACATGGAGAAGAGACTTGTGGTTGCCAAAGGGGAGGGGGTGGGGGGTGGGATGGACTGGGAGCTTGGGTTTGGTCGATGCAAACTTTTACATTTAGAATGGATAAGGAATGATGTTCTACTGTATAGCCCAAGGAACTATATCCAATAGTTCTATCTCTTGAGATAGAACGTGACGGAAGATAATATGAGAAAAAGCATGTATACATATGTGTGTGTGACTAGGTCACTTTGCTGTACAGCAGAAATTGACACAACATTGCAAATCAACTATGCTTTAATAGAATTTTTTAAAAAAGAAAATATGTGGACTATAAGGAAAAAAGATTTTATGATCTTCAAATCTTTTTCTTTAGATTTTCTGGAATAAATAGAGAATAGGGACTGCAATGTATTTTTCAAAGGCCTTGAGGAAGGTAAACTTTTTTTGTTTTTATTCCATCATATTAAGTAATATTCATTCCTCAGAAATATGCTATTTTGCCCATCCAACTATTTAGAGATTATATTAAATCTGATACCACCAAATAACATTTTTGGATTTATTTCTCTGTACAATAATTTTATCAACTTTTGTATTGAGAGAGCAGAATGCTACACTTACATTATTTTGTTTTTTTAACATTTGACGATTCCTCTCTTTGAAACTAATTTACTTGAGCTTAGGATTTTTTTTAAGTTTTACTGGAGTACAATTGATTTACAATGTTGTGATACTTTCTGCTTTAAAACATAGTGATTTAGTTAAAGGTGGATACACATTCATTCTTTTTTGGATTCTTTTCACATATAGATTTTCATAGACTATTGGGTAGAGTTCCCTGGGCTATACAACAGGTCCCCGTTGGCCAAGAATTTCATATAGCACAGTGTGAGTTTTGATTTTTTCCCCAAGTAATAGAGTAGTTTTGTACAAAAAGATGATCAACTTTTCCACTGTCCATGTAATTGCCATATGGTTCAAGTGTAGGCCCTAGCTTTCCCCTCCCTATCTTACCCTCCAAATCTCTCAATAATAACTACCCCTTCAAAATAAATTTAAATCATTAGTAGTCATTATGAACTTGATCTAAAGTACTTACGTGTGAGAAAGATTGTGTTATTTGTTCTAAATTAAATACATCAGCCATGTTTGGGGGTATCATGGAGGATCTGAGAACTCACACAGTGAGTCAACATAGAAAATTTCTAGTCTTTGCTGCCTAATTGCCGTGGTTGTGATACCACCCACCAGTAACATTCCCACTCCTGAGAACTGTACCCAGCACATTGTGGGTAGTCAATTAATGTTTGTTGAATAAATGAATGAATTGTTCTTCAAAGTGGACAGGAGGATCTGTTACCTAGGGGTCCATGGCCTGGTTCTTAGATGTTGGTATCTGAAGGGTTAATACATAGCATTCCTTTTTAATCCCTGTTTAAGTTCAGGACCAACTGAGAAACAGATGCAGGAATAGTACAGATGGAGATCAAGCTATCACTTTAAATACTGATAAAACTCTGTTAGGGAGAATGGCCAAATTGTTTGCTAATACTAAACTCAGAGCAAGACTGGAGTCCCCCACCCAGTTGGACTGCCCAGCCAATCCTGCTCTGGACAATTGCAGTTCTCCTCCATCAGGGCCAAGCCTGGAAAACTGACAGCAGAACAGATCAAAGAAAAATGGAGAAGGCTTAGGATGCACAGGCCTGATTCCTTCTCCCGGCTCTTTCATCTGAGTGGTTGGTTGGTTTATTCTCCTCCCCTTGGGGACTGAGAGTTATAAGTAGTGAGAGGTCAGGTGTTTGACTCCTGGGGAGGTCTTGCCATATGGGAGGAATCATCACAAAAGGGAATAAATGGACTCACTCTGACATCAGTATTCAGTTCCTCTACCAGTTATGAGCCACCTCATAAGAGAGGTCACATCCTCTTGGGCTCAGGCACCCACCCACAATGGACCCCAGACCACCTGTTCTTCCTCAGGCTCTGGAACGGATACTCCTCACATCTTTGGCCTGCCCTGGCTCCTCCACTTTTAATGGGCTATACTTCCAGAACAGAAGGGCTGTGGGGGTAGAGAAGGGCTTATTCTGAGAGCCTTCCACCTTCTGTTCTGCAATAGCAATATCCCTAAGTCAGGGAGCACAAAGAATTTAGTTTTAGGTTGTGAGAGGAAGGAAAACAATTCTCATTCATTAGGCTTCCTACAGATTAAGAACAAAATGCAAATAAGTATTCCAAAATTTATTCTGTTCATCTTGTTAAAACGGCATTTGCAATTTAAAGAATAGGCAGCCTTGGTGGATTGGTTTAAAATTCATCATTGATCCAGGAGAAGAAAGAGAACACAAAGTTTAACTCTTCCTTCCCTGAATGCATCGCGGAAGGTTTAGTACAAGAACTTAGGTTTTGCACCTTGACAGAAAGAAGTCTTTTTTTTTTGGAAAGATGGGACTCTGGCCAGCTACAAAATAGTCAATTCTTAATGTTATTCTTCCAAAATGGGCCTTCTGGTGGTACCTGCAGCTGTCTGCTAAAAGCTGTGTCTAACTCAATGTGACTTTCAGAGAAGTTCTGCTGCTGGGAAGGCCAGCATCAGAATATAACGATAAATACAACCGTGGACAGGCTTTCTTCCTGAATGTGGATGAAGAAACAGGCCATCAGAATAGCATCTGCCATACTCTTGTGAACTCAAAGGAGAGCCAGATTTACAACGTTAGAGTAATAAAAGGAGATAAGCAGCTTCTTAATGACGTCTTTGAACTTACCACTGGTTAAGTTCAAACCCATTCTACCTCTGACATTTTGAGTTAGACAAGACTATAAGATATCTTTATTATTTAAGCCAATAAAGAGGTGAATAGGGGTTCTTTTGTGGTGCAGAGCGTTGGGGATCTGGTGTTGTCATTTCGGTGGCTCCAGTCGCTGTTGTGGCTCAGGTTGGATCACTGGCCCCTGAGAAATTCTGCATGTCATAGGGGTGGCCAAAAAAAAAAAAGTGGATGAATAGAACAAATTTTAAAGGAGTGGTAACAGCTTTAGATTTTTTTCCACTATAAATTTGGCTTTTTAAATTAATTCCTATCACTAGGTAGTCTTTCAGGAAACATAGCACAAGGCAGTTACATTTTGTTAAGAGGGGAGGGAAAGAAAAAAGATGGTGGAGGAGAAAGACAGAAAGAAAAGCAGAAGGGAATTAAAAATCATCTTCTGGGGAGTTCCCATTGTGGCTCAGTGGGTTAAGAACCTGATTAGTATCCATGAGAATTCATGTTCGATCCCTGGCCTCAACACAACCCCTAGCCTGGGAAATTCCACATGCCACAAGTGCAGCCTTAAAAAAGGGGAAAAAAATAAAAAAAAATAAAAGCCAGCCTCTGGACCTACATTTTTGTCAGACTGGAACAAAATAAGAGACATAAAAACCATTCAGAGAGTTTTCCATGAAGGTAAACTTACTCAATTTAAAGGGCTATTTTTTATTCCGAGATGATGCTTTTCCAGTTATTTGGTATATTAAAAAGACATGAGTGGTGGTGATAATAGGTTGTTGCTTTAAAAAAAAATGTCTTCATCTGAAATAAAAACAGGACAACTTAATTATGGTCCACCATTTTGAAAAAAGTTGTTCTGGTCCATGGTGTGCAGGATTTAAGAACCACTCTACCCGAGGGTGAGTTGAGGGCCAAGAATATATGTGCTCCACAGGACCCCCATTGAGACAGAAGAGGAGGAGGCTCAGGCTAGAAAAGAAAGGGATGAGAACATAGCAAAACTAAAGCAAAAAGATGGTGGGCAGATAGAGTAGAATCCTGGGGCCTTCCTACCCCTACCTCTATATGATCTTCGACTACTTAAATGATGTATATATATCACAGTGCCTAGTTCAATGGCACTGCTAAAGTGTTTTCTGTTATAGGATTAGAAGAACCAATCCACACTTATGACAAGGAAGAAGAAAAAAGAAAGCAGAAAGCTGAAATGTATTTGATGCCTGGCATCCACTATCGCATGGAATCCTCACAAACTGTTTTTGATCTCCACTTTATAGATGAGGAAACTGAGTATCTAAAAAATTATCTAAGGCCATAGAGGCCATAAAGGATGAAAGCTTAATTTGAACCAAGGAAGTGTTCTTTCAACTATATCACACTATTCGGCGTTATACTTAGCAGAGCACAAAACCGTTATTTTAAGGTTCAGATTATGCTATGATTTTCTTTTCTTTTTTCTTTTTAGAGCTGCACCTGCAGCATATGGAAGCTCCCAGGCTAGGGGTTGAATTGGAGCTGGAGGTGTACGCCACAGCCACACAAACACCAGATCTGAGCTGTACTGCTGCAGCTTCCGGCAATGCTGGATCCTTCATCCTCTGAGCAAGGCCGGGGATGGAACCTGCATCCTCATGAATACTAGTCATGTTTTTAACCCACCGAGCCACAATGGGAACTCCCTATACTATGATTTTAAAACTTCACTGCAGAGTATTAACCATCCCTCTTATATTTAATTCATATCGATTTTAAAATGAATCAGTCAATTCTGGGATCATACACTAATTGCTGATAAAAAGTTTTTCAACCCAGAGGAAAGAGGGTGATTAAGGTTAGAATTTGCAGAATCTTGCTTTAGCCACGAAAGTACATAGTAGAAGATTCAAAATTGGTTTGGCATTTGGAAACTCCTTTACAGAACTTCATTAGGGGGATGGAAAAGAGGTAACGGAGGAAGTGGGTGGGATTAAACAGAGAAGCCATCATTTTACATCTTTCCTGCAGTGGAACCAGGTCCTTAATCATCAATAATGTGAAAGGAATATAGCAAAGTGAAAGAGTCGGGGAACTGACTTTCAGAGTTTAATGAAGTTCACCCTAGTTACATATTTTAAAGGAATAATACTAAGTACAACTCAACAAAGCAATGGAATTTGCTCTAGAAACAATGTCTTTTTTGGCTTTTGTCATTTTAGGGCCACACCCATGGCATATGGAGGTTCCCAGGCTAGGGGTCTAATAGGAGCTGTAGCCACCAGCCTATGCCACAGCCATAGCAACGTGGGATCCGAGCTGTGTCTGCAACCTACACCACAGCTCACAGCAACTCGGATCCTTAACCCACTGAGCAAGGTCAGGGATCAAACCCGCAACCTCATGGTTCCTAGTTGGATTCGTTTCCGCTGAGCCATGGCGGGAACTCCTAGAAACAATGTCTTGATTATGAATGGCCTTTACTCCTAAATTTCGATGTGTTCATAACATGTTCCGTGTTGATAAATATCATGTTGGAACCAGAGAATGTCTATCGGAAATTATATTTTTATCCAATCTATAGCTGAAACAGGATGAGGGAGTGGATTCGGAACTTATAAAATAAATAAAAGTCATTCTCCCAACCCCAGTTTAGAATAGATTTGTATATCCTTTGGCTACTGATCCATCTGGAGCTTTGCACAATTTTGACTTAAAAGTTTCTTGACTGTGACTGTCTCCCCCTCTACCCGTGCTGAAACGCTAGAAAAAATGCTCGCTATCACAGTAACTGAGAACTTCTGTAACACAACAGAAATACACGGAGCTTTTGAAAGCTCCATATGTCCAAAGAACACGAAGCACAGCTCTCTGCCCTTTACTTCCCATGGAATGCAACCAGCCTCTCTCTCTCTATATAAAACACAGGGATTGACTACTGCGTATATTTTGAAAGTACATTTTCTAGTTTATCTTTCTCCTGGCAATTCTTAAACTAGGGTAAAATTGGCATTTTGGGGGAGGAATGAAAAAGAACTCCACACAAAGGGGTGTTACATAAGAGCTAAATTTGAAGTCAGAAATAGTTCAAAGATGGAAATCGGGACTACGTTCTCTGGAAAACCTCCTAATCAGCAAAATTTCAGTCATGGTGTAGATTTGAAAATCATAGGTTAAGGTTCCATTACCTAATTTCCTCTGCCCTCCATTAAAACTGTAGACTGAGAGTGATACAAGCAGCTCCCGGCAGCACAGAGCTGGCTTGGTTCAAGCAATTAGGTCTTGCTTTTGCTAGCACTCAGTGTTATGCTTTGTCCTCTTCTATTGAACAAAACTAATTTCACAGAACATCAAAACCACACAAGCTCATCTGTGACCGCAGTGGATCAGGACGAAAACAAGTTCATGCAGTAATCATGCCTGAGCACAGAAGAACCCATTAATGTTCTCCAAACTACCCCCACCACGACGATACCAACAGCAGCAACAAAAGAAACCTCCTCCCAACCTGGCTGGTAGAAGTGACTTCTGCTTCTCTATCACAGCTTTAGCTCCATATTATTCCCTCTTTCTAGATAAGATTTGCTAAGTTAACCTGATTTTGAAGTCCTAGCTCCTAGTACCTCAGGATGTGACCATGTTTGGAAGTGGGGTCATTACACTCAACTATAGACAGTTGAAATGGGATGATGATGAAGTAGGGTTGGCCCCTAATCCAAAGTGACTAGTATCCTTATAGGCAAGGGAAGCTGGGACACAAGCATGCACACAGGGTGAACACCATTTAAACATTGGCATTACACTGCCACTAACCAAGGAACTACCTAGAAGCCGGGAGAGAGATCTAAACAGAGCCTTCCCCAGTGCCTTCAGAAGGTAAGCTGCCCTGCCAACACCTTGACCTTGAACTTCTGACATCCAGAACTCTGAGATAATAAATTTCTTTCGTTTAAGGCCCTGGTTTGTGGTTCTTTGTTATGGTGACCCTAGAAAACTAATAAATACCCAAACATAGAATGATTTTTTTTTTTTCTGGCAGCATCAAATCCAGAGCAATACTCGACTTCCTGAAAATCATCTAACACAAGCCCCAAATCCTAAAGACTTTTTTTTTGTTTTGTTTTTGCCTTAACTAGGGCCGCACCCGTGACATGTGGAGTTTCCCAGGCTAGGGGTCTAACAGGAGCTATAGCTGCCGGCCTTCGCCACAGCCACAGCAACGCGGGATCCAATCTATGTCTGCAACCTACACCACGGCTCACAGCAACGCCGGATCCTTAACCCACTGAGCAAGGCCAGGGATCGAATCCTCAACCTCATGGTTCCTAGTCGGATGCGTTAAGCACTGAGCCACAACGGGAACTCCGCTAAAGACTTTTCTAACATCCTCTTAACAAAGTTACCCATGGTGTGTGTGTTTTCCCTCACTGCGATAAGTTTAGCTACAACGGTGTTCCTGGTGTCCTTTGGCTGAAAGGCATTAACACAATTCAGGAAAATTGTTTTTTCTCAATGTTTTATATAATTATTGCTTGTTTCAAATGTTTGAGGTTCCCCCTACCCCGCCCCAGGGAACCCTTAAATGTACTTAATGAGTGTCTCTTTTCTACCACTTTTTCTCCATTATATAAAGGCTTCTATATATCACTGCTTGGATTTTGTCCAAAATCAAGTCTGCTTAAAATGCAGATTTTTTCATTTGTTTCTGCATTTTTAAGCTCATTTAAAAACGTTTCAGAGTTCCTGCTGTGGTTCAATAATTTAAGGACTCGACATTGTATCCATGTGGATGTGGGATCGATCCCTGACCTCACTCAGGGGGTTAAAGATCTGGCGTTGCCGTGAGCTGTGGTGTAGGTCACAGATGCAGCTTGGATCCTACGTTGCTGTGGCTGTGGTGTAGGCTGCCAGCTGAAGCTCTGATTCAACCCTGCCTGGGAACTTACATATGCTGTGGGTGCAGCTCTAAAAAGAAAAAAGTTTGACTACTTTTCCCTTTTCATTGTTTTAGTGTACTTTTTAATTTTAGCCTTTTCTCTCTTTATAACTTTCTTGACTGATTTCATATAGGCCATGTTATTTTGAATTTTCTCAATTTTTCTTCTGGATTCTATAATAAATCATTTTTGTAGGTTTCCACATTTTTGAGTCTTCAATTTAACGTTTCTCGTTTTTTTTCAGTTGCTTCTCTTGTTCTGTAATATATTTTTTGTTTGTGTATATAGTAGATTATTGCTAAAAAATGTCCATCTCTATAAAGGAAAATATGCAGTTGAATCCAGCCTACATCAGCAATCCCTAGCTTTATCTACAGATTCATGGAAATAAATTTTGTTGCTGCATGTCACTAAGATTTTATGGGGTCTTTGTGTGTGTGTGTGTGTGTGTGTGCAATCCTATCCAACTAATTACCATGTTTTCTCATTTATTTGCTTGCATGTTCATAGTCCTACAACGGGATAACTATCCAGATCTAGAATCTGTCAAATAGGGTGGATGCATGTGCTTGGTTTTACTTTCTTCTTTTTTAAAATATTTTTTTCCTTTTTAAAAGATTTATTGAAGTATAGTTGATTTGCAAGGTGTGATAAGGTTTTACTTTCTGACAATTGGGTGCTAGCTAAATTTTCTTGTTAAGTTTATAAATTTTAATAGCTCCTAGCCCAAATTCTAGCAGCTAAGAAATTACTTTCAGCTTCAGAGGCACTGGAACCTTAATCCACTGTGCCCGGCAGGGATCAAACCTGTATCCCAACACCCCCAAGACACTGCCAATCCCATTGCATCATAGTGGGAACTCCAGGACCAATGGGATTTTATCCTACCCTCTCTGCCAGTTTTCTGACACTGAACATAAAGAGAATATGAAAAATGATTCCCTCCAGAGACGGCATTCTCTGACTCTGACACTTCAGTTACAGAAATTACGTATCCTCAGATTCAATACACTCCCTCCTTCTTGTCCAGTTGTCTTCCTCCAGTTGCTGTCGTTAAATAGATAGAAGAGGAAAGGTAGTAAAAGGAGCAGGGAAATGGTGGCTAGAAGTGGGGTGACAATCTGGCAATCTAAAAAAGCAACAGCCACAGAGGGGAGGGAGAGATGCCTGTTTTCTTTTTATTTAGTCCAATCTTTGCAATTCTGGGCCAGGGGCAGAGAGTATGGAAGGTATTAGGGATATGCGCTTTCCTGTGTCACAGTTCAGGTGAAGCATTACAACCTCGAACATCCATTACAGGTAAAAAATTTTTCTTAAAGTTCTAATTTTCAGTGTTGTGAGTTTTCATACATTTCTTTTTTCCTCCATATAGTTCTCTTTTCCTAAGAATTTTATTCAGAAGCAGAGAGAGGCCAGAGGCTCCTCAATAAATGCCATTTTAAATTAGGGATTAAAATTGAATACAGCCAGAGTATATGTTCCTTATGGAGCAGAGACTAATTTTACGTTTTAACTAACTTATAGTATAGTATAAGCATATAGTAGTTTTCAATACATTTCATTTGGTGAACAAAATCAGTTTGATTTAAACCACAGGCAATCTTTAATTATCCAATTGGCATTTCTTGGCAACTGAGGAAGTGATTTCACACCTAAGTCTAAGGGCAAAATAGTCTGCAGTTCAGATAGCAAGCCAATTCATTATTGACTTGATGTATATAAGTACCAGATACATAAGTTTATTGTGGAGATTAGAGTATCACTTAGTATAAAGCTGCTATAATAGCAAGTATGTCTTACAGTTAATTTAAATATAAGCTTTTATTATAAACCAATCTGAATATAAGTTCCTTGATGGTAGAGCTTTTAATAATTTTCTTCAACCCTGTGTGTAGCCCTAGCATCTAGATGCTTGTTACACATTTATTGAATGAATGAATGGATGGATGGATGGATGGATAGATGGATGGATAAATAAATTAATAAATGAACAAATTAAGTCATAACCAGACCTAAGTTCTCTGCCATCCACTTTGTGAGATTAATCACTGGTTCCTGTCATCTGTATTAGAAATTGATGTTATAGCACAAATTTATTATTTTGTAGCACCAACACAAATAATAAAAACCCCAGAATGATTAACTTAAATATAGGTACAATCTTCTAAAAAGATGACTCATGTCAAAGGAGAAATTCCCTAACTTTGTTCATGATTTTAGTATTAGCAGAAAACATAGGTTGAACAATAAATCAAGTATCATGGGAAAATCGGGCAAGTAAATGTTTATCAACAATATTTAACATAAGACAAATGATTTGAGGGGTTTTCTATTTAAACAATTTTATTTATACGGTGGTAGTTCACCTCAGTAAGTCTGCAATATAATGAAGGGATTCAAAATTTAATTACCTTCCAGCTTTTAAAATCTAAGATACTGTAGTTCTTCAATTTTAGGGAAAAATGTGTTTTGCTGATTTTTTCAAGTAAATAAGATAAAAATAAATACCTAAGTTTCTGAAATGACATATAAACATAATTAATTTCTATATTCATGCATGTACTACTTCTCTCTGGTATAATGAATCCAACCAAAGTGCTACTTCACTTCGGTGTGAATATAAATTTTCTAGAATTTTCCTTAGCTCCAAGTCTAAATGCAGTGTTTGAAGGCTAGAGAAAAACATATATAAAATAATAAAGCCACAATGTCACTATGTAAACAACAGCAAAAATCCTCTTTGAAAAAGCCATAGGAATTCCCATCTTGGCTAAGCAGTTAATGAACCCGACTAGGATCCATGAGGATGCAGAATTGATCCCTGGCCTTGCTTGGTGGATTAAGGATCCGGTGTTGTCATGAGCTGTGGTGTAGGTCGCAGACGTGGCTAGGGTCCCTTGTTGCTGTGGCTGTGGCTATGGCCAGAAGCTGTAACTCCAATTGGACCCCTAGCCTGGGAAACTCCATATGCAGATATAGGTGCAAAATTTTCTGTAAGGAGGGTTTGCAGTGTGCGGGTCAGACTTTTTTGAGCCAATATTGCCATCTATTGGTAAAGTTACTATAATACCGTACAAAATGAAATTTTGCTTGATACATGGTGAAGGCTTTGTTTGGCTTTTGTTTGTTTTTTGAATTTTATTTGAGTTGGTATAGAAGGAGAAGCTTTCTTTTTCTTTCTGAAAGTAGTTAACAGTTTGGTGTAGTGACTGAGAATGCTGGCTCTGCTATTACTTATTTGTTTGACCTTGACAAGTGACTTAAGCTCTTTAGGTATTTAGTCTCTCATCTATAAAATGGACATGCTGGGAACAGTACCTGAAACTTAGTACGTGCTCCACGAATATTAGCTCATTATTTCCTTCTTAAGGCAAATCTTGATGAAATCTTCTCAGTTATTTTCTAGGAACATTTCTGATTTCTAAGATATTTCTCATTTTTTATAACCCTATAATTGCAAGACATATGGAAAGTCTTTACTAAAGTTTTAATTTCTACCTATTGAAATTATTCAAAATCTTAAAATATATATGATGGAGAGTCATTCTGGTTACAGGCTCTTTTTTTTATGAGCAGTTGTTTTATTTTATATTTTAGCATTTTTCTATAAACCCAATATATTATGGAGACAAAATTTGAAAAAAGGTAACTCTAAACAAATAAAAATATGCAATGCTTTTGGAAATGCAAGAACTGCTTCCTAAGAACAGCTTCTAGAAAATGGATATTACAGAAGACTAAAAGCTGAGCATGCTCTGCTGTCCCAGACTGAGAATTCACTGAGGGCCACTGTGGCAATCACACATGGCTTCTTTTCTCCCATTGGCCATATTCTCTCTTTTGTTCACTTTAAGATTTATTCTGTAGGTTCACGCCTTTTCCAGTGTAAAATAGCCTCTCTTATTTCAGCTCCTGCCAAAACTTCTCCTCATCAGTTACCCTGATCAATATCAAAAAGGCCCCAAAGTATAGCAGGTCCCTTCAGAGTCCTCTTCAGGTCATGGGGAGCAGACCGGGGGTGCTTCCATGTTACAGTATCTGTGACCCAGTCACACAAATATTTTATAAATCCCAGTGAATACACAGTGCAGTTTAAATAACCCATGTTCCTCCTCAACAGACACTTGGTAAAATTGCTACCAGTTAAGTCATTTAACTTCTAGTGTCTGCTTTTCTGAATCTTACTCTTATTGAATCTTTCCATTTTTTTTTTTTTTTTTTTGTCTTTTGTCTTTTTAGGACTGCACACACAGCATATGGAGGTTCCGAGGCTAGGGGTCTAATCGGAGCTGTAGCCACTGGCCTACGCCACAGCCACAGCAATGCCAGATCCAAGCTGTGTCTGCGACCTACACCACAGCTCATGGCAATGCTGGATCCTTAACCCACTGAGCAAGGCCAGGGATCGAACCCGTGTCCTCATGGTTAACCACTGAGCCACGATGGGAGCTCCATCTCTTGTTGTATCTGAATGGCCACTTTTCCTGTATCAAGACTTTGATACTGATGGCAGGGAGTCCCTGCAGCACATCCGTAGCCCACACCTTCCTGCCCCAGCATAAGTGGCTCTACTTCGTTCTCGTCCCATCTTCACAAATGGCACAGCCTTTCCTCTCCTTGATCCCAAATCTTTGCAACATCTTAAATTTCTCTTTTTGTCTCACATCTCAGACTCAGTCCATGGACAGCTCACTGACTCTGTCTTCAAAATAAATCCCTAATCAGACACGTTTTACCCTCCTTTGCTTCCCAGCCACCATCTTCCTTATCAGAACCACTAAAATGTCTTCATATGGATCTTTGAAAACTAAAAACCAGGAGTCCCCACTGTAGCACCACAGGATCAGAGTCATCTCTGCAGTGCCAGGACGCAGGGTCAGTCCCCAACCTAACACAGTGGGTTAAAGGACTCGACATTAATGAAGCTGAGGTGTAGGTTGCAACTGCAGCTCAGATCTGATCCCTGGCCTGGGGAACTCCTTATGCTGCAGCTTGGCCAAAAAAAGAGAAATACTGTAAACCAGTTCATGGCCCATCTCTGTTCTAACTTTCAATGCCCTCCCACAGTCTTTAGGATGCATTCCAACTCCTTCCCATGGCCACCAGGCCCTACAGGATCTGTCCAGGGCTGACCCCGCTTGTTTCCTTCCAAACCCTTCCCACACTGTGCCTTCTTGCTCTTCCTGAACATTCCACATACACTCCCCCCCCCCAAGACCTCTGCCCTTGGCGCTTTATCTGCCTGGAGTACTCTTCCCCCACAAGGTGCAATGATGTGCTCCCTCCCGTCATTCAAAAGCCTGCTCAAACGTGACTTCCTTGGCAAGGCCACCCCTAAACATGCTAATTAACTCAAGCACCTGCTCCTCTGCCTGTCCCATCACTCTCCATCCCTGGACCAGCCCTGTGTTAATCTGGCGCACAAATCCCTGGTATTGTGTGTGTGTGTGTGTGTGTGTATGTATGTATATATATATGTATATGTGTATATATATATATATATATATATGTGTGTGTGTGTGTGTGTGTGTGTGTGTGTGTGTGTATATATACATACATGTATACATGTATATATGTATATGTGTATGTGTGTATGTATATATGTATATGTGTGCGTGTGTGTGTGTGTGTGTATATATATTTGTTGGTATATATTTGTGGTTTTTTGGTTGGTTGGTTTTTGTTTTTTCTTTTTAGGGCTGAATCTGTGGCACATGGAAATTCCCAGGCTAGGAGATCCCATCGTGGCTCGGTGGTTCGTGAATCTGCCTAGGAACCATGAGATTGCAGGTTCGATCCCTGGCCTTGTTCAGTGGGTTAAGGATCCGGCATTGCTGTGAGCTGTGGTGTAGGCTGCAGATGCAGCTCGGATCTGGTGTTGCTGTGGCTGTGGCGTAGGCCAACAGCTACAGCTCCAATTAGATCCCTAGCCTGGGAATATCCCTATGCTGTGAGTGTGGCCCTAGAAAAGGCAAAAAGGCAAAAAGACAAAAAAAAAGGCAGTAAATCCAAGCTTTCTTTTATAAAGAAACAGAAAAACAGCTAGCAGCTTGGAAATATTTTCTTCTTATTTACAAGGCCTCAAAAACCTCAGTGTCCAGTCTTAGAAAGAAGGTTTGGGATCTTGGCTGTTAGCAGGTTGACTTGGAACTGCCTCACCATCCACCTATTTTTATCTACAACTTTTATGTAGGAGTCCCATCCTGAGAAAGCGATGGAAATTTAACTCTCTCTCTCTCTCCTTTTTTCCCCTTTTTTGGTTGCCCCATGGCATAGGGAGTTCCTATATGGACGTTCTGGGTCAGGGATCAGATCCGAGCCACAGTTGCAACCTAAGCCTCAGCTGCAGCAACCCTGGGTCCTTTAATTCACTGTGCTGGTGGTGGGGGGTGGGGTGCAGGGACTGCACCTGCGCCCTGGTGTTGCAGAGAGGTCACTGATCCTATTGCACCGCAGGGGAATAAGGAGCCAAACCCAATAGATCATATCCAAGACCAAGGCCTGAGACTAGCAAGGGGAGTTTTTGCAGGTACATCTTGTGGCTAATGTTAAAATCCAGCTTTTTCTCCACCCTCTGGAAGGAAACGGCTGTGTCTGTCTGAAATAAAAGAACCTAAATATGCAGGCCCGGACAGCTTTGCCACAGGCCCTCTTGCTTGATCATAACACAAAGGGATGGTGCCTTACTTTCTTCTCACTCTGAAAGGGATAATCTGAGCATCTAGCTTCTGAAGAGTGATAGTGGAATCAGGTCATCTGTGCAACCAGGATCATGATGAAGACAACTGCGTGATTTGGTACAATCAGCTTAGCCACTGACAGTGTCAACCCCAACAGAACCCTGTGTTCTGGTAATTAAGCAATCAATCAATACTAGACAAAACTAGATGTGAATATGTGTATATATTCCCTACATATGCAGTGATCCCACTCTTAAGTATATTACTAAGAGAAATGATTACATATGTACAAAAAGGCATGCATGGGGAAGTTCTCTTCAAGGCTCAGCGGTTAACGAACCCCACTAGGACCCAAGTAGTATCCATGAAGATGCAGGTTTGATCCCTAGCCTCGCTCAGTGGGTTGGGGATCCAGTGTTGCCATGAGCTGTGGTGTAGTTCACAGACACGCCTCTGATCTGGCGTTGCTGTGGCTGTGGTGTAGGTTGGCAGCTGTAGCTCTAATTCAACACCTAGCCTAGAAACTTCCATGTGCTGCAGGTGTTGCCCGAAAAAAAGAAAAAAAGAAAAAGAAAAAAAAAAGGCATGCACAAGAATATTCTGAGAAGCTTTATTTTTAAACTGGAAATATGCAAGTGTCTATCAATACACAATACATCAATGTTGTTATTATATACAAAAACATTGATGAATCTCACAGAAATAATACTGAGGGGACAAAGGTTAAAAAAAAGCCCCTGCAATATGATTTCCTATGAACAGGCAAAAATAAATCTCTGGTGAAACATATCATTATAGGTTTATCTTTGGTGAATTGAATGAGAGAAGCTCAGGCCAGCTTCAGGGGTGCTGAAAACATTGTGTATCTTGATCTTGGTGTGGTTTCATCGTGTACATGTGTGTGTATGTGTTGTACATGCATTCATCAACCTCTTCACTTACAACTTGTGCAATTTACAGCATGCAAGTTAATTTTTTTTTTTTTTAACAATAAGCTGAGGACAGTGGGAATCTGGCCTTAAGGAATCTGGCTTTAAAGAGTAAATTTCAACTGTCCATTTATCAAATAGGTGGCAAAGGAAACTGAATCACTCATACACTAAACACCCAGAGACTATTCAAAATGTTTGGGGAGGTAAACTCCCAAAGAAGACTAGATTTCCAACTAATCAAACAGATGGGGGCTTAGAGTATCAAGATTTGCTCTAAGTGTTAATGTAAAGTGATCCCATTTGTAACAAGTAGCTAAACAGAATGTCTCTGAGTCAGCTAAAAATTAGAACCGCATTAGACCATAACTAGCTCAGCTATAAAGCCAGTTCAGCACATTCCTTATTTTTTTAAATAAAGCATTACTAAAAGGATTCATTAGCGAAATGCTTGCACAAGAATGAACAATTTAAAAGGGGGGGGGGAAGTTCCCATCTTGGCTTGGTGGAAGTGAATCTGACTAGCATCCATGAGGATGCAGGTTCGATCCCTGGCCTCACTCAGTGGGTTAAGGATCCGGCATTTCTGTGAGCTGTGGCATAGGACGCAGACGCAGCTCGGATCTGGCATTGCTGTGGCTGTGGCATAGGCCAGCGGCTACAGCTCCGATTCGACACGTAGCCTGGGAACTTCCATATGCTGTAGGTGCAGCCCTAAAAAGGCAAAAAGAAAAAAAGAGAACAATTGATTAAGAGAAATAGCTTGGTTGGTTTGTGTGTCTTCATTTACAGCTTTCTAAAAATTTCCCTGTCAAATACCTCATTTCTCTCCTTGTCCTTTCTCTTTCAAGTGTACTTCATGTTGCTGTATGTCTGACAACTTTAAAGATCAGATTTAAAGACTGGTCAAAAAGATGTTACAAAAGCTTAGATAACTAGTCTCATATAAAGCTTCCACATCTTACAATGACTTACGTTTATGTTTAGAGCTGCCAGGTTTTTTTTTTTTTTAACGTCTACAGAGATAAAGTAACTGGTCTGCCCCAAGTTCCTCAGTGTAGTCATCCAAATAATAATAATAATGACAACAATACTAACAATAATAATAGCTGCTGCAGCATTAACAGCAAATTTTGCAATAGTTATCATTTGAGGAGGAAAGAGTTGCTTTGGTGTACAGTTGCCCCTCTGTATCAGTAGGTTCTGCATCTGTGCCTCAAAAGTATTTTTTCTGAAAATTCCAGAAAGTTCCCCTAAACAAAATTTGACTTTGCCACATACTGGCAAATATTTACATAACATTAAGTATTATAAGTAAACTAGAGACGATTTAAAGTGTATGGTAGGCAGGATGCAGGTAGGTTATATGCAAACGCTATGCTCTTTTATATAAGGGACTTGAACATCCATGGATTTTACTATTCACAGGGAATCTTGGAACCAGACCCCAACAGACACAGAGGGGTGACAGTATCTTCTTCCTGCTTGGGAGGACGAGTTCTCAATCTAAATATATCTGAGTTCCAATCCTGGATCTGCTATGCAATTATTAATTATATGACCTTGGCCAAGTTATTTAACTGCACTGACCCTGAGTTCTTTTCATCTAAAAAAATGGAAAAGGCAGGAGTTCCTATTGTGACTCACCGGAAATGAATCTGACTAGCATCTGTGAGGACGCAGTTTCCATCCCTGGCCTTGCTCAGTGGGTTAAGGATCTGACTTGCGGTGAACTGCAGTGTAGGTTGCAGACTTGGCTCAGACCCTAAGTCGCTGTGGCTGTGGTGTAGGCTGGCAGCTACAGCTCTGATTTAATCCCTGGCCTGGGAACTTCTTTATGCTATGGGTGTGGCCCTAAAAAGACAAAAGACCAAAAAATAAAAAATAAAAAAATAAAAAAACAACAATATCCCTCAAGGTTTTGGTGAATTGGAAATATCTTAGCATTGTAGGTGCGTCTAATACGTAGAAGGCAACACACAGATATGTTTTCTTTCCCTCATCCCAGCAGGAAGACTGTCCTGACAGCTTTTTCTAGAAAGGCAGCATTCTAATCTGTCCAACCACTCATGGTCGTGCTGCTTTTAGACTGTTATACACTCAGTTGGGGAACAGACATGTTGAGCTCTGTGCAGGGTCCCTCCCTGCCAGCCCACAGGTCAATTTTCTCTTCTTGTAATGAATGTGTGCAGCAGGGTGGCTAAATTTCTATAATATTGTGTTGCACCAGAGCTTATTATTTTACAGATTAATTGGAAAATCAAATATGAAAGGCATCGAGAGATTGGTTTATGAACAAAAAAGGTTAGGTCTTATAAACAATACATTTGGAAAAAAGATCCATCCTTAGTTATGCCAAAAGCTGTGCATGTCTGGTTTAGTGAGTTATTCATTGACCTATGGTAATTCATTCATAAATGAGAAGAAAATTAAAGGGCATTTATATGCTGTAGCTGCATCATTGTGTCTACAGGCCAGGTTATGAATAAGATTTCTATAAAATGCTTAGGTTCAGGAGTTCCCTTCGTGGCTCAGTGGTTAACAAATCCGACTAAGAACCATGAGATTGCGGGTTCCATCCCTGGCCTTGCTCAGTGGGTTAAGGATCCGGCGTTGCCGTGAGCTGTGGTGTAGGTTGCAGACACAGCTCAGATCCCGTGTTGCTGTGGCTGTGGTGAAGGCAGGCAGCTGCAGCTCCTGTTAGACCCCTAGCCTGGGAACTTCCATATGCCGCGGGTGTGGCCCCAGATAAGGCAAAAAGACAAAAAAAAATGCTTAGGTTCCGGGGAACAGTCTTGCATGAAATTAAAAGACTGGTTCTAACGACTTCATTCATCATATATTTATTTATGGAGACAAAGGTTCTTCAATGTCATCTTAGGTCCATCTTAAAAACAGGACTCCTTGATAAGTAAATTAAAATTTTCTACTGTGAACTAAATGTGTACAAAGCGCTCAGCAATATTTGATGAAAGGAGGCAAACACCATTTTGGCATCCACCTTGGCGGCAGAATGTTCGATTCTGGTCTCTTGTTGCTGTTCTCCTGCAGACAGAGGCTGCCTCCTTTCCTGGCTGGCAGACCAGCAGTAATGGTCTAAAAAGCAAATCTAAGAAGATTTCCATAAATTACGTGAACTCCTCAAAGTACAAGGCGCTACATCCCCTTAACACAGTTATCATATCACGGGAAATGTGTTGCCCACTGGGTTACTGTAGTTACACTAAACACTTGTCCAAGAGATTGAAGAAAAGTTCTCAGAAGCAGCGTAGAGAGGGAGGATGGCGCAAACACAGCGGTCTGTTAGAGAAAGAAGCTCTGGGAATATTATTTGGTCTCTTGAGGAATCCCACTGGGAGCAGGTGTTCAAGAAGCCCTGGAAGAACTGAATTGAACTGAACTCCCTCTGAGGTGAAGAGGCCAATTTAAAGTTAAGAGTAGTAATTTTAGCTCAGAGTTCTTGGGACTGTTCTCACACGGTGACACAAAATTATCCTCAGCGTTCCCTGAGGGCCGGGCACTTTTCCTACCCCGTGAAGCCATTTCCTTATCCTGTGCTGGCCCCATTAGATCTTTCTTCTTCCCATTTTTCTCTTCCCCAGGGCTGTTCACTTTTTTCCCAACCTGGCACAACCAGTTACCCTCTTCAGGCTCATCTCCTGGCCTCCCAGAGCAAATTACACCTTTATAAAAGTGTAACTACAAAGGACACATCTCCCGCATTCAAATGCAATGAATTCACAGCTTTTGGGCGTTCCACTTATTTTTATGTGAATCCTTCTCCCTCCAAACACGTTGCATTTATTTTTATTTATTTATTTTGGCAGCACCCTCCGCAGGTACAAATTCCCAGGCCAAAGGTCCAACCCGAGCCGTAGCAGTGACCAGGCTGGGCCGTTAACCCGCTGAGCTACCAGGAAACTCCCAAACCTGTCCTCTTTAAAGAAAACTCATGAGCAAGCTACTTAAAAACAGCTGCCATTCTGTGCCATTTAGTGTTCCCCTGAAAAGGAAAGTATCCCCATTATGGGAGAAAAAAAGCGTTAATTCTCCTTTTGCATCAGAAACTGGCCATCAGAGTTAACAACCCATGAATGTATAAGTGGTCATCGGTGTATATCAAATTCAGGCCAAATCTCTGCAAATGGAACATTCAGTTACTGGAGGCTGGTGGTGACAATTCCATTCCAATTTTTTTTTTCCTAGTTATGGCACAGATTCAAATCATTTCATATTTTTGATTGGATTTTTTTTTTTTTTTTTTTTTGCCACTGGAAAACCATTGAAGACATTATGTTGGGGATGGGAGTTTCAGGGCCACAGCTGTCAGAACCTGAGCATATCCTGCTCGGAACAAATAAAGTGGCCTTCTATGAGGAGCAAAGGGGCAACCAAAACGTAACAGACTGCCTCTTTTGCTTATAAACAGTGAGTTACTGACCTTCCGCAGTGAATCATGGAACAGTGTCTTACGTTTCTCAGACACTCCATAAACCACCCAACTCTGCTTTCTGAAATACCTGGCTCCACGAGAACATTTAGGTAGTGGGACGTAAAGGCAGAAATCTGGAGAACAGGCTGGGGGTGGTACTCAGCAATGCTTGGGTAGGAACGAAGCCTGGGAAATGCTAGGAAGAGAGCAGTGTGGAAGGAGATAAAGTTACCTTCATGGGAAAACAAAAATGCTTAGGATAAAGACATCAGGAAGTGAGATTCTGTAAAAAACCACCGAGATACAAACAGAGTGAACTCTGCAGTGCCTGGGAAGCCTGGGGCTGTTCTTATCACTGTTTTAGAAGGTCCATGAGTCCAGAACGGTGCAGGAATTAATATAATTAAGGTAATTCAAAATGTCAGAGTTGGTTTGTAGCTATAAACTTAAATGCAGCTTTTCTCACACAACTGAAAATATGCATACGTACAAACATATGTATAAATACATAAATAGTAACAAAATTAAAATAGCCAAACCTACAACGACATAAAGCTCTTCTTCTTCTTTCCCTCTATCTGAACAATGTGGTCCAACTCCATCAGATGAGGTTGAGTGAGGCAGGCGTCCTGACACAGGTCACCGTGGGAGCTACAGCAGGGGGACCATGGGTGAAGGGTGTCCATATGAAAAAATAGCATCTTGGTGTGAGGGTCGGAGCCAGTGTAGAGCCAGTTGGAACCAGGGTAGAAGGGTGTCACTACAGGAGGGCAGCCCAGCTTAGGATGTCAGAGCCTGAGAAAGGTGAGGAGGACAGCCAAGCAGCAGAGGGGGCTGCAGGAGCAACAGGGCATAAGCTGCATACGGAGGGATAGGTCACATGAATAAACACTTGAAGCATAGAGAGCAGGTCTCTCATTGGTGGAGCAAGGAGTTACAGTCACAGTAGGGAGAAAACAGGGGATGAACTGTGTTGGAATTAGCCATATTGGTGTTAATTCTTTTTTTAATCCAGACAGATTAGAAGGATACAGGGCTAGAGGCAGAGAGGGAGGGAGGCAGACAAAGAGAGAGAGAGAAGGGAAGAGGGAGAGAGAGTCTTTGGCTCCGACCACTGAAAAGTCCTGGGAGCGGTGACGCCCCAGGATCAAGCAAAAGAGTGAGCCCACGTGGCACCCAGTCTTAGTCTTAAATACCAGTTTTCGGAGTCCCCATTGTGGCGCAGCGGAAATGAATCCAACTAAGGACCATGAGGTTGTGGGTTTGATCCCTGGTCCTGATCAGTGGGTTAAGGATCTGATGCTGCTGCGACTGTGGCGTAGGCTGGCAGCTGTGGCTCTGATTAGACCCCTAGCCTGGGAACTTCTACATGCCACGGGTGCAGCTCTAAAAAGCAAAAAAAAAAAAAAAAAGTAACTGGTAGATAATAATTCCTCAATAAGTACTAACCATTTTTAGTATTGCATATTAAAATTTAAAATATTTACACCTTATGATTTAAACTTCACTTCAGAGAAAACAGGAACACCCATACACCAGGGTATCCATTACAGAAATATTTGTGAGAGATAAAATGTAACCACTTAAATATCCATAAATTAAATATTAGCTAAGGGAATTCCCGTCGTGGCGCAGTGGTTAACGAATCCGACTAAGGACCATGAGGTTGCAGGTTCGATCCCTGGCCTTGCTCAGTGGGTTAAGGATCCGGCGTTGCCGTGAGCTGTGGTGTAGGTTGCAGATGTGGCTCGGATCCCACGTTGCTGTGGCTGCAGCGTAGGCCAGTGGCTACAGCTCTGATTAGACCCCTAGCCTGGGAACTTCCACATGCCACGGGTGCGGCCCTAAAATGACAAAAGGCAAAAAAAAAAATAGCTAAAAGTTTATGACATGTTCTACCATAATTGTTTATACTGGAATTTAAAAGAATAATGTCTTCATGCCATCTTGTCTAGTGGAAAAGTAAGTTGGTAGCACAATATGATATTTAAGTGGAAAATACACTAAATGATACTAAATATTTTTGTGAGTCTACATAAATACATGTAAAGTTTTAAAAATATACCTGGATACACAAGAAATTGTTAGTCATTTGTTACCTCGAGGGGAAAGGAACTAGATTAAATCTATGGTCAAAGAGAATTCAGCTTCAGCTATAATCTTGATTTTCTAAGTTTGTATATCATCTACACAATAAACGACTGGTAACAAAAATCATGTTACAGTATTTCTGTTATAGATATAAATCTTTCAAGCAAATAATCAGTTTTTGACGATCATCCTAAAAGGAAAGGATCAAAATACTTGGATCCAAAATATGAGTTGGAGAGGAAATTCAACAAATTTTCCTCTGGGAAAATAATAAATGTTACTTCTTTGTTTGCTTTGTCTCCAGCCTGATTTCCAGCTCTGTGTTTTGTAAAAACCAACAATAAAAATTGTCATTTTCTGCGTGATCTCTAGCCAGGCTCGGAAGAGACATTAATCTGGGGTGTGTGTGTGTGTGGGGGGGTGGAATCTGGAGCCCCCACAGTATTTAGCTGAAAGGTGACAATTTCTTTCTTTGCTCTTTTTTGTTGTTGTTGTTGTTGCTGCTCTTATAACCTGAAGAGCTGGACCAGTTAAGGTTTTGTCCCCCCACCCCCAACCCCGTTTTTGAAAGCCACCAGGTTTGTTTTCTCAGAGAGGTTTTTTCACCGCTGTGTCCTTTGTCTCTCTGAGTACATATTTTGGAATATGGAGCAAACATGTGGTTGTGAAGGTTTAAAGCTCAGACCTACTGTTGTTACAGGTGCTGTAGGGAGCTCCTACCCAAGGCTCTTTTGCTGGTTCTGCACCAGCAACAGGAGTTGATTTGTATCCAGGAAGACGGGGATGACTTCGTTGGTAAAATGGAGACAGGGGGCCAACAGCAACGGCTTCAAATCCTGGCTGGAGAAATTCCTTGGGCTTTAGTTCTAGAATATTTTAGCCTCTCACTTTTCCCACTTATAAAACAGGAATGAAAATAGCACCAACACATGTAACCCAATTCCACATTTACACAGCACTTCTAACTCTTGGATAAAAAACAACTTAGAAATGGACCAGGAATATGCTTCCTTTGAAAAAGTTCAACTAATAACATTTTTACTGGCTATTCGATTTCAATATTTGTGCCAAATGCAATGACAGTAACACAATTTCTTAGGCTGCTTGCCTTTTTATTACTAAGCCATGGAAAGTTTAAAATCAAACCCCTACCTATTTTTAGAGATGGAGAAAAGAAAAATAAAGCAATTGTTCATCTCTTCATGATGAAATTAAAAGCTTCAGCTTCAAAGAAAATACAATGTTATATCCATTTAGTCATGTGCCTTAAAATAAGACCGATTTAAAGGGCATGAAGTTAAGGAGCTGGCAAAAATTGGAGACAACCAGGATGCCATAATTTTCTGAAGGGCTCCAAGGAGAAAATGGGATGGAAGAAGCCAGCAGCCAAAGGCTTCTGCATGAAGCCGAAAGAATGCATCCACAACAGGTCTCAGAAAAGATGAGCTTGAGGGACAAGAGCCAGCCTCTTCTGGGTCTCCTTGCTCTGTCCCTCCACCATCCTAAAGAAGGACTCTAGGCTCCTGGGAGTTTCTTGCTGAAGAATTAGCTCTGGGTTTGAATTTGGAAGTTAGTTCTCATCAGCTAAGGGTTACTCATAGTCCCCCCTCCCTTTTTTTTTTTTTCCGCTCCTGTCTAGAATTTGGATGAAACTCAGTGCAACTGGTCTGCAATTTCAGGCGAGCACAGAGCTGGCACGAACCACCCCCAGAAAGAATGTTATGAACTTGCCATGTATTCACATCCCAGCAAACGGGGACTCAATCTCCACCTGAGTCTAGTAAAGGGGCCGCCTCAGCATCAGCAACAGGTTTGTGTCTGGAGTGGCTTATTTTATCCCAACTGGGTGACCCTAGATTTGGGTAAAGTTTACCTGAGCAACTCGGAGGTAGATGTGCCCCGAGTGATGTGAATGGCAAACAAGTGACCTTATTCTCCGTGACTGCTTTCAAATAGCCCCGAGGACCTATTTTATTGAACTGTCACTTGTAAGGAAGGATTTTTGCGTTCCGCCATCCCCCACCTGAACCCACGACCCACGCGGCTGGGAAAGTCATGTGTGGCGATACACATACCCTCTCACGTGTGAGTGTGGGT
Source organism: Catagonus wagneri (assembly GCA_004024745.2). Taxonomy (NCBI): domain Eukaryota; kingdom Metazoa; phylum Chordata; class Mammalia; order Artiodactyla; family Tayassuidae; genus Catagonus; species Catagonus wagneri. The sequence continues at coordinate 22,140,705 of PVHT020000077.1, read as the reverse complement.
GGGGTTGGAGAGGGAGGAGCAAGGCTGGGGGACTGTTTCCAGGATGTGTCCCAGGCTGATCTGGCAGTTGCTGTGACTCTGGTTTCAAATAAACGTTATGAGGCTTTTCCCAGAGATCTCCTTAAATTGAATGTTCTTGAGGATTCTTTTGTGAAACAGTCGGTGGCTGAAATTAATGTAACCCTTGTCCAGCCTCTAAGAGAATGGGAATTGTTCTCCTCATTTTGTCAGGAAGTAGCCTCTCCAAGCAAGTAAAGTGCAGACGGGGCACACCTATGTCATGATGACTTAAAAGAGTAAGTTGAATGGCTTTTTCATTTTCTTGCTATAATCTTCTTATTTGGGGGACATTTTTAGGGCCGCACTCTTGGCATATGGAGGTTCCCAAGCTAGGGGTCAAACTAGAACTGTAGCCGCTGGCATATGCCACAGCTACAGCCACACAGGATCCGAGCTACGTCTGCGACTTACACTACGGCTCAAGGCAACGCCAGATCCTTGACCCACTAAGCAAGGCCAGGGATCAACTTACGTCTTCATGGATACCAGTCAGATTCATTTCTATTGAGCCACGATGGTAACTCTTTCTTGCTATAATCTGATTCTAGGATTCTTCCTTAGGTCTTTGAAAGAACTGCAAGAAACGCCAGGTTTAAGGAATAAGGTTCAGGCAGAAAACTGGAGTGGTAGATAACAATAATAGGCTATGATGTAGTGTGCTTCATTACACTCCCAAACAGTTTAGATAAGAGCAGAGGAAAGAGCCAACTAAATAGTTAATCCCACTAGGGAACTGTAAGTAAGAAAAAAGTATGCGAGAGCCCAGGAACTTAATGATCACTCAAGAAAGTAGGCTTGATTACCGACAAAACCAAGCAAGCTTGCTTTGCAATAAAACTATGCAACAGAAGCTTGACTTAAACCCCCAAACAATAAAACAGTGGTGGAATGAGACCCACACGTCCTGCTCATGATTCCCAGGACATGCTTCTCTGAACGCACAAATATATACATATGTGTGTGTGTGTGTGTGTGTGTGTGTGTGTGTGTGTATGAATAGGAGATGTTATACTGAAACCTGAGATGATTTACCATATTTTAGTGTATGTTACCACCTTTTGGCTCATTTCCGTTGCACCATGACAGTCCCAGTTTAATACGTGGAGGCAAGAAAACTCCCCTACCTGACACGGAGGAGGGGCTAATGATGCAAGTTTGGTGTCTGCTCAAGAATGAGGACGAAGGTGGTCTTCTTCCCGTTCTTCCTTTGACTATAAAGCTGTAGCCCGATCAGTTCTTGGGGTGCTACGTCCCTTGCCCTCCAGCTTGTATTTCTCACAAGAGTCCTATACAATAAACTCCTTACCAGTCACTCTGCCCGTTCTCTCGCTGAATTCTTTCTGTGCAGAGACAGAAGAATCTAGACCTTACTAAGTCCTCGTTTCAGTTTTATTTCCTTCTTATGATCCCTGAGAGACTATCTGAAGCATGAAGTGTTTAGACCTAGAAGGAAATGTGAAGGTTACCTGCCCAGGTCCTCACCTGATGAAGGCGCTTCCAGTACAATTTGCCCCAGCAAAACAGTTACAGAATGTGATGGCTGATTTTATGTGTCAGCTTGTCTGGACTAAAGGGTGCCCAGATAGCTGGCAAAACATGATTTCTGGATATGTTTGAGATGGTGTTTTTAGAAGAGATCAGCACTTAAATTGGTAGGCTGAGTAAAGATTGTTCTGGAGTTCCCACTGTGGCTCAGTGGTAACAAACCTGACTAGTATCCAAGAGGAAGCGGATTCCATCCCTGGCCCTGATCAGTGGGTTTAAGGATCCAGCCTTGCCTTGCACTTTGGTGTAGGTCGCAGACAAGGCTTGGGTGTTGCTGTGGCTGTAGTGTAGGCCAGTAGCTACAGCTCTGATTTGACCCCTAGCCTGGGAATCTTTATATGCCATGGGTGAGGACCTAAAAAGATAAATAATAATAATAATAACAATAATAATAAAATAACTTAAAAGAAGTTCTCACCACTGTCAGTGGGCATCTCCCAATCTGTTGAGGGCCCGAAGAGAACAGAAGACAGAGAGAGTGAATCTGCTCTCTTTGCTTAAGCTGGGACATCCTGCTCTCTGACTTTCGGGCTCCTGGACTTTTTGACTTGGACTGAATCATGTCATTGTTTTCCTGGTTGTCCACCTTGCAAATGGCAGGTGGTGGAACTTCTCAGCCTCCATAATCACTTGAGCCAGGCCTCATAATAAATCTCCTCTTATACACATATATCTGTATATATCTTATTGATTCTGTTTCTCTGGGGAGCTCTAATACATGGAGCTCCTTCAGGGTGACTGTCAAGATCTCACTGCCTCTTCAGATGGCACCAAAGCCAGCCTCTCTTTGCCATCCATTCCATTCTAGCTCTGTTCTATCTTGTCTTGTTACGAGATAAGGCTAATTCCTCCTCCCCACAAAATATTGGTAGATGCTGTCCATCTGTATACACTCTTCACTTCCCTCTCAGGCCAAACACTGGCCCCACCTCCTCCTTTCCCAGCTAGATTGTTGCTCTATTTGCTTAAGGAACCTGCTTTCAATTGCTTTTCCATCCTGCTCATTTCCATTTGAATGGTTTTCTTGAAATATCCTTCCGGGAACAAAACCTTCTCCTGGTATTGCCTCATCTGTAAAAAAATGGAAGTGCTTTTCCTCTGGACACAGTATTTCTGTTAATCAGCCTAAGAACACATTTGATTTTTGAAAGTTTCATTTGCACTTAACTTATATTGAGATTGCAGTCAATTAAACTGTCGAATGTTCACATGTACGGTTAAGTCCAATTTTTTTCTATCATTTTTTTTAAAGTTTTTTTTTTTTTTTGCTTTGCTTTTTTTTAAGGGCTGCAAGTGGGGCGTATGGAAGTTCCCAGGCTAGGAGTTTAATCAGAGCTATAGCTGCTGGTCTGCACCACAGCCACAGCAACCGCAGACCTGAGCTGCATCTGGAAACTACACCACAGCTCATGGCAACATCAGATCCTTAATCCACTGAGCGAGGCCAAGGATCGAATCTGTATCCTCATTGATATCAGTTGGGTTCATTACCTCTGAGCACAAAGAGAACGCCCATCATTTTTTTTTTAGATTACACATAGAAGTGATATCATATGACAATTTTCTTTGGCTTACTTCAGTTAGAATGATTATCTCTAGGTCCATCCATCTTGCTGCAAATGGCTTTATTTCATTCTTTTTATGGCTGAGTAATAGTCCACATATACAACATTCCATATATATACTGCATCTTTATCCATTCATCTGTCAATGGACAATTTAGATTGCTTCCATGTCTTGGCGATTGAAAATGGTGCAGCAATGAACACTGGGGTGCTCGTATCTTTTCAAATTGTAGTTTTCTCTAGATATATACCCAGGAGTGAGATCGCATGATCACATCTGTAACTCTATTCTTTAGCTTTTTAAGGAAACTCCATTGCTCTCCATTGTAAGCGTGACTTGAAGTTGATTCTTTGAACTTTTATCTGAAACTTTATATGTGTGTGTTTTTTTTAAATCAGTTTCTAGCTTGTGTGATTCTTTTAGTAATCTTTTCGGATTGTGACTCTGTCACGTATCGTGTTATATGTCCTTTTTCTAGTTTTTTTTTTTTTTTAGTGCCACACCTGTGGCATGTGGAGGTTCCCAGGCTAGGGGTTGAGTCAGAGCTGTAGCTGCCGGCCTTTGTCACAGCCACAGCAATACCAGATCCAAGCTGAGTCTGCGACCTACACCACAGCTCACGGCAGCGCCAGATCCTTAACCTACAGGGGGAGGCCAGGGATTGAACCTGTGCCCTCATGGATGCTAGTCAGATTTGTTCCCACTAAGCCACGATAGGAACTCCTTTTTTCTAGTTTTTAATTTCAGGCTATTGGCTTTGTTTATTCTTTTTTAAATTGTTTGTTTGTTTTGACTAACTGACCAGGTGGCATTGATCCAAGTATTATCACCTCTGCTTTCCTAGCACAGAGATGTTTTCAAAAGTTTGCAAAGTATCACACAAGTGAATGCCACTTTCGTTCATTCAACAAATATTTACTGAGCACTTACTATGTGCCGGGCATTGGTGCTAGGGAGTCATCAGAGATCCGACTGGTAAAGTCTCTGACCTCAGGGAGTTCATATTCATTGCAGAGACATCAATAAGTAATTGCAGGGAGTTCCTATCGTGGCTCAGCCGAAACAAATCTGATTAGTATCCATGAGGACACAGGTTCTATCCCTGGACTCGCTCAGTAGGTTAAGGATCTGGCGTTGCTATGGCTGTGGTGTAGGCGGCAGCTACAACTCCAATTCTACCCCTAGGCTGGGACCTTCTTATGCCACAGATGTGGCCCTAAAAAGACCAAAAATAAAGAAAAAAAAGTAATTGCAGAGCATTGTCTCATAAAGGAGGAAAGCACGGGTGGGGGGGATAGAATATTTTCTAGGGGAGCTGCCTTGAATAGAGTGGAGGAAGCATATCTTCAAAACGTAGAGCAGGTGAGGCAGCCTTTCAGGAAGAGAGAAGAGCGAACGGAGAGGCCTGAGACAGGTAAGAGCTTGGCCAGTGTGTCCGGGTCTGAGATGCAAGATCCGGTTTGGTCTCGTCTGTCTGGCTCTGACTCTGGCCTTGATCCCCAACTTGGGACTTCTCGGGCTTGCTTGTGGCTTCGCCTACCAGAGCACAGCCCTGAGGGGAGAAGGCCAGCTGCTTAGCCCGCCCCTCACCAACAACTCTCCCCTGGCAAATAGTGGGCCGCCTCTCTGAGGAAGCATTTCGCGGGAGAATTTCATGTGAAAGAGCACGTGGGATCTGGAACTACAGGCTGTGCAGACACATTAACAAGGCCGAGGTGTCCCTTTCGAAAAGTCTCAGGGCCGGCCGGCGCTCAGTACGGGTGCGCATGTCCGTGATGATGCGTGTGCCCTGCTCCGACCGCACGGTGCGCGTGGGATCTTGCAGGCATCGTCCTTCCACTCACCTTATTAGCTACTTTCAATCTTCTAATGTCGCAGAGGAGAGCCAGCTCAGCCGCAGAGTCATCTGGAAAATTGATATCGAGGTCTAGTGACAGCAGTCTCTTGCCCAGATTAGCTTTGGCCTCCAGCTCTCCTTCTTCTCTTATCATATTAAATGAGGCGAACATGAGCTGAGGAGGAACCACCCTTCTCCAAAGTCCACGATGCAGATGGAAAAATTACAAAAATGCGGTCAGAGCTTCAGAATACAGAAATATTAATAAAACTCAGTAAGCCTGCATTTCCCCCAAGCAGACAATGGAAAATAACATGCACTTGTTTGAACAGTGCTGTTTTTATCCTAGTAAGGTCCTGAGAAGGATCTTAACCTCCCCAGCTTCCTCCGTAAAAACGAAGAGGCTGACATGAGCAGCCTTCAGTTTCCTGACGCCACATAAAGGAGCATGGCCAGTTGACTGGGTATCAGAAAGAGGGAAATATATTCGGGTCAGGGTGAAACGTTCTGTTTTTGTTTGTCACTCTTTTGACTGGGGAGTGATGGTAATACCAGAGCCTCTGGGATCAGCAAGACCTGACTTGAATCCTGTCTTGGCCAGTCACAGCTCTCTTGTCCTGGCTAACTCCAGAAATCCCTCCGTGACTCAGGGACTGCAGTACTTACCTGATGAAATAAGATAACATATCAACAGTGCTTAATACCTACATATGAAACCTATATATGTAGGTTTCAGCGGATGTTAACTCTTTCTTTTTCCCCTCCTTTTGGAGATATTTCGATTTGTGTCCAGGTATGTGTATGTACTTGACAGAAAACTCTCTTATAACTGGAACAACATTTGATAAGCTGTCCTATGCTTGTACTTTTTTTTTTTTTTTGTCTTTTTGCCTTTCCTAGGGCCGCACCCACGGCGTATGGAGGTTCCCAGGCTAGGGGTCTAACAGGAGCTGTAGCTGCTGGCCTATGCCACAGCCACAGCAACACGGGATCCTTAACCCACTTAGCGATGCCAGGGATTGAACCTGCAACCTCACAGTTCCTCATCGGATTCGTTAACCACTGAGCCACAACAGGAACTCTGTCCTATGCTCGTACTTAAAGCAGGGGAATTATCTGAAAAGCAGTCTGCAAGGCACGCCTTCCTTGATCCCTGGCCTTGCTCAGTGGGTTAAGGATCTGGAGTTGCTGTGAGCTGTGGTGTAGTTCACAGACGCGGCTCAGATCCTGTGAGCCGTGGCTGTGGCGTAGCTGGCAGCTCCAACTCTGATTCAGCCCCTAGCTTGAGAACTTCCATATGCTGTTCGTGTAGTCCTAAAAAGAAACCTCCCCCCCAAAAAACCCTCTATGTACCATTTTAAGGGTCAATGAGATATGACTGACACATTAAAAATCATGTGACCTTTAATTACATGATACTTTAGGCAAAGTATTAATCACCTATTATGTATCATGCATTGTAATAGTCATGGCTTTCCCCCATCACGGTAGGTATTACTATTATTTCTATTTTACAGAAAAGAAAAAGTGAATATCAGGGAGATAAAAATCACTTGCTGAAGGTCAAGAGAATATTGAGACCATAGGACTTATTTAGTATTTCTGGCTCCAGATTTCACTGCTTCACACGATTATACTATAACGTGGGAGACACACTTCTTTCTGCTTCCTGCTAATTGTCAGGGTTAAACAAAAGAGTCTCAAGATCTTTTTCTGTAAACCCACTGTCCCCCTCAAACACTCAGATATATAGGAGGACAAGCTGGACTCTTGATACATTCCAAAAAAAAAAAAAAAATTAAAGACCATAATGAAACAAAAATTCAAGTTCCCTGACCTAAGTTAAGGCAATAACATTTGTTATGAGAGTGAAACATATTGCCCGCCACATCAATAAACAAAGGATATTGCTGTCACCAAGTGCTCCTCCACCCCCCAGCATCAATGGCGTGCCCCACGGGAACCAGGGTTGGAAACAAATGGGCTGCCCCCTGCCCACTGCCAAGCCCTCAGCCACTGCAGCTCCCCTCAAAGGTGGCTCAGGATGGAAAGAAAAGGATACTGGCCGTAGGGAGCTAAGGCGCATAGCAAAGGAAGGATTTCGGTGAGCCCAGAGTCTTGCAGATTCAGCAACATAAAAAAGTGCTAAATTGATTAACTTGAAATATCTGGCTTTCTTTAATTAACCAGAATTATTTGTAGCTCAGACCACCTAGTCTCTATTGCAAACACTTCCATATATCCTGGCTCCACCCTTACCTATTCGGAGCAGTCACTTAGCTCTCTGAGTCCCAGGCTTAAATCCTCAGTTTCGTCCACGAAATAAAATATAATTCTTAACTTTTAGGTTGTGCATTTTTGTTCAGTCAACAGAGTGGTTACTTAATTACTGTGTGGCTCTCTTGATTAGATGGCAAACTCCCCAAGGCAGGGATGGTATTCCCTCCGCTTATCATTATATCCCTAGAACTGAGCACAGCGCCTAACACTGAAAAATACTCAGTAGATTTTTTATTAAAGCAACGTTCTGTGGGTGAGTGAACGAACTCCAACAAGAAAGGTTTCGGGTGTGAATTCAGCAATTTTAAATGCAACTTATGGGCACATCAAGGAGGAAACAGACAGTAGCTCCCAGAGGCATCTCTGGAGTGCTGGGACATAGGTTTGAACCCCTGCACAGTGGGTTAAGGATCCAGCGTATCCACAGCTGCAGCCCAGCTCACAAATGTGGCTCGGGATTTGATCCCTGACCCAGGAACTCCATATGCTGAGGGGTGGCCAAAAATGACCAAAAAGAAAAAGGAAGAATAAGAAAGAGACAAGCTCCAAAGCTCCAACAACACCCTCAGCTTGTCCTTCTGTATTAAATAACAGACTGTTTATCAGACAAATGTCTGGGCTGCAATTCTAATGAGGTCAGCTATACAAAGTGAAGTATTCACAGTAAAATGTGAGTTTATAACCTGAAATTTGCCGTTTTTTGGGTCTTATCAAAATAAATTCAGTCATATAAGCAATTTTTATACATAAAGTATCTGAGATAAATATACTGAGTGCCAGTGAAATGCCTCAGTAACAGATATGGAATAAAGGCAATTTTTACCCACTGAAAAAGGGAAGACACTTTTTAAAGGAGCAAACAATTACTGTATCCACTGGGTGGCGCTGCAGATTGATGTTGATGTTACTTCACAAATTGTTAAAGGATGTCAGGAAATTCTTTAAAAAATTAGAACAGTAACTCCTTTTACGTAAAAGTTCCTTATTTCATTTAATTCTCACAATAGCTCTATGAAGTATGAAATATGTATTACTCTCCCTTCACCATGGACTTTAGACACCATTAAACAGAAGAAACTGCCCTTCAGGAGATTCGTAATGCGTTTTAATGGAGCTTTTCAGTTTAAAATGGCCATTCACATTTAAGCCCTATATTCCAAAGTTATTTATTGGTGACCTTTGGCTCCTTTCTCGCCTTTCAAATGTCCGTCTCATAAAAAGGCAATCTCCACAGAAGGTAGACTCAAACAGCTGGCCTATGCATTCCTGGTGGGGAGTTTTGGGCTTGCTGCTCTGTAAAGATACGAAGATGCTCACAAAAGCCATGAAGTCTGTGGCGATGAGCAGTGGGCGTGAATGTAGGTCACCGTTATTTTCCCTGGGAATTGACTTCTATTAGGTAACAATTTTTTTTTTTCTTTTTAGGGCCACACCTGTGGCATATAGAAATTCCCAGGCTAGGGGTCGAATCGGAGCTGCAGCTACCAGACTATATCACAGCCACGGCAACACCAGCCAGATCTGAGCCACATCTATAACCCACGCCACAGCTTGCGGCAATGCCAGATCCTTAACCCGCTGAGCAAAGTCAGGGATCGAACCTGCGTCCTCGTGGATACAAATCAGGTTCTTAATCCGCTGAGCCACACAGGAACTCTGATAACAAAATTCTTTCTAGGATAATATGTTAGAAAAATCTTACTCCTAGAGGCCTCTCATCTTATCATAAACAACTGTGTAAACTGGTACATTTCCAATCATGTTTTCTGGGAAGCATCAGAAACTAGTTGATCACTTTCAAGTCAGCAAAGCCCATTCTCCTACCTTATCTCTCTTGTTGGAAATTTGCAACAGCCTGTGAAGAAAGTAGAACAGTTACCAGTATCCCCGTTTTAGGGAAAAGGGGACCTACCAGCATGGCAAAGGTAGAATTGAACCCAGATCTTCTGGTTTATATCCAGACACACCCCCAACATCCTAGGTTCCTTCCACAGATTTGACTCTCCTGCTCTCAGCGATGATGAAAAAGTAAAGGACAAAGTTTTGTGAGAGCGTCACCCTTTCTCCCTTTAAAGAAAAAGTTGACACAGTGTAGTGCCAGGCTATTGTGGCACTATGGCATTCTGTTTTTGCTGGTGACGAATATAGCATAATTTACCCTTATTTTATGATGTGTGTTTCTTAAAGGAATCTAGACGATATTATGTTTGAAAGTTTAATAATCCTTTGGGATAATTAGAAACATCTTGAAATACATAAAACCAGGATGCGGGAATATTTACTCAACTTACTTGTCACAATCTGCCTGTTGCAGCTGAAAGCGTGGCCATACAGGACTCTGAGGGCATGTGACTGTTCTCTATGCTTCCAGAGATACACCACTGGAGGAACTCATTGGAAACTATGTTTTAAGTTATGAAGTGAAGGTAAAGAGGGTCTGAGTGTTTCCAGCCCCTGGATCCTCAGGCAGGAACCAAGAGCGTAATTATTTACTTTCTTGTCAAGTTAAAATACATTTCTTTCCTGCATTCTGAGCCATTATCTCAGATCTCCTACAGTACAAAAGAAGTATTTTTTGTCTCAATTTAGGAAAAAAGAAACCAGGGCTCAGAGAGACTAAGATTTCGAGAGTCAGAGGTTTTCCTAATTCACTCTGCTGACTCTCTCAACATGACTTTTCTTGACTTCCTGTTCTTTGGAACTCACAGACATCTTGGCCAAGTGATTCCTTGTTCTTTTATGGAAGACAGACAATTTTTCGGATTATTATAAACAGTGTGTGATCCATTTCCCCATGTGAGTGAGTGAGTGGTCTGCTTTGAAGGGGACCCCTTAAATCCTCCTGGATGATACACCAAGGAGCCTGCCTGGTTTTTTTTCCAAAACTGGTGATGGAAATTCCCATAGACATTGGGGCCACCAAGTGTAAGCATATGATTAGAAGCTGGGACTGGTCTCTACCAAGTAGGAGAGATGGACTTGGTGTCCCTGTAAGCCTATTCCTTCCTCACTAATTGGGAGAAGCAGAACTTTCAGTCTCTAGTGTTTGGGGTTTTGTTTCTTTGTGTGTTGCTCATAGATAATACATGGAAAATAATGCAAAAGTGAGGGTGACCCATGAATGCTACATCATTGCATATGAGGTTAGACTATAACACTTGCAGGTGTTCCTGGCCATAGACTCATTTTACTTGGCCAACAAAGTGGTTTTTTAGTTTTGATCTTAATTGCTATGATTTTTTTTTTTTTGTGCCATGCCCATGGCGTGCAGAAATTCCTGGGCCAGGGATTGAACCCACTCCACAGCACTGACAACGCTGAATCCTCAACCTTCTGCTCCACCAGGGGAACTCCTTAATTATTATTTTAATATCAGTGCTTTTAAGAGAAAGAGTGTTGTCTGTGGCTCCTATTGCCTTAATCTAATGTGACTTATAATTCTGGATCCTGAAGACACTGTGTTTATGATCCCTGAAATTAGTAGTGATCTTTCCTGCCCTCTGATATTTTTATAATTTTATGATATTGGAAAGGACAGGACAGTTGATAGAAAGGATGATTTAAAAATGTAGGGATGGGAGTTCCCATTGTTCCCTAATGATCCGACTTGTTCCTGAGGCATCGCAGGTTCAATCCCCAGCCCAGTGCCGTGGGTGAAAGGATCCGGCATTGCCCCGGCTGCATCAGAGCTTGTAGCTGAGGCTCGGATTCGATCCCTGGCCTGGGAACTTCCATATGCTTTGGGTACAGTGGGGGAAAAAAAAAAGGAATTGTAGGGCAGATTGGAGGAGAAAGTATTATCCCTAATCAGTTCACTATTGTGAAAACATCTGGAGATGCCCTAGGCATGAAATAGCTGTTTAGTGACTGGAAAATCAAGATGGTTCCTAGCTGTGTTAGAAAGAGTGTTGCTAGAATGAAGTTGCTGAGCTGTTATGTTCTAAAGATTGTGGACAAGGCAAAAAATCGTACATAGTTGCAAAGGGCAACCTTGAAAGCCAAGTCTTCTGTCTCAGGGAATCTATGGCTTTGTTTGTCCTGTAACAGGAAACCAGATTGCTGTGTCTTCATTTCACCAGATGAAAAAATCAACGTACAGTGTAAGAGTTACATTATACCAAAATCTTTTAAGCGCCAGACTCACACAAGTGAGATTTTGAATTTTTTAAAAATATGAGCAATCAAGACTCCTGCTCCCTCCTTTAAAATTCCGATGCTTGGAGTTCCTTTGTGGTACAGACGGTTAAAGATCCAGCATTGGCACTGTATTGCTGCTGCAGTGCGTGTTAGATCCCTGGTCTGGGAAGTTTCATATACTACAGGTACAGCAAAAAAAAAAGAAAGAAAAAAATATTCTAGGAATTCCTGTCGTGGAGCAGCGGTTAACGAATCCAACTAGGAAACATGAGGTTGCGGGTTTGATCCCTGGCCTTGCTCAGTGGGTTAAGGATTTGGTGTTGCCACGAGCTGTGGTGTAATTTGCAGACAAGGCTTGGATCCTGCGTTGCTGTGGCGTGGTGTAGGCTGACAGCTGTAGCTCTGATTCGACCCCTAGCCTGGGAGCCTCCATATGCTGCGAGTGTGGCCCTCAAATGACAAAAGCCCCCCTAAAAAATTCTAATTTGGTGTTATTAGAAGTCTTTGTGCTTGTGTATGCATATCAAATTTTTTAAAGGATAAACCAAAAAGCTTACTATTGGTTACTTCCCATAAGAGAAAATTAGGATGCAAATGGCTGAGCCGCAAGGCAATGGTGAAATTATTTACGTATTTATTTTACCAAGACCATGTTGTCCATTTATAAATTTAAAAAACATAAGGAAGCATCCTTTCTTTTATATGCTTTCCTCCTCTCTGATTATTTATTCATTCATTTGCTATACTTTTAAGATTTGTCATGTAAGTTTGAAAAATTATATTTTCTCTAAATTTATGCCAGAGTGCCCATTATTATTAGGTAGTGCATAATCTAGCTCAAGCATCAGATCATTTCTGTATGCCCCTTTTTCATGATCTTTCAAAGGAAAATACGATCATTGTAATTCGCACCCCAAATTGTTTACAGGTGAGCCCTGATTAATCTAATTAAATGAACTTTAATTTATCACCAAAACAAATAGATGTATCTATGTGTGCTGCAACACTGCAACACACTTGGAACAAATGGTTTAGGTCTGGCTGGGGAGGGCGATGACTTTGGCCCCTGGAATGTAGGTCTGGAGTCTACGACTATCCAAAGTGACAGTAAAATGAGGTTGAGCAGAACTGTTAAAAGCATGTGGATGTCATGAACAAATTGGCAGCCACTCAGCTGTTTTATATGTATGTCTGCAAAGAGACACGATGTCTTTATGCTTATGACCCTTGGTCTGCTGTTGACAAGGAGAGATTACCTGCGTGTATATTTTCTTGAGGACAGTCTGTACCTCCTATATTGTTGTTATAGCATCGTCATCATGCTCGCTGTGGTACAGTGGGTGGAGCACAGGACAGACCACACATAAAAGAGGACACCATGAACCCTGCCTGTCAGAGTCTGTGGTTTCAAGGTATCCAAGTACACAAACATATCTAGCTGAACATAATGTTATAGGTAAACACTAAATAAACACCTGGGATGGCTCCGACTCTTGCTGCTAAAGTGTTTCACAGAAAAGATGTGGGGGGCAAAGAACAAAACCATGTATGTATATATAAAACATGTTCATATGTAACAAGTAGGCAGTGGCCAAAGCAGACTAGGAAACATCACTTGTGTGAGCCACAAGTCAAGTCTAAGCAATAATAATACGTTAGTTTTGGTGATTGGCTAATAATTTTTGCGCAGTGTGAGATGAACATTTTGCTGATTTCTCAAACTGGGCTTGATTAATTTGGGTGAGTGTTTTTCTTAATAGAAGTGTAGTTCTGATTCATACCAGGTTAGGTTTAACACCATTATGCTCCTGATACAAGGTTTGAGGCATATGAAGTCGGATTTTAGGAGCTTTTTGATGGATGAGGTGAGAGATTTCTTAACAGGATGCGGTAGGGAATGAGTGCAATGCATAACATCTTCCCTTGTCAAGTACATTGATTGATTATCTATTGGCTGATTCATTGCATCTTGGGGATATTGAAGAACTGTTGGGGGTAGGGCGGTCCTAAATGCTGTTGTTGCAGGTGTGACAACCACTTGAATAAGTTGAGTCAATTACGTTAAAGGAATAAACTACATTAATTCATCTTTCTTCCATTCAAAGCAACTCATAAAGTGCCAGTGTTTTGAGATTTTCGAAAACTCTCTCTCCTTTTCTCACCACCACCAGTGGCATGACTGTCAGAAGTTTTTAAATGGTTTTCTTCTTCTTATTATTTTTTAGTTCCAAAGCTCTCTCCACACTCACAACTCTTGGCAGGTGTCATCAGAACATGAGTTTTGATCAGGCCTTTTGATCACACCTTTTCCTCGTGGAAAAATGCCAAATGCTTCATACTACCTAACGAAATCTAAACTTCTCCACAAGACTTTCAAGGATGTTAATCACAAGGTCCATCTCCTTGTTTAAAATGACCTCTCACTTCTTTTCTATTAAAAAATTTTTTTGGCCATGGTATGCAGCAGCTTGATGTGGGATCTCAGTTCCCGGACCAGGGATGGAACCTGGGCCACAGCAGTGAAACTGTAGACCATCGGGGAACCCCCCCTCACTGCTTTGTAATATTTTTCTTCTGTAATCCACTAAAGAAAAGGGGAAATTGAGAAAGGTCCCGAGTGGGGAAAGAAGCAGTTAATGAGCATTCCTTGAATTCCAGTTCCTTCTGACTTTGCCTCATGTATAAGTTTGAAAAAATAGGCATTGGATACACAGTTTCCCCCTAAACAAACTAAAGCTGGGAGAGGTTTGCTGAAGCTGCTACTTGCCCAGGGCTAGAAAGTGGATGGATAGAGCTGAAATTCCAACCTGGGTCTGCTTGAGACCCTCTGTTTTCCCAATACCCGTTCATTGTACTTCTGCGGGCTGCCCTCTCCCTCCTCCACCCTTACCAGCTAGTACCCAATGCCCTTCTTTCCACCTCACCTTCGAGACTGAATTGCCAATGCAATCTCCCTAAGCGTCTCTGTTCTAAACTACCTGAAAACTTAGCCCCTTTCCCTGACCTCCAAATTGGAAAAGGAGTCTTTCCTTTGTATTCCCCAAACATACTGTATTTTATTCTATTTTATCTTATTTTATTTTATCATATTGTATTTTTATTTTTATTTTTAGGATTGCACCTGTAGCATATGGGAATTCTCAGGCTAGGGGATGAATCAGAGCTGCAGCTGCAGGCCTATACCATAGCCATGGAAAAGCAGGATCGGAGCCACATCTGCAACCTATGCCTCATTTTGTGCCAATACTGGATCTGTAACCCACTGAGTGAGGCCAGGGATTGAACCCACATCCTTGTGGATACTAGTCTGGTTCTTAACCCACTGAGCTACAACGGGAACTCTCAACATCTTGTTTGTCATACCACACATTTTTAATAAACATTTTTATTGATATATAGCAAACATAGAAAATTCACATGTAAGAATTTGGTTTGATGAAAAAAAAAGCAAAACGTGCCTGAAACCACCAAGACTAAGTCACCAGCACCCAGAAGAGCGCTCTCCTTACTTGTCCTCTGGATAGACATTTCCACCCACCCGTCCCCAAAAGCAGTCTTATCCTGACTTCTATCTAGTTTTGTTTTGTTTGCCTGCTTTCAAGTTTTATATAAATTGAATCATACAGTGCAGTTTCTATGTTTGTGGGACGTATGACATTGTTGTATACAGCAGCTATTCACTCTTTTTCATCATAGTATGGCATTCCGTTATATTCGTTCATTTTAGTAAGTGTATTTATTCATTTTGCAGTAGGTGGATGTTGTGAATTTTTCTCATTGGAAGCTAAGATAAATAGTCCTACTGCGAATAATATTGCAAAATTTGTATTGAGTATATGTGCATTCTTTGGGGTATATACCTGAGTAAAACTACTGGGTCATAAGTTTTTAATTTGTCCATCTTTATTTAGTAGCAAGTGCTGGACAGCTTTCCAAAACGGTTGTACTGATTTGCACTCCTACTGCACCGTGTATTTCTAGAGGCCCCTCATCTTTATCAACAATTGATTATGTCTACATTATGAATGCAAAGCCTCTCTCTCTCTCCCTGCTACCTCCTCTTTCCCTTTCTCTCTCTTTACCTAACATGACACCTAGAAGGTGTCCAGGTAAAATCCTTGTAGAACTATAAGTGAATGATTAACAAGCACAAAATTGTTTGCTTCTATAGTCTTTTTTTGTTTTTTCTTTTTAGGGCTGCACCAAAGGCATATGGAAGTTCCTGAGCTAGAGGTCGAATTGGAGCTACAGCTGCTGGCCTGGGCCACAGCCACAGAAATACAGGATCTGAGCTGCATCTGCGAACTACACCATAGCTCACGTCAACGCTGGATCCGATCCTTAACCCACTGAGCAGGGCCAGGGATCGAACCCACATCCTCATGGATACTAGTCGGGTTCGTTACCACTGACCCACAATGGGAACTCCTGTTCTATATTCTTGTTGTCAACTATTAGGTGACAACATTATACAGGATAGTGTAGTGGTTACAGGCATAGGCTTTATGGCCAGGCTATTGTCATTTGACTTCTAATCTCATCACATCCCAGCAAATTACCTTCCAGTGCTAGTTTCTTTACTTTTGACATTACGGAATTATCCTGAAGGTTGAATAAATTTTGTATAAAGTACTTAAAGCAATGCCTGGCGTATAGGATGGGCACTATGGCATTATCTAATCCTCAGGGCCTGCATCCCATTAGACTCCCTAGAAATAGAACTGGTTGATAGGAATCTTTGACATCCCCTCTATGAAGCCTGCTCTAGGCAGCCAACCCCCCAGAGAGCTTCTGGACCTCAGAGATTTCCTTTACCCCTTACTCACCGCAGGCCTTGGACCATGGGTTGGTGCCACGTCTCCCCAGGTAGATGGCAAATTCCCTAAAAATGGCATTTGACTTATCTTCATAGTGATAGTGGTTTCAAAGTTCCCTTTCAACTGGTAGGAATCTTACCTGACTGTGTTCCTCCAAACCCATATTTGAGCAGTTCCACAGCTGAAAAACTATGGAGAAGTGAATTGGCCCTTTCACCAGCCATGAGTCTCAAATGCAGTTTCAAATGCTGACAGGGATGTGCCCCACACCCCCAGATAAAAGATACCTCTGCACATATGCTATCTGACATCACAGTGTTTAGTAAATATTTGCCTTTTTTTTAATTTATTGATCTCTTGTTCTTTCTGGACTTCCCTGTTCTTGTTCTTGCCCTGTTCCCTTCCCACCCACTTGTATGTTTGATCTAATCTCCTCCCATTTGTGTGACAACACTTGGGACTCCTCTAGCTCTTATCAACTCTCTAGCAATGCAAATCAGGTCTTACAGAGTGACTGGCTGATGCCACAAAACCAAATTTCTACCCTTAAAAAATTAAAAAGCTTTGCAATCCATAACTAATTCTTTGAGTTATCTATAATTAGATGGGAGAATCCCAGCTGCAAGACCTGTGTCCAGATCAAAATGTGATTTAAGTACTTAACGTTCAAGGAAAAATTCTTAACTGTTACTGATCATGAGAATGATGAGGAGATATGCAGAAAGCCTCCCTATTTGGGCTAGCCTCAGTTTTTACTAGGAAAATACAAACTTTAGATTTTCTTTGCCACTGTAATTGGTTCTGCATTTGGGTTTGCTAAGGGAATTAATAGGCAGCTAAAATCTATAGAGCAGAGCAGCAACTCAAATGCAGAGCTCAATCTGAGGCCCGCCTTCAGCAAGAAGTCATTGACCCAAGAGACAAGGGCCAAGCCATCTCCAAATACCTGTTTAGCTAGCTCTTAGAAGCCTTCTGGGAGAGGTGAGACATAAGAGTCATGATAAAAGGGAAAATGAGTCACCACTTTCAGTGGGGAAATTCCTGTGCAAATGGAAAGGTCAAGGTAAAGGGCATGCAGTGGGCTTAGGAGTTAAAGCAGCAGCAAGACCAGCTGTTGGAGAATCCCACGTGTGCTAGGAATTTGTGGAAGGTTTAGAGAAGTGAAAAAGTCCGAACAACTTGGACACAAATTGATGAACTCCCAATAGCACGCCGCTTTCCCTTCTCCCACAGGAAATATTCCAGTGGGATGAGCTCTAGGAAGGGCTTCTGAACACCAGTTACGTGGGCCCACGGAGCGCTGGGTGCTCACTAACTCAAGAGGCTTCCGGTCCAAACTGGGAATATTCCCCTTGGGAACCTTCTCTGAGCATACACTGGACCCACTTGGCTCTGGTTACACTCAACACTTCAGGGACATAAACTTCTTTGCTTTTCAGGGCTGCACCTGTGGCATAAGGAGGTTCCCAAGCTAGCGGTCAAATGTGAGCTGCAGCTGCTGGCCTATGCCACAGCCACAGCAATGCGGGATCCAAGCTGCATCTGCAACCAACACTACAGCTCATGGAAATGACCCACTGAGTGAGGCCAGGGCTAGAACCTGCATCCTCATGGATACCAGTCAGGTTCACAACCTGCTGGGCCACAGCAGGAACTCCTGGGTACATAACCGTTTATGACAAACATCCTCACCCTCTTTGGCGGCTTTCTCCTATACCTGCAGACTGCTATCTTGCTTTCCATTTCAACTAACTTCTCTATTAAAAAAAAAAAAAAGTCTGTCTTTCCCATCATTCTCTGTAGGGGCAGAGATTTGCCTGCTTTGCTCATTGCTTTATCAAAACAGAACCTGGCCCAGAGCAGGCACTCAAGTATTTGTCGAAAGAAGTACCTGTTACTTCAGACAAATCCAACGTCGGGACAAACATACACCTTCATGGGGCAGGCAATAAATATAGGAAACATTACCCCATGGCTGTCCTTGTGAGACAGGTAAATTGACAAGCATTTGTTTGGATGGACTGATGGATGACTGACATAAAATGCTTCTAAGAAGCCCCCAAATAAAAATTGGCTTTAAGACCATCTTACTCTCTCCAAGAGTCAGAAGCTGATGGGATTGGATGAAGCACACCACTGAGCTGGAAATTCCAACAGCATTTCCCTGGTTTTAAATTTTATTTATTTATTATTTTTCTGCTTTTTAGGGACGAATGTGTGGTATATGGAAGTTCCCAGGCTAGGGGTCGAATCAGAGCTGCAGTTGCCAGCCTATACCATAGCCGCAGCAATGAGGGATCCGAGCAGAGTCTGTGACCTACACCACAGCTGATGGCAACACTGGATAATTAACCCACTGAGCGAGGCCAGGTATTGAACCTGCATCCTCACAGATACTAGTTGGGTTCTTTACTGCCGAGCCACAATGGGAATGCCTGATTTTAAATTTTAAATGGACCTCCTTTTGCCCCCTTAATGGAAAATACATAAAATAATACGCATGACACAATTTCTGTAAATATTTTTCAAGGTTTTATTGCAAACCAAAGTTGGTTTATCACACACCCAAAAAAGTGTGTGTTGGGGAGGGGGGAAGAATTGTACATATTATAACCATGTTAATTACAGTACATTAAAATGGTGGTTTACATTACAAATAAGCCTGTAAGTTTAAATATACTAGTGTTATAACCCAATGTACAGACTTTCTTTATACAATACATACAATTATCAGGAATGCCAAAAAAAAAAAAAAAACAACATAAATAATGCCCGTTATACAGGTGACATTTTAAACAATGAAAACACCAGGCTCTGACTGACAACTGGGGCATTGGTCCATAAAAACCCTTTCTAAAAATAGAAATATTTGTAGCAGCAATGCTTTCTTTAAGCATCTGGATACAAGTCATTGCAAGACCATTTTCCATAAATTTTAGTTATTAACTATATCTTACAAAAAAAAAAACAGTCTACACATAAAATTTATCTTCCAAATATGGAAGAAACAAACAATGTCCCACGTTGTAGTGTCCTGCAAGTGTCACATTGATGCTTATAACTGAGTCCTTCGGTCAGCAAGCATACCGCACGCACACAGGGCTGATCACACAGGCAGTCCACGAGGAGAAACGGAACGGACACACGCGGCCATAGGAAAAAGCTTTGGAGCGAAGAAGACGATCTTATCAGAAAAGGCACATTTCGTTGAAGATTCCGTGGCCCGGGACAGACCTTCCAAAGCTCCTTCTGAGAACAGCGTCCTCCTTGAACTTGACCCCGGCCTCTATCTAGGGCAGCCCTCCCTCTAACGCGCATGTCAGAGTTAGCACCACAGTGGAAGGAAGGATAAAAATGCAAACCCCGCCGGCTCACTGAGGAGGATGTGCTCTTTGAGAAAAAGCTTCCAGCAAACTGTGCAATAATGACTGCCAAGGTGTGCAAGCTTCCAGGCATGTGCAAATTCTCTTTCAAAACCTCCTGTCAGCTGGCAGCTCTGCCAAAAGGCTAACTGCGACGTTTCATGAACGCGCATGTGATCCTTTGCAACCCACCCACCTTTGGACTGTTCAGAGGAAGGAGTCCACGGGAGGCGCGTAGGAAAAGCCTAGAAAGGCCTCGGCTGCTTCCTTGACACTGGCAGTGAGGAGGATGCTGTCGGGGGACCGGCCAATGGAATTGGGGACCGGCTCCTCGGTGAACTCGGGGTCGAAGTGCCGCAGGTCGCTGGGTCCGCTCTGTGGCGGGAAGGAAAAGTAACAAGTTCAGGGTCAAGAGTTCAAAGTGGAGCCAACGCAGGGAGATCCTCCTGCAGGCTTTAAATACTGGAGCTCAGCTATCTTTAGGGCAAGCTATGGAAAACTTCCACCATAATCAGCCCAGATCCAAAGGCCACACACAGTTTAAGCTACGAGGATAATGTTTACTTTTTGTCTTTGCTAAATTTATAAATGTGTGGAAAAGTTATATGCGCTGTCTTTGTTGGGACAAAAGTTCCACTTTTTCTATAGGTACAAGAATGGCTTATGAATAAAACAGCTGCCAATTTATTCCCTGAGGACCCTCCCCATTCCACAACCACCAATGACTTAAAGAAATGCCCTTTGGGACTCCCTGAACTGGAGAGAGAGAGACATAGGGTGAGAGGAAAACACTCACCACATTTGGGTTAAAAGGGGGAGTAATCTTCTTATTAATGAGATCATCCCAGTTAATCAGGGAGAAGAAGACATGATTCTTAATCTCCATCTGTTGAGAAAGAAGCGTGAATTTAGACAGGTGAAAATTCAAGCAAGGCAGTGAGGTCTAGAGCTCTCCGCAGACAGCCCAGGAGAACAGGAAAAAATTACTCACAAAGTCATCCTTGGCACCCAGCCTCTTCGTCCTGTCCTTCTGCAGGAGGCCCTCCAGGACGTGTCTTGCAGAATTCGTAATATTTGGTTTCAGCTGGAGGGGCTTGTTCAGAATGTTGTCGTACATCTCAGCTGTGTTTCGGCTGTAAAATGGAGGCTGCAAGAAGGGGGGCAATTATTCACTGGAAGTTTTGTAGAGCACCCATTGCCACTAAAGACTTAAGCTGCAATATATGAAGCTGGATTTGAGAAAGTCTTTTCCGTGATAGGTTTTCTTTGCCCTGGATTTGTAAGTATCTATATTTTGCTACCTTATCAGGTAGCAGATACCTAATAAGCCATGTCTCTCACTCTCAACATAGGTTAAGTGTGCTCAGACCTAGTGAAATGTGAATTTATGAAAGAAAAATCTACCAGATAAACACCTATAACGTAATCAATACGTGTCTCTTTAGCAGCATGTAAGAAGCTTACTGATAAAGAGTAAGACACAATGATCAGGTTTGCAAAAGGGCCTGCGTGCCCAGCTAAGTCTGGATTGTTAAAGACGACGGTCTAGGGAGGAATTTATCAACCCAGGGCAACATGCTGTGATTCCCAACAGGCCACTCACCAGGCCATACAGCATCTCATATAGGACGGCCCCCAGGCACCACCAGTCCACGGTCCTGTCGTAAGGCTGCTTGTGAAGGACCTCAGGTGCAAGATACTGCAAGACAGACCAGGCAGACGGAGTTTAGAGCCCCCGAAACCAGGCAATCCCAAGACCGGGCATACACTTTGAGAGGCCTGAAAGATCCTGGGTCCACCGGGAGGCTGGCTTTCTTTAGACTACCTCCTGAGAAAACTGCTGGTTTGGGGTTGATTGGCCGCTTATATGCCCCAAACCAAGAGTGCGCCTACCTCAGGTGTGCCGCAGAAGGTGGACGTCGTGCCGTTGTGCTCAATGTTCTCCTTGCAGAGTCCAAAGTCAGTAAGGACAATGTGTCCCTGTGAATCTAGCAAAATATTCTCTGGTTTTAAGTCTCTGTAAAAAAAAAAAAAAAAAAAAAAAGTAGTCGCATAAGTAAATTTCACTACACAAGCAACCCTCCGTAAAAGATCATTGCTGGGGGTGTTGGAGGCATTTCACATTCACTGGAGATGTGAATGTGAAAGGGAGTCCTTGTTCTGTTCATCTGTTCTGGATTAGGCACGATCCTCGCTGGCTAGTTCCCTAGTGGCATGGAGTCAAAGCCAGCTCACATGCTCAGGGATTTGGGTTTAGGTGACCAAGCTGTGCCTCAACGCAGATGATTTTTAAGGCCCCATCAAAGGCTAGGTCAAAGGCTAGGGCTCTGTCTTCAGCTCACCTATAAACGATGTTCAGAGAGTGCAGGTAACCCAAGGCACTGGCTATTTCAGCAGCATAGAACCGAGCCCGTGGTTCCAGGAAGCATCGCTCCCTCTGGAGATGGTAGAACAACTGCAAGAGACAAAACAGAGTAAGCTAGGGCTGCCAAAGTCTGAGGACAATGCCTAGAATTAGTCTTGACATATATAGCTAAAGAGGACAATTGCAGGAAGCGGCCCTAAATAGTCTATTAACTATTTGAAAGCTGGCTAAGAGCAGGTTAAAGGGAATGGTAATCCTGATAACCTTTCCCCCCACCAAGTATCTCTGAAACTTTCCTCTCAGTAGCCTGCCCACAGATACCCAAGGTCACCCCCTAACCCCTCCACTCACCTCTCCACCGTTAATGTAGTCTAGGACAAAGTACAGTTTGTCAGCGGTCTGGAAAGAGAAGTGAAGGCCCACCAGGAAAGGGTGTTTCACATTCTTCAGGAGAACATTCCGCTCTGACATAATATGCTTTTCCTACAAAAAGGACAATGAAGATTTAGTGGCAAGTTTCAACTTGGCACCAAGAGTCCAAGGTAAGGTCTGTGAATGTCTTAATACCAGCCTCCACCCACGAAGCCCAACTCATACCTCCTTCTTTTTCAGGATCGCTTTCTTTTGTAAAACTTTGACTGCATAGAATGCTTCTTCTGCTTTGTGTCTTGCTAGAAGAACCTGAAATTTAAATTAGAAGTCAGTTTTGCTGGCCACATCCAGGGAGTATGAAAAATGAGCATAAGAAAGACTGCAAACAATGAAAGATTCAGATGTGAAATTACCTTTCCAAAACTGCCCTTCCCAATCACTTTCAAGAAATGGAAGTCAGATGGTTTAGCATGAGGATTGGATGACGGGCCCAGGTTGATTTGCTGAGAAGGACTTGGCTGGAAAATAAAATGTTTTCTTTTAATAGACTTGCTTCAAAGGAAGATATCAATTATAAAGTACAGGCACTGTAAAGCACAGTACATGTGCAGATGACTGAGGCAGGCCCCCATATATCTATAAACACATTCCAGATTACTTTTCATCCATACGTGTGAATATTGTATGGAAATCGTACAGTTGTGCTATTGTTAAACAGAAAATACTTTTATGAAATATGCCTTTTAAAACACTCCCCTGACTCATACTTCAGTGCTTACTTAGGTCACTTGTTTGCCATGAGCTAACGAGGCATTCCTGCCCTGACACTAACTTCTAGAAATGCTATTTTAACTCATCAATGCAGGAAGAATTATCTGACTCATTTGCAAGATCCCTCCACTGATGTATCACAAATAGAGAACACTTACAGGAGGAGAAGGGTTGGCATTCATAAGCTCAGGCTCCTGAGGTTGAGAGATCTTCAAAATGGACTGAACTTCAGGGCTGCAGAGAAGAAAGGAACAAGTTAGAACCTGCTAACTCACCACTAGGGGGCAGACCAACACCAACAGTGAATTTCTGGCTCAACTTTTCCGGAGAATTCAGTATTTAAACTAAAAAATCCACATCAACTATTCGGCTAAAGAAAATAATCGCCAAAGAAAAGAATAAACCCAGTTAACTACAGAGAGGACGGCTGTTCTTTGTGGAGAGCGGGGATGAATTAGGCAAACATGCAAGTTTCCTCTTGAATCTCCAGAACAAGCCTAATCAGCTAATTAATTTTAATGTTTAAAATGTTTTAAATAATTAGAACTTAAAGAGAAAAGGGACTCCTCCCTCCGCCTCAGTAAGTCTTCAGCGTCCTGATCCATATACTGATGAGAATGTGTCTTTACTACTAGTAAATGGAAATCTTTACTACTTATATTTATCTTTCCAAATCGCCCCCAAACTTACTGTTTGCATGCATAGGAATTATTGGCAATCTTCTGAATAAAGTCGTTCAGGCCCATCCTTCTCTGTTTCATGAAAGCTGTGAATTAGAGAGGAGAAATCAATGTTTAGACGGTACTGTGATATCCAACGCCACGCACAGTAGTCGGATCCAGGACTTTCCAAAATTCCCACTTCGTGAAACCTCTAAGTCCAGCCGCATTCCTACACTCACCGATGAGAATTGCTACCATTCCCCTCATTCTGGAGTAAGTGAGTGTGTCCCTAGCAGCCTCGGTTTTCACCGTCATCGTCACAAACAGAGAACACTGGTTGTACGCGATGGGAGACCGGCTCAGCCAACACAGAACTCCGGCACTACCGCCGCCTTTATAAGCATTTTGTCGCCGCGGGGGCGGGGCCCACGCAACAATGAGGAAGTGGCGCTGCATGGCCCCGCCCCGGCCCCGCCCCGGCCCCGCCCCCGACTGCCTTGCGGCTCGACTGGCGGCAAAGCGGCTGGTGGCGGGCGGTTCCGCCCCCGGCCAGAGGACCAGCCCGGAGCAGACGAGGGGGGAAGCGGGGACAGCCGGGGGGAGGGGGGGGCCGCGGGGCTGTTATCTGCTTCCCTCGGCTCTCGAGTCAGAGAGAGGGAAACCGCAGCGAAGGGGGTGGGGAGCGAGGGAGCGGCCGGGGTAATTTTCCACCTTTCTCATTTATTCCGCCCGGCGAGGAAATCAGAG
The DNA here is from genome assembly GCA_004024745.2 of Catagonus wagneri. Lineage (NCBI taxonomy): Eukaryota > Metazoa > Chordata > Mammalia > Artiodactyla > Tayassuidae > Catagonus > Catagonus wagneri. The sequence goes on along the minus strand of PVHT020000077.1, from coordinate 22,116,184 downwards.
TCTAGGCAAATCAGGAGATCTGAGCGCTTTCTGCTCGGTGCGCGGCGATCGGGGTGGCTCTGTGCCCGCTCCAGTTTCTCAAGCCCTCAGTATGGATTCACCCCGAGCCCCGGCCCCGACCCTGACCCTCTCCCTTAATTCGCGCAGCAGCCTCCGCCGCGCTTGCCGGGCGGCTGTGCATCACCAACCCGGGTTATCTCTCCCGCGCAGGGCGACAGCGCCGGGCGAAGGTGGCCCCGCATGCCCTTATCTTCGGGGTCAGTGTGGGGCCAGAGCTCCCGGCCGGTCCCCCGGTTCCCGCCGCCCTCCTAGCCCGGCCCCAGCCCTCCACCTTCAGTACAACCCCAAATACCCAGCCCCACTCGCCAGGTCCGAGCAACTAGTAGGTGAGTGGGGGAGCAAAGTCCCCAGAGTGCCGGCAGCGGCTCTTACCCAGTCCGGTCAGCAGGAAGGACTCACTCCTTTTCTGCACCTCGGCCCTCTTTTTGTGGCGGGGCCGGAGCAGAGACTCGAGCCGGGCCCTGGCCATTGCGCCCTGCATCTCCCCCATGGGCAGCGGCGGCGGGGCGCGCGGCGGGCGAGGGCGACAAGAGAACACTGACGTTTCCTTGAAGGAGCCGCCGTGACTCAGGCCGGGCAAGATTTCCTGCCCAGAGTCCCAAAACAAACAAATGGCCCTTGTGCACGGCCGAGCCGCTTCCGAAAACGCCTTTTTTGTGCTTTTGGCCAAAGCCAAGCAAGGCTGAAAAATCCCAGAACTTGGAAGAGGAGGAAGGAAGGAAAGAAAGAGGGAAGGGGGAGGGAGAGGTCAGGAATGTGGAGGGGAGGGGGCGGAAATAAAATTCGTCTCTGCACTAAAGGGGGAAAAAAATCTGCATTTAAGTTTTTTTTTTTTTTCTAAAGTAATCTTTGGAAACATTATGTCCGTTTGTCATGTACTTTTTTCCCTTGCATTTTTAATCCCCGCCATGCCAAGAACACGTGAAGAGGTGGGAAGTTAGGGGATCGACCTGGCGTGACCCCGGGGCGGCGCGGAGTCGGCAACTCGGGCAACTTTGATTCCCGAGGTTCCCTCGCCCGCTCCGCCACCAGAAAACTCCGCGAGTTTTCCATTGTCTTCAGATCCCTTAATTTATGCTCCTCTTCCCTACCCCTCCTCCGGTTTATTTCAAGCAGGGCTGACCCAGGAGCCTGCTTACAGTTTTCCACCTTGCTCTCTCAAGTCCCAGATAACTGTGACTCCTCAACTCCTCAAAGATTAGCCCGGTGCCTCTTTCGCTCCAGAAAGCAAAGGAGGGAGGGAGCCCTGCGGAGCAGCGGTGCCATGCCTTCCAGTAACCCCGCCGCTGCGAGATGCTGGGAGCTTCAGTCTGACCGCTGGGGCCAGGACTCCAGCCAGCGCCGGCCGGCGAAGCCACTAGCACAGCGAATGGGCCAGGAGCGGGGAGAGGGCTGCAAGTGACTATGTTTGCAGGGCCGGGTACCTGGCGCCTGTCAGTGATGTCTACGGTGTCTGCCCTGCCTTGACCCCTTGCCGCCGCCGTCGGCCCTGCCATGTTTAGAGTTGCCTACTGGATCTGACACACACTGAAATACCAGCTGTCAAATCAAGAATAGCATGTGAAGCTGGTTTTTCTTTGGTCCTGGGCAGGAATCTGTTTTGCAGGCACAACCATCTCACTTATCCTAATGTGATCTGTAGCCTCAACTGCTCCTTGGCTTTGGTCAGTTACAACAGCCCCAAACTGACAGAAGAAAACACACATCCTCTCTCCTGGAGGCTGGTTGGGGAATTTTGCTCAGCACCCATGCTTAAAAAAGCACTTACTATTGCCTGAAACTGATGCTCTAACCTAAAGCAAGGCTTAGGAAACTCCAGATCACAGTAACTGGTCCACTTCTGCTTCCTCTTGTATGAATTCTCCATAGACCATGACTTTGTTATAGTCACTGCCCCCATAGCCCACCTTCCACTCCAACTAGCCTAGCCCAGCCCTGCTCCCACTCAGTTTTTTCCCCTTCTGAGAGAGCCTATTTTTTGCAGAATGCCCAGACACTCCAAAGTGTGCCAAAATTTCTGCCTGTTGGTTTTTTAAACATTAAGAAATTTTGTCCAGTGACTCTCCCATCTTCCCCCGCTCCTGTGCCTTCCCCATGCCAAGTAACCCCAGTCCTTTTAAACATCTTTGTTTTACCCATTCCATCCAAATTATAGTAATAAAAACAGACAAACCTTTCAAAGGGGATTTTATAGCCTCCTCTCTCATTCTCCAGGTTGCCTAGGATATGAAGGTTGGGGATTCCTTTCTGGAGGCTGCTGGGAGAGCTTAGTTATGGCTGGAGGAACCTCCCTGCTAGGTGTCTGATAGGACTGCGAACTGAGATGACAAGTGAGCAGGAGTCAGAGGCAGCTGTTCCAGCTCTGTTAGGAACCCCACTTTATATGAAGGCAATTTACATACAGGAAGGGAGCAAGCTGCAAAGTTCAACACTGGGGCCATTTATTCCCTTCATTGCAACATCACCCAGAAGATTACAGTCATCAGTGTCCTGACTTTATTACACCCCCAGCAAGACACACAAGAAATGTAACTTGACTGATTATCATCACAAATCAGTCCAGAAAAATTCAAAACACATGCACAGGGTTCATTTTCTCAAAGACGCTCTGCCCACATTCCAGGAGGAACGTGGAATTGAAGTTAGAGGGCTCTAAGTGGAATAGAGACGAGGCGCAGCCATATGATTTGTGGTTGGAACAGAAAAGCATCCTCTGGTGTGCTCTTTCCTCCCCCTGCCCTAACGTTCAGCAGTTGGAGACGGACGGTCTGAGAAACTTATCATTTAATGGAGAGAATCAAGTTGTTGAGACTGGCTTTTCTTCCAACCGGATACCTGATGGGTGGAGCAGGCGCCCCCTGTTCTGTCCCAGCAACCTACTAAGACTTCCGAACAGGAAGGTGACACACGGCGGCGGGTGGATGGGGTGGGGGGAGGTAGGCGAGGGACTCTGTGTGACGCGCGCCTAACTCTGCACAGGCTTTAGGTTGTCCTGCGGCCACTATTCAAACGCTTGATCTGTTCTTCCTTCCCGTCGCCAGTCTCTTTCTTTGGTCCATACAGTCAGTGGTCCTCCCGGGAGAAATCAAGCAGGCCCCTTCCTTCTTACTCCCTAGTGGTGAAGTGGCCGGAGTTGCGTCACCAGACTCTACTTGTAAATACAAACTAGAGGGCGCTCGCGTTCTCCGGGAGAACTATTCCTGAACCCGTGATTTCCCCCACTTCTCTCCTGGGATTCAGTCAGTTCCAGATAATTCCTCCCCAGCACCTTGTGCAGTCAAAGAAAATGTATAGACGGATTGACATGATACACGCTAATTATCTCCCCGCTCCCCCGAGCCAATCATCTCATTTATGCCTCCTACTGGGAAACTGCAGTCAAAGCTCTCAAATGGGAATTACTCGCCAAGATGTAATGTTTGCACCGAAACAAAACATTTTCCAATGCACGTGTATTTTAACACGAAAATCATTGGATTTTCTACTTTGTTTCTCCGTAATGATAAGCTATAAATACTACAGCTTGAAAGCTTTACTGATCTATGATTCTTTCCATTTAATTTGAAGGCTCAGAAAACGAATTCCTGGTATTTTTCAAGATATTGGAGGAAATATTTTGAAAACTATAAGGACCTAGCTTTTTTCCACAGTGACAGTGTTTTAATGTCAATGTAAAATGAGATCAGGGTTTTACGTGCAGAAATTGACGTCAGAACACGGACGTCAATTTCTAAAATGGTTTATCTTTATTTCAGAAGCCTAAACATGAACATATATAAATCTTAGGGATTTTTTAAATATCATGGTGTTTTTCCCCCCATTTTAATACATCTGCAATTGACAAACACGGAAAATGACACGTTCTCCCTGGGGCTACTTATTTAATGTGTCAGCTGTGGTAGTCTTCGTTCCTTAGATACTGTATCTTCCATCAGTGACAGGGCAATATAATTATTTTGTATTGCTCAAAGTGTCATAAATTCTAGAACAATCCTGTGCACAGCTTAGGTTCCCATACTTATTGGCTAATTGGCTAATGTATATGAAATCTTTTCCCCGGAGTATCACTAAAGAAGGTACATAGAAATTTCAGAAAACACAGCTGTTACTCTAGAGAGCAATGAAATGGATCAGCTTTTGTTGAAGGTTGTCACCAAGTGCATGTCTTTTTTACAGTCATCATCAAATAGAAAACAAGGATGACAAATAAGCTTATTCGGGATAGCTTTTATAGATAAGTGATGAGCAATGGTGGTTAAATAAATGTCTATTTATAGAACATGGATTCTACAGTAATTATTACCTTCCCTATTCGTAATTGTCAAAATTGACATGCAGAAAGGAGTTAGGAATGTGATATAGTAGATAACTAAGAGAACACATTATCTACAGTAATAGTGGTAAGAGTTATTAAAACCCACAAAATTACATGCTTTATTTATGTAGAGCTTATTTTTTCCCCCAAGACAGTGGTTTTGATTAAACAAGACTATGTGCCATAAGAATCTTGGACTAAAATTTCTTAAATAATGTACATGTAGCTGACTAGTCTGGAGACCTTATGCTGTTTTCTCAAACAGAGTTTTCTAATTATTAAGCATCAAGCAATTTATTGTTATTTTTCTTCGAAGTTGAACAGATAATAGGCAAAATTGTTGGGTAACAAAACTTGCTTTTGGGACCAGACTTAACTCCTTTCAGTAACCTTTCTTCGTCACTGGGGTTGACCCCTGTGCCTCTCTCACTTCCCACCCATGGCAGTGGCGTACTCTGTGATCCTCCAGACTCTGAAACATTGCCTCCCATCCTCCCTCCCACTAATGCCAACTGCCTCAAAGCCCTGCTCTCAGCTAATCTCCACAGAAGATGTTGAACTGATCCATCCTTCACTCCTTCCTTCATCCTTTCATTTTTTCCTTCCTCCCTCTCTCCCTCCCTTCCTTCCATTTGTTCATTCCTGCAAGCATTTAACATGCATTTATTAAATAAGTACACATACTAATATTAACGGAGTTAGTTCCATTGTGGCTCAGTGGTAATGAACCTCACTAGTATCCATGAGGATGCAGGTTTGATCCCTGGCCTTGCTCAATGGGTTAAGGATCGGTATTGCCGAGAGCTGTGGTGTAGGTTGAAGACTCGGCTCAGATCCTGCATTGTTGTGGCTGTGTTGTAGGCCAGCAGCTGCAGTTCCTATTTGATCCCTAGCCTGGGAACTTCCATATGCCACAAGTGTGGCCCTAAAAAGCAAAAAAAAAAAAAAAAAAAAGAAAGAAAGAAAGGATCAAGGGACACAAATCCAGTTACCTGACTTCATAGAAGCACTCATTCTAAATGGAGAGATACACATAAATTATGATGAAACCCAACAAATGATCAAAGAAAGATTGGAGCAATCCGCCACAGAACAATAGAGAGGAATTTTTCACTAGGGAGAGGCAGCAGACATGGAGTTGTTGAGGCGAGTCTCCACAAAGAAATGATATTCGGGCTGATTCTGGAAAGACCAGCTAGGTACAAAAGAGGAAAGTTATCTGAGGCAGAGGAAATATGCTGTGTGGCATCTCTGGAATAATTTGGAAATATGGTCCTTACTCAGACCTTACAAGCAAATGTATCTGGCCCTCTCACTGCTACTGCTGAAATAACAAAACAGCACTTTCCCAAGTGAAATAAAAAAGGATCTTACCTGGCACAAACCTGCTTCTCCCCACTTCCTCTACCAGCCCCCCCCATACATATGGAATTAATAATGTCTTAGAAAATAAATCCATTTGAAAGACTGCTGTTTATTAGCTTGAGTAGGCACCTCTCTGTTGGATACAGTTCTAGGTACGGTGGAATTCATTCATCCATTCATCCCCAGATGTTTCTAGAAGTACGCATCAGACATTGTGCTAGATGCAGGAGATCCAGTGGTAAACATGATCTCACCTGCTGAGGGCAGGAGGGGGAGGGATGAGCTGCAAAGGCAGACTGAGCCCTCTTGTTAAGAGATCTAAAGCTATAGAAATTGCCTATTTCCCCCCCCCCCCTTTTTTTTGGAGCTGCACAGGTGGCATATGGAAGTTCCCAGGCTAGGGATCAAATCAGAGGTGTAGCCACCAGCCTATGCCACAGGCACATCAGTGAGGAATCTGAGCTGCACCTGTGACCCACACCACGGCTCACTGCAACACCAGATTCTTAACCAACTGGGCGAGGCCAGGGATTGAACCCATGTCCTCATGGATACTAGTAGGGTTTGTTTCCACTGAGCCACAGTGAGAACTCTCAGAAAAGTCCCTTTTAAGAAGCAAAACATTTCAATGTGTTTGCAAAAGTTAATTCAAACCAAAAAATTTCACTCAACTATTACTCCTTCAAAAGATATTTTCTCTCCCTCTCTCTCCTTTGTGTTTTTTAACTAGTCCTCATTAAAAATGAACAAATTCACTTATACAAACATATAAGGAAGTGTGGGAAGTCGGAATGGGGAGATTTGTATAACTGGAAGACTGGATGAAAGTTTAGACAAGCCTGATTACAATCTAGCATAGAGATTAGCAATCTGCCAGAGGTAATAAGACCAATTTTCTATGCCCATCCAGTCTGGAAACTCAGGCCACAGGAAAGCTAGTGATAGGATTGCTATGCCACAGCCACAGCAATGCAGGATCCAAGCTGTGTCTGTGACCTACACCACAGCTCAGGGTAACACCATATTCTTAACCCACTGAGCCAGGCCAGGGATCAAACCTGTGTCCTCATGGATGCTAGTCAGATTCGTTTCCCCTGAGCCATGACAGGAACTCCCCGCTGTGCCTTAAAATAGGCATTAAAATACAGACCTGGGCATGTTCGGAGTATTCAGTTTCTCAAGTGAATGTTCTGGAAGTTCCCGGGCAGATCTAATATGGCATAGTTGTGTGACAGCTGATAAATAAAAAAAGGAGCTTCTCAAGGCCCTGAACCACCTCCTGTGCCTTCCTAGAGTAATACTCCACACTCTGCTAATCCTTTTGACACCCCTCACCTCCCTCCATTGTTAGGGATTTTGTGCTGTTCTTATTTAAATCTCAGTTGTCTCTCTGGACCTTGAACTCCTTAAGACAAGGCAACCCGGACAATTCATGTTTCTCCCCTGCCTAACAATCTCCAATCCCTTCCTTTTCTAACTCCCCTTCTCTCCATTCTCTACTGTCCCATCCAGGTTTGGGACATCTTGGCTCTCTGTTCATTTTGCAGGGCAGTCTTGGGACTGACTCAGAGGACTTTGTGCTCGGTCCTCCACCTGCTTCCCTCCTGAGGCTCACGTGGTGAATCCTTCTTGCTGTTCAGCTTTCAGAGTCCACCTCACTTGCACAATGTTCCTCAGCTTGTTTCAATTATCTGCAGAACAGTTTTATTATCTGACTTTTTGTGTGCTTGTTGTTTGTCCACCCCAACTAAAATGTAGTCTCGCCGGCCAGGGGTAGCATCAGTCTCATTCTCCAGAGTACCTCTGGGGCCTCAAAGAGTGCCTGATCCATCAGAAGTGCTTAATCAATGAAACGGTTTAATAGTATGCCCCTCACATGTTGCTGTTCTCAGTCAAATTTGGTTTTCTTCCCTTCATCAAAAAACCAAAGATAAGTTTTCCCCATCAGTCACTGGACACCTCACTATAAAAAGCAAAACAAAGAAATCCCATTGTGGCTCAGTGGGTTAAGAATCCAACTTGTATCCAGGAGGTTGCGAGTTCAATACCTGGCCTTGCTCAGCAGGTTAAGGATCTGGTGTTACTGCCAGCTGCAGCATAGATTGCAGAAATGGCTCAGATCCAGCATTGCTGTGGCTGGGGTATAGGCCCCAGCTGCAGCTCTGATTTCACCCCTAGCCTGGAAACTTCCATTTGATGCAGGTGCAGCCCTAAAAAAAAAAGAAAGAAAGAGGGAGATTGGATTAAGATGGCAGAATAGAAGGACTGGAGCTCAACTTCTCTTCCAAAAACAACAAAACTACAACCAAATGCTGAGCAGCCTTCAACCAAATGGACTGTAAACTTTCAAAAAAGATATTCTACTCCAGAAGACAAAGAGGAGACCACATCAAGAGGTAGGAGGAGTGATTACGAGATAGAAGCAACCCCATACCTCCTGGGTGGGAAGCTCCACAGACTGGAAAGTAACTGCATCACAGAGACTCAGCTACAGAACTGATGAGTTCTGAGCCCCACGTCAAAACCCCACGCCTGGGGAGCGGGCACAGGGAGAAAGAGCCCCAGGAGCATCTGGCATTGAAGGCCAGCGGGGCTTGTGTGCAGGAGCTCCACAGGACTGGGGGAAACAGAGACCCCATCCTTGAAAGGCACACACAGACTTTCACGTGCACTGGGTCCCAGAGCAAAGCAGTCTCCTTAGGAATCCGGGTGGAACCTGACTGCAATTCTTGGAGGATATCCGGGAAAATAGGGGTGACTGTGGCTTGTTGTGGGGGAAGGACATTGGAGGTGAAGCTCTCGGGAACACTCATTAGCCTGCATTTCTCTGGAGGGGGCCATTTCTGGGAAAATCTGGTCCCTCCCATCAGGGCTGAGAAGCCCCAGGCCAAACAATAATCCAGGTGGGATCACAGCGCCACCCATCAGTAAGCAGGCTTCCTAAAGACCCCTCAGGCACTTAGCCAGCCTCTAATCTCATCCAGAGACAAAGCCCCACCCACCAGAGTGATAAGAATCAACCCCACCTACCAGTGGGCAGGCATCAGTCCCTCCAAATGGGAAGCCTACAGCAAGCCCCCTCCATACCAACTTTAGCCACAGGGGAGACAAACACCAGAACTAAGAGAGGCTACAACTCTACTGTTGGCAAAAAGGGCACCACACCAAAAACCTACAAAAATGAAAAGACAGAAAACTATAACTCAGATAAGGGAGAAAGAGAAAAGCCCAGAAAAACAGCTCAGTGATGAGGAGATTATCAGCCTCCCAGAAAGAGACTTTAGACTGTTGATGCTGAAGATGATGCAAGTCATTGGAAATAAACTGGAGGCAAAGACTGATAATTTACAGGAAACACTGAGCAGAGGAATACAAGCTGTAAAAATTAAACAAGAAGAGATGCAAAATAAAATAACTGAAATAAAAAATTCATTAGAAGCAGCCAACAGTAGAATACAGGAGGCAGAAGAATAAATCAGTGAGGTGGAGGCCAGATTAGTGGAAATCACTAATGTAGAAGAGAAAAGAGATAAAAGATTGAAAGGAAATGAGCAGAGTCTCAGAGAACTCTGGGATAATGTTAAACGTGCCAGAGGGAGAAGAGAGAGAGAAGGGGACAGAAAAACTCTTTGAAGAGATAATAGCTGAAAACTTCCCTAATATGGGAAAGGAACCACTCAGTCAAATCCAGGAAGCACAACGAGTACCACATAAGATAAACCCAAGGAGGAACACCCTGAGACACATATTAATCAAAATGACCAAAATTAAAGACAAAGAGAAAAATTTGAAAGCAGCTAGGGAAAAGAAACAAATGACATAGAAGGGAACCCCAATAAGGTTTTAAACAGATTTTTCAGCTGAAACTCTGCAGGCCAGAAGGGAGTGGAATGATGTACTCAATGTGATGAAAGGGGAAAATCTTCCAACCAAGATTGCTTTACCCTGCAAGGCTCTCATTCAGATTTGAAGGAGAAATCAAAACTTTTACAGATAGCAAAAGCTAAGAGATTTCTGCAACACTAAACCAGCTTTACAACAAATCTTAAAGGAACTTCTCTAGTCAGAAAAGAAAAGGCCACAACCAGAAACAAAAACACCACAAATGACAAGGCTCACCAGGAAAGGCATATATACAGTAAAGATACTAAATCATCCATGCACCATTATTCTTCTCAAGTGTGCACGGAACATTCTCTAAGATTCATCACATCCTGGACTACAAATCAAGCCTCAGTAACTTTAAGAACATTGAAATCATATCAAGCATCTTCTCTGACCACAATGGTATACGACTGGAAATCAACAATAGGAAAAAAAAATGGCCAAAAATACAAACACGTGGAGACTAAACAACATGCTACTAACCAACCAATGGATCACTGAACAAATCAAAGAGGAAATTAAAAAATACCTAGAAGCAAATGACAACAAAGATACAACACTCCAAAACCTCTGGGATGCAGCAAAAGCAGTTCTAAGAGGAAAGTATTTAGCAAAACAAGCCTACCTCAAGAAACAAGAAAAAGCTCACATAAACAACCTAACTTTACATTCAAAGCAGCTAGAGAGGGAAGAAGCCAGGTCATGGAAATAACCTAAATGCCCATCAACAGAGGAGTGGATAGAGAAGATATGGTACATACACACAATTGAATATTACTCAGCCATTAAAAGGAACGAAATAACAACATTTACAGCAACATGGATGGACCTAGATAGAAATTATTGTGTGAAGTGAAACCAGTCAGACAATTAGACAGCAACACCCAATGCTACCGCTTACATGTGGAAACTAAAGAGACACAGTGAACTTCTTTGAAGAACAAACAATGACTCACAGATTTTGGAAAACCGTGGTTTTTCAAATAAGACAATCTGGGGGGTGGGGGGATGCACTGTGGGTTTGGGACACAAAATCTATCACATTGACTTGTGATAGATTTGTACACCTATAATTGAAATAAAATTCATTGTTATGTCATTAAAACAAAAAAAGAAAGAAAGAAAAAAAAAAGAAAGAAAAAGGCTAAACAAAATCGAACCAAAAGAAAAACCCTTCAGGTTTAAGTAGTTTATTACAGGAGTTCTGTTGTGGCTCAGCGGTAAGGAAACTGACTAGTATCCATGAGGACACGGGTTCAATCCCTGACCTTGCTCAGTGGGTTAAGGATCAGCGTTGCCATGATCTGTCGTATAGGTTGCAGATGAGGTTCGGAACCCAGTTGGTGTTGCTGTGGCATAGTCCTGTGGCTACAGCTCCTCTTTGACCCCTAGCCTGGAAATTTCCATATGCTGCAGGTGTGGCCCTTAAAAAAAGATAAAAAAGAGTTCCCATTGTGGTGCAGTGGAAACAAATCTGACTAGTAACCATGAGGTTGTGGCTTTGAGTCCTGGCCTTGCTCAGTGGGTTGGGGATCCACCATTGAAGTGAGCTGTGGTGTAGGTCACAGAGACAGCTTGGATCCTGAGTTGCTGTTGCTGTGGTGTAGGCCAGCAGCTGAAGCTCCAGTTGAACCCCTAGTTTGGGAATCTCCATATGCCACAAGTACGGCACCAAGAAGCAAAAAAAAAAAAAAAAAGTGTATTACATATTACATATGAAGCTACTCAGTTGCTTCAGAAAACAGAGGGACTAGGTTTTATAAATAAGGTACAATGAAGATTTTGGAATCAAGACTTCCCGTCGTGGCACAGTGGTTAACGAATCTGACTAGGAACCATGAGGTTGCGGGTTCGATCCCTGGCCTCTCCCAGTGGGCAGCTGTGAGATGTGACGTTGCTGTGAGCTGTGGCGTAAATCACAGACGTGGCTCAGATCTGGCGTTTCTGTGGCTGTGGCGCAGGCCAACAGCTGTAGCTCCAATTCGATCCCTAGCCTGGGAACTTCCATATGCTGTGGGTGCGGCCTTAAAAAGCAAAAAAAAAAAAAAAAAAAAAATTGGAAATCAAAGCTTTTGGACCAATGGGATCATTAAACAAGTATACTGAACCATCAGTTTTCAAGCAAACTAAAGTGATGCTATTTTCTACAGACAACATTCAATGGCTACATTGTCAAATTCAGAGACTTAAACTATTGGGAGGGTGGCCATCTAGATTCTTATCTGCCCAGCTTGGGAAAATGTGCATTTAGTCTTTCGTTCCAAGACCACAGATGAATCTTACAACGAGTCAGAAAAATGTATCTTTTTTCCAAGACCACAGATGAATCTTACAACGAGTCAGAAAAATGTATCTTTTTTTTCCTTATGTTGCCCCTCAAATTCTCCTTTGCCCCCAAATTCTTTGCTTGTTATAAAAATAGACTTGGAGTTCCCATCATCGCTCAGTGGTTAAGGAACTGGTATCTATAAGGATGTGAGTTTGATCCCTGGCCTTGCTCAGTGGGTTAAGGATCCAGCGTTGCCGTGAGCTGTGGTGTAGGCCTGCAGCTACAGCTCTGATTCGACCCCTAGCCTGGGAACTTCCATATGCCGTGGGTACCGCCCTAAAAAATCAAACAGAAAAAAATAAAATAAAAAAGTAAAAATAGCCTTAAAAAATGGCCCTAAAAAGACAAAAAAAAATAGACTTAAAAAGCGATCCCTAGGTTCCATGATCCTTTATTTCAGTTTTCAGCTGAAGGCCCTCTTACTTTTTCCCTTTATGAAAGTCCCCAGTTTTGCAGATGCTGTACTTATCATATTCATGAGTCACTGGCAGTTGAGTAAGAAGAGCTGTTCTTTCCTTGGAATATAAAGAAAGAGATAATAAGCTGTCTTTCTAAGGGCATCGTAGTCCCGTCAGAGAGCTAGCCTGGTGCTCCCAGGGTCTCTTCTCAGCATTCCGCGATTGCCGTGTGTAATCTATGAAACTGGATGTGTCCTCAGTAGCTGAAGGTAGCAAAATGTCACACTCCATCTGCCAATGCACCGGAATAAAGGGAAGGAAAACCCTCTTCATTAATGGCACCGCGTGACTTTGGTTTCTCGAAAAGAATGCTGTCGGAACCTGTTTGACTTTTGTCATTCGACCAATTTTCCCCAAGAATTTCAGAACCTCTTACCCACCCTGGGGACACGGGGAATAACCTGATTACCTCACACAGTCTTTTCATCCTATCTTGCAATCATAAAGTTCTTCCATAATTTTCATATTGCCAGAAAGCCTGAAGCACATTTAGTTCAAAGCCCTTCTACTTTATATCTTTTTAATATATCCTATTTTATTTTATTTTGGTCTTTTTTGGGCATCTTCAGTGCCATATGGAGGTTCCCCAGGCTAGGGGTCGAATCGGAGCTGTAGCCGCCAGCCTACACCACACCCACTGCCAGATCCAGGCTGTGTCTACAACCTGCACCACAGCTCACGGCAATGCCGGATCCTTAACCCTCTGAGCGAGGCCAGGGATTGAACCTGTGTCCTCATGGATGCTAGTCAGATTCCTTTCCACTGAGCCATGACAGGAACTTTTTTTCACTATATCCTTTGCTACACAATGATAGGGTCTTGATAAAGAGCTCCTATTGTGCAATGCCACACCAGCAAAGGAGTTTTCTTTTCATTTCTTTTCTTTTTTTAGGGCTGCACCCGTGGCATATGAGAGTTCTCAGGCTAGGAGTTGAATCAGAGCTGCAGCTGCCAGCTTAAGCCACAGCCAGCGATGGGATCTGAGCTGCATCTGTAATCTACACCACAGCTCATGCCAATACCAGATCCTTAACCCACTGAGCGAGGAGAGCAGTCACGCCCAAGTCCTCACTGATACTACTCTGGTTTGTCACTGCTCCGCCACGATGGGAACACCCCAGCACAGGGGTTTTAAAGCCACAACAGAAGGACCATCAGTTTGTCTTTTGGAAGTGGCAAGAGCCACACCCTATGTGCAAAGCGTGCAAATGCTCAGCTCCAAGATTGTGGGTAATTGCATTATTATACCCCTGTGACTATATACAGGTACAGGTGTATTAGTTCTCCAGGGAAAGAGAATTAATAGGACAAATGTATTTGAGTGAGAGATTGATTTCAAGTAATTGGCTCATGAGATTGTGGAGGCTGCTGACTCCAAAGCCCACAGGGTGGGTCTGAAGCATGGAGACTCAGGGAAAAGCTATTGTAGTTCAAGCCTGCTGGTCACAGAATTCCTCTTTGCTTGGGGAGGTCTGTTTTAGTTCCATTAAGGCTTTTTATGGGTGGGATGAAACCCACCCATAAACTGGGTGATCATCTCCTTTACCCAAAGCCTGCTGATTTAAATGTCAATCTCACACACAAAAATATCCTCCCAGAAATGCTCGAAGAGTAGTTGACCCAATATCTGGGACTACAGCTCAGCCAAACTGATCCATAAAAATAGCTATCACAGGCCCACCCCTTGTCACCTTGGACCCATACACATCTTCTTAAATCACATTTTATCTGCATAGAAGGATAACAACAAGGTCATACTTCCACCTAACATAATAAAACTGTCCTGCATTCAAAAGACCTACTAACCCTTTCCCAAGAAGAGGATGTCAAGTCCATGCAGGATGTTTACTGTTCTTCTTGCCCATGAACTGGTATTCTAATCCCACGTCTGGCCAGTTCTCCTTCCAAGCAAAATGATCAAGGTGACCTGCTCTTAACTTCTGCCCACTGAGAAGACTTTCCTTCATCACTGGCCTCCACCTGTGTCACAGAAAGGGGCTGTTGTCCTGCAGCTGGCCACTTCTGTAATCCTAGCACAGAATTCAGTGATTCTGTCGGTAACTCTGTGGTGTCAGCCATCCCTTGAGGGTATGACCCTCGGGCTTCATCTCACACAGAGAAATGAAAAGATAATAAGCTACAGACTTGATACTAAGCACTTGTTTTTTTTTTATTTCCTGAGGATCCTACATCTCGATTTGCTTTTTTTCTTAGTGCTTTGTAGTTTTGGGTATGGTTTCATTATTTTTAGAGCATTCCTGGCGGGCTTTAATGTTTGGGTTCTGTTGTTTTCTAATCCTCCCACTCACTCTTTAGCTAATAATTTACAACCTATTCTTTGTAACCCTATGACAATTGGGCACTTCAGCAGCTTACCAAAAATTCAAACAAAGGTTACTGTGATGTACTAACATCACGGATTACTCTGATACACTATTTGACTATCCCCTTAATACCTTTGAAGATATTGAATAAAAGCATGCAAGGCATCTTCTTGACACTAGACAATGTTTGTGGGAAATGCAGAGGGTCACCCGAAGCACATTTTATATTTTACACAGTTGCACCACAGCTTAGTAATGGGATGTGGCCAAATACCCCAGATGAAAGAATATGACACCTTAAGCCTTTTGATGCCTAAAAAAGTCTTGAAAGACGATGACCTCTTGATATCTGCTACTTTGGGAGATGTTCATTGTGCTTCTGTAATCGCCTGTTCTTAGAGTTGCGGCAGATATGGCAGGAACGCCATTTCTCCACACGTTTCCTTGAACTTTTTCAAGTTCATTCCCAACTGTGAAGACCACCAATAACCTCACTGGTCCCATTACCATTAGCAATGACCCTCCTCAGCTGAGCAAGCATTTTAGGAATCTGTGCACATGTTTACATGTTTTTCTAGTAATTTGAGAAATGGAAGAACAGGATTATTTTACACAATTTTCTTTCCTCATTTCCAAATATATGCTTTGCTCATAATCAATGTTCAGGAAATATTGGATATAGTTGATTAATAAATCTCTCTGCTGTCCCACCATAATTTCTCAACTTATCTTTATTTCTTAGCTTAAAATCTGAAGATGAAACATTAAAAGGTTTAAGCTTTTGCTCAGATGACACATTTCAGTGGGAGATATTTATTCTAGACTAGTTAATGGGAGTAAATTCAGTTTTGTTTTTATTACTATATCGTTGATCAGAACTTCCATAGTTAGACATTAAAATCTGATTTTCTAAGAGCATCTAGTCATCCCAACAGATACCTTTTTTTTTTTTTTTTTTGCCACACCTATGGCATATAGATGTTGCCAGGCCAAGGATCGAATCCAAGCTGCAACTGTGACCTAGACCACAGCTCCGAAAACACCGGATCTTTAACCCACTGCACCACAGAGAGAACTTCCCCACCAGATATTTTTTGATAATACTGCTTCTTTCTGAGTTGAGGTTATAGAATCCTTTCAACAGGACTTTGGATTTTGTTCCATAATCACTACTTCACAAAAGTTATAAATGCCATCTAAAAGAATGAAAAAAAGCTGTTGTTTTAAGACCACAAGAAAATTACAGAGAAGAAATTGAACAGATGTGAGCAAAAGACAGGAATCATTCATAATACTTCCCTTTCTAAACTGAATAAAAACGGTCACTTAAAGAAGTTACTCTCATGCTATTTGTTTGTAAAACTTTATGCTTAAAATTGCCTTATATTCTTTCCTTATTTAGATCAGGTGAAAATATTCCAAAGAAATAGGACTATTACTAGTATCTACAATGATTCTTTTTTTTCTTTCTTTTTTTATTCATCAGAGGTATAGGACTTCCAACCAAAGCTTGTATGAGCATGAAGCAGCCAGAGCTCTCACTATGAATTCATGGAATTCCAGGCAAAAGCAAAGCCAGGCAGCTTTAGAAATCCTGCCCAGTTCAATCCTCCATTCACGATTGGTTTCCCCAAGGTCTTTTTTGGGTGGGGGGCAGGGAGCGATGCACCTGCAGCATATGGACGTTCCCAGGCTAGGGGATGAATTGGAGCAGAAGCCACCAGTCTACATCACAGCCACAGAATCGCCAGATCTGAGCCACATGACCTACATCAAATCTTGCAGCAACACCAGATCTTTAACCCACTGAGGAAGGCCAGGGATCAAACCCACATCCTCGTGGATACTAGTCAGGTTCTTAATCTGCTGAGCCACAGTGGGATCTCCCTACAATGATTCCTTTTCACAATTGTTTAGAAATCTAAAACCTTAGAACACAAACATAGATCATCATGAAAGACCTATTTGAAATTCATTCCTTAAATCATGTTGCTTTTATATATATTTTTTGTGTACCAACATAAATCCAGTTTGGCAAGTTCTGTTTAACAAGCCTTGCATTATATATTTATTTATTTATGTCTTTTTAGGGCCATACCCATGGCATATGGGTGTTCCCAGTTTAGGGGGCAAATTGAAGCTGTATCCAGAGGCCTGTGCCACAGCCACAGCCACAGCAGCGTGGGATCCGAGCTTCATCTGTGACCTAAACCACAGCTCACGGCAACGCCGGATCCTTAACCCACTGAGCGAGGCTAGGGATCAAACCTGCATCCTCATGGATAGGGTCAGATTCGTTTCCACTGAGCCATGATGGGAATTCCTGCATTTACCTTTTAAAAGCAAAAGCATTTTCTTTATTCTCCTTATCTCCTTGTAAACACTGTACTTTTCTAGCTGCAAGCTGCTCTTGTAAGCATCATTTATGGCCCACCGTTGCCTGACTTTTCTCTTTATAATGGGAACAAATAACCGAAGAGCAGAAAGGAGCCCAATGTACATGGTTTTTGGTCTAAGACCACTTGCTGCTCTCCTCTGCCTCCTCCCATCTCCACATTCTTAGGACTTTCATTTTGCTTAGGATTATTGGTTTCTATAAGGTTGACAAGGACTTTGGAAGATCCCTACAGACTGCTATTCCTTTTCCATCTCTCTCCCTCTTTTTTTTTTTTTTATTGCTTTTTAGGGCCGCACCTGTGGCATATGGAAGTTCCCAGGCTAGGGGTCGAATCAGAGCTACAGCTGCTGGTCACAGCCACAGCAACGCAGGATCCGAGCCACATCTATGACCTACACCACAGCTCATGGCAACGCCGGATCCTTAACCCACTGAGCAAGACTGGGGATCGAACCCACAACCTCATGGTTCCTAGTTGGATTCATTTCTGTTGTGCCTAAACAGGAATTCCTTCTAAAAACAGTTATAGAGGAATAGAAGTCATCTTGTACATGTGATGTGTATTTTACATTATATATAATGTACACAATACACCACATTAATATTATTTACATGTTAAAATTTTAATATTTAAAAAATACTAGAAAGTATATTTACATAAAGATGTTAAAGAGGAACAGGAGTTCCCACTGTAGCTCAGTGACTTAAGAACCTGACTAGCATCCATGAGGATGCAACTTACATCTAAGGCCTTGCTCAGTAAGTTGATGATCTGGCCTTGTCACAAGCTTTGGCCTAGGTTGCAGATGCGGCTCAGATCCGTGTTGTTGCAGCTGTGGTGTAGGCTGGCAACTGCAGCTCCAATTCGACCCCTAGCCTGGGAAGTTCCATGTGCCACAGGTTTGGCCCTAAAAGGAAAAAAAAAAAAAAAAAAAGAGAGGTGGAACAAATCCACCAACCATAGCTTAAGTACTTCCAGTAATAATAGGAAAAATGTCTAACAAGAGTAGCCTTGCAGAACATGGTGCTGCTGGATTAGATTTTCCCCATTAAGAGCCAATTAGCTTTCCTTGCAGCAATTCTTTCTGATTTTCACAGTTGCCTTTCTGATGATTTAACTCACAAAGAGACTAGGTGAAGGCATGTGTCTGGACCATTGTAGACCAACTGCCATCTCCAAAAATAACCCCAACACTGCTCACCTAGTTCTATTGTATTCATATGCTATATGTACAAAGGCCAGAAGGACAGTTCACAGCCAGCACAGTAAATGCTCTCTTCCTCTTTGTTTTCAAGTTTGAAACTATTGTATATATGTATGAAAATTGGAGTTTTTATTTGAACAGTAGCACCAGCCTCATTTCATGCTACTCATAGAACTAGGAACAGATTCTATTGGTATTAAAATGACCCTAGGAACTTTGAGTCTCCCTGCTATGTTCCTGGTAACCAGACTTTCTCTTTCTTTCTTCCCTGGACTCACATTTGCTTCCAGTCATCTCGACCATTGTCAACTTCAACAGTCGGTAAAGTTCTTTCTTAGACTATGTTCACATATCCTCGTGAATGTTTGTTAAGGAATAGTTCTTCTGCATGTTCTAAAGCCAGGCACTTAGGTGATGCTAAGACATACTGATAAGCAGAAATGAACACGTTCTTTTCTGTAACTTCCACAGTTTAGTGCAACTATTACAACAGCTAACAATGCGTGATTATACTAAGTGGCAGACATTCTGTTTTAGTGCTTTTTACACGGTTTCTCACTTAATCTTCATAATGACCTCATGAAAAACTGTTATAGTCCCTTTATACATTCTTAAGATCTGAGGCTTAAAGAGGTAAACATTAGTTGTGCGATTTAACATAGCTAGTAATAGCAAAGCTAGAAGGCAAGTTTAGGTTTTTCTGATACCAAAACTCTGTTTTTCTTTTCTTTTCTTTTTTCTTTTTTGGCTGTGCTCACTTCCCTCTTGCTTCCTGGGCCAGTGATTGAATCTGAGCTGCTGTACCACAGGTGCGGCAATGCTGGATCCTGAACTCGCTGCCCTGGCTGGCGATCAAACTAGGAAGGCCATGAATGTTTGTACATGTATAACTGAAACTTTTTTTGTACAGCAGAAATTATCACAACATTGTAAATCAACTGTACTTCAATAAAACTTTAAAAAATGAGAAAAAAAAAACATTCTGGAAGAATAACCACCCTCCCCACCCCCTCCTGCAAAAAAAACCCTCAACAAAAACCAGCAACTCCACAAAGGCAAGCCTGATCATTACCCACTGGCAGAGAGAACTCCGCAAAGCTCTGCTTTTGACCAGTAAAATAACTTGCCTCTCTGTTCTAAATCCAATCCTTCACATATCTGTGGGCAGATGTCATGATTTTATTTATATTTTTATTTTTTTTGTCTTTTTAGGGCCGTACCCGCAGCATATGGAGGTTCCCAGGCTACGGGTCTAATCAGAGCTGTAGCCGCCAGCCTATGCCAGAGCCACAGCAACGCGGGATCCAAGCCACATCTGCAACCTACACCACAGCTCACGGCAACGCCAGATTGTTAGTTAACCCACCGAGCGATGCCAGGGATCGAAGCCACAAGCTCATTGTTCCTAGTTGGATTCATTTCCACTGTGCCACGATGGGAACTCCCAGATGTCATGATTTTAAATTGCATGTATACTATTTTATTCATAGTCCACCTGTGTCTTTCCAGTTTGTCTACTTAAGCTTTAAAGGAAGAAGACTGTTGCTTCCTTGTCTGTGGAAACTAGAAGAGTGCTGAGCAGAAAGGGGACTGACATATATAATTTCTTTTTTTTCCTTTTTTGGCTGCCCAGTGGCATATGGAGTTCCTGGGCCAGGGGTCAAATCTGAGCTGCCATTGCCATTGGATCCTTAACCCACTGTGCCTGTCAGGGGATCGAACCTGAGTCCTAGCGCTCCTAAGATGCTGCTGATCCTCTTATTCCTTTTTGTTGTTGTTGTTCAACAATGTTTTTAAAATAAATTTTATAGGAGTATAGTTACAAAGTTGTGTTAGTCAACGTAGTATCTAATTTCTATAAAGCAAACCCTGTATTAGTCTCAGTTTCTTCTTTTTCCCAGCTCCTGCTGCCGAGTGGCAAGATCACATCTCCATTTGAATTTCATGCTGTACTTACTGCTGTTTCCCCCAAATCCTTGTCCACACTCAAGCTACTTTCCTGTCAAAGCCCCCTTCTTACCTCTCTGAAGCAGCAGAAAGAGAACTGGAGGAGTTTCCGGGAGATCTGACTCCTCAGTTGGGTGTTTTAGAATTTATGACTAAATATTTAGCTTTGGGCCAAGAAAGCACTTAACTTCCTTGAGTGTCCTCAGGGGTTGACACCCATTTAGTTAATCCCTCAGGGTGACTGGAAAGATCAGATGAGATTAGGCAGGGGAGAACAATTTGAAAACTCAAGTGTGTTGTGTAATTTAATACTTATAGGAACAGTGCAGCTGAACTAGTAATATGAAATTTTCCTCCTAAAGCCAAAATTTTAATCAGTGGGAAGAGCTGATCGTCATGTGTTTCTGAGGAGAAGGGGTCAGGGTTCCCGGAGCCACACTGTTCACTGAAGTTTATTCCAAGGGTTCCAGTCCATCCTAAACTTTCTTTTTTTTTGCTTTTTAGGGTCGTACCTGTCTCATATGGAATTTTGCAGGCTAAGAGTCAAATTAGAGCTGCAACTGCCAGCCTTCGCCATAGCCACTAAAATGCCACATCTGAGCTGAGTCTGCAACCTGCAGATTCACAGCAATGCCAGATCCTTAACCCACTGATCGGGGCCAGAGTTAGAACCTGAATCCTCTTGGATATTAGTTGGGTTCTTAGCCTGCTGAGCCATGGTGCAAACTCCCCCTAAACCATTTTTTTTTCCTAAATCCTTTTTTTTTTTTTATTGTCAATTTAAGCCTTCAGAGAATAAAGGAGTTACAAAGTAAGGAAGAATCTTAGCATTGATTTACTTCAATCAACTCTCATTTTATGAGCTTGCTGGGGGCTCCCTACCGTAAATTTTATTTCTAGTCTCATCTCTGAGCATCTGGGGTTTATACAAACCTCCATCTCCCTATGCTCCACCCCCACCCAACCCATTCTTCCTCACTCCATCTTGAACCTATTCCTCGCTGTGGGCCATTTCATCCCTCTGAAAGCCTATTTTCATTATTAGTCACTGGCCTGTTCTTCCTATTGCGTAGAATTTTAAATTTGTAAAATAATTTGTCCTCAAATTTTGAAAACAATATTTGTATTTGACCAGACAAATTTTTCTGTTAAGGCAACAAACCCAAATCCTTTTTAAACTTATTTTTCCTATGATATTCCTATAACCTCCTGAATTATTGTCTTATGTATTATGTGTTGTGTATTATGGGACATTTTCTTGGGCAAAAAGAAGATTGTCAAAGGCTGAATGATTTAACATATTTAAAATAATAAAATACATTAGGACATTTTAGCATTAGCTGTAACTAAAAACCCATTAGATTTTTTTTAAGTTTGCTATTCTACTAGTCTGATGTAAAGTAATAAAATGAGAAAAGCTTCATTAAAATTTGAGGAAAATAACTGCGCTAATTAAGAAGATGCATTTAATCTACTTTCCTTGCATTTTTTAAATGAGAGAATTTCCTAGTACCATTTCTGCCATAAAAAAAGTACTTTAATACTATGGAAATCAAACCTTCTAAACTTGAAATGAATGATTTGACTAAAATGGGCACAGGGAGGAGTTCCTGCAGTAATTCAGCAGTAACGGACCCGGCTATTATCCATCAGGATGCAGGTTTGATCCCTAGCCTTGAGTGGGTTAAGGATCTGACGTTGCTGCAAGCTGCGATATAGGATGAAGATGCAGCTCAGATCTGACTTTGCTGTGGCTGTGGCTAGGCTGACAGCTGCTGCTCGATTGGATCTCTAGCCTGGGAACTTCCATGTGCTGCATATGTGGCCCTAAGAAAATCAATGAACAAATTAAAAAAAAAAATGGACTCAGGGAAATACGATGCAGAAAAAAAAAGTTTGTTTTTTTTTTTTAATGCTAGGGTATTAGAAAAATCAACCATTGTGAAAAAATAACTAGGTGAGCCTTGTGTAAATCAGCAGAAATAACAAGTAATTTTGGTCATAAACAAGGTAAAGGGAAACCTGAGTTTAACAAAGGAAGAAACAGATTTTGTTCCAACTATGAAACTTCAGAAAGCTAAACTCCTTTTTTTTTGTCTTTTTGCCATATCTAGGGCTGCATCCGCGGCATGTGGAGGTTCCCAGGCTAGGGGTCTAACAGGAGCTGTAGCTGCCGGCCTTCGCCACAGCCACAGCAACGCAGGATCCGAGCCGTGTCTGCAACCTACACCACAGCTCATGGCAATGCCGGGTCCTTAACCCACTGAGCAAGGCCAGGAATCGAACCCACAACCTCATGGTTCCTAGTCAGACTCGTTAACCACTGAGCCACGTCGGGAACTCCAGAAAGCTAAACTCTTAATTGGCACAATCTGAGGGAGAGGGAAGGGCTTCTCAGTGCTGAGCTGACTGAGTCCATGGTCACACATTCACACATGCACTCGAGCACCCGGTAGGCAGCAGGACCATTGCGAGGATAGGATTTTATAACATTTTGCCATCAAACGTAACTGAAATGCTTGATGAGCATGACTCTATCTTTACAGAGAAAAGCTTTGAAACTGCATTTTCCTACTCAAGGAATAAACAACCTTTCCTTGAACTTGGAACCCTCTAAATGATTATAAATGGTTAAAGTTGTGCAAAACAATTTTTTTTTTTTTTTTGCTTTGGGGATCCTTGCTTAAGAAGGTGATATTTTATCTAAAGGACGAGGCAATGTCTAAGGTTTTTTTTTCCAGTTTGAGGGTTTTCTGTCCAGCCACATGTTTATCTTCAGGAAGCTTATCAGTCCTGTGTGTGGGAATTCAGATAACAGAAGACAGTGAATGACGAACCCCTTGGTTCAGGAAGGAAAACACACATACAAGCTATGGATTCAGAAAAGTATGAAATAGTAACAGTGATGACAAAACAAAATGTATTCTTCTTTCAAACTACAGTTTGTAAACCCTATAAAGAGTAGGGGGACGAGAGTTTGAATTTATATAAATGACGTAATTCTTTCTCCAAGTAAGAAGACCTGTCACAAATTGACCTCTACCATATGCTAGGCAGAGTTCTAAGTAACTTTACCTACTTTAGCTCCTTTAACCCTCACAAAACTCTATGATCTATCATACTTTTCCATTTCTACAGGTGAAAGAAATGGAAGCCCAGAAGGGTGAAATCATTTGTTCGAAGTCATGCAGGTAATGAGCATTGCAATTGGTGGCAAACTCAGGCAGCCTTACTCAAGAGCTCACGGCACTAAGCGTGGCAGAATGTGAAATATGGAGCAGTTTCCCCTTGCTCCACGTCTGACTCCCTGAGAAGTATGGCCAGATGGTCTGCTGGTCTGTTCTGATGTGGGTCCGGTTGCCTGAGAGACGTGGTTCAGGAAACTGAGGATGATTGTGGCTTCCTGACATAAGATGGAGGGCCTAAATACCAAGTTCGATTTTGAAAAGTTTGAGTTGCAGAAGTTGGGAAGTCATAAGCAGCCTAGCCTGCAGAGTTCTTGGGATCACATCCTTCCTTTCCAAAGCCTAGCTCCATCTCTGCTCCCGTTGGTGGCTTTTTGTGCTCCTTCGAATTCCTCCCTGTGGATAAGGTGACTTTTATTACTGAGACAGCTACCTTTTTAAGGTAGAATAGAACCTGAGTAAATGAAGTCAGTTCACTTAAGAGATCTTCATGTTTCCATAGATTTTTACTAAATGCTTTATCTCTAACAGCAAGAGGTAAAGTCCACACTGGCTGACAAACATCAGATGGAAAGTTTCTGTGTAAGCAGATTGTATTTAACTTTTCTAACATTTTTTTTAGGTAATGTCATATTTTGAGGGAAGAAGCAACTGTTTTCTAGATATTAAATATGAGTGTTTTGCTTTTTAAGAAAAAAATCTAGAAATTATGTTTTCTTCACTTTTAAAAATTGATGTAATGAAGTCCTCCCTCTCCTTATATTAATTCAGTGATCTAATACTATGTATTCTCTGAAACGCTGAAATGTTTCCATAGTCCATATGTTTTCAAATTATGAATCATTTCATTTCCACATTTGGTACATAAATTATTACTACTCCCGCATACATATGAATATGCCATTTTATAGTGATTTCTACATCCCCAGAAATTTAGACTGAATTTTAAATTGTGATGAAGCATTAAAAATATAAAGAAATAATGCATAATCCTTCAAATATAAGGCAAGATTAAAATTTTCCCTCCGGGAAAAAGTCACACAACGATGAATCTTGCCCTTTGATTTTTGCTTGAAAGAAATCCAGACATTTTGAAAATCTCAAGGGCAGAATACCATTTTGTTAAAAAGTGACTTCAAGTAAAAAGCCCAGCGAGAACAGCAAGGAGCTACATTTGCCTACCTGGCAAAACAGGTGCCCAGTGAAAATCACGGCCCTTACAAAAGCAACCTTACTGTTTAACTGCTTCATTATCTAACTAACTCTAAGTAAAGACTATTAATAATAGTACTGGAAAAACACACATTCTGAAAGTGTGGGGAAACTCATCCTACTTTGAAATTCTCATTTAAGGGGATGTTACAGGCTACTGCAGGACCAGCAACTGAAAAACGAAGGTGTGCAAAAACAGCTCAAATTTCAAAGCTTGAAAACAAAGATAGTAAGAAAGAGCCTTAACTTGTGCAGCCTGTTTGCTTATTGTCAGAACAAATGCTGGGAATGCATGAGAGAGTCAAGACCAAAGAAAAAAAGTGTGGGTGGTAGGATTATGGGTGATTAATTTTCCATCTTTTCCTATGATGAACATATGCTACTTTCATATTATGTTTAAAAAAAAAAACTTTTTAAAAATTAGTTTTGTTTCTCCACTACCATATCTGCATATGACAACTGAGCCCACCAGTCCCATTTTCTGGTAGTCACACAGAAAAATAACGACTAGAAAAATCTAGGCATTCTCACCAGATTTCAGGGTGAGCTAACCTTTGGGTATTCCCTACTTCAAAACAATTTTTTTTAAGTTTAACTCCTATTTCTATCAAGCAATCTAGACTAGTTACCACTCTTATTTAGCTCTACTTAAACTGTGTTTCAAGAGACTGTACATTAGAGTAAAAAAGTAGAATACTCTCTGATGATGGCTGGCTTTGAATGGAAATATTCCACCCATTCACTGAATATATTTTTGATAGGAAATGATGAAATCATTTCATCACAATTATTTCAGGAATTGGAAAAAGTTACCCTAAGAAAATTCATATTGTTACTAGGATATTGTCTTTGTAAAGAATTCATTTATAGTCTCATAAATTTGCATGTTGCAGAAGGATGGCTGTGGAGTTGCTTTAGCTCATGTTTACACTTAACAGAATTGAAGACACATAGAGATTTTAGTTAAGGTACTGATGTCTCAAAGAAGAAAGGACACACTGCAGGATAGAAACTACAGCAGAAACAATTGCATCCCTCAAATTCAAATTCTAAGAACATTATTAAAAATGTCCTTCCATAATAAAAAGAAAATATTTTCATTTATAAAGGCATATCATAAAAATAAAACTGAGATATTCATTGCCAGAGAAGCACTGCAGTATAAGAAATGCTAAATGAAGTTTTTCCAAGCTAAAGAGAATGATTTCTGAGGAAAACTGGATCTTCAAGAAGAAATGAAGTACCGAAATAGTAGACATCTTGGGAAATACAAAAGACGGTTTTCCTCTAAATATATTGTAGGTTTAATTTTATATATAGAAGTAATATATATGACACCCATAATATAAAGGATGGGGGGAGGAGTAGGATAAATACAACTATACTGTTTCAAGTTAGCTATAATAACCTGTGAAACCTTTGTTATTAATTGTAATCCTTAGAGCCACCACCAACTGAATAGATAAATTAATGCTGAATTCTAAAATATACACAGATAATTCTAGAAAAGTCATAAGAGAAAAAACAGCAAAGACAAGAAGGAACATGAGGAAAACAAATACCAAAATGGCATAGTTATATCTAACCATTACATTAAGCGTAAGTGGTCCAGACATTCCAAGTAAAAAGCAGAGATTGTCAGATAGTTTTTAAAAGGAAAACAATATGAGGTCTATAAAAGAAGTACTTTAACTGTAAGACACAGATAGGTTGAAACTAAATGGGTAGAAAAGATATACCGTACGAAGAGTAAGCATTAAGAAGCTGACTTGGCTATATTAATACCAGAGAAAAAATACTTCACACAAAGACTTTTATCAGAGATAAAGAGGAATGCACTCAATTCATCAGGAATTATAACAATTATAAGAATGTATGCACTTCAAAACATAAAGCTAAAATGGATTGAATTTTAAAAAGCAAAAGATTATTCTACTACCTTAGGTGGAGATTTTAATACCCACGTCTCAGTAATTGACTGAACAACTACCCTCCCTACCAAATCATTAGACAGAGACCTGAGTCTAGGAATAGAAATGAGGGAAGATCTTTATTAGATGAGTAGCTACAGAAGTGACACTCTGTCTTTGTTAACCTCGTTGATGACACAAAAGCAATTTTTCAAAAGTTTTTACGATGAGTATATCTGAAGCATTCTTATTACCATTTCTGTACGTGTTCTGTATTATTAGTTTTCCTTGCAATATAATTTCTCCAGCTCCAAAAAGTGCCCAAGCATCATTTTCTGGACCTGTACAGATTCCCCTCTCATTCCACTCTCTGTACGTAACTTTAAGAATCATTGATTTTTGAACTGTAACGTTTTGTTCTACACGGCTTCGTCACCACATATGTGCTGTTGACCTTAACTGCGGTATTAGCCAGTGGACAGCTTATTTTGCGGTTGTGCTGCTAACGGACCACAGCGATGGCATAAATAGGCCATTCACTTTCATGTTTCTTCATCTTTCTTCAAAGGACATAAAGCAAGACAGAACAATTTTTTCTGACATGAAATTGATAACAAGTTTCGACCGTAAGTCTGGTGTTTGAAAAAAAGGAATCTGAGTGTTTTTCACTCTCTTCTTCAACCCCTCACGCTTCTGCTAATAGGTATCGTCTCCGACTCTCTTTTATAAAGAAAAGATTAAAGGACCCATTTAGCTCATGCTGCTTCTTGAAGGAGAGCTTCTTCCTAGGAAGAGGGATACAGAACTAGCTCGCAGGTGCTCCGCTCCGTCCTACTCCAGCCCTGGCATTCTTTGCTCATGAGCCTTGGGTGTCAGCTAACCTCTTTCAGCATCTGATCTCATCTCTCACACATGGAGAGTGAGGACAGGCAGCCCCTCCTATTTCACAGGGGGGGGCCCACACTCTCAATTAGATTTTTGTGAACACACTTTGTAAAGCCATGAGGCCTAATACAAATATTAGCTATCCCCACTGTTCTCCATTTAATTAGACCCTATTTAATTAGAGAAGGTGAAAGCTCTAGTGTCACTCTTTCAATTATTTTGCTCCTTTCCCTTAACCTTCCTTTCTCATTTCTAGTATCTCTACTTTGTATAATTAGGATTCGTGGCTCAATGTTCTCGTGAAAAAGAATGAAAAGATATCTTCAGTTTCCTATAAGAACATACCCTACTCTTGATCTGAATGTAACTTTGTTGTTGTTGTTTGGTTGCACCTGCAGTGTGTGGAAGTTCCTAGGCCAGGGATCGAACCTACAGCACAGCAGCAACCTGAGTTGCAGGAGTGACAACACTAGATCTTTAAGCCATCAAGCCACAGGGGAACTATTCAACATAATTTTTAATTATTCAACCTGAAGTATATTCTCTGGTCTTGGAAAATGACATTCCTCTATTCTGATTAGATTCATATGTCAGGATAGTAGAACAAGTTATATCTGCCCTTCACTAAGTATTTTCAATATGATTTGCGTTAGGTTTTTTTTTTAATCCCTTCATTCCCCTGGAGGAGACACTTGGACCAGGGTGTTTGCTCATCTTATCCTATTCCTCAGTTCTACACCCCAAGAAACAAGACTCATGTTTTGTTCCCCTAACACTTGAATATACTTCACAGTTCATCAGGTTGCACCTGAAGGTATATATGTCTTAGATACTGAAAAGCAAGATAAAATAAATGGACTTATACAAAACCGTGGAGTATATTCTGGTGTTGGACTAGATAGAAACAAACCAACAAGTAAAACTAAAATTTTCCCCCAAACTTTGCCTTTCTGTAGGGCTTTACCACAGGAAGCTTCATATAAATCACAGGGCCAGAATGTATTTTCCAGTAATACCTGAATCATCATTAGTCCAGAAGGTTCTTGGGTCAGGCTTGGTCAGGATGTTGGCATGATTACAGGGCTCTTTCACCTTGAAAACATAAGGAGACAAGAAGTGATATGAAAAAATGGCATCACCATTTTAGCTATTCCAGGCCTACAGTTCTATAGGTAAGACTCCAAGGCTAAAGCTAGGATATATGTGCCATTTAGGGTGATCAACCATCCCGGTTTGTCCAGAACTCTGCTGGGCTATGGCACTGAAACCCCACATCCTGGGAAACCCTTCCATCCTGGACAACCTGGAACGGTTGGTGATCCCAGGCCTGATGCAGATTCACTGCCAGGGCTCATGGCTGGGTAAGTAAATGGGGGCTGGGGTGCAGGTCCCACTTGCTTCCTCATCCTGTGCTTTTTGCAGTGTGCAAACTGTACAGCTGGATGGAGAGGCCCTGCATGATTAGCAAGATTATTCTTGTAAGAATATTTATCAAAAAAATTAAATAAAAATAATTAAAAAATTTAAAAAAGAAAAACGAAAAGGAGAAGGGAAAAAGAAAAGAAAAAAAGAATATTCATCACATAAAAAGCCCTTTGAACGTCTACATAACATATAATGTGCTTGGGAAAACACATAATAAAGAAGTGCTACTTTTAATTCAGCTGCACCTTACAATGAATTCTTATAACAGGATTTGTTTTTAAATAGCAACGTGTGCATATATGCAATATGTATAATTTACTCAACCTAAAGTCTTCCTAGTGTGTATCCAACTAATAGACTCCTTATAATAAAATCCAGGCAACAGTAATTATCCTTCTTTTTTTTCAGTTTTACATGATGGTGACATGTGGCTTTCAAATGTATTTTCAAATGGGGGAAATAAACATCTTAGCATTTAAATAGACATTCCATTTATGTATATTTTGGAGCGTGATATTTGATTACTGTGAAAAGTCTCTAGTATTTACTATTTAATGGATAAATTCCTTCCATTGCAGCGAAACTATCACTAAGTACATTACTTAGTTCTATCGACATTTCTCTTTCCACAGCAAGTCTTTAATGATGAAGGAAGCAGTGTATCCATTTACAATCTGGCCTAAGCTCTTTCTTTTGTTGTGAACTAGCATCAAAGATCACGTGGAAATCAGGATCTCAAAGGGTTATTTGCACTCCCGTGTTCATTGCAGCATTATTCACGATAGCTAAGAGGTAGAAACAACCTAAATGCTTATGGACAGATGAATGGATAAAGAAGATGTAGTGTATACATGCAATGAAATATTATTCTACGTTGAAAGAGAAGGAAATCCTGCCATAGGCAACAGCAAGAATGCAACTGGAGGACATTATACGAAGTGAAATAAGCCAGACACAGAAGATCAAATACTGCAGGATACTATTTAGGCATCTAAAGTTGAGAAACGTGTAGAAGCAGAAAGCAGAATGGTGGTTGCAGGGGTGCCTGGGGAACAGGAAATGGGGAGTTGCTATACAGTGAAGATAAAGCTGCCGTTATGGAAGAAGATTAAGTTCTAGAGATCTGCTGAAAAACACTGTACCTATGGTCAACATCACTGTATTCCACACTTAAAAATTTGTTAAGAGGATAAATTTCATATTAAGTCTTCTCACTCCTTTCACCCCCAAAAAACATCCTAGTAATAAATCAACATCCTATGTCGGTAAGTATATCAGATAAGCACATAAAACATTTGATACATAAATATGTAAGAGGTCTATGTTTTATTAATGGAATTTTCTGATAATGTAATTAAGAAACCTAACTTTGGGTTTAAAATTGTGGTAACAACTGTTAAAATATAAATCTCGGGAGTTCCCGTCGTGGCGCAGTGGTTAACGAATCCGGCTAGGAACCATGAGGTTGCGGGTTTGATCCCTGCCCTTGCTCAGTGGGTTAACGATCCGGCGTTGCCGTGAGCTGTGGTGTAGGTTGCAGACGCGGCTCGGATCCTGCGTTGCTGTGGCTGCGGCGCAGGCCAGTGGCCACAGCTCCGATTAGACCCCTAGCCTGGGAACCTCCACATGCCGCGGGTGCGGCCATAAAC
>PVHT020000077.1:22062457-22085532 GCA_004024745.2 Catagonus wagneri | reverse complement strand
AAAAAAAAAAAAAAAAAATATATATATATATATAAATCTCAAGGGAAAAAAAGAAAAGAATGTGTAGACCAGCACCAATATTTTGAGCTGCAAAGCAAAAACATCCCTCAAACTTCACTCAGCAGCCTCTGTATAAGTTTCTTCAAAGGAATTACCGCTTCCATTGAAGTATCACTCCAATTGCTAGAAAATTCTTTGAAAGTTGAACTGAAATCTGGGTCCTTGAAGCTTTCCACACTGACTCTGGCTCACTCCTGAGTTACATAGAAGAGATCTGCTCTCTCTTTGATCAAATCCTACCTGGAGTATTGGAAAGTAGCTATTACTCTGACCTTAGCCTTGCATTCCTAGTTTAGCTGGCTCCCTTCCTGTTCACTCATCCTCACGAAAGGGTTTTAAGTCTCTGTCCTAAGATCACTCTACCCCAGAAGATACTCTCTCTGGCCTATGAGCTAATCCCTTAGGAATTCCCAGACCAGGGCCAGAGAGTAGCCCCTGAAATGAGGAACTGGTTTTGAAGAACAACTTGGGATTACAAGGGCTATAAGCTTTATTTCCAAATGTGAGCAATTAATAGGTTTGCAAGAACCTGTAAATGCAAAGTACTGTGAAAGTAATGAAGCCTCTGCTACTTAAGCATGTTTTTAGACTTTTTATTTGAAAAGTCCTAATTGATTTTATAACTAGAGGCCCGTTTGGGAAAACTACCTCGTATCGGGATTCTTCCTGCATTAAGCTCTGACTACCTTGTGTTTTTGTGGTGTTTGTGCCAAGCAAACATAGTTTCTCCAAATCTCATTTGCTAATGAATAATTATCACTATTTGTTTGAAAAATCTACACTGTTGAACTTTCTCCTGTTCAAGTCAAAGTCATCAGAGTTCCTCTTGTGGCTCAGCTGGTTAAGAACCCAACTAATATCCATAAGGATGTGGGTTCAATCCCAGGTCTCGCTCAGTGGGTTAAGGATCTGGCATTGCTGTGGCTGTGGGGTAGGCCAGTGGCTATGGCTCCGATTTGACCCCTAGCCTGGGAACTTCCATATGCAGCAGGTGTGACCCTAAAAAGACAGAGCAAAAAAAAAAAAAGGAAGCAAGAACATTTAATATTTAGAGAAATGAAATTTTCTTCTCAAACTGCTTTAGTAAGGCTTTAGAAATGTCCCCTGGACACTCTCACAAGGTATAAAACCATCCTGCCAACTTTAATTTTTAATTCAGTTCTGTGTATCTGGGAGGAAGAAAAGCCTTCCTTGATTTTTTTCTCTTGACTGGGCTTATTATATCCAAAATGTATTTATTAAGCATTTGTTTAAATCCAAGAATGCTACCCTGGTTGTTATAAGTCTACGCATTCATCTACTGGACTTTATATTCTACTTTGGAAACAGAACACAGACATCCACAAAGCCATATGCACTCTGATATGAAGTACCTCCAAACCCTATGTGAAGAATGTGGTGTAGTTATTCAGTCTGGTCAGGGTTTCAAGGAGGAAGCAATAGTGTGGGAAAATTGTCGAGCAAGTCTTCAAGGAAGAGGGCAGATTTGACAGGTTTTCAAAATCCTGGCAGCCCTGGGATTGGAAGACAGGCAGAAGAGTATTCAAAGTGGGCAGCGATGCAGGCAGAGGTGTGGGGGCAAAACTTAAGATGTGTTTAAGCAAGTGTTGCTTGGACAATTTCATGGAACTAGAAGGCTCCTGGGAGAAGTGACCGGCAGAGAGGTAGAAGCCAGATAGAGGAAGACTTTGAATGTCAGTGAGCCCTTCACTCTGAGGGAATTAAGAGCCTGGGCAGTTTGTGTGAGAGGCTGGAGTCCGTAAAGACCAAAACTAAGAAGGTTAGGAAGTTGCTGAGCATCAGAGAGTGACCGCCGGAAGCAGATGAGCCTGGGGACTGTGAATTTGGAAAGGAAGGGTGGCTCCAAAGGGGGGGGGCTGAATGATCCGGGGAGACTTGATGAACAGCTGAAAATAAGGGAAGATGGAGGAGTCCAGAGTATTTCAGAGCTTTGGAGCATTTTGACCAGGAGTAAGGTCAAATGTGGTCTCAGCTGTTTACAGTCTCTGCTAAGGGGGTCATTCTGCCCTGTGCGTAATGCTAGCATGGCAGGCTTGCAGACAACGTGTGGTCCCCCGTTCACATGCTGAGGGCAGAATCCACCCACACTATTTCACTCCAGCAAAGATCCCACAGTCTGCAGACCTGGTCTCACTAACCTTCACCCACATAAAGATGACAGCTTGGAGGGGGAGAGCAGAAATCCCATCAAGAGATGAGTCAAGAGATCTCATCAGAGATCACAAGTCCTATGGTTTAGATCTCTACAAACTAGTGATTCATCCTCATTCTGTTACTTAGCATTAATGACATCCACATAACATGGAGCACAGAGTCTCATCTTGGCCCTGAAGAGACTCTGATTCCAAGCAACTAGACCACTGTTCTTCCTTGCGTGACTTTATTTCACTTGCGTTCTTGTTGGGGTTTGATATTTTTGGGTTTGGCCCTTGTGACTGTGAATTGCATAAGGCAATTTACCACTCAACCCACGTTGCTTACTTATGTTTCCTGCCTGGCCCAGCAATGGTTTCAGTTTCATAAAGTCCAGAAATCCAGGTTAAATCTCTAGTAAATTAGATGTGTTCTCTCTTCTATAGGAATTGAATTCAGAGGATTAGAGATTTGGGGAGCTCGAAGAGATCTTTTCTCCCCTTCCTCCTTGCTTTGTGGAGGAGGAAACTGAGGACTAGAGTCTAACATAGCTTAAGGGGATGACCAATTAAGGGCTAGAACCCAAGTCTCCACTGTTTCATTTCAAGATGTCCGTTGAAAACTGATAGTGTTTCCTTAAAACTCAGATATCCTCCACTTTGAAATTAATTTAACTGTATATTTCACTCAGTGAATATTTGTGGATAACCTGTTGTATAATGGGTACAGTGTCAGGAGCCACAGGCATAGAGGGGAAGCAGATGGATGGGTCTATGCCCTCATGGAACTTATTTTCTAATGCTGGTGATTGAGATGAGTGTGATGGAGGCGATACGAGTAGGGAGTGAAGTGATAGGTGGTCCTTTCATATGCTTTAAGGTAGTCTAGCTTCTTACATCTTTTTTCAATAATATTGCCAGAATCAACGATCACACATCTGCATTTGTAAGTTAAAACACAAAGCAAAGGAGGGACACAGAGTTGGTTTGACTGGAATTCAGGTCAAACCTTTATAGATGCTATATCAAATCATATAATTAAATTTTGAAGTAGAAATTATTTTGGGTCGCAGTGTTTGTAGATTGTGCCTGGCTCAGAAAATGCAATAAATGCATGTCTCTTGACTACATCATTGATTTGGTAGGATTTAAAAATGTTAAAATGGCCAAAGTGAATGTAACACAGAATGATAGTATTTTGTGGATAGGACAAATTTAACAGATAATTTAGTCAGCCTCTTATTTAATGGATAGGAAAATGGATTATGAAGGAGGTAAAGTGAATTACAAAAGGATATACAGATAGTCTGAATTTATGTCCTTTATAATACATCCATGGTGGTTAAGAGAAACTTCCTTGCATTTATTATTTATTTTAGATCAAAGTGATAGAAAAAATATTAAGGTTGAACTGTGTAGAGCATGAGCTCTGGAGTCAGACAGGTCTGGAATAAAATATGGCGGCTGCCCAGTTGACGATACATATGACCTTGGGCAAGTTGTATAATATCTCTTAGGCTCAGTCTCTTTATTGGAAACGTTGGCAAAGGTGGATTTAGGGTTAAAGTTAGGGTTAGGGCTAGCTTCCTCTAGGGTTCAATAATCAGTAGGAGTTATTGTTAACCATGGTCATACAATTGAAGGGGTTGATGGGAGTATCATGACTTAGAATGGAGGCTAGAAAAGAGAATTTTTTGATAGAAAAAGTTCACTCCGTTAACTGAATTATCTGTGAGCAAATAATATGGGCAAAAGTGAAAAGACTTCTGGCTAACCATTGGGCTTGCTGAGTGATCAGAGGAACTTTCTTCCCTTGGATATTTATGGAACTCTCATCTCCAGACATCTACTCATAGGTCACTTTCTCAGTGAAGGCTTTCTGGACACCTCGTTTAAAATGAGAACTTCTTTCCCTCTTTCTGCTTTATATTTCTCTACGGCAGTTAATACTCTTTTCTGTATATGATTGTCTTCTTCATTTTTTTTATGGTCTTAGGTGAATTTCGTGAGTCCTAAAGGGGTGCTTGGCACATAGTAGGTAGTCAACAAATACTTGCTGAATGATTGAATTAGACCTCCCTAAACAATTAAAAAGGAAGACTATAAATCCCATACAACTTGGGCTATTAGAATTTTAAAAGGTAGTCATTATGCCAAAACATGATTTAACACATCTTTATTTCTTCTAGTATTTTAAACCTTCTGAATTCCTAGTGTTGGGGGACTGGAGTGATTTAGAGTGAGGTCAACTCAGAGTCGCTGATGCTCCCATAAATAATTAGGAGTGAAAGAAACTGCTTCCCAGTCCAGTTTTTAGGCTGGGACCTGACCGGATATTTACCTCCTGACATTGTCATTCAAACCTTTTATTTTTCTTCACATAAAGCTAGAAAATGGTTTAGGTGATATGCTGCTACTGAGTATATTTATTGGAAAAATTATTAATAATTGTTTTTTTATCTTCCAGACTATTGTCTGTGATGATAGCATACTATGTGGCTGGGAAAAATATAAACTTCAAAACTATTTGCCTAGGAGTTCCTATTGTGGCTCAGTGGAAATGAATCTGACTAGTATCCATGAGGACGCTGGTTCCATCCCTGGCCTCGCTCAGTGGGTTAAGGAACTGGTGTTGCCGTGAACTGTGGTGTAGGTCACAGATACAGCTTGGATCTTGCGTTGCTGTGGCTGTGGTGTAGGTCAGCAGCTGCAGCTCCAATTCGACTCCTAGCCTGAACACCTACATAGGCCATGCGTGTGGCCCTAAAAAGACAAAAGGCCAAAGAAAACCAAAACCAAAAAACTGTTTGCATAGAGTCAGACTCAGTTCACTCAATAAGTCACTTGGATTTATCCATGACTGGTCCACGTCTGGTCCATGTCTACTCCATGACTAGATTTTTCTTTCTTCCACCTAAGATGTTGCTTGCCAGTGGTTTTCAACAATGGCTACACATTGTAATGAGGAGCTTAAAAAATAAGTACCAGTGTCAGGATCCCATGCAAGAAGAGAGGAGATGGGGTGTCAGTATATTTTTAAGCTTTCAAGGAGTCTCTAGCATGGTTAAACTAACTTCTGTCAAATAGAATTACCACGGACCTACTATATAGCTTGTGGAAATCTATTCAATGCTATGTGATAGCCTATATGGGGAAAGAATCTGAAAAAGAACAGATACATATGTACGTGTATGGCTGATTCACTTTGCTGTACACCTGACACTAATACAACCATTGTAAGACAGCTATATTCCAATAATATTTATTTTAAAAAAAAAAGGTAACATGGGGAGTTCCCATTGTGGTGCAGTGGAAACAAATCCGACTGGTAACCATGAGTTTGGGGGTGAGATCCCTGGCCTCGCTCAGTGCGTTAAGGATCCAGCGTTGCCGTGAGCTGAGGTGTAGGTCACAGATGCAGCTGGGATCCTGTGTTGCTGTGGCTGTGGCCAGCAGCTGTAGCTCCAATGTGACCCCTAGCCTGGGAACCTCCCTATGCCACAGGGTGGCCCTAAAAAGCAAAAAAAAAAAAAAAAAAAAAAAAAAAAAAAAAAAAAAAGGAAAAAGAAAAAAAAGGTTAACATGGCTTAGATGGTATTTAACTACTGGGTATAGGGAAGAAACTAAATATGGCTATTTCAGGGTCATTGTACTACCTAAAAGTCATTTAAGAAAAGATTCCCAGGCCCAAGTTAAACTACAAACAAACACACACTCCTAGGCTTTCTGGGAAAAAGAGTAATGTTCTGAATATCTTTCGTTGCAAGTGACAATATACTTCTTAGTATTTTTCTCCCTGAGCTTACTTCCCAAAAAGTATTTGACAGGAGAAAAAAAAAAATAGAAATCTGGATCAAGATTTTGTGTGAGGTTCTAGGAGAAATGTTTCTGTTGCTTTTCTGTATAGAAACTATGTCAGCTTCAAGGCCAGTATGATTGTAATTTGCTCTATGTATAATTATTAATGTGTAATTCTCTTTTAATGAGAAAAATCTGATATGCAGTCTTCCAATAACACATTAGCCATAGAGTCTAAATTGTCAAATGCTATTGCCCACACATGCATGGTTTATTTTTTCCTCTGTGAATGGAACTAGACATCTCCATTTAAATGCCTGCTGTTTTTCTCATGCGGTAGGTGAACTGTACAGTATTTAATGGTCTACGGGTCTAAAAATATTTCTTATATGCCCTGACTTACACAGAGTGCTTCTGCAAAAACAGTTAATAATCTGGCCATCCCAGGAGTCCAGAATGTTGAGTTAATTTTTTACAGAGTTTCCCAGATGTGCTGGAAGACACATTCATAGCAGATCTGGCCAACATCTTTTTTTTTTCAGCTCTCATTTGACCTTTCCTGTATCTGATATGAAACATATGTTAAAAACAATACCTGACAATTATGAAATGCATTTTTTGCATACGCAAAACCACCATGAATACACTTTTTACAAAGTTTTGAATGGCAGAGATGGAAGGTTTCCATTGCGAAACTGTGTTCGTGTTTAGTCAAGTTAATCATGCATCTTGACAATGATTCTTTATCCAACATCCCTTTGGTATTCAGTGGGTAGGTGGTTAGGCCCGTGGAGAAATAAGTGGGAGACTGTCCAGGGAATGAAAAACATCTATATAACATGTGCAGAAATGGATAGTTTTACTAAGTGCTAAATTTCAACTTTAAGAGGTGCAGGTTCTGATCCCAGCCAGATCACTTAAGCTCTTAACTTCTGGGAAGTAAGCAGAATAACAACGTGGGTCTGTGAGCGTTCCAGGAAGATCCTGCATGAGTTGTTTCCCTTTGCTGGTATTTTCCATATGCAACTTTACACTTGCCTTTTCTTTTTGCCTATATTTTCTTTTCTATTTATTTTGCAGTAGGCTTTAGGGCATCCTTACGTGAACTGAGTTTGTGTTTTATCATTTCTTATAGAGATCCTATAATATTTAAGAAATATAACTGTGGATCCAGAGTTTGGCTAAGAATAAGACAGACATTCCAAATATTCAAAGGCAAGAGACTACTATTGAGAAAGGAATGGTAGGAATGGTACGACACTTAGCAGTCTTAAGATCACTGTAATCCAGTGTTGATGTTTTCCTCAAACTTAGAAAAGCAAGCATTTCAAGTCACACTACATTTCAGAGTAATAATTGGCAATAATATATTTTTTTTTTTGTCATTTGTCTTTTTAGGGCTGAACCCGCAGCATACGGAGGTTCCCAGGCTAGGGGTCCAATCGGAGCTATAGCTGCCAGCCTACACCACAGCCACAGCAATGAGGGATCCAAACCCTGTCTGCCACCTACACCACAGCTTTTGGCAACGCTGGATCCTTTAACCCACTGAGCGAGGCCAGGGATCAAACCCGCGTCCTCATGGATACTAGTTGGGTTCTTTAACTGCTGAGCCACGACGGGAACTCCCTGCTAATAATATTTTTAAGGAATGTTTACA
The DNA here is from genome assembly GCA_004024745.2 of Catagonus wagneri. NCBI lineage: Eukaryota > Metazoa > Chordata > Mammalia > Artiodactyla > Tayassuidae > Catagonus > Catagonus wagneri. The sequence continues at coordinate 22,077,861 of PVHT020000077.1, read as the reverse complement.
ATGGGCCAGACACACTGAAGATCTCATTTCTTAATCCTCAGAACAACCCCTGGGTACTCCTTCTGCCTCCTTTTTGGGGAGAAAGGAACTAAGGACAAGTTAATCTTTAAAATCTTATCCAGATAGGTGACAGCGGCAAAATGGCAGAGTAGGCACCTCCAAGTGCCTATATCCTGACGAAAACATCAAAAAACAAGCAAAAATTGTCAGAACTAAGTGTGTTAAAACTCTGGAAGACATCCTGCTCTTCAGCACAGGGGACTATATATAATATCCTGTGATAGAACATGATGGAAGATAATATGAGGAAAAATGTATATACGTACGTGTGTGTGTCTGTGAGAGAGAGAGAGAGAGAGAGAGAGAGAGAGAGAGAGAGAGAGAGAGACTGGGTCACTTTGCTGTACAGCTTAATTAAAACCAAAAACAATAAACCTCCAGAAAACAGTCAGAGGTTTACAGCAACCAAGCAAAGGAAAAATAATAAAGGAGAGGGGAGAGTTCCCACCGTGGCTCAGTGGGTTATGAACCTGACTAGTATTCATGAGGATGCAATTTCATTCCTTGCCTTGCTCAGTGGATTAAAGGATCTGGCATTGCCATGAGCCTGTGGCTGTGGCGTAGGCTGGCAGCTGCAGCTCCAACTCAACCCCTAGCCTGGAAATATCCATATGTGATCCTAAAAAGACAAAAAAAAAAAAGGGGGGGGGGGTAGGGTGGGTGGGGAGGGGGCAGCCGAAAAATTGTAGGAAAGCTTTGTGACGTTTTTAGTTGCCTGTCTCCCACCCCCTTCCCAACTTGGTGATAATCTTTTTTTTTTTGGTCTTTTTAGGGCCACACCCGCGGCATATGGACGTTCTCAGGCTAGGGGTCTAATTGGAGCTGTAGCCGCCGGCCTATGCCATAGCCACAGCAATGCGGGATCCGAGCCGTGTCTGTGCCAGACCCTTGACCCACTGAACAAGGCCAGGGATCGAACCCATAACCTCATGGTTCCCAGTCGGATTCATTTCCACTGTGCCACGAAGGGACCTCCAGTGATAATCTTGAAGCGTCAACCCTCACTCTTCCCACAGCATCCTTTCTAGTCTTGGGTCCCAGAGTGTACGTCTGGAAGCTACCTAAGAGCTGAGGCAAGGAGATCAGAAAAGCAGTGGGCATTGCTGGAAAACCTTGCAAGGAGGTAAATAAGCTGTGACCTTCTAGGACAAAAGATTAGGCTTAAACCCAAGGAGGAAATGCATACGTTTCTATGTGCTTTGCGTTAACTGTCTCACTTTATGCTCACAACAGTCTCACATATGAGAAAGGTAATATTACCCTTATATCCATTTTACAGATGAGGAAACTGAAGTTCCTTGGAAAAGACAAATGCAGCTAGCAAGCCCAGGCTTTTAATCACTACACCACATTGCCTCCAAATACATTCACACTTGAAGTCAAATGACTTAGATTTTAAATATTATATATGGGTATATTAATAAAATCTTATTTGAAAATTTTGAAAGTTATTCTTTTGAACTTTAGGGCTTATATCTACCTTTTAAAACTATATGAAAGAGAAGAGCAAATGGAATACATTATTATTATTATTATTTTCATTTTTAGGGCTGCACCTACAGCATATGGAAGTTCCTAGACTAAGGGCTGAAATGGAGCTGCAGTTACCGGACTATGCCACAGTCACAGCAATGTCAGATCTGAGCTGCATCTGCAACCTATGCCACAGCTTGAGCAAGACCAGGGATTGAACCTGTATCTTCATGGATATTAATTAGTTTCTTAATCTGCTGAGCCACAATGGGAACTCCAGAAATGAAATACATTCTTGATAGCATCAATGTTTACTTTGCTCCCAGATGGTTTAAAACATATTAATGTCACAATTATTAGTTTATTGTAGGAAAACAAAGATCAAATGGGATACCTTTTCACAAAGTAACAGTAAAAAGTTAATCAAGGACAATTCTCCATTTCCAAGAAATGCAAATAAAAAAGGAAGAGGGAGGAAGCAAAAACAAACAAAAAAGGCACAAAATGTATACTTCCCAAATAAAGCAAAGTTTTTTTATTACTTATTATTTATAGTTTAGATATTCCTAGATTATAAGCGCCATAGAAAATGGACTGTGTTCTGAATTATTCACCAATTTCCAGCGCCTTAACTTAGAATTATATTAGTGTCAACCTTGACTATCATTAGGTACTTGATATATAAAGAAATGGTAAATCATGACTTTATTTTATACATATCTCACTATTCAGTTCTGCTCAAAACAGAAGCAAAGAGATATGGGTGACTGGTTGGGTTACTTCCTTGTCTATGTATCCCAAAGTCCCCCATAGAAAGTTCCAAATAGTTTACAAAGAGAATGAAAATTCAGGTCTTGTACCTACTGTGGTTGGTTGCTACAAATTGCTGGGGCTACAGAAGAGAGATACTAGGGGCTGATTTTTTGCAAAGCTTTGTCTCACATATTCTGTGCTTGTTAGTTACTTCCCCTTGATCCCTAAACCACCCTTTACTCTTTCCATTGAGTGTTTTAGCCTAACAAGAGTAAACCTATAGCATTCAAGTGCATAAGGGAAAATAAATCTGAGCAGCCTATTCCATCAACATCCGCTGAGGGCACTCCATTCTGTTACATTTACTCTGTAACCATGAAAGTGCCAATTCCATTTACCTTGGTCACATATGCTTAGTTTTTTTTAAAGGAGGTCAAAAAATATCTTTTCTGAACATTCCTGGAAGTGACCATTTCTAAACGAAACTGATTATCAGGAGAAAACGTTATTCCTGATTATCTGTCCCCAGTCCCACAACCCTAATTATCACCAATAGTTTCTCATGGGGTCTCACAAAAAATTATTATGCACAAATACACAAATACATGTCTGTGACAATTTCCTCGTGTGTGTGTGTGTGTGTGTGTGTGTGTATACGTGCATGCTTACACCTACATCTCTGAACTTTGCTCTCTGGTGAGAAAAATAAGAATGAGTCCTCAGGGTCAGAAATGGGGAAATCAAGTAAAAAAAAAAAAGGGAAAAGTCTTGCTTAGAATCTTTGTAATTTCTTTGTTGAACTCAACACTTCTTTTACCAGTACTTTGTTCTCCAATGTCAGTCGCTAAAAAGTCTATAAGCAAGAAGGCATTTAGTTCGGGGCATAAGAGTTTAATGTGATAATTAGCAGGATCTGACCTTGCAATATAGCTGCTGAGTAAGGCTGGAGGAAAGCCGCTCAAACACAACAGTTTATGTAATTCTCCTTGAGATGAGTTAGACTTTGGTCCTTGATGTTATGGAAAATCTGCCTCAAGGATTACTCAGGTAGATTATAACTGAAGACCAAGTAGTGTTTATCACCACACTGCTCAAATAATTCAAGTCACTTTTTGGAAACCTAAGTGGAAAATGCTTACCCGTATATTTTCAATAATGTGTATTTGGCCCTTCCCCGTCTAGAAATACAAGGTTAGCAAAGATGGTATTTGGTTAGAAAGTTCATGTTTGAAAAGAATATTATATTTGTAATAGTATACAGAACTAATTGGTTAAGTGGTAATATTCAGTGCTGGCAAGGGTTTAGGAAAAGTGGTATTCACAGAGGTTGTTCATTATAACTTAATTTTTAAAATATTTCCTGAAAGCTATTATATTTTAAGAGCTTTAAGATCTTCAATACTTTTATCCCATTTATTTCATTTTAGGCAATTTATCCTAAATACACAATCCATAAATCTGTATGCACAAAGCCATCTTAACATTGTTCATAATTACAAAACACTGGAAGCAACCTAATATTTAATGGAGAAATAACTGAACAAAGAAAGACACAACTGCAGAGTTCCCATTGTGGCTCAGCAGGTTACGAACCCTACTAGTATCCGTGAGGATGCAGGTTTGATTACTGGCCTCGCTCAGTGTGTTAAGTATCTGGTGTTGCTGTGGCTGTGGTGCAGGCCAGCAGCTGCAACTCTGATGGACTCCTAGCCTTGGCACTTCCAAATGCTGCAGGTGCGGCCCTAAAAAAGGAAAAAAAAGAGAGAGAGAGAGAAAGAACAGAAAGACATAGCCACTATTTACATGGTGCCTCTGAAATGCTTTTGATGGTATGGAGAAATGTCGTCCATATTATATAAAATAACAGAAATCACAATACAAAATCATTTTCAATTGTGTATAAAAGGACAGATAAGTGAATGCATAAAGCAATCTTTGCTGTTTTACTGTAGTAGGATTAGGACTGCTTTTCTTTTGTTTCTTATTTCTTTGATTTTTAATAATATTTTATATTATCTTCATAATTTAAAAGTGATCGGCGTTCCTGTCTTGGTGCAGTGGTTAACAAGTCCAACTAGGTACCATGAGGTTGCAGGTTTGATCCCTGGCATCGCTCAGTGGGTTAATGATCCGGCGTTGCCGTGAGCTGTGGTATAGGTTGCAGACGCAGGTGAGATCCCGCGTTGCTGTGGCTGTGGAGTAGGCCGCCAGCTACAGCTTTGACTAGACTCCTAGCCTGGGAACCTCCATATGGTGCGGTCCTAAAAAAAAGGGACCAAAAAAAATGATCTAGCATCTATACCTGTAAATCCATCTTTCTTCCTACTCATTTTTCTATCTTAATGCAAACAGAATGACTTTGTCCATAACTAGAAAATGGAGTCTAAGTATGAATGTCCTAATGATTGAAAAAGTCCTTGATATAAGGTGTCACCATAAAAGCAATACATGAACAAATGGTATGTTTTGAGCTATAATCTCACGCTTCCTTCAGCAGAGAATTACTGATGAACGTGAGTACATGGGGGCCCCACCTCTTGTCTTCTCTTCTCGTTTTGGTGTTCTCGAGTTTCTCTGGACTTTGTGCGAAGACAAGACTCTCCAGCACTAGTCCACGACTGGTTCATTTTCTGTCACTGGCAAAAGAGGCACAGGGAGTTTCAAGGTCCCCCTGTGAAGATTTTTCTTTAAGTCCTACGGCCTTAATCATTATTTCCATTGCCTACTTTCCCTGTGGACCTGGTCTTCTCCCAAGGTAAATGAAAACCTGCATGCTGGGACAGCACTTTATTGACTTTCCAAAGACCCATACTGAATATGCCAGTCAAGAATACCATTTCTGAAGGCCCAAACCTCCAGAGGGGTTAATGAAATTAGTGAGCTACAAATTGCACTCTTGCATCTACTGTAATCATTTTCAGCCTGCTTTCCAAAAAAGCAAAACAATAAACCTGAGATTCAGTATAATTCATGCAAAAATAGCACAAAACATTCCCCAAAGGCTCTAAATGTGTTCATTATCACACTGATGCCAAACTAAATTGGCCTAGTTATTGTACTAGTATTATGAAGCTAGTTTTTGATTTTTCTTTCCTTTTTTTTTTCTGGCTAGAAACTTGCTGGAAAAACATAGAACTGGAAAATCCATCCAAGATTAAATAGAGGAGAAATATTAGAAACAAAAATAAATAGAGAAACCATAAAGATATTTTAGCTGTAGTTATAATTTCTATGGATGTTTCCAGGAGAAATTTTATGCGCATTATCTGTGTTACATTAAAATGTGCTCTACATAGACACTCTTCCCTGAAATCAATCAGTTGCATTAAAAACAAATCCAAATCTAGATTTTTAAAAACAGTTTTTTAAATAACAAGATGTTTATAAAGACCAATATGAAAATAAATAAATGCAGAATGAGAGTATGATGAGAAGGAGCTGGTAGGTGATCTGAACTTAATATTGCTCTGAAAAGGGAACTCCTGGAGTCCATGTCTGAAGACTTGATTGGAGAACTTGGAAATTATTTAGAAGACAGCTACGAAGATGGCAAAATGTTTCAAGTATCAGAAAATAAGACCAGTGAGGAGAGGGAAATGGGACTGTTATTAATTTTCCTGAAGAGAAATCCAGATGGCAATAGAATACATTCTTTGAGTGTATGGAGAGTTTTTACAAGAAAGTGGTGAGCTATCTGCATTATGTACAGAACAAGAGGAAACAAGGTTTGAAGTATGAAGACTTTGGTTATACAGAATAAGACTATTTCTTTCTTTCTTTTTTCTTTTCTTTTTTTTTTTAAAGGCCACACCAGAGGCCTACGGAAGTTCCCAGGGTAGGGTCAAATCAGAGCTATAGCTGCCAGCCTACACCAGTCAGAGCAACGAGGGATCCGAGCCACATATGAGACCTACACCACAGCTCATGGTAATGCAGGATCCTTAACCTCTTGAGTGAGGCCAGGAGTTGAACCCACATCCTCATGGATACTAGTCAGGTTCATGACTTTCTGAGCCACAATGGGAACTCCAGAATAAGACTATTTCAGTGTCAAATTGAGATGCAGGTTGAGGTTGTACAATCTTCTCTAGAACCATTAAATAATAATCATTGTGTGGTATCTTCTTTCAGTGGCTCTTCCTAGAGGTGAGAGACAGATATATCTCTTCTAGGCCTAAGATGCAGGTCCCTGCAGAGAATCTTCTTAAAGTCAGGGAGCTAACGTACTCTGAAACCAAATAAGCTGAACATGGTAAACGAAAGGAGAGAAGGCAACTAAGATGAAGATGTAATGTAGCTCTAAACTCTTTTTTAGAAAAAAGATAAGGAATCATTTAAAAGTAAGTAAAATTCATTGTTAAAAGGTTTAGAGAAGTTTTGGTAGGAAGTAGGAAAAATAGCTAATTTAATTGAAGACTAAGATCACATGTTTCACCTAAATTCTGAACTCAGTATTTTTCTTTCTTTTTCTGGCCATGCCCACAGCATGTGGAAGTTACTGGACCAGGGATTGAACCTGACCTTAGCGGTGACAATGCTAGAACTACCGAACTTGGTTTTATTTTTGCTTTTCAGGGTTGCACCCGAAGCATATGGAAGTTCCCAGGCTAGGGGTTGAATTGGAGCTGTAGCTGCTGGCCTACGTCACAGCCACAGCAACTCGGGGTCTGAAATGTGTCTATGACCTACACCACAGCTCATGGCAATGCTGGATACTTAACCTACTGAGCTAGGCCAGGGATCGAACTCACATCCTAATGGATACTTGTCTGGTTCTTTACCACTGAGCCACAGTAGGAACTCCTGAACTTGCCATTTCTAATTGCTCATTTTCCAAACACAGTATTAAGAAACACAGCTTTAGGAGTTCCTGTCGTGGCTCAGCAGAAATGAATCTGGTTAGCATACATGAGGATGCAGATCCGACCCCTGGCTCCTATGTTACTGTGAGCTATGGTGTAGTTTGCAGACTTGGCTCAGATCCCGCATTGCTGTGGCTGTGGCGTGGGCCAGCTATAGCTCTGATTCGACCCCTAGCCTGGGAACCTGCATATGCTGCAGCTGCAGCCCTAAAAGCACCCCCCCAAAAAATAATAAAAAATAAAATAAATTAAAAAAAAAGAAACACAACTTTAAAACGCAGAAAGTTTAGGTCTGCCTCAACTTGGAGGCCAGATGCTCAGTATCAATAGAGGGCCACATATGTGTAAGATTCCTTAGCTGGTATTATGTGATTATTCCATTAGTCTCTGACTTTTCTGTGTGAATTGCAATGTAGAGTGAACGGGCTGTAGTACTGGCAGGTTTGTCCCAAAATAGATTATGAGTCAGTTATGAAGGGGGGATTCCAGGAACTAGAACTGAAAAGTGAAGAAGTTAAAAGAAATTTACTTATGACTCAGTTCCAACACATTTTACATAGTATTGGGTACTTTCTCTTCCTATAATAGTTTCTACACTCTGTCCCCAGAGTTTGTTGTTTCTATTCAATAGCACTAGATAAGTGATTTTTTAAAAAATAACTAAGAAATGACTATTTTGGGGTAGCTTGCCAACAACTCATATCTGAAATAGTCATATTCTAAGTATTGAATAGTAAAGGTTTTTTGAGATAATTATACTAATTGCAGAATGGAATGGTCTACTACTTTTGTTTTTTGTTTTTTTTTAGGGCCACATCCATGGCTTATGGAGGTTCGCAGGCTAAGGGTCTAACAGCAGCTGTAGCCGCCAGCCTTCGCCACAGCCACAGCAACGTGGGATCCGAGCCGCGACTGCAACCTTCACCACAGCTCACGGCAACGCCGGATCCTTAACCCACTGAGCAAGGCCAGGGATCAAACCCACAACCTCATGGTTCCTAGTCAGATTCATTAACCACCGAGCCACGACGGGAACTCCCTAGTCGGGTTCTTTAACCACTGAACCATGACAGGAACTTCTGGAATGGTCTACTACCTTTTGAATTCTGAGTTTTTCCTTCTCAAAAATTAGGAGGATATTGATTCCCAAGTGCTAATGGGATTCAGGTAAAAGCTGCTGCCGCTATTTTCAGTTTCTCTACCTCCCACAGAATTACAGTTGAACAACAAAGCACCCACAACAAGCATCTCTACGGATGCTGTTATATTATTTATTTATTTATTTTGTTATACTACTTATAAATAAAATCATTGTTGAGTGCATGCATTCCACTGGTGGAATTTGTTTTCACTGGCCTTATTTTTGTAAAATAAACTCAATTCCTATGATATACACACTTACTTGTTACAAAGTTTTTTGTTTTTTACTACTTTGTTTCCTACTAGCTTTAGTTTTTTTTATGTCCTATTGCATAGTCCGAATCTACTGAAACAGCTTGCCACCAAAATATTTTCTTCTCTCAAGCAAAGGTATAATGAAGGGAGTAAATAAGTCACTTGTTTGCAATCCCAGAGAATCTAAAAGATAATAAACTTGCCATTGAGAATAATACACTTTACATAATTCACATAACTCACAAAATTTTGTACCTGTAAATGTGAGTAGAAATCTCCCTAATGTGAAAGCTCCCTCAGTTTATGTGACTTAATAATTCTTCATATAGAGTGTATTTGTTCTGGAATCCAGAAAAATTTTAAAGGATTTTTTGCGTCTCTGGGAAAGGATTGCCTTCCAGCTGGAAAGATAATCTTTCTTCTATTCTCCCACCTTTTGCATAGAAAAGTAAATAACCAACTTCCTGCCTAAGCATGTCTGGATTACTTCTCATGAAAGCAACAAATGGATTGATTCAAGAATTAGGAAATTGATCATAGGGTCTTAGAGAATCATTGACTTTAGAAGTCAGAAGGATCTTGGAAATCTGGTTTAACTCCTTCGTAAATGACAAGAATTAGATATGAAAATTGCTTTTGAGATGCCTACTAGCTTCAGGAGTGAGGTGAGTTCCTTTTCAGCATTTACACCAACTGCTACATAAAAAAGGGGGGATTCTGGCAACTGCTTCCCATGTGGCAGAAATCCAGAACAGACCTAAAACTGAAGCAGTAAGAATGAAAGTCAAGTGAAAGGACATAAAAACATTTTTAAAATTAGGACTAAAGATATCAGTTCTCTCACATGACTCCCAGAGTTAGTCAGGTTTTTTTTTTAATTCCCTCAAAACTTTTATGCATCAAAAGATGATCCTGAGATACTAGCATGGAAATAATTAGCACTTTTAATTAGTACAACTGGGAAATAAGGCAGACTAGCCTTAATAAGGGTCTTCAATCTGGAGCACATTAAAGTAAAAAAAAATTTTTTCCTAATATCAAAGTACATCTTACTGACGAACATACAAAATGAGTTATTTTGCAAACCGGGAAGAGTATAATTGAATTCAGAACAAGTTCGATGTATTAAGAAAGGAGACACCTTGGAACTCTGGGACCTGGGAATTAGATTATCTAAGATACTCATGGATACATTTCTAGAACACACTAGCCATACAGCAGGTTTTTTTTAGACTACTTAAACTTTAATTTCTTTAAACGCTGCGTAATGCCTATTTTGAGGATCAAAATGGAAAGTAAAAACTATCCCATATATAGTAGGAGCTTATGCCAAACAACAGATCTGAATACAGTCTAACAGCTGAACACATACTTGGCAAGAAGACAGCTGTGGTCACTTTATCCCAGCTCGACGGTAGCAAGCACATCTGGAATCCTAATGATCCCAGGAGCTTTGGGGCCTCTGGGGGACAGCCATCTGGTGCAAAGGAAATCTGGACCAAGTGTCCCACCCAACAGAAAGAGTCTCATTGTGCTGCTGTGAAAAGCAGTGGGCCCTCCTTCCCTCTGACGACACATGAGCTTTTCAACCAGCGAGTAAGCAAGAGAAATATGCCTGCACCGAACTGGATCTAAAACTTCAACAGCGCGGCAGATAAGAAATAGTCAGCGAAAGAGTCGTGAAATAAATCCCTTTCTGAAAGGACATCAGCAGATTCTGTTAGTTTTATCTAATCTTTTAGCAGTTTCTTTTGATCATGTCACTTTACGGGCTTCTTCAAACCTCTGTTCTTTATCTGTAAACTGAAAGGGTTGGGCTGTATGAATTTTATGGCCCCTTCTAATCTCAACATCCCATCAGTTTGTGATTTTACAGAATAGGTGCTGGGCACAGAGAGAGAGAGGACTGCTGAGGAATGAGCAATGGCAGCAAGCGTGAAGACGTTCTGGCCATAGCTTGTTGGCTGATGGCACCAGATCACTGCGACAGAAGGTTACACGCACAGAAAAGGTTACACGCACAGACGACCTCTCAGATGATGGTAACCATGTTTCATGATCCTGCCTGTGTCTCCTCTGCTCTAAACCGTCTACAAACCCTGCCCAGCTTGTGGGGTCCGCTCCACATTAAACACACGGTAGGAATGTCAGTAGAGGCAAAACTAGATCCTTAACCCGCTGTGCCACAAGGGAACTCCCTATAGACATATATATTTTTTTCTTTTTAGGGCCACACCCATGGCACATGGAAGTTCCCAGGCTAGGGATCTAATTGGAGCTGCAGTTGCTGGCCTACACCACAGCCACAGCAATGCGGGATTTGAGCCCTGTCTGCGACCTGCTCCGAAGCTCATAGCAATGCCAGGTCCTTAACCCACTGAGCAAGGCCAGGGATTGAACCCACATTCCCATGGATACTAGTCAGGTCCATTACCACTGAGCCACAACAGGAACGCCGAGGTATTTCTTTACAGGAGCTTTTTGGTCCGAGGTACCCAGGCAAGGCTGAGGCTCTTCCCTGCAGGGGCTTCACAGAGCACGTTGCCCAGATGGAGATGCTGAGAAATCTAACCTGGCTTTTTCAAACCACAGTTGGCCGACAAAGCCTGTTTAATGCAGGGCACGTATTGCAGTCTTGCATAACAAAGTGAGAGGGCAGAGAGAGGGTTTTGAAGAAAAGGTGAGTTAAGGTGGTAAAGTTTACTGACTATGGTCCCAGAGGAGGCTGTGTCCCAGGGAGAGTGAAGGGGTTAATGGTGTCACCAAGTGAGATAAAGAACAGATGAGAGAGGAGCAGGATGAAAGCATGACCGGGGTGCCGGCTGTGATGCTGAGGCCCAGGCAGCCCTGAGTGGAGATAGGAGGCATGGCTGACCTAGATGTCTTTCCAACGCAGTGTTGAAATGGAACTTTGAAATAAGGAATAAGAGTGATGGAGATAGGTGTTCTGGGCCAGTGGTGGAGCTATTTTGAACCCGTGAAATGTTTCCAATGTTGCTTTATAACCCTTCCAACATTTGGGATTTTTTATCTTCAAACAGCCATCTGTCCTTGAGTATGAACTAGATGACAGAGTGACAGTTTGAATAGGTATTTCAACTAGTGATTTAAAAAGCAAAAGAGCAAAAAATATTCTTAAAAGATTCTCTAGTCTTCCAAAGAAAAAATACTCAAAAGTGTCGTTATTGATGTATTTCCCTATTTGGTATTTGCCTTCTGATATAGGAAATGTAGAATCAATAATAATGGATTCATATGAGAATGATAAAGAATACATGGCATCTTTAATATGTTAACAGTTAAGTTTTCTTTCTTTTTTTTTTTTTTTTTTGCCTTTTGTCATTTTAGGGCCACTCTTGCGGCATGTGGAGGTTCCCAGGCTAGGGGTCTAATCGGAGCTGTAGCCACTGGCCTACGCCACGGCCACAGCAACGCAGGACCCGAGCCTCATCTGCGACCTACACCACAGCTCACGGCAACGCCGGATCCTTAACCCACTGAGCAAGGGCAGGGATCGAACCCGCAACCTCATGGTTCCTAGTTGGATTCGTTAACCACTGCGCCACGACGGGAACTCCAAGTTTTCTTTCTGAATCGTCTGAATGGTGGCACATTAAATTACAGAAGTGTAATTGGGGAAATTCATTATATCCAAGTTACAGCCTTGTTATTTTTCATTCTACGTATACTTTTAAAGGATTATCACTGAAAAAATTAAATTGCGTGTGGTTTTCTAATCTATATTATTCATTATCCCTGCACAAAGAAATCTTTTGTCTGGCTTATTCTCAGAAAGCTTAAGATGCTGCTCATCAATATGCAGATAATTATTATTTATGTTTGAAAACACTGTTGCCTTTTTTTCTTCATGGGTGAAGAAAACTTATCTTGATGAGATTAAAGTTTAAAATAAAAAAATTGAGTGAGAAAACTATTAACAACAACAACAAAAATAAAACTCTAGAAGTTGTGGTTTTTACATATGTTTTAGGCCTTAGTAGTTTAGTCTTCCGGGCAGACTTATATCTCCTAGAATTAAAGATGAAGACATACCTGCCTGAGATGATCTTGAGATTATATAGAGGATCTGACCTTCCAGAGGGAGCTGCAGTTTTTGTGTTTTTTTGGGGGATGGGGCCACATTCGCGGCAAATGAAAGTTCCCAGGCGAGGGGTCGAATTAGAGCTGCAGCTGCTGGCCTACACCACAGCAACACAGGATCTGAGCCGTGTCTGTGAACTAACTACACCACAGTTCATGGCAACACCGGATCCTTAACCTATGAGGGAGGCCAGGGATCGAATCTGCATCCTCATGGATACTAATAGGATTCGTTTCTGCTGTGCCACAATGGGAGCTCCCTGCAGTTTTTATACAATAAGAAAAAAATGTCAGTGGAATTATTCGTCTGAGAGAACATTCCAGGTCACACTATGGACTGAGCAAATCATCTATGTTTTTGTCCATAGTATGTTTTCAGGGGATATCTAACCTTCAGAGCTGGGGGTGAGAATACTAAAATGTTTGTCCCAGAGGAAGGCAAACTCGAAGATCTTTCCTCCAGTTTTCCCACTGGTTTCGTTCAAGAGATTTGGAAATGAGACTAGAAATAAGTGGCCAAAATAGCTTGAGTAGTAAAAGCTCGCTTGTTTTATCAAAGTACCACCGATGCAAGCTCATTTAATAATGTACTTTCTTTGCAACCTTCACTTCCTCTTTCAATTCTCGTTTTGTCGAACAAAGACGTGAGACACAGACTTGTGATTAGTATGTGTAGTAGAGCCTACGGACACACGTTATGAGGTGAAGAGAAGTAGGAGATGGAGCACATGACACCTGCTGCAGAATCACCATAGGATTCTCACCACGTAGACCTGTTTGCCTTTTGTTAGGCTTGGGGAACTTGGGAGGGGCTGGGGATGGAAGCAGAGAGACATAGAGTCAGTGTCTATATAGTCTCTCATAGAAACGGTACAGCAACCCTGTTTAGTTTGTATCAGTATCCACTTTACAGATGGAGAAGCTCAGGGATACATTTGGTAAGTGTCAGTGCTGGGCTTTGAACTGAGTGCCAACACCAAAAACCATGCTTGATATCTACATGGGCCGGCGATCATTTCTTTTTTATTGGTCACTATCAAGTAGTATGCCCAGAGATGCGGTGGGCTCACCAGAGTGCTCAGGGGGTCTTGTACTTACTGTCCCTTCTTCACACCAGCCCTTCAACACCCACCCCTCAGTCCCTACTCCCCCAGCCTCCACAATATAGTCAGGACAGGGAAGATCGTTAACTATTTTGAGAAGGTTTTTGTAAGGGGGTGGGGAAGGAGGAAGTAGCGTGTTCCAGAACAGAGGGGAAAATCCCTCTTTTGATCAGACATCCTGTGTGGCCACTGAGAAGCTTGGATTTCCCCACACTGAGGTTAGGGTGACATGCTGCTGCTGGTCATGTGACCTCAATTCAAAGTCACATCTGCTGTGGCCTTTTGTAAAATTTACCTACCTAGGGCCCACGCAAAGCCACAAACACAGAACCTGAAAAGGCCATTCACCCCTGAGATGCTCCATGGAAAGAAATAGCACTTTTTTTTTTTTTTAATTAATTAAGTGTACGCCACCAGGAGGAAATGAACCCGGCTAGCTTAAACTTGCACATCCTCTTAATACTGAAAGGTTAATTTCGGCGGCTGAGGTTAATAATACTACAGTTATTTGTATTTGCATCCGAATATAACTTGACTGATTGAGAAAACAGGTGCTGGACGGATGCACCATCCACAGGACTCATGAGTCATGTCACTGATTTACAAGCTGTCCTTCCCGTGAAAATGAAAGCCAGAGCCAACTTTATGTCATACAATTTACGCCATTCACTGAAATTATAGATAATTCCAGCCTGTGCCTTTGTGAAACAGTCTATGCCGTTTCTGCTTTAAACATCTTTTGTGCTTGGTATTTCTGACTTGTCTAAATAAATATTATCATCCTTAGTAACCATTACCGATCTATTATGCGACTTCATGAAGATACATACAACTTTTAGACTTACTCCATGAAATAAAGCTATATGGCTCCTCCTCGCATCTTTGATAAACAGCGAGTTCGTAGAGCTGTTATGATTTCCATTATGAAGAAAATTGGAACTTTCACATTCTTCAGTGGTTAAAAATCACCAAGGCGGGGGAAACACTTCTTCAAATTCTGTTATTTTCTTCTTCTTGTGTGTATGGCAAACCACGGATCTGATTAGTGTAGCTGATTAGAACATTATGCTGAAAGACCAAGGCCCCTTGTTTAAGCCCAGAGAAGGTCGGTCAGATTAACCCTCGAGGTCTACTCAAAATGTGTTCTCTCCGTCTTCTGTGAGATTAGGCAAGAGGGGTATGAACAGATCAGTACAAATCCAGTCTTTAATGCCAGGAACCACACTCAACGTGGGTCCAAGGTCAATGGTGTCATCTTCCCATACAAAGACTGATGACGCCCGTGCAGAGGCATGTCACAAACGTCCACTCTCCTTGGCCTTTTACAGCTTTCTGCTTACTCATGTACAATCAATCCCAAACAGAGAGGACTCCCTGACTCTGATCCACGTGGGCTCTGACTCTGCAAGACGCAGTCATATCCCTCAAGTCAAACACAAAATGGAGCAAAGCCTGGGGTCACCTGTATCCCTTCTCTTTCTCCTTGATCCCCTCTCCCCCCGGTTACCCTCCTCTTTGAAACTTTTCAGTTCTCTCACATCTTAGTTTTACCTTTTCACTTCAGTCACTATTAAATAAGGACAAGCTGGGCAAATGACCAAGTTTGTTTACAGTTTCAGACTCCTTTTTTTAATCTCCCCCCCCCCCCCCCCCCCCC
>PVHT020000077.1:21955873-22062357 GCA_004024745.2 Catagonus wagneri | reverse complement strand
TTGACTCTCTCCTTCCATTCTTTATGCCTAATGATAACACTGTTGTGATGGAAACATTTCAATGGATCTTTGTTTCCTGAGGATACTTATAAATTATTTAAAATGCCTTGTGAAAAGCTTTAAGGATCTGAACCCTTCGCATCCCAGTTCAGCTTCACTTTCCTTGCTCCATATTTACAAAGTCACTTCAGTTCTCCAGGTTTTCGGTTGTTTGTCTCATCTGCCCGAGTTCCTCTTTCCCACTTTCCCTGCCTCACTGATGTACTCGTCCTTCACTTTTTTTTTTGAAATTGAAGTGAAGTTGATCTACAATTTGTGTTAGTTTCAGGTGTACAGCAAAGTGACTCATAGAGATACATTCTTTTTCAGATTTTTTTCCATTATAGGTTATTATAAGATATTGAATACAGTTCCTTGTGCTACACAATAGGTCTTTGTTACTGTTTTTGCTTTCGGCCTCAACCACGGCAGGTTCTGGTGCCAGGGACAAAACTTGTTTCACAGCAGAGACCTGAGCCATAGCAGTGACAGTGCAGGATCTTTAACCTGCTAGGCCACCAGGGAACTCCTGTTTATTTTAAATATCGTAGTACACATCTGTTAATCCCAAATTCCTAGTTTATCCTTCCCCCTATCCTTTCCCCTTTGGTAGCCATAAGTATAAGTTTGTTTTCTGTGTCTGTGAGTCTATTTTTGTTTTGTAAATAAGTTCATTTGTGTCTTTTTTTTTTTTTTTTTAGATTTCACATATAAGTGATATCACATGATATTTGTCTTTCTCTGTCTGATTTCACTTAGTAAGATAGGTCCATCCATGTTGCTGCAAATGGCATTATTTCATACTTTTTATATCTGAGTAATATTCCATTGCGCATATATACGTGTATGTGTGTGTATGTGTGTATATATATATACATCTTTATCCATGCATCTGTTGATGGACGTTTAGTTTACTTCTATATCTTGGCTATTGTGAATCTGCTGCTATGAATACTGTGGTGCATCATTCTTCACTTTTTAGTTCAGATTTCTATTCTGCTGATGCTTTCACTGACCCTCAGTTAGTGGGCTATGTCACCATCTTAATGGCAATCTATGCCTTCTCCTTTGGTAGCATGCAGCACAGTGTATTATAACTGCCTGGTTAATTGTCAGTCTCCTCCCCCTCTCCCAGAAGCACAGCATAAGATACTACTTACTTCCTGGCCTGTAATAGAAACTCTCAATAAAGTCGAGTTGAGAGAACACAGCAAAGCTGTGTTGTGGGCTGGGAGAGGATTCCGCATTCCAGTGTCCCTCTTGACATTTTGCATAGGGGGTTGCTACCTGAAACGTCTGCCTTCGTGCTGATATCAGATTGCTTGCTTTAAAAATAATTCAGTGCTGCTGATACTGCAGTGCAAAACCAAGAAGAGATCTGTAATAGCCTCGCTTGTAATTTCTTTTTTCTTTTCTTCTCTTCTCTTTTCTTGGGCATGATGAAATTGATGTATTCAGTATTTTCTAATCTATGCAGGTTTATAACTCCCTGTGTTGAGAGCCACCTGTCTGCTCCTTATCTAACACAGCTAGAGGTGTTGAATTCTTGCATTTTCCCTCAAGTAAGAAATCTAGGTGAATCTCTTAAAAGGCCATTTTAAAATCAGCTCAGGAGTGGAATTCCCTTGCAGTGCATTTGGCTAAGGATCTGGCGTTGTCACTACAGCAGCTTGGGTCACTTCTGTGGCACAGGTTTGATTCCTGGCCTGGGAACTTCCACATGCCATGGGCATGGCCAAAAAAAAAGAAAAAAAATCAGTTCAGAAGTAAAACCACCTACCAGCACAAGAGAGAAAAGTGCATTGAGTATGGAATTGTGTATTTATAGTTATCAAGGCTGATGGACATTGGAAAAGTACACTAAAATTATAGATAGCAAGCTGTAATGTTTGGCTTGACTTCAAAGTGATTTTTAATGTTCTTATACCTAAGTCTGTCACTCAAGGTCAATAAGAAAAGTTTAATCTTCTTATGGGGTACAGTGAGTCACTTACATAATATCGGTGTACTTCTGCTGGTTGTGATGATTCTCTAAAGAGATGAAGTCACCCACTTTGAGCTTTGCTAGAATCTTGCCTAGAAATAGGTTGACTTATTTATTAGCTCACAAGGACAGTGAAAATAGAAGGACTTATTTATCAGGAACACCATGGACAAATGTGTGTCTTGGCACATTGAGGTGTTTCTCCAAGTCTCTCTGTGTAAGCAGAATGAACGAGAAGCAATTTCTCTGTGTGAATAGGAAATACCAAGACGATATTAATCATTTTTCCTTCCTTTTGCTTTAGAAGGTTCATAAGAGTCTTTTCAAGGCCCTAGAGGTAAAGTTTAGAGTTACGTTATGCTGTTTTAAGAGGTTATCGTTAGGAGTTTCCATGTGGCTTAGCAGGCTAGGGACTTCGTGTAGCCTCTGTGAGGATGCAGGTTTGATCCCTGGCCTTGCTCAGTAGGTTAAGGATCTTGTGTTGTTACAGGTGCAACATAAGTCAAAGATGAGGATGTGGCTTAGATCCAGTGTTGCTGTGGCTGTGGCGTAGGCTTCAGCTGCAGCTCCAATTCTATTATTACCCTGGGAACTTCCATATGCAGCAGGTACGGCTGTAAAAAGAAAAAAAACAAAGCAAAATGAAAGAAGTTACTCTTAAATATTTCTCAAAAGACTTCACAACTTTGTTTAACTTTTTTTGGGGGGGGGCGTTTTTTAGGGCTGCACCTTGGGCATATGGAAGTTCCCAGGATAGGGGTCAAATTGGAGCTGCAGCTGCCAGCCTATGCCACAGCCACAGTCATGCCAGATCCGAGCCAGGTCTGTGACCTGCACCACAGCTCTCTGCAATGCCAGATCCTTTAAACCACTGAGCGAGGCAAGCGATTGAACCTGTATACTCATGGATACTAGTCAAATTCTTAACCTGCTGAACCATAGCAGGAATGCTTCCCTCTCCTCCACTCCCCTACTTTTGGCTGTGCCCACAACATATGGAAGTTCCCAGGCTAGAGATCAAATCAGAGCCACAGTTTCGACCTACACCATAGCTGTGGCAACGCCCGGTCCTTAACACTCTGTGCCATAGCAGGAACTCCTAACTTGTTTTTTACAGAGTAGTTTCCACCATAGGGATGATGTTTGATAGGTTAAGTTCTATTTTTTCAATAAGCAATCCAAGGGGGAAAATACAGTTGTAAACACTGAGGAAAAAAAGAGAAATAATGACAAAAAAACCCAAATGGCATACAATTAAACTTTGCTTTACCCCTTAACTTCTGTTCTTGCCAATAGATTTTAGTAGTTTGTAAAAAGCCTTCTTTTAAAAATTTTACAGTCTCAAAACTACTAAGAAAGGATATTATTATAGTGGAAAATAGCCATATGGTTTCTGGGAAAGACTATACTAAAAGCAATAAGTTTAATTAGAAGCAGGATAGATTTGGTTACATACGAGAGCCAACAAAATATGCTCCAACCCAAGGGTAAGTGTAACCACTGGCTGAAGATTCCAGAAGAGAACAGGGAATAACTTTCCGGGAATATTTTCTGTCTGAAAGAGCCTGGATGTATTCCCTTATCCCTTTCCAGATGTACCTCCTGGGAATCAGGCCTACTGGTAGGATGTAACTCCTAAGAGAGCTTAGGTAATTAGAATGGAGTGAGCTCTGAATGCAGGCATAAACTTGTTTTATTCCAAAGTCTGACTCTCAAATTTAATTCTTGTGACTCGAATCACATGTTTACATACAGCAGAAGCGGGTGCCAGGTTGAGGATAAGCAGTCCTTTGGTCAGCGCCTAGAAGGGAAAGCTGGCCACCTGGAAGCCATGCTGCCTCGTCCTGCGCCCTGACCCTGGCAGGGTTCCCCTCGGATTTCCAGCCCTCACCTCTGGAAGAGAAGCACAGCACTGAGATGGGTGGAGGTGGCCTCCTGGCTCTAAGAGCCCTGGAAACATGGACTGGAAATGCAGAAATACGCCTGGGAGAAGAGGAGCCAGCATCCCGGTTATCAAGCTGTCTGGCCAGACACAAGAGTGCACGTGGCAGACAGAAAGCCATAATCACCCAGGCCCTGGCACTCTCTCACACGAAACCCTTCCCTTGGCAACAGGCCCTTGCTCTGTACCTTTTTTGGGTGGGAGAGAGTATGCTTATTTTAGCTCTAAGCTAAGAGTTCAAAAAGCAGACTTGCTTCATTTTTTGTCGATATAATAGCCAAGATGAGTTCCCACTGTGGCTCAGTGGGTTAAGAACCTGACTAGTATCCATGAGGATGAGGGTTCGATCACTGGCCTCACTCAGTGTGTTAAAGGATCTGGCATTGCTGCAAGCTGTAGCATAGGTCACTTAGGAGGGTTGGATCTGGTGTTGCTGTGGCTGTGGTGTAGGCCAGCAGCTGCAGCTCTGATTTGACCCCTAGCCTGTGTATTTCCATGTGCTGTGGGTGTGGCTCTAAAAAGACAGAAAGATAAAAAAATAACCAAGACTTAGTTTGGGAAAAAAATCTGCCACAGATTCACGTGAAAGAAGTCAAGGAGTTCCCTGGTGGCCTAGTGGTTAAGGATCTGCCATTGTCACACACACAAAAAAAAGCTGAAAGGAAATGTGAACCTATCTAGAATAATTCATTTAAATTGACAAAAATAAAAGGAAAATTCCGAGATAAAGAGGAAAGGATAGAACGTTACAGTTCACATAAAGAATTACAAGTAATACAACTGTAATTACAAGTAATTACAGTTAGCGTAAAGAATTACAAGTAAAATTCCTTAATTTTTTTTGTAATCAAAGAAATTCATATCACACCACTAAAGTATCATTTCGCTAAATGAACAAAAAGGAAAACATGCCACTAACTTTCAGGGATAAAGGGCTAGTGGAGTAAGGTTTATTCACATAATGCTTGTGACATTCTTATTGATTTGACTCCTTCTAAATTGGTCTTGAAAGTATTTTGACAAGAACCGTAATTGTCTTTAAACTACTCCATTGCTGGGAATTTATACTAAAGTTCAACTCATTCTATGGTTATTGAAATTGAGGAGGAAAATTGTTTGCAGTGTTAAAATGAGAAAAAAATTAATAAAACGAAAGGGCTAAAATTAGGTCTATGGTTACATTAAATGATATCAATTTGATGCAATGTTAATGGTAACAATTATTAAATTTATGTTACAACGTACAAATGTTTCCAATAAGTATTAAGTGGCAAAAAGGCAGCTTCACCGTCATATATACACTATGACAAAAATCATGGACAAATATCAGAACACAGGGAAAAACTAAAAGGAAACACAAAAAGAAAGAAAATGGAATTATTTTGTCTTAATAATGCCATTATGATAATTCTTATACAATTTTTGAAAATCATGGGGAAAAGTCAGTAAGGAGGTAGATTTGTAATAAAGGCATATGAAATCTAAAAATGGAAATTTCACCTAACCAGTAGCTCTCAGCAAGAGCTACAGGATAGCAAAGTAATCTTTCCTGGTTCTTAGCCAAATAGAAATGCTTGAAGTGTAATTTAGTTTTTTCTTTTTTAGGGCCATATTCACGACCTATGGAGTTTCCCGGGCCAGGGGTTGAATCAGAGCTGTAGCTGCACCACACCACAGCAACGCCAGATCCAAGCCACATGAGTGACCTGGCACTGCAGCTTGCGACAATGCTGGATCCTTGATGCACTGAGCAAGGCCAGGAACTGAATCTAAATCCTCATAAGTGCTAGTAGTGTTTTTAATCTGCTGAGCCACAACAGGAACTCCAGGACACTTTAAATTACTGTAGGTCACAGATGCGGCTTGGATCTGGCACGGCTGTGGCTGTGGTTGTGGCTATGGCTGTGACTGGCAGCTGTAGCTCCAATTGGACCCCCTGGCTGGGAACCTCTATATGCCGAAGGTGCGGCCCTAAAAAAAAAGAAAGACAAGAAAAAAAGTCTAATTTACTTGCTTTAGATTCTTTTCAGCTTTTATTATCCTTAAGTGTATTTGCCAACTAATAATATTTCAAATGCTGCTTATAGGGCTTTTTTTTTGAGTTTCCGCACATGCTCTCTCATTTGATTCCCATCCTCTTATTAGCTGGAAGAGGTGGGCAGTGCTGTTTTATTCTTCTGGGTGTGGGAGTCAGCCTGCAAAGATCAAGGCAGCGTGTGGATGGTCACGTGACCCACCGGTGGTAGAGCTGGATGTAGAACCCAGGTTTTCTGGTTCTGGAGAGAATGTCATCCACTCTCTTGCTTTCTAAGTATACTAAGCAACAGAAAAGGGCATTTTCTTGTCCCTCCCTTAGTGATCTGATCTTTTTTTTTTTTTTTTGTCTTTTTGCCTTTTCTAGAGACGCACCTGCGGCATGTGGAGGTTCCCAGGCTAGGGGTCTAACAGGAGCTGTAGCCGCCGGCCCTTCGCCACAGCCACAGCAACGCAGGATCCGAGCCGCATCTGCAGCCTACACCACAGCTCACGGCAACGCTGGGTCCTTAACCCACTGAGCAAGGCCAGGGATCAAACCTGCAACCTCATGGTTCTTAGTCGGATTCATTAACCACTGAGCCACGGAGGGAACTCCTAGAGATCTGATCTCTTATGTGATAAATGCCTTCTCAAAAATTACATGGCTTCAGATTTGGAGCAGAACAAAGACTACTGTGGGTGACAAGCTTAGAAGTCACCAGACATTTCCCAGAGACCATGAAACTTCATGCCAAGAACTGAAAACTGGGGTGGGGGGGGCAATTTGAAGCACTATTGTTTTATTCCCTATACGCCTTCACAAAAACACGTTTTTTTACTGCGTAAATTGAAAGAAACCAGAAATCTATAAAGCCATGTGGCGGATTTAAGTCTGTCTTTTATGGCCTTTTCTTAAGCAAGCCCAGAAAAACTCAAGACAATGAGAAAGTCAGTACGGAATCTATTCTTCAGCTGACCATTTTCCTAGCAAGCTTCCTGGGCTTCCAAGGAACAGCTCAACAACTCTGAGAAGAAATAGAAAGGTAGCTGTGCACAGCGGGAGCCTAACAGATGAAGGGAAGGCATCTGAAACGCTGAACAAGTCCTCCCAGAACTGTGTCAAGTCGGCTTAATTAAAAGTGTCTTCTCTTACTGTCTGTGGTGATTTGCTGAGAAGGAGGAAGAGGCAGCGGCCTCACATTTAATGATGTCCAAGACTCAGTTAATTCTTGGGTTAGTGATGTAGTTAATTTCTTCAAGTTGGCGGCTCTTTCCAGGGGACTGACTCCACCAGGCCTGAAAATCAGCACGCGGTGCCCCGGCTTCGGTTGCTGGTCGCTGACTAAGCACCTTTGGAGCTGTCTTCAGCCGAAAGACAGAGGAGTCTGAGGAAACCCTCACGCAGCCAAATCTATCCCATATGAGAGGGCAAAGTTAATGAGAATCAGGCGGCGTGCAGAGCCTCTGTAAAGTACTTAATTTATAGCCGGCATGGACTGCAGAGTTTTCTAAGTCTCCCCTCGCCATGTTAAAGGAAAAATTGCATGAACGAAATTTCAATTTCAGCTAATAAAGGCAAAGAGGAAAAAAATAAAAAAAGCACATTAATTTTTGGCAGGTAGGCAAGGCCCAGGGAGGAGAGCAAAATGAACGTGCTAGATTAAAAACTGCAGGGAGCTCAGAGAATGAGTGCACATGCATATAAACAAACACCACATAAGGCAAGGTAGGATGATTGACAGCCAGAAGGACAGAGAGGGCTCTGTGGCAGCACAAATACGCTGTGTTTCCATTTTCCTCCAGGTGCCTTTCTTTGTAGTGTGGTGATGAGATGATCTCATGCTGTGAAACCATCTTTGTTGTAACTTTACTTTTTTTGTTTTTTGTTTTTAATCTTATCTGTTTTTAATCTTATTTATGTAACTTTACTTTTTACATGTAAGTTTCCTGATGGTGTGGTATTTTCACCAAACCCAAGGTACATTTCCAAGACCCAATATCAATACCGTCTTGGGAGTTCCCGTTGTGGCTCAGTGGTTAACGAATCCAACTAGGAACCATGAGGTTGCGGGTTCGATCCCTGGCCTTGTTCAGTGGGTTAATGATCCGGCGTTGCCGTGAGCTGCGGTGTAGTTTGCAGACGCGGCTCGGATCCGCGTTGCTGTGGCTGTGGCGAAGGCCGGCGGCTACAGCTCCTGTTAGACCCCTAGTCTGGGAACCTCCATATGCCGCGGGTGCAGCCCAAATAAGGCAAAAAAACAAAAAAAAGAAATACTGTCTTGAAAAATTCAACTAATATAGACAAAGCTGAAGTCCTTGATTACTCACCCCCATCTCATCATCTCTCCATTGGAATCCCTGGAAAATTGTAATCACCATTTCAGTTTGATATATATACTACCTGATCTTTTCATTTGCATTTACACAGACACACATATTCCCTCATAAGATACATACATAGGCACAGACATGAGAAGAGAAAGACATGAAAAGAGAAATACCAAGTTTAAAAAAATATGTAATGATGTCATATACATATTCATCTTCCATTTGCTTTTCTAACTTAAAATACCTTGGGTTAAGTCAGTACACACAGAGTCCTCTCCACTCCCTTTTTTTTTTGGCCATGACCATGGCATATGGAAGTTCAAGGGCCAGGAATCGAACCCACACTACGCAGTGACACCAGATCCTTAACCCACTAGACCATCAGGGAACTCCAGAGCTCATTCCTTTTTTTTTTTTTTCCTCCCTGCACCCACAGCATATCAATATTTTCGGGCCAGGGATCTAATCCAAGCCACAGCTGTGACCTAAACCAAAGCTGTGGCAACACTGGATCCATAACCTGCTGTACCACAGTGGGAATTCGAGCTCATTCTTTTTAATTGCTGCAGAGTATTTCATGGTATGCTTATGCCATAATTAATAATTTCTTACTAGTTTATAATTTCGTTATCCACTAATGTTTCCTTTTTTTTAACCATCTCCAATATTGCAATGGATGTCATTGTGCCTGTCCCCATTATCAACACAAGCAAGTATGTTTCTAGGTAAAGACATTGATTTGCTAAGTTAACAGGCATGAGATTAAAAAAAAGAATTTTTTTTAAGGCCACAC
Source organism: Catagonus wagneri (assembly GCA_004024745.2). Classification (NCBI taxonomy): domain Eukaryota; kingdom Metazoa; phylum Chordata; class Mammalia; order Artiodactyla; family Tayassuidae; genus Catagonus; species Catagonus wagneri. Next base: position 22,053,255 of record PVHT020000077.1, on the reverse strand, counting down.
CTGAGCATTTGGAAATTCCCAGGATAGGGGCTGAATCAGAGTTGCAGCTGCCTGCCTACGCCACAGCTATAGCAACACCAGGTCCTTAACCTCCTGAGCAAGGCCAGGGATTGAACACACACCCTCATGGACACTATGTCAGGTTCTTAACCTGCTCAGCCACAGCGAGAACTTTCTAAAATTTTTAAATTTTTTTTAATTAAAAATTTTTTTTTGCCTTTTTGCCTTTTCTAGGGCCACACTCGTGGCATATGGAGGTTCCCAGGCTAGGGATCTAGTCGGAGCTGTAGCCACAGGCCTTCGCCACAGCCACAGCAACGTAGGATCCAAGCCACATCTGCAACCTACACCACAGCTCACAGCAATGCCGGATCCTTAACCCACTAAGTAGGGCCAGGGATTGAACCCACAACCTCATGGTTCCTAGTCGGATTAGTTAACCACTGAGCCACAACGGGAACACCTAAAAATTTTAATAGAGGTTTATTGCCAAAAAAATCCTTCTACTGACAATGTTTTGGCCTGTACTTTTACCAACACACATTATCAATATTTTCAATCTTTGACAATCAGATGGTTTAAAAACCAATGGAATTTCATTGTTTCAATTTGCATTTTCCTGGTGGTATTGTAGGTACTTAAAATAGTTTCTGGTTTTCTTTTTTTTTTTTTTAATTTCCTTTTTAAGCCCAGAGTTATAGAAAGAGTGCTTGTGCAGTCCAGGTGGGTTGGGTTGGCTCTTGTATTGTTTTTAGTTTCTAATTTTATCAAACTGTAATTAGCTAGTATGACCTCTGTGATTTATGCTTTTTGGAATGTGATGAGATATGCTTCATGATCTAATTCCTGGTCAGCTTTTGTAACTGTTCCACGTATACTTAAAATAAAGCATATTCTTTGTTGATTAGATACAAACCTCAGCATAAATCAGGTTTGGTTAATTGTTTTATTAAAATCCTTTATCCTCAGAGTTCCTGTCGTGGCTCAGTGGTTAACGAATCCAACTAGGAACCATGAGGTTGCGGGTTCGATCCCTGGCCTTGTTCAGTGGGTTAATGATCCGGCGTTGCCGTGAACTGTGGTGTAGGTTGCAGACGCGGCTCGGATCCCGCGTTGCTGTGGCTGTGGCGAAGGGCGGCGGCTACAGCTCCTGTTAGACCCCTAGCCTGGGAACCTCCATATGCCACGGGTGTGGCCCTAGATAGGGCAAAAAGACAAAAAAAAAAAAAAAAAACCTTTATCCTCACATATTATCAGTCCTCCTGAACTGGCAATTCCTGGGAGAAGTATGACAAAAATGTTCTCCTTTGACATAAATTTTCAAAATTTTTTGGTATTTCTATTATGTGTTTTAAATATTTCTATGTTATGTTGTTTGGTGCATACAGGTTGGTGAATGTTTCATCTTAGTAGCTACTTTTCACCAATGTGAAATAATCCTCTTTGTTCCTTTCAATTTTTTTGTCTTACATTGTATTTTTTTCTGACATTTATATTATTAACGATGCTCTCCTTCTGTTAGAACTTGCCTAGAACATCTTCTAACTTACTGGCTTCTTTTGCATACATAAACTTGCAGTGTCCCCATCTTTTACATCTGTTCTTTGATGTGATCATGGATGGCAATTTTCTCATCAACCTCATAATCCTACTTGCCTTCTGTTTCTTAGGGATTCTTAATGAGGGATTCATAATTATTCCTTACCCATACAATGGCATAACTTTTTTTCCAGCACTACTGTAAATTAAAATGTGTGTGGAGCTCCCACTGTGGTGCATCAGGTTAAGAATCTGACTAATATCCATGAGGATATGGGTTCGATCCCTGGCCTTGCTCAGTGGGTTAAGGATCAGTATAAGTCGCAGATGAGGCTCAGATATGGGGTTGCTGTGGCTGTGGTGGAGACTGCCAGCTGCAGCTCTGATTTGATCCCTCTTCTGGGAACTTCCATATGTTTCAGTTGCACAGCCCCTCCCCCCCCAAAAAAGAAGAAAAAAAGTGTGTGTGTGTTTTCTGTTATTGAAGGCAAGAAAAGATGACATTAAATGTTCAGACTGCCGTCTTGATCCAACCCTATGCTTTCTCTCACATTCCCCACTATCACTTCAAAACACTCTTTTCCTTTCCTTCCAGCCAGGTTGATCAGGATATTGAGATGCTGTGAGAAATCTGCTGCAGAAGAGTTTATATTTAGTCAACATGCAGCCATGGAAAAATTACTTTGGTTTTCATCTCTTCATGGCCTAAAAGTTGATTTCAACTGGAGTTCCACTGGCATGCATTATTCTGTAACAGCTTACACAGCTCTAAGTTATCCTCTTCCCATCTCAGTTCCAGAAAGGTCTGTTTAATAAACAGTCCATTTAGACAGCACTACTAATAACATCACAAAATTGCTGTTCTTTTGGGTGACTTATTGGCAATACGTGTATCCCAGTTTCTTCCACAGAAGAAACATATTTAAAGGCTACCAACTAGACAATTGGCAAGGCCTGGCACAAACAAACTGTGATATAACCCTTTTGGTCATTAAAGGCATTTAGAATGTACTATTTTTGAAATCAGAATTAAAAAAAAAACACACAGGACTTGTTCTTTGCTTTCTTATTTGGTTTAAAACATTCTCACCTCATTTTCTATGCTTTATCTTTATATATCAAATGCAGTTTATTCTCATTTATAGGTCATCAAATTCTAACCACGGGATTTCAGACTAAAAAGGGCTTTTGAGTTAATTAGGTTAGACCAATCATATTATGTTTGAGAGCTTTTGGACATGCTCAAGTTCATATATTGATCTTGGGGCAGAGATGGTACCAGAATGTGGGTTGCCTGACTCCATAAATTTACAAATATAAAAGTTTTTTTTTTTAAAATTCCATCTCATCAGCAAAGTACCAAAAAATTCCTAGAAAGAAACTCAAAGGCAAGCATGAATAATCTCAATTTTCATAGGAGAGGACATAGGCAGGAAGGATGAATTAATGACTTGCTTAAAATAATCTACATCAGGGATTGTCAAGGGAAAACTTGAGGTCTTTACCACTGGACCTCTGCATCTAACAGCCCTTCCATTTCCTCAGCACACAACTCCATTTCCTGAAAGGACAGACATGCCTTCTCAAAGAATTATTTCACGGTTTAGTCCCTAAAGGAAAACAAAATATAGATCATTTTTTTTTTTTTTTTTTTTGTCTTTTCAGGGCAGCCAGCTGTGGCATATGGAAGTTCACAGGCTAGGGGTCGAATGGGAGCTGCAGCTGCCATAGACAGAGCAACTCTGGATCCGAGCCGCATCTATGACCTAAGCTGCAGCTTGTGGCAACATCGAACACTTAACCCACTGAGCAAGGCCAGGGATTGAACCCGCATCTTCAAAGATACTGTGTTGGGGTCTAAACACACTGAGCCACAACAGGAACTCCCAGGTTAATTTTTAAATTGTTAAAATATAAGTGTCTGCTCAGTTGGTGGTGAGTTTAGAAAAAAACCCAGCTAAGTCGGAACCAGGTAATCCATTATGAACTGGAGATGGATTCGCCCATAATCTTAGATAAAGTAAAAAGAGGAGTCACAATGTTGCTTTAAGTTCCTTCCCTTCCCGTTATGGCTCAGTAGGTTATAAACCTGACCAGTATCCATGAGGATTCCATCCCTGGCCTTGCTCAGTGGGTTAAGGATCTGGCGTTGCCATGAGCTGTGAGTGTGGGTTGCAGATGAGGCTTGGATCTGGCTTTGTTGGGGCTGTGGCTATGGCAGGTGGCTGCAGCTCTGATTCGACCCTTAGTCTGGAAATTTCCATATGCTACTGCAGATGTGGTCCTGAAAAGCAAAAAAAAAAAAAAAAAAAAAAATCCTTCCAAGAGCTGGGCATATAGGAAGAACTCCAGGGAACATTTAGAACCAGGCACTGGTGCTCTGTAAATAAAATTTTATTCGGACACAGTCAGGCGCATTCGTTTGTATGTTATCTCTGGCTGCCTTCCCCACGAGGGCAGAGCTGAACAGAAGTGACAGAGACTGGCCTGCGAAGCCTAAAATATTTGTTATCTGGCCCTTTACAGAAAAAATGTTGCCACTCCTTACGTTTAGAATCCATTTATTGCCTTTTATGACCAACATGGTGTTAAGCTAGTGTTTAGTTAAACAACAAATGCGCTATGACAAATTTCCATAGCTCAGCAAACTGCTAACCTAGTCATGGAAATCTAAATCAGGGTTACAGATTCACAGGCTTAGCTAATACAGAAATCGGCAAACATAAGCAATGGAGATTTGTATTTGCACTTACAGTTTACGAAATATTTCATATGTATCTCATTTGATATTCTTAATAGCCCAAGAAAGTAGGCCAGCAGGTATTACATTTTCATGAGGTAAATGTTTCTGAGACATTGCATAACCGAGGGTTAAAAGGAATTCAGATTCAAGTGTTTTTATCTTTTCTTGTAGCAGCGAAAATGATTCTTTTATCTTTGGAAAATGCTTACGTAAAAAAAAAGAAGGTGGCAGTTAATAACATTTATCATCTTATGTTGATTTGAAACAACATATTGGAAAAATCACTTGCAATTAACTGTACTTTGTAATAACATATTCTGTCATTTTCTTTTTTAATTTTTTTAATCTTTTTTTTTTTTAGGGCCACACCTGTGGCATATGGAAGTTCCCAGGCTAAGGGTCAAATTGGAGCTGCAGCTCCCTTCCTTCACCATAGCCACAGCAATGCCAGATTCAAGCCACATCTGCAACCTACAACATAGCTCGCAGGCAACACCAGATCCTTAAAGCGCTGAGTGGGGCCAGGGATTGAATCCACATACTCATGGATATTAGTTGGGGTCATTTCCAGTGAGCCACAATGGGAATTCCATTTTCTGTCTTTTTAATGTTGTGTTTTTATGTCAATAAGAGGATTATAGGAATTTCTATTACAGCTCATTGGGTTATGAACCTGACTAATATCCGTGAGGATGTGGGTTCAATCCCTGGCCCCACTCAGTGGGTTAAGGATCTGGTTTTGTCTGTGTTGTAGGTTGCAGATGTGGCTTGAATCTGGCATTGCTGTGGCTGTGGTGAAGACCGGCAACTGCAGCTCCGATTTGACCCCTAGCCTGGGAACTTCCATAGGCAGCAGGTGCGGCCCTAAAAATGGGAAAAAAAAAGATAATAAAAATAATATAAAAATTTAACCTAATGTTGGAATTCCCGTCGTGGCTCAGTGGTTAACGAATTTGACTAGGAACCACGAGGCTGTGCGTTCGATCCCTGGCCTTTCTCAGTGGGTTAAGGATCCGGTGTTGCCGTGAGCTGTGCTGTAGGTTGCAGATGCAGCTCGGATCCAGCGTTGCTGTGGCTGTGGCAAAGGCCGGCGGCTACAGCTCCTGTTAGATCCCTAGCCTGGGAACCTCCATATGCCGTGGGTACGGCCCTAGATAAGACAGGAAAAAAAAAAAAATTTAACCTAATGTTATAAAAAGTCAGAATAAATTAATGAAAAATACAACCTTATATTTTTGAAATTTTAGAGTCTGCAAGCTAAGTTAGTTATCTGCCTTTCTTGGGTTATTAAGATTAAAAAACAAAAAACAAAACTCTTGGAATAGCAGAGAAAAATAAGTCAGGAAAAATATGAGTAGATATGAAAAATATGAGCATGTATGCAAAAAATAGTGAAAGGTTGATGTGGTTCTCTGGTATGGGTCAAGTCATATTGAGCTAAATATTTCAGTGGAGGCTACAGACTTGAGAAGACTGTAATGATACATTTTTTGCATCATACAAGAATTGTTCTCTGTGTGATCAGAGAACTGACAAAGAATTTCTAGTTGACCAAAGCATTGTTGTATTAGTTTTGGAAGAGCATAAAAAATGAGGATAAGATACTATATTATTTTAACTATATGGCATCTTCAAAAGGCAAAAACTATGTAGAGGTAAAAAGACCAGTGGTTACCCCACGGTTGCGGGGCAGAGAAGGATAAATAGGTGGAACACAAAGGATTTTTAAAAAGGTAAAACAATGCTTCAATGATAAGACATATGCCAATATAAACCTGTCCCAACTGCAGAATACACAACATCTAGAGTGAATGCTCATGTAAACTATGGACTTAAGAGTGACAATGTGTCAATGCAGGTGCATCAACTGTAACAAATGTAGATCCCTGGAGGAGGTGGGGGTCGTTGCTAGTGGGGGAGCCTATGCAAGTGTGAGGGCAAGGATATATGGGAAATCTCTCTACCTTCCTCTCCACTGTGTTGTGAACCGAAACCTACTCTAAGAAATATTTGTTTAAAAAATAATTAGTACAGTGGACTAACAAAGGCCACAAGTCTATATCCTCAAAAGTTTGTAAATACATCCTAAAGAAATAGGGGGAAGGTACATACTATGGCATTAATGCAAGAAAAACAGAAGCCTAGAATCCTCTTACGAGAACAGATCCAGAGCAGACTTACTTCACATCCGGACTGCGTTTCCCATGAGCATGACTCCTTCTCCTGAGAGAGAACCCCTTTTTGGAAAGCATGGTCTCCCAAGCATGTCTGACACAAGGAGGGCTCAAAGTCTGGCTCCCCGGCTGTCATGTGCACCGCTGAGGGGCCCATGTACTTCAGGCTGGGGCTCGGATGCTTGTCCACACTGACCATGGGGCTCTTGATCCATCTTCGTACCTACAAAGTGCCAAAGAAAAGAAAAAGCAAATGCATTTTACTTCCTTTGATGTTTAATGAGGCTCTGGTGGGAAATTCGATGGGACAGACACACACGAAAGGAGGCTCACAATTTCTCCATCTCTCAAGTCTTAATGTAACCCGAATCAATCAGGGCCTATTGCTCGCTTTCCAGGAGTGCTCGTTTTTTGACCAGTCATCTCATTTTGCTGCGTATCTCTCCTCATCTGTAAGACTAGGGTAGTAATAGTCCCTTCCAGGCTGTTGTGTAGATTCTGAAATATTTTTGCATGTCCAAGTGTTTTGCTTGGTACATAGTGTGTGGAGCTTGTTTTACTCCAGTGCTTTATTTATTTATTTATTTATTTATTTATTTATTTATTTATTTGCTTTTTAGGGCCAAACCTGCTGTTTAGGGAAGTTCCCGCACTAGGGGTCGCATCTGAACTGCAGCTGCTGGCCACAGCAACAGCCACAGCCACAGCCATGCAGGATCCAAGCCACATCTGCAAACTACACCACAGCTCACAGCAATGCCAGATCCTTAACCCACTGAATAAGGCCAGGGATCGAACCTATGTCCTCATGGATACTATTCAGGTTCGTTATCCCTGAGCCACAATAGGAATTCTGATAGTATTTTACTTTACTTTATTTTTGGCCATGCCTGCAGAGAAGTTCCTGGGCCAGGGATTGAACCCTTGCCACAGCAGTGACAGGAGCCAGAGTAGTGACAATGCTGGATCCTTAATCTTTAGGCCACCAGGGAACTCCTGTAAGATATTCTAATATTAAAAGAATAACAGTTTGCAAAACATTCTCTGACATCAACCATACAAGTGTTTCTTAGGTCAGTCTCCCAAGGCAATAGAAATAAAACAAAAATAAACCAATGGTACCTAATCAAACTTATAAGCTTTTGTACAGCAAAGGAAACCATCGAAAAAAGAATGAAGAGACAGCCTACGGAATGGGAGAAAATAGTTGCAAATGATTCAACCAACAAGGATTTCATCTGCGAAATATACAAACAACTCATACAACTCAACAGCAAAAAAAAAAAAAAAAAATCAAAGAAACAAAAAAACAAACATCCCAATTGAAAAATGGGCAGAAGACCTAAATAGACATTTTTCCAAAGAAGACATAGGGATGGCCAGCAGGGACATGAAAAAATGCTCAACATCACTAATTATTAGAGAGGTGAAAATCAAAACTATAATAAGTTACCATCAGAATGTCCATCAATAATAAGTCTACAAATAACAAATGTTGGAGAGGGTGCGGATATACTGTTGATGGGAATATAAATTAGTACAACTACTATGGAAAACAGTATGAAACTTCTTCATAAAACTAAATATAAAACTACAATATGATCCAGCAATCCCACTCCTGGGCTTATATCCAGACAAAACTACATTTCAAAAAGATACATGCACCTCTGTGTTCATAGCAAAACTATTCACGATGGCCAAGACATGGAAACAACCTAAATGTCCACTGACAGATGAATAGGTTAAGAAGATGTGGTATACATATGCACAATGGAATACTACTCAGCCATAAAAAGCATGAAAGAATGAAATAATGCCATTCATTCTTTACTAATAAAGAATGAATGAAGGAGTTCCCTTCGTGGCTCAGTGGTTAACGAATCTGACTAGGAACCATGAGGTTGCGGGTTCGATCCCTGGCCTTGCTCAGTGGGTTAAGGATGTAACTAGAGATTCTCATACTAAATGAAGCAAGTCAGAAAGAGAAAGACAATTATCATATGATATATTTATGTGTAGAATCTAAAACATGGCACAAATGAACCTATCTACAGAACAGAAATAGACTCACAGACGTGGAGAAGAGACTTGTGGTTCCTAAGGGGAAGGGGGAGAGGGAGGGGGAAGAAGTGGGATAGACTGGGAGTTTGGAGTTAATAGATGCAAACTATTACATTTAGAATGGATAGTCAATGGGATCCTTCTCTATAGCACAGGAAACCATATCCAATCACTTGTGATACAACATGATGGAGGAATAATATGAGAAAAAAATGCATATATATGTATGACTGGGTCACTTTGCTGTAGAGCAGAAATTGAAAGAATACTGTAAATCAACCATACTTTAACAAAAAAAAATTAAAAGAATAACACATAGCACTTTAAATATGAAAGGCACTGTTCTAAGTATTTAACACACATTGTTTTGTTTAGCATTCAGAACAGTCTTACAGGACAGGTACTAATCCCATTTTGCAGATGAGAAAACAGAGGCACAGGGAAATGAAGCAAATATCCACAAGACACAATGCTGGTATCGAGCAAAGACCGGACCCAGGCACACTCAATCCAGAGTCTGCTCCTTTACAAGCATACAGTTTTAACAAGTTTTGGAATGTTACAAGACTTGTTATCAAATGCTTGAAATTCATCCTTATTAAATGTCTTTTCCATGCTCTTTGAAACTCCTGAGGATTCCTTATATAACCAATCAATTGGTGAAATCGGTGTATACTAAAATGATGAAAAAATAAAATCACAGTACTGAATTTTAGTCCATAATGCTGACAATTAGATTTTTTAAAAAGTCAATCAAGAAGAAACTAAAATTTCAATAGCACAGGAATGTTTAAGCAATTTGATGGAATATTATGCCATCACTAAAAATAAATATTGTGAAGACTCTGTAGCAATATGGAAAATATTTAGAACATAATCATATGAAAAAAAGCCAAATGCAGAATTGTTCAATCACTATAATTGCAAATGTAAAAATATATGTACTATCTATAGACAAAGCAAGAAAGTAACAGGCAGATGAGAAACTGTTCCATTCCTTTTTAGGATGATGAATGTCTTGGTTTTCCCTCTTTTTACAGTGTCTTGTTCTTTAATTTTTTTAAAGAATACTCTCTTTTAAAGTTTATGTTTCTCAAGCAATTAAAATTATCATATTTATTTCTCTGGTTATATATGTCTTTTAATTGCTTTATTTATATGCGATCTTTTTGTGTTTACTATCCCAATGTTAACATTTGGGAGGCTTCTAGCATTATTTCTTGTACTCTAGGGTCCCATAAGCATGTTGGTAGGTGCATTCAAAGTGTTTAGTTAATTTACTAATAAAGAATGAATGAAGGAGTTCCCTTCGTGGCTCAGTGGTTAACGAATCTGACTAGGAACCATGAGGTTGTGGGTTCGATCCCTGGCCTTGCTCAGTGGGTTAAGGATCCAGTGTTGCCGTGAGCTGTGGTGTAGGTTGCAGACGCGGCTCGGATCCCACGTTGCTGTGGCTGTGGCAAAGGCCGGCGGCTACAGCTCCTGTTAGACCCGTAGCCTGGGAACCGCCATATGCCGTGGGTGCGGCCCTAGATAAGGCAAAAAAGACAAAAAAAAAAAGTGTAGGCATTAAGAATCACATAAGGGGATTTCCCACTATGGCGCAGCCGGACTGGCAGTGTCTCTGTGGTACCAGGACACAGGTTCAATCCCCAGCCAGCACAGTGGGTTAAAGATCCAGCAACGTTACCACAGCTGCTGTGTAAGATCTGATCCCTGTCCTGGGAACTCCATAAGCCTTGGGGCCAGAAAAAAAAAAATCACATATGGAATTGTCGTTTTATTTGATATCCAGCTAAGAATTCTCAAAATAGTTCAGATGACTTTGAGCATAGGCTACCTAACAACCAATAGATGATTTTATAGAATTTCAGAGTTGGGAGAAACCCAAAGATGTTGTAATTTGCACAAAATGACAATGTAAATTATTATGTGGGGAAAATTATACTTCCTGATTTAAGCAAATGATTCAACTATTTTCTACTAGGGTATAAGCTGACAAACTCAGTACCTTCAGAGGCTGGCAGGGACAGAAAATGTATAAAGCCCTATGACCAGGGTATAAAAATAGGGAGTGGTGAGGACTGTGGCAAACTAGGAGTGCATACTTGCGAAGGGTTTTTTAACTTTTTTTTTTTTCTTGTCTTTTGTCTTTTTAGGGACGCACCCATGGCATATGGAGGTTCCCAGGCTAGGGGTCTAATCGGAGCTGTAGCTGCCGGCCTACACCACAGCCACAGCAACGTCAGATCCAAGCCGCATCTGCGACCTACACCACAGCTCACGGCAATGCTGAATTCTTAATCCCATGTACCACAGGGGAATTTCCAATCGTGTTCTTTAAAAGGAAATTATTATTGGCCATCTCAGCGGCATGCAGAAATTCCTGAACCAGGGATTGAACCTGTGCCACAGCACTGAGTAGAGCCACAGCAGTGACAACACCAGATCCTTAACCCTCTGAACCACCAGGGGAGTCCCTGCAATTTTAATTTTATAAGAAAGGGAGGCTTCCCTGAGAAGGTGGCTTTTCAGTCAAGACCTGAGAGGTGAAAAGGTTATAGGAGTGAGCTTTCCAATAGGTGGTTGGATCAAGTTAGGATTTCAAGTGAAAAATTCAAGCCGCAAATATAAACTGGAGACTTGAAATAAATAACCATATTCTACTGAGGTCTTCCAGGAAAAATCCACCCAGTGACTTGCAGGGGTCTTTTTGTGAAGTATGTGTCTAGGTGTTAAGCTCATATTTCTGGGCCTTTGGTTATTGGAATCTATTATATTTCACAAAAACTTACTGAAATTAGTGATTTACTCAGGTCTTGTTAAGAGCTTGTGTGTGTTTAGTGCCTAACACCTTCCCCTGGAAACAGAGTGTGGGTGGGGTGATAGTCCCTTAGAAAGGCCCAAATAACCTACAACAAATTAAGCCTGTCTGAGCCTTATAGACAGGGGCATAGGATATTCTCGTCCTCTCCACAGAAAATGTGGCAAGCGAAATTTAGAAATATTCCGTTTCGCCAGAAGCATCAGGGAGAAAGATGCTATAAAAATAAATACAGTAATCCATTTTGTAACAGGACTGTTTGTGGCATTAACTTCCTGCTTTGTCTTAAAAGACTTTATCTCCTTTGGCTTCAGTCTGTCCCTCCCTGCTACTCCTTTACACATTTCACTGCTCTGTAGCCTCCCAAGTGGTTTTTATAGGCCTGATTCATTACAGGGTTGCTGAGGTGTCCATGACCTTGAGAGAGAAGCTGGACTGGGAGTGAGTATAAGGGCCCTCTGGCTTTGGGCCCTGCAAGGTGCCCTCCAAAACTGCTGAGCGCAGAACTGCTTGCTCCCTTCGGCCCTGCGGGAATTCAAGTACAACCAGCCCATTGTGTTCCTACAGGCGGTGAATTGCTGGGCTCCAGGAGAGTCTTTGACAGCCAGTGGCTTCGGGAGTCCCTCAGAGACCAGTCACAATGGCTCTCGGAAAAATCGTAGCAGCTGCGTGTGTGACAAAAATGAATGCCCGGATACAGGCCACGGTCCTGGCTCCCTGGCCACCTGGGCCTGGTTTTATTCAGGGCCACACGCACGTTTGTGGAGAACACTGTAAACAAACACAGACTGGCGCGAGACATCCTCTTCGCCCTGTGCAAATCAAACTCCCTCAGTTGGGGGTTTCTGGAAGCCTGTTCTTCAGACTATACCAGACTTTTTTTCAGAAGCAATTACTTCTCCAGACACGGGGTCAAAGACTGAGGCCTTTCTTTTTAACCTTACAGCTACTCGTACTGAACAGTGTGTGTGCAAAAAAACATGAAGCCAATTTCTTGGCTAAGTCAGTCTGCCCTGGTTTTATAAATTTCTTTATTTGACAAAAAAAAAATCTCCAAAAGCCATAATCCCTCAGACTAGAAATTCACCAGATGTGATTAAAGAGGTTGGCCGGCTTCAAGGGATTTTCCACTAGTGGTTTTTTCCGATTATGTAATAGTAAACAGATATTACTCTTCATTTAATATGGTTTAGCTGATAATGATGTCAACCAATGCAGAAAAATTATAGTGTCCTCACGCAACTTATTTGCGAACACATCAGGCAGAGCTTACTTGTCCCATCATTCCTTTTGTTTTCCAGCACTAAAGGGCTGTCTTTTCCTTGAAATCCAAGCAAACTTGATGTAGGGCACAATTCTGGCAATTTCCAGAGGGGTGTTTTTATTATAAGAAACTGACTTTGTTTATATGACACGCCTGTAGCTTTCAACTCAGATATGGCCAAGCAAGTTTTCGAGCGAAATTATTTGAAAAATTCAATTGATTGTAAAAAGACACTTCTACAACTATTCCTTTTCCAGAGGGGACCTGCCAGCAAGCTGGCTATGACATTAATGCAGTTCAGGAGAAGGTTCCTGGAAGCAAGTTCTTTTCGCATTGGTGCCTGGGACGGCTTGAGAGGCGTGGCTCCTGAAACATGACAGTGGCTATGATACAAGGTCAGTGATGCTTATCTGATTTCATCACTTGAGCTATGCGAGGTTGTCATCGTCTAGCTTTCTTCCCTCTGAACATCTGTAGTGTTTATTGCTTATATGAAACCATGGGACTCTGAGGCTCGCTGCTAGTTATTATGCCCATGTCATCTCTTCAACGGGAACAGAAGGGTGAGGGCAGTGTCTTGGGTTGTTTTTTTTCCTTCCCCAGAGGCATCAGGTCTTCCAAATAATAGGCAATAAAAATAGGCACTGCTTGTTTATTTTTGACAGTAACTCCATTCATTTATAGATCCTAACACGCTTTGCTAACCATCCACTATCAAGGTAATAAATGTGCTCTGAATAACTATTTCCTTTACACAGCAATAGCTCCCTCAGAGCCCCGGCACCCAGCATGGCTTTTGGAATTCCCCATCCTTTCACGCCTTTGCCCTTGGGATTTCCTGGTCCTTTCTTCTCAGCCTTGACCGAGGAGGGAGTAGCATCCTGTTCTAGGTTCTCAGGGTTTACCCTGTGTTTTCCCCAGGCCTGGTCTGGGGGGGTGGGATGCCGTGGAGGACCGGGGGAAGAGGCAGGAAAAAGAGGATCCGATCTCTCCACCCTTTTCTATGCTGCTGCTCGCAGCGGCCAGCACCCCTAGTTCCATCACCAGCTGTAGCCGCCAGCCCTCCCTGCTCTACAGCAGCCTGGGGGCGAGAGGATTCAACACCAATCCCCCTCCTCCTCCCCATGGAGGTACTCTCCCCACCGCGCCCAGCTTTAAATAGAAAAGGCTCCGAACTGGAGGACCTCAGACTTTCTTTGGAAATGGAAGTCAGGTTTTCCTCCTTTCAGTTCTGGGACTGAGCCTTTTAGCTTGAATGAGTCTTTCCCGGATTTAGACATTTTTTTGAAACAAGAAAAAGAGGAGGTAGGAGAGAATTATTTCAGGCAATATCTCTCAGGGGCGGTATGTGCTATTTGCTCTTGGAATTGAAAAATAAGGCTCAAGGGAAATGGCAACGCTGGGCTGATCCTTGGGAAAGAACCTGGCTGGTCCGTCCACAGCTCACCCGCCCCCATGCGCTTTGGAACCTTCCTCTTGTGGTTCTTTCAAGAAATCCCCAGTTCCAGGACATTTAACTTCTCCCTCTCTCAGCTGCTGTCTCCAACATTCAACACACTGCTCTTGAAATAGCTCCAAAAAGCCAGCAAACTCCCTAAACACATAACATTCCCTTTTCACGCACAAACGTCCTTGTTACAGAAATCCTCCTTCACCACCACCTGGACTCTTTTGCTTCTTAGCTAGACTTCATGAAAACAGGATCTCCATTTCTTCACCTCACATTTACTCCTCAACCTATTGCAATTAATTCATGAAAGAATATTTCTGAATTACCTAATATTTTCCGGGACTAAAGAGAAGAACAAGGCAAAGAGTCTCACTCCACTGAAACAAGGTTTTACCGAGATGCCAATAAACCTGATTCTCAAATCCAGTGGACCTTTTTCTGTACTTACCTAGCTTGTGTACTCCATAGCATTTAAAGGTTCAACAAAAGCTGAACAACCCTCTGTCTGGCATTATGCTGGGTGGTAGAGGCACAAAGAAATGTAATTGTTTGAGTGACATTTGAATGAGGCTGCCTGCATTTCAGAGGAAACTACCCCATGAGCCTGTGGGTTACCACATCACAGTAAGAGTTAATGTAGCAAATAGTTAAAAGCATGAGCTCTAGAACCATACTGCCTGGCTGCAAAGCCCAGCATCACTGCTTGGGCAATTGGTCGAGCCTTTCCAAAGCACAGTTTCTACACTTGTAACATAAAGATAATAATAATACCAACTTCATCAGGGTTTTGTAAAGACTAAAATGAGACAATGCAACTAAATTCAGTGCTTGGCACTGGGTGAACACTTGGCTAGTATTTGCTAATACAAGCCAGGAAAGAATTGTGTATGGCAGAAAAAAAAAATAAGGTAGATTTTTTGGCCAGTTGGGGAAAACAGGGAATGCTTCCTGGAGGAAGTGATGGTTAAACTGATTTTGAAGGTTGAGTTAAAAGAAGCCAGATAAATTGAAATGGGAAAGACATTTCCAGCAGAGAGGATGGCAGAAGCCAAAAACACAGAGGCAAGAATCTACATAAGATATATAGAACCTGAGCCTAATGGGAGAGGCAAGAACTGAAACTGGATAGAAAGGTTGGGTCATGGGGCAAGGAGTGGTCATTGACGTTTTAAGCAGGAGAGTGGGATGGTCAGATGTGTCTTTCAATGCAGTATGAAGGATGGATCTCAGTTGGTCAAGATCATAAAAAGCTGGATGAGTCAGGAATCTTTGATTAAAAAAGAAATGATAAGGGCCCAAAGTAGCAGTGGCGGTGGAAAGAGGAGATGAATCAGCAAAACCATCTATCACGCAGTTCTCAAGTCTATATCCTTTTCTCCACCTGAGAACCACTATCTTAACTGGTTTTTAATCTGGATTCTTCAAGTCCCTTGATGGTCTTGACAATTGTATCCATGCTCACTGAAACCACAGCATCTTTCCAAATGCAAAAGCTGATCTTGTCCCAACTTTAAACTCTTCAATGGTTTCCCATCAATAGCAATTGTGTTTGATAAGGATGGGTATGCTACAAGAAAGCCCTGTGTATATACATGTATAATAACATAGAGATATAACTGAAACAATTCTTCTGCTTCCAAGTTTTTATTTTATTTTATTTTATTTTATTTATTTGTTTTGCCTTTTTGTCATTTTAGGGCTGCACCCGCGGCATGTGGAGGTTCCTAGGCTAGAGGTCTAATTGGAGCTGTAGCCGTTGGCCTACACTGCAGCCACAGCAACACAGGATCCGAGCTGCGTCTGCGACCTACACCACAGCTCACGGCAACGCCAGATTGTTAACCCACTGAGCAAGGCCAGGGATCGAACTCGCAACCTCATAGTTCCTAGTCGGATTCGTTAACCACTGCGCCATGACAGGAACTCCCCTCCAAGTTTATTTTTATAGGAAATGCACTTACATTTTCTATTTTTTTTTTTCCTTTTTTAGGGCCACACTCACGGCCTATGGAGCCTCCCGGGCTAGGGGTTGAATAGGAGCTACAGCTGCCGGTCTACACCAGAGCCACAACAACACGGGATCTGAGTCACATCTGCAACCTACACCACAGTTCACAACAATGCCGGAGCCTTAACATACTGACCAAGGCCAGGGGTAGAACCTGCAACCTCATGGTTCCTAGTCGGATTTGTTTCTGATGTGCCACGATGGGAACTCCCTACATTTTCTATTCTAATCTATTCCTTTAAAGTGCTTATGACAACCCACTTACTTGATTTCATAACCCACTAATAGGTGACATATAAATTGTAAAAATACTCAGAGTTCTCTTCATGGCTCAGTGGTCAACAAATTCGACTAGGATCCATGAGGTTGCAGGTTCAATCCCTGGCCTCGCTCAGTGGGTTAAGGATCTAGCATTGCCGTGAGCTGTTGTGTAGGTTGCAGACATGGCTACAGCTCCGATTTGACCTATAGCCTGGGAACCTGCATATGCTACAGGTGTAGCCCTAAAATAGCAAAAAAAAAAAAAAAAAAAGGAAAAATAGTCATCTATATGGTAAAGTCTAGACTCCTTGGCCTGGGAAAACAATTCCACTAGGCTCTGGGGTCTCCTTTCTCATTGTGACCCCAGAGCATCCAGATCCTCCACCGTATCTTTTAATTTGCAGTTTTCTAAAAGACTGGCCTCCTAAGTCTTTGATTGTGTATAAACTCTTCCCTGTGACCCACCTTGTCCATCTGGGAATGCCTGCTGAGTGTCACACACTTGGGACAGTCTACCAATTTACCGTTGTCTGGCTTCTCAACAGCCTTGACCTGTTAAGGACTTATTTGTTCAAATGGGAACACATATTCACTCCACTTTACTTGTCAATTTCTCCTATTAGAATGTGAGTTTCACAAGGAGAAAGATACTATTTTCTCTTATTTATTCATTAATGGAGCATTTACGAAGTTTCTTTTCTGTGTTCCCTCTTCCTGGCCCATCCCTTCCCTGTTTCCTGTCTGTCCTCACTTTGAACCGTAGCTCCCAAGGTAAGACGCTCACTATTATACCCCCAGAGTGCAGCTCCCAGCATATAGGAATATTATTTATTATAAGAAATATGCCGCGGGTGCGGCCCTTGATAAGGCAAAAAGACAAAAAAAAAAAGAAAAGAAATGTTTGTTGAGTGGCTGAAAGCCAGATACTATTCTAGGCACAAGGAATAAAAAATAAGAGGAAACTGGAGTAAGGATCCAGAGTTGTCACTGCTGTGGAATGGGTTTGATCCCTGGCCTGGAAACTTCGGTATGCCATGGGCACGGGCCAAAACAACAACAACAAAACACTGTTAAAACTAGTACGAATTCATCTTTGGGGCCAACTAGGATGGGGCCATGATGGGGATGAGTTTTGGATAGAGAAGATGGCCTGATGGGCTTGGCTGGAACCAGCCTCGGGATGAGCATGAAAAGGGCAAGCAGAAAGTCAAAGAGGTAAGGACACCAGTCCCTTTTCAAAGGAACTTGAAAGCCTGAGTGCCAAAATGTTATCCTTCACTCACAGGGAGGGCAAAAAAGGATTTTAAACTTTCAAGTAATTGGACTCGTTGGACTCTAGATGAATTGGAATATGTTCAGGGGAAAGAAAGGCAGCCTGGACTAGAGGGACGAGCACAAGGTACAGACCAGCTGGGGACTCAGAAAGGCACCTCTTTTTTTTTTTTTTGTCTTTTTGCCTTATCTAGGGCCGCACCCGCGGCATATGGAGGTTCCCAGGCTACGGGTCTAATCAGAGCTGTAGCTGCCGACCTTCGCCACAGCCACAGCAACACGGGATCCGAGATGCATCTGCAACCTACACCACAGCTCACGGCAACGCCGGATCCTTAACCCACTGAGCAAGGCCAGGGATCGAACCTGCAACCTCAGGGTTCCTAGTCGGATTCGTTAGCCACTGAGCCACAATGGGAACTCCCGAAAGGCACATCTTCTACTTGCATTTCTAAACCCAGGGGTGATATTTAGAGAATGAAGGTAAACCAGCTGCTTGTAAAATTTAAGAATTTTATTTTCAAGCACCATGTGTCATGGGTGAAGGCTAGGGAAGACTGAATGAAGCATGGAAAGCGTGGGGCCTTGGAGGTCTGAGGGAGGTAAGCGTAGGAAAGAGGTCATCGGACAGACCCAGGAGGCGGCTGCGGGACAGGCCATCCCCGAGTATAATACAGAGGAAGCGCCAATCTGCATCCCCAGTGGAGGGTTCCGATGTCGTCCGTCAGACCATCTCTTTCCCTTCTTCCTCCTACTCCCCACCTCAAATCTAATATAGTGTCAGAAATTCATTATTTCCTATAGCTGTTAGATTCCTTAATAAGCTAAGTCCTTAACAAGCTAATGCATAAATGCATTATGGCCACTATGCATTTAATAAATTCTTATGGTTCAGGGTAGGGCCAGGCATGGCACATGGAAGGTTACTAAACAGCAAGGATAATGCTTTTATGTTACCCTGAGGTTAATCAGTTTACAAGTGCTTTGGGTTTCATCGCAATTTACCAAACAGAAAAACACTGAAAGTATGAAAATGATTTTCTGCAGAAAAGAATGAATGGGATGAAGAGAAGTGGATTCTAGTTCTAGCTTTGCAACCACCTTGAGCAACTCACTTGGCCCATTTGAACTTCACTGCCCTTAACTGTGAAATGAAGGGAGCGGCTAAGTCTCTCAGTCCCTTCCAGTTATGTTACAGATTCGAGGCCATTTCTTCACTGGGTTCTGCTGAGTTTATTTGGAGCCCCTACTTCTACGGGGTGCCACGCTTGGCACAGGATTGTTGAATGACCAAAAGATCAAATAATGTTTGCTTTACCCACAACATTTGCTCCTTGCTTGTTAGGCCAGTCACAGTCTTCCTTCACTGTATATTACCTCTGTTAGATAAACAAAAAAATAAATAAAACCCTCACAAGGCACTTAAAATAATCTTATGGTCTTAAGGGCAGTAGTTAAGAAAATCCATTTAAATTGCGATGATACAGACTGAAGAAAAGTCTCATTATTCTAACAGTGTACGTTCCTTAATTAAATTGAAAGGGAAGATGATTAATATCCAAAGTGGGCTTATTACTACTCCCTGATGTTTCTTCTTGAAACATCCTTCAGTCTTCTTATAAAAGAAGCTGTACAGTATAGTCAGTTTCAATTTTATGCAAAAGCAGTTTTTCACCAAATGTTGCTTGTGCTGTATGGGTAATGGTTTCTATTTTGGTATCCTATTTTTTTTCTCAATTTCTCTTTTATATAGAAAATAGTAAGATTTAATTGGTCACAGAAAACAGAAAGGCAGTCAAAGCTAATAAATTGATATTTACTAAATATCTACTACATCCCAGAATTGTGTGAGCTACTGAAAATGCAGGAGATGTGAGAAGGGATTGAGAATGAGTTGCAGATGTTTGAAAAAGCCCATGGAAACTGCTGAAATCTGAAAACACTACGAGCTCAGGACAATTGAGACAGAGGAAAATTACCATTACTATGAATCTGTGTAAGAGGCAAAAGAAAAAAAAAATACATTTTTCAGGATAGATGCACTTTGGGGATGTGAAAAAGAACTAATAATAACATGAAAGCTAAAAACTAGGATCAAAGAAAGAGCCCAGCAAGCAATATTACTCTGGTGATCCCACCCCCTCCAGGATGGTGTGCTCTGCCTGTGGATAGCAATACCCAACAGCAAGAACTGGCAGTCTAAAGGAAAAATAAATAAATACGAACTGGGTATGTAACACAGAAATATATATTTAATGCATTACATTAATATGGTCCTTGTTAAAGCCCCAAAGGAAATAGCAAATCCTTCATCTTTCTGGGGAAAGCTTCACATATAACATTCAGGCAAAGACAATTTTAAGACCTTAAGTCTCTGGCCAAGGTGACTGGTCCAAGAGAAGAGTTGGTGTGTGTTCCAGTCAGAATCCTTCTCTGCAATCTTTTCTTTTTCTTTTTTTTCTTTTCCTTTTTTTTTTTTTTTTTTGGCTTTTTTAGGGCCGCACCTGCAGCATATGGAGGTCCCCAGGCTAGGGGTCTAATCAGAGCTATAGCTTCTGACCTATGCCACAGCCACCGCAAGAGCAACGTGGGATCTGAGCCCATATCTGCGACCTACACCACAGCTCATGGCAATGCCGGATCCTTAACCCACTGAGCGAGGCCAGGGATGGAACCTGCAACCTCATGGTTCCTAGTCAGATTCATTTCCACTGCACCACAGTGGGAACTCTGCTTTCTTCTTTTTGTTTTTTGCTTTGGGGGGGGCGGTTCTTTTGGCTGCACCCGAGGTGTGTAGAAGTTCCTAGGCCAGGGATTGAATCCACTCCACAGCAGCAACCCGAGCCATTGCAGTTACAACAGTCCTTGACCCACTGCACCACAAGAGAACTCCAATTTTTTTTCTTTTTGGAGTGTAAGTTCTAGGAGGCATTCTGAGGAAATACCAGCAACACATCTCTTGTCATGTGGAAAAACCTGGGATACTAGTCTACCCAGTGAGAGGCAGAAATGAGAGGCAGAGACATATCATACCCAGATTTCAGAAAGAGTATGTATTTTTTTAATGTGGACCATAGTGTAATTAGATGCGAGGAATACAGTTCTCTGGGAAAAGAAAGTTGCTTTTATGTTGATGTTATAATTAAAAATAGCAGTTGAATAGCAGGGGCACAGAGCACAGATTTTGTCTGTAGGACTCAGACAGGAACCCTTAGGGCCCCTGCTGTCCCAATTTCACCCCTTTGCTTATTAGATTGGGGGCAGTTCTTGAAGAGCCCTTTGGGCAGAAGCAGCTGGGCTGGTCGGAGGGAGGGGGCATTCAGAATGGTCTGGACAGTGACTGTTTACTAACCCTTCTGGAAATATTTCAATATTTCAAAACCAGTACGGCTTACCTTGCATGCCAAGTGAAGATCAGCCCCGGTTTGGGGAATGAGGAGATGGAGTTGGGGTTAGTCTTTGTGGAAATGAGAGAGCAGGCTGTGTGATGAAGATTGCACATGTCCAATTGCTTGAACTCAAATTGTTCTTACAGTTTTGAATTTTATGGTCTTTTTTTATATCCCAGATCGACAGTGACCAAAATTTCATTTCTTTCCACAATTTAGCTGTCTCTGAACCCTCCATCAAGTGCCAGAAGATAATAAAGTCTGCTAAAAAATCATTTATCCATGTCCAGGGTTAAATAAAATAAGTACTTATATTTCATAAAGAAATACAAGGCAATTATTCTGAGCATAAGGGAAAGTAATCTTAACTAATCAAAAAAAAGGGAAGAATTTTCTAAGAACATGGAATAAAATTTTTAAATGGATTTTTGCGGGCACTTTGGCTAATAAATCTATAAAACAAAACAAAAACTTAAAGAGTAGATGAAAACGAGGGATTTGAACTCCAGGCCTATCTCTAGTGAACTGAATATTAAGGAAACGCCATTGATTGAAATAAGAACTATGGTCAGCAGACAAGGAGATCAGTAATACATTTTCTCTTCTTGGTCCCATAGGGAAAATTCTTTAGGAACCCAAGACTCACAGGTTAAGTGGTGATTAAAGCCAATCACAGCAGCCTACTCATTTCTCTTTCTCCTTCGCCCGCTTCCTATCCTCCCTACACTTTCCTGCTAGATCCATCTTCCTAAAGCTTAATTCAGATTATATGACTTCCTTGCTTAGTACCTTCAAAGACGTTTTTTCTTTTAGAAATGAATACCTTATTTTTTAAATTACTCAGTGAATTTTATTACATTTATAGCTGTACAACAATCATCAAAACCCAATTTTATATCATTTCCATCCCAAACCCCAGGGGCATCCCCCCACCCCCAACCTGTCTCATTTGGAAACCATATGTTTTTCAAAGTCTGTGAGTCAGTATCTGTTCTGCAGAGAAGTTCATTGTGTCCTTTTTTTAGATTCCACATGTAAGTGATAGCATTTGATGTTGGTGTCTCACCGTCTGACTGACTTCACTGAGCATGATGATTTCTAGGTTCACCCATGTTGCTGCAAATGCCGTTATTTCTTTCCTTTTAATGGCTGAGTCCTTCAGTGACTTTTCTATTGAATAAGGGCCAAGCCACTTTGTTTAGCACTTTACCTGGAATCTCCCCACCCTCTGGCCCTCACCCCATTTACAATCCCATCCCCCATGACTCACCTACGTCCCATGCCATATACCAGCCTAAACAGATAATTTGTTTTTTTCTTAACAAAGCCTTCATTTTTTGACCACTGAGCTTTTGGATTCTCATGTGTTCTTGTCAATAGGAGTGACATTTATTCTTCACCTGATCTCAGTTTTGCTGCGTCAAATCTTACCCAGACTTGAAAACCTGGCTCTAAAAACACCTCCGTGATGGCTCATTACAACTCCATGAAGTATCTTCCTTCTTGAACCCTTTCTCCAATTTTTACTTCAAACTTCTTATTGCATCTGTCACATCGTACAGCACCATGATTCATGCAATCTTTAATGATTCCAGCTAATATTTGTTTTCATGGATGATTACCATGAAGCATATTCTGTTCCTGGGATTATGGGAAATATAGAAGAATTTTTCACCATAAGGTCATGCTATAAGAGTTAGGGGTAAAACAAGTCACAATGCATACTTGAAACAGGAAGACTTTACTTTTTTAATTTAATTTTATTTATTTTTTGCTCTTTAGGGCTACACCTACGGCACATGAAACTTTCCCATCCTGGGCTAGGGGTCGAATAGGAGCCGCAGCTGCTGGCCTACGGCCACAGCTACACCAGAACCCAGCTGTGGCTGTGATCCACACCACAGCTCATGGCACTGCTGGATCCTTAACCCACTGAGTAAGGTCAGTGATTGAATCTGTGTCCTCTAGATACCAGCTGGGTTCGTTACCACTGAGCACAATGGGAATGCTGAGAATTTCCCTGAGGATTTGATCTGTAAGACTAATTTCTTTGCCACTACTGTTGCTATTCCTTTTTCTAAGAGGGTATAATGAGGCCTTGAGGTACTGTAAAATTTTTAACATGTCCTCGAACCATGATTTCTATAGCATTTATTTGATCTTGACATATATTTGACTTAGAGTGTAGCCAATGATTTATACATAAATTACTTACAATTCCATCACCTAGTATTTCTCATCTTTCCCTCCATGGGTATTAATTTTACCTTCCTGATAATATCAGGCTTTAATATTTTCATTTATTTATTTATTTTTTCCTTTTTGGCCGAGCCCTTGGCATGCGCAAGTTCCCAACCTGTGCCACAGCAATCACAACACCAGATCCTTAACCAGCTAAGCTACCAGGGAAGTCCCACTTATCACTGTCCTGAAAAATCACTAGTCTCATCATATCTATTGCCTGTCTAGTCATTTCTCCCTGAAAACCATGCAAAGGCCAGCATGAGAAGGTTTGGGGTAGGAGTGCTTGGCTCATTTTACTAGGAATCCTCAATTTTGTTCTTCAGCATTAACTGCTCTCCCAGTCCATTCAATCTTCCAGTGGCTTTCCTCCATAGAAAGATAGCTCTACCATGTAGAGGATAATTCCTATTACCATTTTATTGCCTATACCTTATTCATAACTGTCTTGAGGGCATGTAGAAATTTCTAAGGATTTGTAGATGAATAGATGTCTTACTGTGGTAATTTAGCTTCTTAATTTGTGTCCCTTACTAGATTGAAAAAATATTTTTTTTTTGCCTTTTTTAAATGTCTGCACCTGCAGCATATGGAAGTTCCCAGGCTAGGGGTCTAATTCGAGCTGCATTGAACCTATGTCCTCAAGGGTATTAGTCAGGTTCTTAATCCACTGAGCCACAATGGGAACTCCAGATTGTAATTTTTTTTTAAGGATAAAGATTTCACTTTAGACATCTTTGTGTCACTTGTCACCCCAAGCAGTGTCTTGTGTGGATCAAGTTCAGCAAATATTTGTTGTTTTAGTTGCTAAGCATCTACTTGTCAGCCCGTGAGGTTTGAATGAGGAGGCAGATGCAATTTTTGGAAATTTCACAGCCTCGTTTTCTGTTCCAGCTTCCTTGAATTGGACTATAATTATATTTTTAGGGTCCAGATCTAACTTTTTCATGCACTTATCCATTCTTAGTTTTTAGCTTTTGTCTGTTTTGATGTTTATCTCACTATCTTAGGGCTGGTAGAAGATCTGATTCTTCTTTTTCTTTCCTTTTTTCTTTTGAGGGCCACAACCAAAGGCATATGGAAGTTCCCGGGCTAGGGGCTGAATCAGAGCTGTAGCTGTTGACTTGTACCACAGCACAGCAACGCAGGATCTGAGCCAGCCGCGTCTGCGGCCTACACCACAGCTCATGGCACTGCCGGCCCCTTAACCCAGTGGGCAGAGCCAGGGATTGAACTTGCCTTCTCATGGATACTAGTCAGGTTCGTTACTGCTGACCCTGAACGGGAACTTCTAGAAGGTCTGATTTCAAGTGTTTTTTTTTTTTTTTTTTAATCTTAATGAGACCTTTATTTTTTTCATCCTCCCCTCTTATGATTTTTTTTTTTGAAATAGGAAAAATGAATCAGGTACATATTAATAAGAATTTCTAAATAATTATATGTACTTAGATCTCCAGCAGTAATGTTCTAGCATCATCTAGCTTTTTTTTTTTCTGTTAGTCATTCATCAAAAACCAACTTGTCTGGAGATGACATTTTCTTTTCTTTCTTTCTTTTTCCATTATACCCAGCTGCACAGCGTGGTAACAGGGTTACAACTTTTTAGAGGTGTGGTTTCAAGGAACTAAAACTGAGTATTTTCTCATCCATGAAGAGGTAATGATTGTACTTATCAAAAAAGTGGTAAGAATTAAAAGACAAGCAGATGGTAGTAGCAGGAAGGCATGTGAGCCCTCTGTGAGTATGGAAAATGAATATGCACGTATAAGGGTAATTACTTTTGTAACTATTCATGATTAGCTTTCCAGAGATGAAACCGACTCTCAGCAGAGACAGGAAGTTGACAGTTACCTCAGAGGAAGTTGCAGCCACTTGGCAAGTTAAAACGTTTATGATCTTGTTCATTTCTGACCTACACAATCTCACATATATCTTGTACTAAGAAAGTCACTCACGTGTTAATGCAGTTTATTTACTGGAGCTTTCTAACTCTTGAGATATGCCAGATCTATTCACTTCTAGTTGTGGAATAAGAGGGACTGGCAGAAAAGCAGTTGAGGTAGAAAAAGTGCTAGAAATTTTACTTCACGCTTAACCTTATAAGAAACAATTAATCCACTTTCTGAACTACTACAGCTCTTCTAATGGCTCTGTTTCTCTGAGGAACTACCGAGACCAAATAAAAAAGATGAAGATGAAAAACTTAGGAAGGCCACGACAATAGTTTCCCAGTATTTGAAGAGCTGTTATGTGAAAGACGGATGCAACAGCAAGGCCTATTTGGGTTGCCCAAACAACACAAGTTAATTGTGGGCTTTCTCTTAAAGGAGGAGCAGCTTTTCAGAGGGCACATCAAAAAGGAAACTGCCCAAATAATGCCCCTTTTAAAAAAAAAAGTTTTTTTGCTCTAGGCATCAAATGAGCCCCTTCCTTACAGCTCTTTATTACTCTTTGAATTTTTATTTGCTCTTATAACTGTTTTTCTCAGAACTTCCCTGTGGTTCATATAAACAATATTTCTAATTTGTGGACCTTGGTATTGAGACCAAAGCTCCTAGCTGCATATTCATCCACTCAGTGAAGTTTCTCACATGATGCTCATTTTGAAGAAGACGAAGCTGATTCTTTTCTGAAGTTGTCCAACCATTCTGTAACAGATCATGACTTGGAGAAGGTTAGCTAGCTTATAAACTTACAGCCAGGGTCTTTCTAACCAAACCCAGGCAGCTTCTCTCAGTCAAATGGCTTTCTTTAGAGATGCCCAATTTCCATAAATTTTTTTTTTTTTTTGGTCTTTTTAGGGCCGCACCCACAGCATATGGAAGTTCCCAGGTTAGGAGTCAAATCAGAGCTGCAGCTGCCAACCTACACCACAGCCACCACAACACCAGATCCTTAACACTGAGTGAGGCCAGGGATTGAACCCACATCCTCATGGATATTAGCTGGGATCTTAACCCACTGAGTCACAACGGGAACTCCTATAATTATTTTTCTGCTCTTCAGCAACTTTAGCTAAAATATGGAGCCAATACAGAATATAATTACAATATAATAATCATTCTTTACCACCAGAGATGAATATAATGGATTTTCTCACTTAAAATGAGACACCTTTTAACTCTAGTCATTAGTTCTTAGATGGAAATTATGCCTGTTTTAATCTCTGTGTATGGTTCTCTTGAAGGATATTCTATGTGTTTTGGTAGTGGTTAACATAATCTTGTTCTGCTCTCCTTTTTTTCATTAAATTATATATAATTATATTAATTCAATAGGATGTAGACTTGTCAATATTAAAAAATGAATTTCTGAAAAGGGAAAGGTATTATTTTATATTGATCCAAAAAGAAATAATAGACTTCAGAACTGAATATATTTTTCCTTGCTTTCCAGCTCCTAGAAATCTCCATGATGTTCTTAATTATTTGCGCTCTCTCTCTCTCTCTCTCTCTCTCTCTCACTTTCCTGGAAATGAAGACATTTTTAACAAACATATTTAAAATTTCCAGAGCTGGCATGTGGTGAAAAAAAATATATTTTTAGTCTTTGACTAGAAGAAAAGTTCATTTATTTGGAATTTGAAGTTACTTAAATTTGAAAATTTGTCATATTGGACACAATTGATTTTTGTTTGTTTGTTTGTTTGTTTTTGTTTTGCCTTATCTAGGGCCGCACACACAGCATGTGGAGATTCCCAGGCTAGGGGTCTAACAGGAGCTGCAGTTGCCGGCCTACACCACAGCCACAGCAACGCGGGATCCGAGCCGCGTCTGCAACCTACACCACAGCTCACGGCAACGCCGGATCCTTAACCCACTGAGCAAGGCCAGGGATCGAACCCGCAACCTCATGGTTCCAAGTCAGAATCGTTAACCACTGAGCCACGACGGGTACTCCATGGACACAATTGATTGAATCAAAACTAGGCCCTGGTCTGGAGGCAGCCCGCTGTAGGCAGCCCGCCGTAGGCAGCCGTTATCTTATTAGAGGAGCTAGGATGAGAATTCTTTTGATACCAACTCTTTGTTAGCAGTCTGACCACCTTTCGAGGGGAGTTTGCCTGAAGACTGTCAGAGAGACCCCTTGGTCAGGAGCAGGATGAAGGCTGAGGTGAACATAGTGAGCAGCAGGCATTTGAAGGGACAATGAGGAGACATGTTTGGTTCAGGGAGAAGCTCCTATTGGAGGTGGAGAGAAACTGAGCCCAGAGAGAAGTCTAAAATCAGCTATGCTTAAAATAGTTAAAATGCCTATGTTTCTAGGCATAAAACACAATATCCTTGCAATCGGTTTTTCAAATCGGCAAAGAGGTGTTCCCAACCATTTTATGATGAAAAATACATGTGTTTATCCTCAGTGGCCCCTTAACAAGAAGGGGAATGCACACACAGGTCGTCATGGGGGAGCCTCCATGAACTACAAGGAAAACTGCTCTAAACCAGAAACCAGGGAGTTCCCATCGTGGCTTAGTGGTTAACGAATCCGACTAGGAACCATGAGGTTGCGGGTTTGATCCCTGGCCTTGCTCAGTGGGTTAAGGATCCAGCGTTGCCATGAGCTGTGGTGTAGGTTGCAGATGAGGCTCGGATCCTGCGTTGCTGTGGCTGTGGCATAGGCCAGCAGCTACAGCTCCTGTTAGACCCCTAGCCTGGGAACCTCCATATACCACGGGTGCGGCCCTAGATAAAGCAAAAAGAAAAAAGAAAAAAAATATATATATATATACCAGAAACCAGTCAAACAAAAGAATCCATACAATTAACAGAAGTAGTGTTGGGGAGTCCTAAATTACTTTTTCCCCCCTCATACCAGAAATCCTTGGTATCCTTAATCTTTTTTTCCTATGATATATTCTATGCTCTTAATCATTTTCCACGGTCTCTGTCTCATCATTACAGAAACCCAAGTCACCCCTAGAAAATGTCCATAGGAAGGAAACCACATTTCACTCCATCACTCCTAAACCATCACCCCTAATACTCAGAGTCAGTAGAGCTATAGCAACAGATATGAAAATACGCATAGCAACTACAAAGGCTCTTTTAATGTCAGTTTAATTTAAACCTTAACCGCAGATTTTTTCCACAGATACAGCGAGAAACCACAAGGATCCTCTTGCCTTAATGCTCCTTCCAAGCACCGCAATAAAAGTTTTTGTTTTGGAAACAGAGAAACCTTCTGAATCAGCCGTTATGACCCACTGTGCCCGTGGGCTGTCTCAGGGCCAAGGGGAAACCTGTCCCCTTCCCCCCCATTCTTTTTACCGTGGAGTTCTGGCTACATATCTCAGATGGAGAGTAGGCAGCGTACTAAAATTGCAAAGTACTTTTTAAAAATGCTTTAGAGAATGGCCATGAATTTAAATGCTATTTACTGAGCCTTTACTATGGACAAGTCAGTGTGTTCCTTAGGGGGAATAAACAGATGCATAATTGAATAGATATTTCACTATTCAGGAAGTGTATCGTCTAGAAGAGTGCTGTTCGCTAGAAATATAATGTGAACCCTAGAAGTAATTTAAAATGTTCCACTAGCCACATTAACTAGAGTAAAAGGAAAGAGGAAATTAATTTCAGTAATATAATTATTTTATCCAATATATCCAAATATGATCATTTCAAAACATAGTCAATATGAAACTAGCAATGAGGTATTTTATCTTCTTTCTTATTTTTTTTCATAAGTGTATTTAACCTCTGGTGTGTACGTTAACTTCCAACACATCTCAATTCAGACTAGTCACATTACAGGTGTTCAATAACCATATGTAGCCAGTAGCTACCATACCAGGCCTTTTAGGTCTAATACTTAGAAGAGATAAGGATATAAATGACTACAATATAAGCTCCACTTGGTTTAGGGAGAGGAGGAACTTTTCCATGAAAGAGATGTCATTTGAAATTGGTGTTCTAGATAATGGCTAGGAGTTGGAGAGATGAAGAGAGTAATTCACGCTTTAAAAACTGTAGAAGCACCGACTTGGGGGAAGAAAATTGCAGGGAACTGCAGCTCTGTTCAATCAACAGAGTTTCCTGTTGTGCTGAAGATAGTGACACAACTCCTTATGGAGGCCTATGAGATTCTACTGATTTCTTTTTTTTTTTACTTTACTCTCCAAACTCATCCCTACTTTCAGGTTCTTTGCTCCAGCCACACAGTTTACATGCTTCCTCTCATAAATTCTCCACTTCTTCCCACCCGGATCTTTATGTAAGCAGTGTCCTGCCTGGAACTCATCTGGTTTGGCTCATCATTGCTTCTAGCACCTAGCCTAGTGCTCAGTAAATACATCGGAATGAACATATATGAGCAAGGTGGGGGGCAGCAAAAGGGGGGGGAGGATGAGGAGGAGGAGGGAAGGTGGGAAAGGTCTGATGGTGACATGTCGCCAGGGACCTGGAATTTGTAATGAATTCTGGAGCAAGCCAGAGCCACACCTGTCACTTGCCTGTTAAATGTTTATCTGCAGCTCATCTATAGCCTGACAGTTTGGAGGGCAGATAGGCAGCGGAGAGCCTTGTTAGAAGCCCTTTGAAGGAGTCCAGATGAGCATTCCTCGCGTCTTGTACTATAGGAGAGTGGTGGTGGTGTATGCATTGTTGCAAGTTACACCAAGAAAGCAAATCATTTTGCACAAATCATCCCCTTAGAGGCTAAAAGAGCTTTTTCCATTTCACAGATGAGGAAAGCAAGACTCAGATAAGTTAAATTACTTTCCTTTAACTAAACCTTAGTGTTCATTATTCTGCACAAATGGGTTTCATTATGAAAAGAAAGTCCAGGAATAGACTTCATGTTATAGGGGAAGGGATCATTTTACAAACATTCAATTAAGCAGATACAGAAAAGTGGAGAAAAGGATGAAAAGGATCCCAAATGCATCTGAATTCTGAAAGAAACGACTTTAAAAGCTACCAACACTAGGTTATTACTGGCCTTAAAACCCTGAGTCTGATCACATATTTAGTCAAGGGCTCTGATTTAGCAGTCACTCAAATATTTCCATTTCTGAAGAACTTTAGAAATGCTACTAATATATCTTCACAATGATCGAAATGTCAAAGGAATGAGAAAACATTTGATAGCACTGAAAAAGACCCAGAGAGGGAAGTTAACAGCAGCATCATGGTCACGGAAGCTTATTCTCTAAGTCATATGTCATCTTCATAATTAGATAACTTGCTTGTTTCTAGGCAATGTTTTCAGCAAAACTCCATGTTTTTTTGTCTGAGTGTCAGAAAGTGGTAAGAGGAAAGAGAGGCTGTTTTTAATACTTAAAGAGTAATCTTTGGCAATCTATACTTTAGGATCTAGACAATAAAGATGACATAATTCGCTGGTTTCTTGCATAAGCTCTGAAGGCCTCGCCACCATTTCATTGAGAAAGATTTGTAAGTTTTTAAAATCTTAAACAGCTACAACTAACTAAGATGATATTACTAAGGAGAAACAGACAATATTTCATGAGGCTCTGCTGGTCAGTGTCCCTAAATGGTAGAAGCTTCAGGTTAGAGGCAGACAAGAGTATTGGAAGGTCTGAATTTATTTATTAGTCGAATTAAAAAATCCTTATATGTGGAATCTAAAATCTGGCACAAATGAACCTTTCTATCAAACAGAAATGGACTCACAGACGTGGAGATCCGTCTTGTGGCTGACCAGGGGGAGGGGGAGGGGGAGGAAGTGGGATGGGAGTTTGGGTTTAGTAGATGTAAACCATTACATTTAAAATAGACAAGCAATGAGGTCCTACTGTATAGCACAGGGAACTATATCCAGTCTCCTGGGATAGAACATGATGGCAGATAGTGAGAAAACAGAGCGTATATCTATATGTATGACGGTGTCACTATGCTGTACAGCAGAAATTGACACAACACTGTAAATCAACTATACTTCAATAAAAATAAAACAAATTAAAACAAAATCAACTAGGCTGTAATGGTTGACACTGCAAAGCCAAAACAGCTGGGACTGGATAGAAGATTCTCTTTAGAACCAGTTGCTTTAATATTTTGTAGATGGAACTTTGATATCAAACCTTTAAACCTCAAAATTTGATAGTATTTACTTTAATGAAACCTTGTATTCAAATAAAAAAAAAAAGAATAGAAGCCGGATCAATTACTCAAAATTAGAATGTGAATTGGACTCTCCACTGATTATCTTTTTTGAGTTAAGGAAAGTAAATTGTATAAAGCCAAACTCAAGGAAGCATGGAAATTAAGGTGATTTATGAGGACATTAAAGACATAAATCAGGTGTAATTATCTGATTTTCAAAAATGAAGTGTATGAACCTCCTCAAATGGCCTCATAATTCTTTGATGACGCACAGCGGAGAAATGCTGATGTCAAACTGAAAAGTGGACGAAGAAAGATAAATGGTAGGCCCAAGTGACAATTTGAGTTGGCGAATATTCTTCCTGAGGATTTCACTCATGGACTGTATGCTTTTTCCAGAAGGTGCTAGAGGAATGAAAGGCATCCAGTCCTTGGAAATTTAGCAACACCTATTACAAAAGTTCTACTTTTGTACCCACGGATGATCAGATGGAAGATTTAGGTCTTCCTGAATCTTCTTCCAAACATGTGGTCTGTGCCTGGAGCTCAGGCCCTGAGATCCCACAGCCCTGAGATCTATGCCAGCCTCTTACCTCTCAGTCTTTCCAATTCTCCTGTCTCATCTTTATTTTTCTTTAGCACGTTTCCCATCTACTACAGGGCGCTTTACTTTTTAAACATTGTAGTGAAATTTATATACCATAAAATTTACCATTTTAAACACCTCTAAGTGTGCAGCTCACATTGCTGTGCAATCACCACCACCCATCTCCAGACCAATCTTCCTAAACTAATAATCTGTACCCCATTAAAAAGTAACTCTTCATCCCCGACTGCCCCTCCTCCCCCCCGCCTCTGGCAACCACGGTTGTACTCTCTGTCCCTGTGAATTTAACTGCTCTAGGTACCTTATGTTACAGGAATCGCACATCCTGCTCTTCTGTGACTGGAATGTTTCACTTTCCAAACTTTGTTTATGGACTAGTTCACTTCATAAGCATGTAAGCATCTAGGTCAGGAATTTCTTTCTATATTGACCTCTGCCTTATTTCTAGTGCCTAGAAAATCCCAGGAACCTAGTAGATTCAGGATAAATGTTTGTATGAATGAATGACCTAGGAAGGGATGCTGCTAAAATGGGGGTGAAGATCACTCAGAGTTGAACAGACAACAACCAAACATGTCTATGGGTCGTGCACAGTGGATATAACAGGAATAAAGCCACAGGGCTCATCTTAGAGAGGTTACGTGTGTGTTATGGGTCAAATGGTCTAAAGATTATTGTACCATAGTGAAATCAACCCTTAGCTGAGGAAAGTTCACTGCTAACGAAACAGACAGGAAGTTCTCCCAATCTGCGAGGATCAGGCAAAGGACTTTTAAGGGCTACCTTTCAATCCTGCCCTGAGGAATGAGTGTGTGTTGGCCAGGTCAAGAGTGAAGAGTTCAAGGTCAGAAGAACAGTCTAAGGAAAGGGGATGACCACGGGGTCTCTTGACTTTTTTGAGCCTTGAAACCTTCTGACAATCTGGCAAAGTCTAGAGGTCCCTTCCTAGAATAAATTGTTAATGAATAAAGTAAAATACATAGGATTACAGAGGTATAAATTACATTAAGCTATAATTAATGAAACTTAAAAAAATATTTTAGTACTATATAAATACTCAATACTATATGTGATTCTTTCTTAAATACTAGATAACAAGATTTATCTATTTATTTATGTTTGCACTTGCAGCATATGGAAGTTCCCAGGCCAGGGACTGAATCTGAGCTGCAGCTGCCACCTATGCCAGAGTTGCAGTAACCCCAGATCCTTTAATCCACTATGCCGGGCCAGGAATTGAACTTGGGCCTCTGCAGTGACCTGAGTGCTGCAGTCAGATTCTTAACCCACTGTACCACAGAGGAAGCACCTAGATAACAAGATTTAGATGACAGCTAATAACTACTGTATATTTCTTGGTAATGATAATCAAATGTGATATACTGTGACACATTCAACGACTGTCATGTGACATGAAAATATCTGTGATTTCTATTAGCAATGAGACTACAGGTCCTGGTAATACAACTGTCATTTGTGGATTATATTCTTTGTTCCTTTGTTCTTGTTTTTGCCTTTTTCTAGGGCCGCACTCGCGGCATGTGGAGGTTCCCAGGATAGGGGTCTAATCGGAGCTGTAGCCGCTGGTCTACGCCACAGCCACAGCAACGCGGGATCCAAGCTGTGTCTGCAACCTACACCACAGTTCACGGCAACGCTGGATCCTTAACCCACTGAGCGAGGCCAGGGATCGAACCTGCAAATTCATGGTTCCTAGTCGGATTCGTTAACCACTGAGCCATGATGGAAACTCCTGTGGGTTATATTCTTAATTGGAGCAAGTATTAAATTTCAGCTGGAGGTCAATGAAAATAAACATGTAAGGTTTTCCATCCAAGTTTCTAAATCATACACGTCTCTCTTGCTGCAAGAGGTCTGTAAACTCCAGGTGAAGAGCCCTAGGACAGGTGGCAAAATGGTGTAGATGGAGAGGATTAAGTTACTCAATATGCTTGAGAACAGAATTCAGTGGATGAGGAAGAGGAAGGAGAAAGGGAAAGACGTGAGGGTTGAGAGATGTAAGCAGTGGCCCCATGTTAGTAAAGTTACAGACAACACCAAGGAATTGGGTCTTTATTTTGAGAGCTACGATGAACCACTACAATGTTTTAAGCACAGAGGGATATCAAGCTTCAACTCGTGTTCTAGAAAATTCTTCTAGACTGCCATTTGGAGGGTTCCATGGGGCAAGACTGGCAGCAAGAGGCTAGTTAGGAGATCGTGGTGGTTTCCCAGGAAAGGATGGAGGTGGCCTGATCTAGAGAAATGTCAGTGCAGATTCTCAGTAAGGGAAGTGGAAGCCAAAAGCCATTTCAAAAATAGACTTTGACAAGAGTGGATTCCCTTCTACTCCCAGAGCAAAGAATCTGACAATGCCAGTGTGAAAATAAAGAACTCCCATTTCAGTTTTCTCAAGTTCCTACAGTAATAGATGGTGAGCATAAAATGCCCAGTGAAAACCACAACAGTTGCTAGAGAAGTGATATGTTTTCATGGTAAGAGACTCTCAAATGTCATCCTCAACTGATGTGGGCCTTCTTATCTCTGTGACCATGGGAAGTTGCTTAAACTTTCGGTTGCCCAGTGTCCTTGTTGGTAAAGCAAGGCTAAAGACACCTGCATTCCTGAGTTGTGATACACAAGGGAGAAAGATATCATTGAACCTTGTCTAAACCAAGAGCTATGAAAATGCTACTTGTGTTAGAATATTAGAATCAATCAGTAAAGGGTAATTACTATAAGTCAGTATTTACTAAGAGTTGAAGAGGCATTTGAAGAAAGCAACTCATGCAATTCTGAGCATCTGATTAATCATGGATCACATGAAACTATGGCTCTGGAAGAAAATACAGAATTTAGCTGAGTGTAGGGTCAGGGTGAGAAGCGGGCAAAAGAAGGATTTTTCAGATTAAAGAACAGTAAGAACAAAGCGATGGGAGTCCCCACTGTGGCACAAGGAGACTGGCGGTGTCTCTGCAGTGCCAGGACAAATGTCCAAACTCCAGTCTGGGTTAAAGGATCTGGTGCTGCTATAACTGTGGCAGCGTAGGTCAAAACTGTGGTTTGGATCTGATCCCTGCACTGGCCTGGGAACTCCATATTCCACGGGGTGGCCAAAAAACAAAAAAAAAAAATGAAGTGACAGAGGCCCTGTGTTAATCCTGATACAATAGAGGTGAAGAGTTATACCCAGGACCGTAGCGTATAAGGTATAAAGTATGCTGAATGTGTCAGGAATAGGGAGGACTTTGAAAATTATCTGAAGTGGTCAGAGGACATTATAGTAAAACACATGAAAAACTATGATCCTTAAGATTACTTTATGCTTCTGCTTAGTAAACCACTTTAAAAAAAAAAAAGAAAGAAAAAAAGATTTCCAAGTTCCCACTGTGGCTTAGCGGGTTAAGAACCCGACTAGTATCCATGAGGATGCAGGTTCAATACCTGACCTTTCTCAGTGGGTTAAGGATCCTGGGTGTGCCATGAGCTGTGGTTGCGAGCTGTAGGTTGCAGACGTGGCTCAGATCACGAGTTGCTATGGCTGTGGCTGTGGCTGTGACATAGGCCGGCAGCTGCAGCTCTGATCTGTCTCCTACCCCGGGAACTTCCACGTGCTGCAGGTATGACCCTAAAAAGACAAAACAACAACAACAAAAAAAGATTTCCAATACGGAAAAAAGGTTTCCAATTTGTTAATACTCAGTGTTTGGCTCTGTCTGTTTATTCTAGTTTTAGAGAATGAATTAGGCCATTTCCTCCAACAGGCTTCAGGAGCCTCTGGTAGCTTTCCGATTCCTATGACTTTTTTTTTTGCCCTATAGTAGGTGGGGAGGAATAATGTAATTTGAGTTAAAGCACATCAGAATCAGCTATTCCCAAGAATATACAAAAACCTCACTTCTTCAGAAAATAAAATGCTTCTTGAATTCAAATAAAGTAAATCAAGAAAAGGAAAAAAAAAACAATAACAGTAGATATCTAAGAGGATAAAAGAGTTTATAGCCACAAACAAGGAATCTAGCTCTAATACCAAGTTTGCCACTTCTCTTTAAGACTCCAGGAAAGTTCTCTCCTCTTTCACTGGCTTTTTTTCCCTCAGGAAAGCCTCACTATCATCATGTGACTAAAGTGCCGTGATTTCTTCATGGGACTGTCAAGATGAAATACAGGGAAAAGCAGATTTGGAGGTGAGAGCAAAAAGGCTTTATTAGAGTCCATGAGCTCCAACTGTGGCTCAGCGGGTTAAGAACCTGACTAGTATCCATGAGGATGCAGGTTCGATCCCTGGCCTCACTCAGTGGGTTAAGGATCTGGTATTGCCCCAGGCCATGGCATAGGTTGCAGATTTGGTTTGGACCTGGTATTGCTGTGGCTGTGGCATAGGCCGGCAGCTACAGCTCCAATTTCACCCCTAGCTTGGGAGCTTCCATATGCCACAAGTACAGCCCTAAAAAAAAAAAAGAAACGGAGTCCAGAAGATGGGGAAGGGGCATGCACCAAAGGCCCAGGAGATAAATAGAAGGGGCTTAAAAAAAATCTGTTTTAGAGGTAAACTCAATAGGATATGCTAATGAATTTATTCCATTGACATTAGAAGAATAGAAAGAGAAATGTTTTTTAGGTTTCTGGCTCTAACAAATTAGTTGAGGGCAATTTCATTTACTGAGTGGGAGAAGGAATAAAATTCAGTAGAAAGGAAAATCAAGAGTTCAGTTGTTGGACATGATTAATTCAGGGTGTTTGGGAGACATCTGTATGGGAATATTAAGTAGGCAACTGGGAATGGGAATCAGGCATTTAGAGAACTGATAAATTTAAGGAAGACATATGGATTGTGTTTAAAGTACAGGAATGAATAAATATGTGTTTTGCAAGAGGAGGAGGAAGGGGAGAGGAGGGAAAGTGTATGGGAAAGTGAGAACCAGAGGGAGAGAGAAAAGAGAAAGAGATGGTGAGAGTGAAAGACAGGCTATTAGCCAACATCTCAGCCTGAGTCATTCCCACATTCCCAAAGGATCCTACAGGATGGAGAGAAGGAGCCTGAAAGAAAACTAAGAAATAGCCCAGAGGTAGGAGGAGATCCTGGCCAGCACTATGCCACAGAGGCTTTCATGGGAGAGTGGTCCACCAGGAAGCGTGACAAGAAAGGGGAAGTTAAGAGGCTGGATAAGCACCCACAAGACAGAAGAAACACAGAAGCTCTTGATCTCAGAGTTCAAACAGAGGGATGAAAATTCATTGCAATACACATTTTTGAACCTTTAATGAGGAATATTTTCATGAGAGCAGAAAAGGAATTTGAAAGATCATCTGAGTGTTCGTGCATTACTTGGATCGTGCTTTAGAATTTCAAACGCATATCAAGTCTTGACTTGGCAATACAAGGCAGATTAGAAAAGAAAACCTGCCATGAAACCAATTCAATGTTATCAATAACTAATTACATGTTGGACCTAAAGGCTTGGGTGTCTGTCCTTCCCTCAGTACTTGTGCATGTCTAGCTAGAAAAGCAGAGTAATTTGGTGTCATTTGATTTAATGAGATCCTGGGAAAATGAAAAGTCATTTTGGCAATGAAGCAAGACCACTGCAGTTGCTCTGAAGATAAATTAATCATATTATATTCACTAGTTCCTAAACCTCTGGAAACATCTAAATAACTCAACAAAAGTGTGAGCCTACTGACCATGCAGAGATCTTTTGAGAAATGACCTTTAAGCAATAAAATCCAGAAGTAAGGATTTTTCTAATAGCACATGTCTACAAGGAGACTCGTGAGTAAAATCACGACTTACACCACAACAAAAAGTATAGAAAGGTAGATCATAATTTTGAGGTCTGTCTTGATAACATCTAACATGTTTTAAGCGCTTAGTATGTACCAGGCACTAGGGCTAAATGCTTTACATGCATCATGTCCTTTAATCCTCACATCAGTTCTAAGAGGTAAGTGTTATCATTAAACCCATTTTATGGATAAGTCAATAGGCTCAGAATATTGTATAATGTGCCCAGTGTCGCAAAGCTTGTAGCTGAGAATCCAACTGGGTTTTTCTGACCCCTAACAGGAGTCCATAATAGCTTTTTCTTATAAGGGTTTGAATGTTTCTTTTATTTTATAGTGTAACTGAAATTGTTTAGATTTTAAAAGATTATAGATAAGTTCGGTACAATTGGACACCATTTGGAAAATTATGCTGCGTTTCAGTGGCACAAATAGAAACATTCAGTAGTAGTCAAAGTAAACTCTCTATCTTCCCACTGAGAGATGGAGTTTATTCCTCCACCTGGTCAATCTGAGCTGGCCCTGCCTGTGACCTTTTTTTAATGAATCAAATGCATTTGAAGGGACACTGTGGAGCCTTATGAGATTGGCAGATCCCAGGACTTTCTTGAAGCAATCCTCTTAGACGCCAGCAGCCCCTATAAGAAGTCTGACTGTCTTAAGCCCATGATGCTGTGAGGAAGGCCAGGCTACAGGGAGTGGGAAAGAGGCCAAGAGAGGAGCAATGAGGCACTGGACTCGAGAGTGAAGCTTTCTTGGACTTTCCAGCCCAGCCTAGCCACTGGATGAACGCAGCTGAGGAATGACCCAGCCAGCAATGTGGATCAGAGCCGTCCTAATGAGTCAGCTTAAGTTCCTAATCCATAGAATCGTAACATCATAAGCGAAATAAATAAATAAATAAATAAATAAATGGTTGATTTTGTCACTAAATTTGGGGTATTATATTTATTTTTTTTCTCCCCCCCCCTTTTTTTTTTGGTTTTTAGGGCCACACCCTTGGCATATGAAGGTTCCCAGGCTAGGGGTTGATTCAGAGCTACAGCTGCTGGCCTACACCACAGCCACAGCAACGCAGGATCCTTAATCCACTGAGCAAAGGCCAGGGATCAAACCCCCAACCTCATGGTTCCTAGTTGGATTCGTTTCTTCTGTGCCACAACAGGAACTCCTGGGGTATTTTATTTATATGCAACTATAGATTACAGTTGTAGCAATCAAATTTAGTACAGTTGGATACAGTTTGGAAAAACCTACTCCATTTTGTGGGACAGAGTGTAAACATTCTTATAGTTTTACTTTGAGCCCAAGTGGCTTATGTTGTCTGTCTGTGATAATAAACCTACTGTTTAAATGCTAGCTTTGTGGGCTAGTGGTTAATTTCATTAGGTCCGAGGCAAGCAGCATTTTCAAGAGGAAAAGTTAGTAGAGCGGCACTTCATAGCTGAGAACATTTCTGCGTGTGCGGTGTATCACCATGGTAATACATTTGTGTAATCATTACCTCCTTTTAATTTTTTTTTTTTGTCTTTTTAGGGCTGCATCCGCAGCATATGGAAGTTCCCAGGCTAGGGGAGGCTAGGGGTCGGATCAGAGCCATAGCCACTGGCCTACGCCACAGCCACAGCAACACCAGATCCAAGCCATGTTTGCCACCTAAATCAGCTCACGTCAATGCCAAATCCTTAACCTGTCAAGCAAGGCCAGGGATCCAACCTGCGTCCTCATAGATACTAACCGGGTTTGTTACTGCTGAGCCACAATGGGCACTCCTTACTTTTTTTTTTTTTAATGGATTTTATTTCAATTATAGGTGTACATAAATCATCACAAGTCAGTTTTATATAAATTTTGTATCCCAAACCCACAGTGCATCCCCCTACCCCCTAGATTGTCTTATTTGAAAAACCAAGGTTTTCCAAAGTCTGTGAATCGGGAACTCCTTACTTTTAATAGTTGGAATTATTCCTTGATAGGTCTTTTTGCTTTTTTATTTATATGATACACCTCTATCTTACCTTTAAGAACATCTGAGGCAGATTACAATGAGCTATAAATACGAAGAGAGTTAAAAACACAAGCTCAAAACAAAATTCAGCCACTGGGAAGTCACTTCTAAAAATCTGTCTGATTTGTTTGCTGAAATTTACCTTTAAATTTAGCTTTGAGTTTCCTGGCAACTGAGGCAAACCTGTGGGATTATATCATGCTAACTGAATTCCTTCAGAAAAGAGAAACCTTTAACCTACTGCTAAATTATAAGGGCAATTTACAATGCGGATCTCTTCACAGGGAACAGTAAATGATAAAAAAGAAAACAGCTTCCAAAGGGATGTCATTTAGAATACAAATGTGTCTCGGACATGGAGTCTTACCATATGCCTCCATTTAAAACAAAGCAGAAGAAAATGTAAGGGACTTTTTGTATCAATGTGTATTTTATGATTAACTCCTCTTTCTTCTCCCCCATAATCAGAATTTCATAAAATTCTACCTTTTTATTTGTATCACTAGAATTTATTGATAACCCTCCCAGTGCTAAGCTCTGTGGGTATAATTAGAAGCAAAAGACGGAAAAGATCTTTGTGCTCATAGAGATCATAGTCCAGGAGGAAATTAATTCATGTTAAGGACATTAATTAAATAGCTACATAAATATATGGTTACAGATTGACAGGTGCCATAAAAAAAAAAAAACTACAGAAAGATATAAAGAATATGTAATAGGGAGATGTGATCCAAGTTCCTGGGGATGTGATAAGATGGGGAGATTGAAGAAAAACGTAATTTCTTTTTGTTTTTTTATGTATGGTTGCACCCTCAGCATATGAAAGTTCCCAGAGGTTGAATCAGAGATACAGCTGCTGGCCTGCGCCACAGGCACAGCAACGTGAGATCCAAGCGGCATCTATGAACTACACCACAGCTCATGGCACTGCTGGATCCTTTACCCGCTGAGCTAGGCCCTAGATCTAACCTGCACCCTCATGAATACTTGTCGGGTTCTTAACCTACTGAGTCACAACAGGAACTCTGAAAAATGTAGTTTCTCATATCTGTATTCCCACCATAATGTCTAACACATACAGGTGCTTAAGGTGGGGGGGATAGTTTCAGCACTAATTCTGAATCTGTTGTTTGAAGGATGATGACTTTAGAAAGGAAAATCTCATTAAAAATTTTCATTGCTCTTATTTTTGGAAAAGAATGAAATACAGAGTGTGAGAGCTAATGGTCAAGGTACCAGATAAAAAAATTCCACCTAATTGAGATTAGGTCTGAAGGGTTACTCTCAAAGGTCCAATTTAATGTGTTCATTTTGACCCGGAAGACTAACTATCAGCAATGGCGATCTTATTAGTGGCAAGGTGAGGAGGTGTGGGCCCTTCTACGTAGAAGCTGACCAAGAGACAAATAATTTCACCATGACTGCTTTGCCAAAGCTGATAAGCAAGACCCTGTACACAGAAAGTGCCAGGTCCTAGTTCTTACTATGTAATATTTAATCTCTGAGGTTAAGTGGTTGGAAGAGAAAGCAATTATATTGATGTTCTTTGGAGAAATTCATTTATAGTTTGTTATTATTTAGTTGCAAGCTCTTAAATGCTATATTAGACATCTTGTCAGCCATCAAGCTCCTAAAGCTTTATTACCTAACATTTAACAGCAATTTCTTCCCAATTACCTCATACTTCCCACTTTGAACACATTAGCATCTTTTCAAAAACATGTTATTCTTGTGTGCCACATATCTCTGTCTCACCTGATACTCTCCAGTACTATCGATTTTTCTGCAATATTTTGTTTCCAAGAATTAACAAACAATTTTAAGGTAAAAATTATACTTTAGAGTCTATCCTATTGGGTGGTGTTCCTCCATTTTAGATGCAACTGAAGCTTCAATCCTAAGGATTTCTCCTGTTACAGGGGCCTGGGACAGACTCATCCTTCGCAGCCCTCAGGAGGAACCAACCCTGCTGACCCTGTCCCCTGAAACTTCTAGCTTTCAGAACTATGAGGCAATACAATTCTATTGTTTAAGCCACTCAGCTTATGGCATTGTAACTACAGCACCCCCAGCAAATGAATACAAACTGTACTTTTCCATGAAAATCCAAGAGAGTTTCTGGAAGGTTTTCTCACTTCTCACCCAGAGATGAATTAGAAATTACATAATCTAACTCCATGAATTACAGGCCATAGATGTCTCTGATATTTCTTAGCTCCTTAAGCTTTATAATTCCATTAAACATATTCTTCAGTAAACCAATAATATATTCATTAAGCTTTTCGTGTTAATCATAGTAAATCTGATATACAAGATATGCGTACTCATAAAACAATCCCTCCAACTTGTTACAAGAATTTAAAGAAACTACATCTAGCACCATGAAAATGCCAGACTAGTCATCAAAACAGAATTCAGTTTAGAATTCAGTGTTCTAATCTAGTTTTCTATGAAGCCTGAGCAAACAAAAATGTCATTTCATTACTTGTGTTAAGAGTAGTTTATTTTATTTTTTCCTCCGTGCCCAGGATATAGGGGTGATCCTAAGGCCAGGGATTAAATCCGAGCTGCAGCTGTGACCCACTAAACAGCTGCAGCAACAATGTATACATAACCCACTGAGCCAAAGAGGGATCTCCTGTGTTAGAGTATTTTAATTCATTAAGGCCTTGGGTTCTAGTTCTTTTCCAATTTTATTTGTTGCAATGCCAGACAGCACTACTTGAAAGCAGTGGAAATCACACAAGAGTTTCTTTAAATTCTTACTCCCTTTATCAATACCTTCTCTATTTACTATTGAGTGATGTTATTACAATGACACATCACACCTCCTCCCCAAGCCTTTTAATTTGTTTTTATTGACTCATTCAATATATACCCTTGGTATATGTAATACACACACACACACACATACACACACACTGGTACTACTATGTACAAGGCACTCAGACAAAAAGGCAAGATCTCTGCCCTCAGGGGGACTTCTCATCATGGCTCAGCTGTAAACCCATTATCCATGAGGGCTCAGGTTCCATCCCAGGCCTCTGGGGGTTAAGGAGCCCGTGTTCATGAGCTGCATGCGTGTAGGCTGGCAGCCTCAGCTCTGATTCAACTCCTAGCCTGGGAACTTCCATATGCCGTGGGTGCAGCCCTAAAAGAAAAAGGATCTCTGCCCTTGGGGAGTTTACAGTCTAGGTTGCAGAGAAGATATTTAAGACTCTAAGACTATAAATAGTTTTGTTTGTTTGTTTGTTTGTTTGTTTTTTCAGGGCCCCACACATGGCATATGGAGGTTCCCAGACTAGGGGTCAAATCAGAGCTACAGCTGCTGGCCTACGCCACAGCAATGCAGGATCCAGCTGTGTCTGCGGCCTATACACCACATGTGTGTGGTATACACACCTATATACCAGCTCACGGCAATGCTGGATCCCAGACCTACTGAGCGAGGCCGGGGATCAAACCCGCATCCTCATGGATGCTAGTAGGATTCGTTTCCGCTGCGCCATAACCGGAACTCCCAGTAGAGTTCATTTTTAATGTCTTTACTTTCACAGTACCTCTCCAGTGATTTGCTACTTAGGTTTACTTGGACCTTTTTAACTACCCTAGAAGCGATATACTCACAGTTTTCATTCTTATACTCTTTTTCTACAATATAACCCAAATTACTGCTGGTCCAGAACGATTCAGAGTTCAGAGAAAATTTGCTCATTTTTCTGAAAGATCCTTCAATGGAAAAGATACATTTTTGTAACTAAAAAAAATGAAAATGCACATTTTTACTCATTTTTACTTCTCAAAACAGTTAACTTTATTTTCTTTTTTCCTTCTTGGGATATTTTAATGTTGGTCCTCAAAGATTTTAGTCTCAAAATATTTTATCTATTTAGGATCTTTTTTATCTTGCTATTTCTAGAAACTAAACTCTTGGAGCTCTAAAATCTTGGAGTAAAATCCAGCTGATTTCACGCTAGCAGACTCATAGATGGCAAGACATTCCTGAAGCCCCCGGGGTTAGAAGAACACGGCTTCTGTTTTCTATGGAACATGCATCTAGGGATATT
The DNA here is from genome assembly GCA_004024745.2 of Catagonus wagneri. NCBI lineage: Eukaryota > Metazoa > Chordata > Mammalia > Artiodactyla > Tayassuidae > Catagonus > Catagonus wagneri. Next base: position 22,009,497 of record PVHT020000077.1, on the reverse strand, counting down.
TCATATCAGGCTTTTCTCTCTTTGGCCCTGATGTATGTTTATCCTTCAAAGACTGAAGAGAGAGAAAGGGAGAGGGGTGCAGGGAGAGAGAGAGTGAAAAGAAGAAAAACAAAAAGAGGAAGAAGAGGAGAAAGTAGACGAAGACTGAAGAAGAAAAAGGAAGAAACTTATGACCAGTCATTCCCCCCAAAATGGCATTTTGGCAGAATGACCTGACCTGGGAAGAGAAAAGAGACCAAGGTGACTGCGACGCTCTAAAAATAGCTTAGCGAACTCCTCCCAGAAAAATGTCACAGCAGGTTCTGAAAACCAATTAGAGTAATGTTTTGGCATCTTGCACCACCAAGGGGAAGATTCTCCTACCGTCCTAGTTACAGCCTTGGTTTTCACTTTTCTTTGTTGCAAATACTTATGAAATCATTTTAGACTGCTGCAAAGAAATAGGTGTGCGAGAAAACAAACTCTAACAGTAATCCTTTCTGCAAATGCCAGCACCACTGCAGAAAGAAGCTGAAGCAGCAACTAACTTGCCTGGCTGTCTGCCCTCCGCGCTGTCCTCCTCCTGCTTCCTCCTCCTCTTCATCCCACGCTTAAGCTTTTAAAATTTGCCAGCTCACTGCGCAGTCTGCCAGAGGAACCTGGCCAATTGCTGGGTCCGCCTGCCCTTAGACCAAGGACCTGGGTCGGTCATTGCAACTGCCCTTCTTGCTCCTGGGTCAGGCGGATGGTCTGAGATTAAGGGCCCGGGAAGCCTGCTTTCCTGCTAGGAAGAATTCGGCTCTCCAGAGAGGCAATGACCATGCTTCAGTGAAAGCCCTTGGGAAAATGTTTGTCCTATGAACTTGGCTTTCTTAAAGCCGAGGAAGGGATAGAGGTCTTTATCCCTTTGCGTTGGTGGGGAGCCAAAGATTCCATGCTCCAAGCTAGGAACCAGGGCCCTAGTTAGCAGGAAATAGCATCCCACTCTAGGTCTTTATCTTCTCTTAATCTGTGAATGTTATGCATGTTGACATCTATTGCCTAACTTTTTGGACTTGCTTCTCAAGTATGCATAAAAAAAAAAAAAATCACAGTTCAGGAAGTCCCGTTGTGGGTCAGCAGGTTAAGAACCTGACTATTATCTGTGAGGATGCAGGTTTGATCCCTGGCCTTGCTCAGTGGGTTAAGGATCTGGCATTGGTGCAAGCTGTGGTATGGGTCACAGATGCAGCTTGGATCCCGAGTTGCTGTGGTGTAGGCCAGCAGTTGCAACTCTGATTTGATCCCTAGCCTGGGAACTTCCATATGATGAAAGTGTGGCCCTAAAAAGAAAAAAAAAAAATCACTCTTCAAAAATATGGCTCCACGATATTTCCTCTAAGGAATTATCTTTACCTTCACCTAAATTACTGATTAAGCTTTTCTATCAATTCAGTTCCTATAGGGTCTTCCCCTTATGCTTTTATAATTAGAAATCTCCAACTGAGAACATGTGTTTCAATGGCTCTCTGTGTTCCATTTTAGATTTGCTTTATCTTTTTATTTTTCCTCTTTTTAGGGCCACACCTGTGGCATATGGAGGTTCCCAGGCTAGGGGTCAAATTGGAGCTGCAGCTGCTGGCCTACACCACAGCCACAGCAACACTGGATCTGAGCTGCATCTGAAACCTAAGCCACAGCTCATGGCAACACCAGACCCTTAACCACCGGACAGGGCCAAGGATCGAACCCGAGTCCTCATGGATACTAGTTGGGTTTTTTTTACTGCTGAGACACAGTGGGAACTTCTGACTGGCTTTATCTGGTTGAGCATCCACAGATCATATAATATGGGTGCACTTAGAATGCTCTTACTTCAGTGTTACATATGGCGCTAGAATTTTAGCAACAGTTCTTCAAAAAATGGAACTTTCCAAGAATTCACTTTCCATTCAAGGTATTTCCCTAGCACTGTTGCAAAGTAAAAGCCTAACTATCACAGGGCTTTCTTGAGAGCTGCTGTGGTGATAAATACCTTTAAATGACATTGGCTCTTGACCTGTGTTCTGTAGTACTGAAGAATATTTCCCCAGCACAGCCAAACTGGGCCAGTCCTCACTCGAGTCCAAATGCTCTAGGACTCACTGGTCAAAGAAGAAAAAATAACCCCTCGAGTTCCCATTGTGGCTCAATAGGTTAAGAACCTGATACAGTGTCTGTGAGGACATGGGTTTGATCCCTCGCCTCACTCAGTAGGTGAAAGATCTGGTGTTGCCACAAGCTGCGACGTGGGTAGCAGATATGGCTCGGATCCAGTGTTGCTGTGGCTGTGGTGTAGGCTGGCAGCTGCAGCTTCAATTCAACCCTTAGCCTGGGGATTTCCATATGCTTCAAGTGCAACCCTAAAAATTAAAAAACAAAGAAACAAGCAAACGAACAAAACTACTTGAGTTCAAACGTTTCTCACACTCCGTAGCTCCTAAGACCACATAGAAAAATGAGGAAAAACAATAACTGGAAAATGTTTCAAGGATTCTAGGTGGGAAATACATAATGCAGAACTGTACAGGATTGAGGTCAGCGATTTATATTAATATAAAATCAAAAGGGTTTAGTGAATCATGACTATGTCCGTCTTATTTGTCCTGATAGGAAAAGCATTACAGAAAAGAAGCTGTGGTGTGGGCACTAATACTTAAATGAGCTGAGTTCAAGTTTCCCTAAGTACCTGCCAGCTGCTAAGGGTAGTGACAACTTGTCTTTGAATAAGATTTAAGTTGTTTTGCAAAGTCTTCATTTATATATAATCCGTATCCGAACACAGAACTAAAGTCCATTAGATTCTTAAGTCATTAAACTATCTCCAGACAGAAGAAGGGGGACGAGGAGGACAAGGCAAGGACTTAGGGACAAAGTAATAGAAGGATTTGTTATTTCATTTTATTCATACTTTCACTTAATGAATACAGTTTAACCTTAAGGAATGTAGTGAACAAGGAAACAGGTTCTCTGCCTTAAGGACCTTCTCGCCTTGCGGGAGCTCTGAGAGTCATAATATTACAGAGCAGTGTAACTGGGGCCATGTGTTGTGCTGTCGCGTGCACACAGGAGGGACTCACACAGCTCAGATTTTAGCTAAGTCTGAAGAATGCACAATAGAAGCCACTGAAACCTCCATCATGGTTCTAGGAAGTTTGATCAAATATGCTTGGAGAAATCTGAGCCAGACTTCTGATTTCTACTGCCCGCAGCAGTCACGTGGGAAATGTAACTCGACAGAGCTATGATCATAGGACACTCACCCCCGCAAATCTCCCTTCCCTGCCCCAACACACAGAATCCTCTGTGGACCGTCTTTACAGGTAGTTTCCAGTTGGGAGAGCCAGGCTGCATGGGTGTTAGCCCCTTTGTGGTGCTAATGGAAAATACTGGTGGTGCTACTGCTGACTGCCTAAGTTTGAATTCTGATTACACCTCTTTCTAGCACCACTACTTGCACCAGTTACTTAACCTCTCTGACCCTCAGTTTACTTGGCTGTGAAATGGGCATAATGCAGCTATGGGAGGATTACACTAATAAAGTACCACCCTAGTAAACAGCTTCAATTCAACCCTTAGCCTGAAGCTTTTGGCTGTTCCAGCAGCCAAAGAATGAACTTCTCTATACAAAGGCAGCAAGGAAGCAAAGTCTTTATTACAGGAAAGCAAACAGCTCCTAGGGCCACTGGGATGGGGAAGAAAAGCCCCTGCTCTCTCCTGTCCTATAGGGGTTTTATCCCTTAAAGATGGGGGGCAGATACCAATGTGGGGTCCAGAAAGATGTGATTTTCTCTCATTGGCTTTGCCCAGTTACCTATATCAGTCCTTGTCCAATAGGGGTGGAAATGTCCCGTAAGTCTGATGGTTTCTTTGTCTTTCTCTTTTCTTCCCAGAAACAGTCACAGGGGATTAGGGATTAATGTCCATCTGGGCGTAGGTACACTCCCTATAGTAAACAAGGCCTGTGGGGATGTTCCTCCCTGGAGCCTTTAAGCCCCAAATGTTAATCAATAGCCATATCAAAGAGTGCATCAAAGCCCTTGCTCCTACACTGACCCTGAGTTAGTATTCTTTCTCATTATCATTCCAATTCATATGCTTTTTTGTTTGTTTGTTTTTTAGGGCTGCCAGTCTAGGTCCATGCCATAGCCACAGCAATGCAGGATCCAAGCCGCATCTGCAGTCTACACCACAGCTCACAGTAATGCCTGATCCTTAATCCAGTGAGCGAGGCCAGGGATTGAACCCGGATCCTCATGGATACTAGTCAGGTTCGTTACCGCTGAGCCACGATGGGAACTCCCCCAATTCTTATGCTTTAAACCGACAGAATAGTAAAGGGAAATACATGTAAAGGGAGGGAGTTTATGGAATAGTGGTGGAAAATCACCACCTCAGAGGAGGTGAATTTCATCTCTCAGCTCTGCTAGAGAAAGCGTCATGATCAGGCTGAAACTTTTTGCTTCGTTCCCATCATTTGTAGAGAAAGGAGGAGGCCAGAGCCCTCAGACTTCTTCGTATCGCCTCTGACCACACTGGATTGTTTAGAGTCACAGACAGGCTGCACCCGGTTAAGGATAGGGACTCTGCAGCCAGGTGTTTTGATCAAAACCTTGACTGCCTTGAGCTACTGCATGATGTATGACTACGTCCTCCACCTCCACCCCCTCACCTTCTTCATCTACGATATCAGGATAATAGTATATCCCTTTAGACATTTCCTGTTTGAGAAATTAAATATGTAATACTTAAGCCTCTTAAACAGTGCTCAGCGATATTAGTGCTGAAGAAGTGATAGTTAATATAAAATACATCGTTAGCAAAGAACAACGCAAGAGACTGTTCAAATGTGCAAAACCATGACATGTTGAGTCAAGACAAGTTTGACAAGAAGCATCTTGTCAAAGTTAGTGGTCATGAGGTAACTCTATGAAGACAAGAGCTGGAGTTTGTTCCGACCCTGTTTGCTTAAAAAAAAAAAAAATGAATGAGCCGTGAAGTACTGAACTAGTTTGAGAGCATAATAAAGATGAGAGCATACTTTATTTGGGAGTGAAGTGAAAAACCCTCCCTGTGAGGGCTGGCTTAGCCTCATTTCAGTTTGCGTAGAGATTCACCTGCCAGGCGCTCAGTTTTCTCAAAACCTCCTTTAAAAGAGGAGGTTAATGAAAGGATTTTTCAGGTTCGTTCCAAATCCAAAATTCTATAATGGCAAGTTATCCTTTAAAATTTCGCAAAAGAAGATGTAATTATGTCTGCAGAAGTCTTTTTTACCTACCTAGGGTAGTTCCAAAATAGATTATCAAATTGAAGATAATGTCATTTGCTGTCATTTCTGAGTCCTAATGCAAGAATCTTAAGCACGCACAAATCTTTAAATCCATGAAAATAGATTATCTTTAAGTACAATTGATAACTTTTAAAGCTCTTGGGCTGTGACAATAAAGTTAGATAAGGACATTTTTTTCCATTCATCTTAAACGAATTTTTCAGAGACTCTGAGAATAAAACATGATCCATAGGCATCTAATGTTAACTTATCATTAACCCATAGAGAATGAAAGTAGAACTCTTATCGAGTTCAGCTTAACAATTTTCAACTAAATGAAATTAAGCTGATTTAGCTGAGCTTTGAAGATATGAGGGTGGAAACCTTAAGACCAAAGGATTTGGAGGAACTAGCACCAGGACTGTTTTTCTTCAGATTGTGTTCCTAGAAGCTGGCTTCTCTAGTGCTGTCTCAGTTATACCAAGGACGGGAAAAGAGCTTTGAGAGGCTTGTTGAATGAAGACTGGCTGCCTTCATAGGTTTTATAAATTGGGGAATGGCAGGAGTTCTCATCGTGGCTCAGTGGTAATTAACCTGACTGGTATCCATGAGGACACGGGTTCAAACTCTGGCCTCGCTCAGCGGGTAGGGGATCCTGTTGCAGATGAGGCTTGGATCCCACAGTGTTGCTGTGGCTGTGGTGTAGGCTGGCAGCTGCAGCTCCAATTGAACCCCTAGCCTGGGAACTTCCATATGTCCTGGGTTCGGCCCTAAAAAGCCAAAAAAGATAAAATAAAAAAAATAAATTGAGGAATGGCACAAAGATTCTACTTAGGGGAAAAAAAAATGTTGTTAGAAAAAAAAGGTGGGAACGTGATTTGAAATATAAAGTCTGGATTAAAAATATGGGCTTTGGGACAAAGAAAGTTTCAATTAGCTAAGTGATCTTGGGTTGGTTGTTTAATCTCTCCAAATCACACTTTGTACATTTAATAACTTTTATTATTTCAAGGGTGACTTATAAGGATGAAGTGAGCCAATACATGTAAAGCACTTAACCCATGACTTCTAGTTACAGTAAACAGTAAACACTCAATAAAGGGTGCCATACTTTTTCTTCTAAATGAATGACAAGGCGAATCATCTACATTCCATTTTGGTGACCTTCTCATGCTCTTTTTAAAATGTCTCAGAGGCATAGGAAGCACTAAGTTTTCTACCATTAAAATTTGAGCCCCGACCTCTTTGTTTTTAGTAAGCCCTAAAACTCCTGTTTTTGTTTTTGTTTTTTAATCGCCCGATATCTACTGGACAAAGATTCACTTTGTAAGACTGGCTAGCGAGGTTAAAAATAAAATATGCAGAAATGTGTGGAACTTCAACAATAGGATATTAGAAAAATGAATTATTCTTAGCTGAAAACAAAGGCGTTCTAGTAACTGAATGTGCATGCAGATGCATAGAAAAGGTCTGGAAAGCACAGACCAACAAGGTAACAAGAATTATCGCTGGAGAAGGGAGGACGATTAGGGAGGAGAGGGACTTACCTGGGTGTTAACTTAACATTTGACACATTTACTTACGTATTAGCTATGTAATTAAAAGCCCAGACTTAACAAAACAAAACAAAAAGCAAACAGAAAGCAAAGTCACCTATCAACTGAAAGGAACTTTCAGGAAAGAGAACTTATGGATAGGAATAAAGGACTTTATCCTTTGCCGTCATCTATGACTCGGCACAAATTTACTTTCTGCTCAGTTTCTGTCCTTAAGGAGTAAGGACAGCAGGAGGGGGCATTTCGATCTGATCTCCAGCAAGTGAAAAGACCCAGGTTCTAAGGCAGATAAAGCTGCATACCAGGTATCTTATTCTTTCTCTCTGCAAATACTCAGATTAGACATCAGTGCCCTGGTTAGTTCTTTGCAAAATCCAAACTCTGCAGAGGCACCGACTGAAGACGATTGGTAAATTATGCTGTTTAACACAAAACAAAAAGAAACCAGATAGTAAACTAATATGGTTATTAGATTTCGATAACAAAGAAAATAAGATAACCTAAAAAAAAATCTTCTTGACAGCTACTTGATTGATTAAAGATATCTGAGGAGACTTCCATATCACCCTCACCCCTTCCCTTCTCCCAGTCCCACCAAATAAATCCATTAGTTAAGAGAGTAAAGGGTTTAAAGACTGAACTATGGGCCATGGCATTTTATTATCAGCAACACATTTGTTCACTGTTGGAAATTAGTTTTCCCAAAGTGCCCTTTCCTTGGAAAGAAATATCTTGGCTACAGGGAAAATGAAGAAACACAGTAGTCCTGAGAAAGTTGCACTGATTTGTTTTGGTTCAGCTTGAGTCTCCTCTAGTGAGAGACCTTGCCTGGTGAAGGGGCTCCAGGAGCAGCGGCCAGAACAGGTGGGTTTTGCTTTGGTTATAAGGCATGTGTTTCAGCCCGTGGACTTTCAGCAAGATTTTGCTTTACTGGTGAGAACTCAGTCACAGGCCTGTAAGAACCTGTGTCAGCCCTCTGGCTGGCTTGACATGCTGTTTCCAGCCCTGCCTTCCCAGCTCGCCCACTAGGTAAAGGTACCAGAGGAAGTCTAGCCCAGAGTGTAATTCAATGTGTTCTGCTGATGGCTTAAGGAAGGGCTCTGTTTCAGGAACGACCCGGAAAGGACCTGAATGAAGGGACAGAAGAATGAATGAAAAGAGCCATTTTGATGGAATTGCCCTAGGTATTAAATGGGCTGGGGCAGTGAGAGGCTGGAGGAAGCTTCTGTTGCTTAAGAAACTCTCCATAAAATTGTCAGTCATCAATTACTTAACAATGATTCATTTCTTACCTCCCACTTGTGTATACATTTGCAGATTTACGCAGACCTCCAGTTTGACCAGTACAACGAACCAAGTTTCTTGTGAAACACACAAAAGACCCCCCCTCCTTCTTCTTCTTTTTTTTTTTTTTTGCTCATTTACAAGCAATGTAAAGTTAAACCTCTGAACAGAAGAACAAGGGATTTAAGAAATAAAAGCATACAGATGCCTAACCCCATCTTATCACTTGAATTCAGACTGCCCGGGAAAAGAAAGATGGTCCTATCAAGTAAAATTAAGGCAACTTGAAGGGGGATTTAAAATGCTAGATTCCGTCATTTCTGTAAAAGGTCATTCTAGTCCTTTGCTATTTTTAACCAAAGATAGAGACTCAGCAAGTTATTGGCTGGATGGATTGGGGAAGCCAGAAACTGCTGCTTCTGAGGAAGGAAGACGTAATGCAGCACTTGAGACTGAGTGAATGAAAGGTGTGGGAAAAGTTGAAGCCTTCAGAGGTGAGACACAGCCAGCGCACACTACTAAATTAGTCCTTGACTAAATTACTAGCCATAACTGTCCCAGGCCAATTCTTTGTGAAACTGCTTGCAGTCCTGTAGCTTTGATTGAGAACTGCCCATTCCCAGATCAAACCCTCTTTAAGACATTCCAGCCCAACCCCCTTCTCCCAAAGCCAGCCTTCTCAGGCGCCCCCCACCCACAGATTTGCATCAAGGCAGGTATATTTCCCAGCTGGACAGAGACTACCAGAGGCTTCCATTCAAGGTTCTGCAACAAACCTTAGGCTTACCTCCGGCAAGCAATCAAATGCATTTCAGACAAGAGCAGAAAACAAAAGAAACAAACAAAACCTGTCCTTACCCGCTTCTTAAAAAATTGGAAGGCTGAGCATTTCTTGACTGGGAATCCATTCATGTCTTTGTTTACCATTTTCCACAGTGGGGAGTTCACAGTTATAAATCCAGGGTGGCCCCCGCCTGGTCAGTGCATCTGGTTCCGGGTTTGCCTCCTGGAGATAGTTAACGAAGAAGACCGAGCGGGATGGAGAATCTGGCGGGGCTCAGGTTTTCACTCACACATTCTGCAGCACCGGCTACTGCAGCAACCTCTCCCCACTCTCAGTTGCCAAGGGCAGTGGCTTTTCTCTTTCCATCATTGCTCCGACACGCAGGCATCACGGCTGCAGGACCCCGGGATGCAGCGGATTCCGGGCAGAGGCTCCGGCTTGCTGCCAACTGGGAGAAGGGCACCCCCTGCGCGGCCCCAGCTACCTGGCTGCTCTGCGGCGGGCGCGCGGAGAGAGTCGCTCTGCTCCAGGTGATACGCTTCTGGAGGCTGCTGGAGAGGAGAGCTGTTTGTGATTGTGCAAGTTCCAGTGGGAGCTGTAGTTAAGCAGCTGAGAGAAGGAGTAAGAAAGAGCAGAAGCCAGAGGGAGGGAGGGGAAGCCGCGCCAGAAAAGCAGAGGGAGAGAGAGAAAGCAGCGCTGGAAGACGCAGCGATTCATGAATATCTGAGCAGCTGATGGAGAGAAGGCACCAGCTTGGGACGCACTGAAAAGCAGTTCACTCCCCTTGGGAGCGTTACTTTAATCATTTTTTCTTTTTGGTGTTAAGACAATTTACATCAGACTTTCATGTGAAATGCAGAATGTTTTTTATTTTAGGCTCATTGAAATTCTGTTGACATGGATTCCTGGGGAAAAAGCCTCTCAATAGAAATTGAATCAAATGGATTCCTGATCTGTCCAAATGTGGAGAAAAATGAAATAAAGTGCAAGTGTAGGTATAACAATAGATGGTCTCTCACCTATCCTAGCATCCTCTTCCTAGTTGTCACAATATACTGGGCAACTGTGAATGTAATTGTGTGTGTTTTCCACTCAAGAAGCCTGCTTTAAAAAAGGACACAATGGGTATATATACAAAGTGTTTTATGCAAAAACTACAAAGAGTATTACCAAAAAGTATTACTGAATCCATTTAATGGAGAGGAAGGATTCCCAGTGAATAAGAGAGGAAAGCATTTTGTCTACAAGTGAACAATCTACACCTCCAAATTTTCACTCATGTTATTCTTCGCACATTAAATCCATTTTAAAAAGCCATGTAATTTGTGTGTGGTCTCTTTTTCCATTTTTACTTTGTTGATATTGTATGGGGGGTTTGTAACAGAGTTGATAGCTGAAGAGAGAAAGCAAAGAAAATAACCTTGGCTTCCGATTGGGCACTGCTATGACATCTGCGTGTGGCTTTCTGCCAGTCGCCTGACCTCACAGTGCCTCTCAGACGGTGCCTCACCCATGGAATGGAGGCAGTCGCTTACCCATTCATTCACTCATTCATTTATTTAGCCATTTACTTGTTTGTTGTGTCATTCCATATATCCATTAAATCAAATCCAAATGTAGCAAGTGTCCCCAGGATGTAGAGCTTTTTCAATGTCACCACAGAGGAATACAATCAATAAGTAAGGGAAATATATTTATATGACAGTCTATGGCAAGGAGAGAAACATACAGCTTGAGTGGGGAAGAGAGGTATGGATTTCATTGAATTGGGGCATCAATCGTTAGAGCTGGACTGGCTATTTGGGGGAATAACAATGAAATCTTGTTAGCTAAATGCTTTGAGATTTCCAAAAGGAAATGCAGCACAGCCAAATGACTGAGAATTATGGCTGAGAGAAAATAAAATATTCATTGTGGAGAAATACGTTAAGTAGAGCAAGATGCAAGGGGATATTTTATTTAATTTCCGACATCGATAGCTCTTTGCGGTTCTTCTAAAGAGTTCATATAAAATTCTAGTAGTTCAAAGAGAATTTTTGAGGCTGGTAGCAATGTCCTCTATCTTGATGATGGTGGAGGTTATATGACTATGCATTTGTGAAAACTCCGTAGACTTTATATAATACGACCAAGGAACATTTTGCTCTATGTAAATTCTAGTTCTATAAACCTGACTTTTAAAGATACTGACCATTCAAATTCTTTCCTGTTTCTTGCCCCTCCTCTAAAAATATTTTAATAGATGGTTATTGAGCTTGAGTAATATACGAGGGCCTCTAAACTTTCTGTTGCAAGGGGGAGCCAGGGCTCCTGCCTTGGATCCACACTGCCAAGAATGCACACTGGTTTAAGTGCAGTTTGTGTTTATTTGGGATGGAGAGGAGATGGCTCATAGAAGCTAGGGAGGAGGAGAGGGTGAAGATAAAGTGACATCCTACCCCTCCTCCTCATTGTATGCCACCCCTTGGAGATGCTGTCGCTGTCACTGAGTCTAAACTAGACCCTGAGGAAGGTCCTGAAAATACAAATGCCAGTAGTTTCCATCTCTAAGAAGTATCAGCCTAGTAGAGAGACATACGCTGTTAGAAGAATGATATATTGTTACATGTGTGCAAGCGTTAACCTCACCGTGGTTGGGAGGGATAGCAGAATGGCTTACAGTGGAAGGCCCAGGAGGTTTTCCTTAAAGTTAGTGTAGAGCCTTGAAGACTGAGTAGAGGTCAGCCAGGTGGAGAAGGAGAAGCACAGGGCAGGGGTTCTGATCAGATCAGATAGACTACTCTGTGGGATGATATTTTGGTCACTGTAACAATAGATCAAAGTATTAATTGCACTGTGTTGGTTGCTCAGGGAAAAGATAGCATTTCTCATCTCACTATTACCTTTATTTCCATAAAGAAAGCTGCCTGGAGGTCACATCATTGCTCAGGAAAAATGAATCTGATTGGCATTCACGAGGACGAAGTTTTGATCCGTGGCCTTGCTCTGCGGGTTAAGGATCCAGAATTGCCATGAGCAGTGGTGTAGGTCAAAGACATGGCTCTGATACTGAGTTGCTATGGTTGTGGTGCAGGCCAGCAGCTATAGCTCTGATTCTACCCTTAGCCTGGGAATCTCTATATGCCTCCATTGTGACCCTAAAAAGACAAAAAAAAAAAAAAAAAAAAGGAAGAAAAAGAAAAAGAAAGCTGCCTGCAGGTAGGCCCAGAACGACTACTCTTTACTAAGTGTCTCTTTTACAAAGAAGCATAGCCTACTGCTTATGGGGAAAAGGAAAATAACTCTTGAACTCTTATCCTGTTTACGGCTTAAACCTGTTTTAATTTAATCAATTTATTTACTTACCTTTTTTTTTTTTCTTTCCTTAAGCATGCATTCGGATTGTGGCTCAGTGGGTTAAGATTCTGACTAGTATCCACGAGGATGCGGGTTCAATCCCTGGCCTCAGTTGGGGGGCGGGGAGACATTAAGCATGCTTATTCATTTCTGTAGCCTCAGCATATAGTGGAGTGCCTGGGCCATGTAAGTCACTCAATCAATGGTTTCCAAAGAAACTAAATTAAAAAAATACATAAAGCTAACATCATTGACTCTGACACCAGGCCATTTGTAAGAATTGTTAAATACTTTTGAGATTCTCAAAGTTAAGTAAACTCCCATCATAACTAATGTGGTAAGCTCTAATTAGAACCTTAATTCTCCTCACTTCTTCTTTAAGTTTCAATGACCTTGGGAACCCGAGATGACTTATCTTTTTTATAAAAAACTCCCGCGTTAAAAAGAATCGCTTGGAGTACCTTTTGCGGCTCAGTGGTAACGAACCCAATTAGTATCCATGAGAATATGGGCTCGATCCCTGGCCTCCCTCAATGGGTTAAGGATCTGGCATTGCTGTGAGCTTTGGTGTAGGTTGCAAATGTGGCTCGGATCTGGTGTTGCTGTGGCTGTGGTGTAGGCTGCCAGCTGCAACTACGATTTGATTCCTAGCCTGGGAACTTCCATATACTGTAGGTGTGGCCCTAAAAATATTTAAAAAAAAAAACTAAAAAAAATAAGTTAAAAAGAGTCCCTTGATCCCCATTTGCTTTTTTTGTGGTATGTTTATTTTTCTTCCCAAGAATAATGTTTAAACTATAACTAGGTAGGACTAACTACCAACGTATACAAGACATAGAGAGAGGCTGTGTTGATTTGGGAGGTTTACTAACCTCCCTTCTCTGATTTTGTGACCTTGAACAAGTCCCTTCAACTCCCTGAGCCTCATTTTCCTCATTTGTAAAATAATAATAACAAAATTCATCCTATCTACCACGTAGGGCAATTGTCAATCTCAAAATTTGTTTAAAAATTCTTTTATTGAGGTATACTTGATATACAATGTGTTAGTTTCAGGTGTGCAGCAAAGTAATTCAGTTTTATATATGTATAAATTTACTGTACATACATCGTAATTAGTAGTATATATATAGTTATACATATATAGTAATTCAGTTATATATGTATAGTGACTCATTAAATATATAGTCTTCTTCATATTCCTTTCCATTACAGGATATTATAAGATATGAGGTGTAGTTCTCTGTGCTATACAGTAGGTCCTTGTTGATTGTCTATTTTATACAGCTGTGTGTTTATGTTAATCTCAGACTCCTAATTTATCCCTCCCCTCTCTTTCCCCCTTGGTAATGATAAATTTGTCTTCTCTGTTTGTGAGTCTATTTATGTTTTGTAAATAAGTTCACTTGTATCTTTTTTAGATTCCAAATATAAGTGATATTTTATATTTGTCTTTGCATTAGTTCATTTAGTATGGCAATCTCTAGGTCCATCCGTGTTGCTATAAAAGGATCAAATTATATGTTAAAGGGCTTTATAAAATAATATATAACTCTACATTTTTGTTTCTACTAAAGCAAGAGTACGTTTTTATAAAGTTTATCTTTCCATAGATTAAAGTGATTTTGTGTCATGAACTGAGCTATTAAATGGAATGTGAATTTTTTTTTCTATAGCAACCTGGAAAACACAAAAGATGATAAACAACAAAATATTTGTCTAGTGACAAATGTCCCTAAGGAGAAAAGGATACAAATAGACCACATGATGAGAAGGGTTTCACATTCCTCTTTAGCCCAGATGACTTGATCATATGCTTAAAACTCCAGCCACAGTGGTAGTGATGTATGCAATCGGGAATGATGAAGGCCCACTAGGAATTACGGGTTTGTTTTTGTATATATGAAAGGATTTCTTTTTAAAAAATTAGAATTCCTTGGTTTCACCAGACTAGATTTATTTTCATTTAATTCATGCATCTATCAAAGGGAAATTTACAAAAGAAAAACCAAAATCTAGAGCATCAGTTCAGTATATTTTTCTTTGAGAGAAAGAATTATGTACACATAATGAGTCAATACCAGAATGGATTCACGGAATTTTGCAGAAAGATGTCAGTGGCTGTGGATTTGTTGTCCCTTTCGTAGGTAAGAGATTAAGTAAGGATACAGTGATGCATCCTTGCAGTTGGTGTCCATTCTCACTGGGTTAAAAAAAAAAGTCATACCGTTTATAGATATATAGCTTCCTTATAGGGACAGTATTCATTGACTATGTTCTTCCAATTGGCAAAAATTCAACAAATATATTTCAATGTTAACTGATTGACTCTATTTATTGAATGTCAGGTATAAGAAAAATAAAAAGTTGGAGTTCCCGTCATGGCTTAGCAGAAACGAATCTGAGTAGGAACCATGATCCCCAGCCTCATTCAGTGGGCTAAGGATCCAGCGTTGCTGTGAGCTGTGGTGTAGGTCGCAGATGTGACTGGGATCTGGTGTTGCTGTGGCTGTGGAGTAGGCCAGGGGCTACAGCTCCAATTGGACCCCTAGCCTGGGAACCTCCATATGTCACGGGAGCGGCCCTAAAAAAGACCAAAAAAAAAAAAAAGTAGAAAGTCCTGCATTTATCTTAGCATGTGATAATATTTAATTCTCATTTAAGGCATTTGATTTTTTTTCCACGGGTATGGTATTAGCCAGATCACCAGATAAGCTGAATTTTTACTTATCTCTATTACCTGAATGGTTTTTAGATGGAATTACAAAATTTAATTTCTTAGCTCAAGAAAATCTGTAGCAGCTGATTAAAAATTCATGCTGCCTCCCTGTATTTCTCTGTTAGTTGGTTTTTACCTAGGCCTGCTCACCCACGCAGGCACCCACAAGCACACAGAACTCTTTCTTTTTTTTTTTCTCTCATTGGTTCGATATAATAAGATGATATCAAACATATTTATGACATAATCTCTTCTGACATGAAGGCATAAAGGCTCAGAATTTGGGGTTAATGGATGTAAACTATTGCCTTTGGAGTGGATAAGCAACGAGATCCTGCTGTATAGCATTGGGAACTCTATCTAGTCACTTATGATGGAGCATGACAATGTGAGAAAAAAAATGTATACATGTATGTGTGACTGGGTCACCTTGCTGTACAACAGAAAATTGACAGAACACTGGAAACCAGCTATCATGGAAAAAATAAAAATTATTATTAAAGAAAAAAAGAAAGAAAGAAAATCGGCTCTTGCTTGTGACAATATGACAACGTATAGCCCAAGGGAACAAATCAATTAGTCATTGTTCATTTGAATATTAGTGATAATTCATTCAACATAAACAGTGAATTTTATAGCTCTTCTAGATTTCACCTTTACACATATATTTCTATTCCCTCATTTAAATCATACATAGGATTTAGAACCTGAAGATTACTTATTTTAAAGAAAATTTATCCTTTGGACTCCCTTTAGACTTGACTGTCCTTTCTACAGTGTTTTCTTGTCTCCTCAGTCACGATATTTTCAACACGCTGAAAGACTTAGTCATTGTGTAAATCTAATTGATGGAGCCCCGGAAAACATAAATACAGACTCCCGTGCCTGCGTGCAAACACACTCAGCGGGAACAAACAAAGCAGGTCAGCAGAGCACTCTGCAAAAGTCATTTCCATCTATGAATTAGACTGCCTTCTGAATGACTTTGAGAAATGAAGTAGAAACTTTAGATGGTAATAGATTTTATAGCCTTTTTATAAGACGTAATTTTTTGGGGGAGGAGTATTTTTAGCAATTTTTCTCTTTCTTCTTTCAACATTCAACCTTTGATATCAAGTTCAATACAATTCCTAAAAATGAGGTCAGAAGTCATATTTTCAATTCGATTTACCCAAAAGATGTTCATTAGCTACTTGCCTATGTGGAGCACAAGTGAACCGTAGCATGGAGGGCTATTCCCGTCAGCCCACTGGCCACGCTGAATATGTGATGCAATAGACTATTGGAATTGGTATTGATCGAGAAGATGCTAGAGGGAAGTTAGTAGCTTGTACCAGAGTTCTGTTTTCTCCATTTTATAAGCGTGATCTTTGGCTTTATCTCTACATGCACCATGAAATGAAAAGCTGAGTCATTTCTCAGATAATTTAAATCAGCTGAGGTTGGCAGAAAAGGGAGAATGAACTGGGTAGACAGATCCAGTGGCAGGATTCCACCCAGCAGAGACAAAGAACCGGCAGTCTCTCATCCTAGTATTCTAGAAAATTCTGAACTGAGGGTGAATTGCTCCCTGTGTGTGACTGGCTTCAGTTTGAAACTCTCTCAAAATTTATCTGGGGTTTATCTGTATTTTAAATTATGCTTATTTAAATTGAACCCTGGTTTATTTTGTTTTCAAGGGAAGTCAGCAACCATGAATGTAATGTCAACTCAAGATTATTGGAGAAACAATAATAAGCATTGAAGCAAATAGGGTCTCCCCTCCAGCTAATATAGTTTAGTAGAATTAGCATGGTTTTGAATTCTGCCTCTAAGACTTACTAGTTCTGTGACTTCAGACAAGCGGAAAATAGACGTAACACTACCTATCCAATTGATTGGTTGTGAAAATGAAAGGAGATCTAACACACACACGTATATATATTTATATCTATGTATGTTCATATCTACATATGACTTTTATTTTATTTTATTTTATTTTATTTTTAGGGTCACACCTGCAGCATGTGGAAGTTCCCGGGCTAGGGGTTGAATTAAAGCAGCAGCTGCATGCCACAGCCACAGCAGGATCCACACCGCATCTGCAACCTATGCCACAAATAGCAGCAACACCAGATCCTTAGCCCGCTGAGTGAGACCAGGGATTGAGCCCACATCCTCAAGAACACTATGTCAAGTTCTTAACCAGCTGAGCCACAATGGGAACTCTACATATGACATTTATAAGCATGGTTGCTAAGGTTTCAATTCTGCTCTCATGAAACTGTCTCACTTGGAACTCTGAGCCACCCTGTAAGAAGTTTGACTGCAGCCCAAAGATCACAGTGATGTCAGGAAGCCCAAGATACAGGAAGAAACCAGGAAGAGGCCCTCTGATAGGTGGTCTCAGCTGAACCCAGACCTCAAGTTGTCCCAGCCCTGGAATCAGACACGTGAGTGAAAATACTTCAGATAATTCCAGACTTGAAGCATTTGAATCACTTCATCTGTTTGAGATTTTTCAGCTGAGGTCCCAGACTTTCTGGAGCAGAGACAGAATTTGTGAGCATAACAGGATGGTGTTGTTGTATGTTACTAAATTTGAGACAGTTTATTACAGAGTTATAGACATATATATGTCTCTAAGTGTACTCATCTCCTCACCTTTGGGAACATGGTCCATACTTAATAAAGAAGAGCACACGAGGAGAACTTTAATGTCAAAAGAAATGTTCAATTAGTCATGGTTAGCAATTTTGATGAAGAAGCTTTATTTTGTTTTTAATTTTTTTTTGCTTTTTAGGGCCACACCTACAGCATATGGAAGTTCCCAGGCTAGGGGTCAATTTGGAGCCGCAGCTGCCAGCCTACACCACAGCCACAGCAACGTGGGATCCAAACCCCATCTGTGACCTACACCACAGCTCATGGCAACGCTGGATCCTTAATACACTGAGCAAGGCCAGGGATCGAACCCGCATCCTCCTGGATACTAGTCGGGTTCGTTACCACTGAGCCATGATGGGAACTCCTGGATAAAGAATCTTTAAATATACATCAGTTATTGGTGAAGAAGTTGATGGATGCCGCACTGTTTTAAGAAACATTGTCTTTTGAGTTTTGTAGATTGTTTTTGTCTTCATCAGCTTAAGGGACTACAGCAAAATACCATTGACTGGGTGACTTAAACAATAGCAATTTATTTCCTTACCGTTCTGGAGGCTACAACTCTAAGATCAAGTTGCCGGCATGATGAGTTCCTAGCAAGATCTCTCCTCTTGGCTTGTAGATGGCTGCATTCTTGCTGTGTCCTCATAAGGCAGGTGGAGAGAGAGGAATAGCAAGCTCTTTGGTGTCTTTTCTTTTTTTTAAGATTCATTTATTTATTTACTTATTATTTTTATTTTTTTATTTTTTGCTTTTTAGGGCTGCACCTGAGGCACATGGGGGTTCCCAGACTAGGGGTCAAATTGGAGCTACACCTGCTGGTGTCTGCCACATCCACAGCAACTCGGGATCCAAGTTGCATCTGAGACCTACACCACAGGTCACGGCAGCACCGGATCCTTAACCCACTGAGCAAGGCCAGGGACTGAACCTGCATCCTCATGGATAGTACTTGTGGTTCGTTAACCACTGAGTCATGTCAGGAACTCCTGGTGTCTTTTCTTATAGGGGCATTTATCCCATGAGAACTGTAATTATCTCTCAAAGACCCTATTTCCAAATATTATCACATCAGAAGTTAGACTTCAACATATGAATTTTGGGGACACACAATTCAATTCCTAGCAGTTATTTTGTGATGTGGAACTATTTCTAGTACTGATGTTCTCCCATATCGATTCTAAAAAGTCCCTATTTCTATATTGCTTACCCAATAAGTAATAGGTGAGGAAAGTTTTCAAAATTCATGTCAATTGGTGTGACAAAGGGTTGATGTAACTTCTGTAAAAAAATCTTCTACAAATTTATAAGAAATAAACTTAATAGAAAAGAAGCCTAGAATATAGAAAGCATATTAGTAAAGAGAGAATGCAAAAGTACGAAAACATATGCAAATAAACATATGTAAAGATGCTAACACTTCTGGTAATTAGGAAAATGTAATTTAAAATAACAAGATACTGTTTTTCACTTAGACTGGAAAATATTGAAAAGAAGTTATATAATCGAAGCAGGCATGACTCTGGGGAAACAGTTACTTTCATATAATTGTGGAGAGTATGAGTATTTTTGAAAATAAATTAGCAATATTTATACAAAATTGAAGGGTGCCTATCCACTAACTTGGCAATCTTCTAAGAATAAACTCTGAAAATACACACACTGGTCTGCAAGACTCTTTATATAGAAATATTTATTATCAGATTGATTGTAATAAGAAATATGACATAATTAAATGACTTAGACATATGAAAGAATACTATGCAGCTATTAAGTATGAATTAAAAAGCTTCCATAATATATTGTCAGGTTAAAAAAGGTATAATCCTACTGTTTTCTAAAGAACTGAAAAACTTATTTTTGTTTAGCGTAGAGAAAGGGATAGATAGTTTTACACCAAAAAGTTGAAATTGATTACCTTAGGAGATAAACTGAGGACACAATTAGCTTTTTCCTTTATAAACTTCTACAGTGTTGTACTTATAACAAGCACTTCTTACAATAAAGTAAAAAAAAAAAATCCTATGCTATACCAAATGTACCCAGTTCATCCCATTTTTTATCAGATACTTGGCTTTCTTTCTTTGAAAGCTTCCATACATTCATCTCTGACAATGTACTTCATAGGTTTTAGGTGCTATGCTTGGTGGTAGGACATGTACAAAGAATAGTGTTTGATCACAGCCGGAACCTAGAATTGCAGCATGTAGTATAGCGTTGTGCGGGACCTTAGAGATCTTTTGGTAAAACCCTTCATTCTAGAGAAGATGATATTAAGGCCCAGAGGGAGACTGACTTGCTCAATATTACTTCATAGTTAATGACATTCTCATTTTGAATCTGGCTAATCACAGGTATATATGAAATCTACCCAAAAGATATAGCAAAATGTATCTATCAGTATGTATCCCATATTTGTAGAACAGCAAGTATTCATTGGCAGTCCCATCATTCCTTAGGCACTGGGTTCAGGACTAAGCATCTGTCACATTTCTTTAGGCTCTGACTCACTTTTTCTAGACCCAGCCTTTGGCCCTACCAGTGCTTAATTTTATAACGGCCTCTTTAACAAATTTGCGTGAGAAGTTGTAGCTCCTCCTCCTCACTGGCTACTCTTTTCCTTTTCCTTTACTGATTACAAAATCGGTCAAATAGCCTCTCCCTATAAGTACCCTTCTTAATCAAAAGAGATAAACTCAGACAAACAGGATTCTGGTAAGCGACTGAGAGTTTAATCGAACTTGCGTCATAAGATTTTCATGAAACTTGGTCCCTAAGCTGCTAAAGAGATCTGTTAAGAGTTGAATGGAAGGTTTAGACTTTTTCAGATGGGATGGGAAAAGAACCTTCAGTTCAAATTGTAATAATGTATTTGGAAGAGAAGCTGGCTGCTTTGGGAAGTTATGTGCAATCAGAAATCACTTGAACTGTGAAAGGTCAAATATTGGAAACGGTTAAACACATTTTAGTGGCTGTGTTTCTCATTTGATCTGGCTGAAGTGCAGACTTGACATTTGTGCAGAAGCTGTTGAATTGAGTGAGGAAAGCCCAATGTGTTCTTCTAAAATTCTCCTATTTATTCATTTATAGTTTTAAAATACTTATTCCTGATCTAGCCTATCATTTTATATTTCTATTTTTAATTTTTAATATAGGGTTTTAATAGAGACTTCTGCCTAGAATCCCTTCTCGGCTTTAGTTGAACAAAATACCAATATTTTAGCTTTTCTGGAAGGGCTCAAAGCAGAATACTTCTATTTTTACCCAGTGTACACTATTTTTATAGTAAAATGGACCATTGAAAGGCTTTTAAAGTGTAATATAAATTTGGGTTTTATTGCCAGGCATTCTAAATAGTGTGCAAACTTGAAATCTTAAGGAAAATAAAACTTCTATTTCTAAGGGTCTACATGCGAAGCAGTATTTATTTAGTCTACCAGATATAAATCACCACTATTTGGGTGAGGAAGGAGATACAGTCTAAATGAAGGACAATGCGTTTCCCCTCTGTATCTCAAGGATTCAATACGCATATTTAAATCAACATCAGAGTAATAATGAAACAACGGATTGTTATACTAGAGGCAGTGGGGTCTAACGGCTTAGAGTAATAACACCTACCTTTGAATGTTTTCGTGTTTCCTAACTCTGTGACATGGGACCCATGATTTAAGCCTTCTAAACTTGTTTCTGGAATTTAAAGATAATAGTTGTACCTATCTCTTTGACTTAGAATAATTGAAAGATACCTGTGAGTTGTTTAGCAGGGTGCTTAGCATACTGTGTGAGATCAGTAAGGGCTGGTTGCTATTGTTACTGTTGCCTAAAAACATTCAGAGAGGACATTCTCATTGAATCCGGTGGCTACAAAAGAGCATTCAGAGCAAGAGAGGCAGGATGTATTCTGAGTGTTCTGTTGTGTATTGGACAGTCCCCCCCCCCTTATTTTTGGCTCTTTTCTTTTTTTTTTTTTTTTTTTGCATATGGTAGTTCCCAGGCTAGGGGTAGAATCAGAGCTACAGCTGCTAGCCTGCGCCATAGCCATGACAATGTGGGATCTGAGCAGCATCTGTGACCTACACCGCAGCTCACAGCAATGCCAGATTTTCAACCCACTGATCAAGGCCAGGGATCGAACCTGCATCCTCATGGATGCTAGTTGGGTTTGTTGCTGCTGAGCCACAGCAGGAACTCTGTTTGCTTGTTTGTTTTTGTCAACAGTGGAAACTCCTGGACTATACTTTCATAGCACTGTGGACTTAGTTGCAGAGGGTTCTGAGGATATTAACCCAAAGCAACTATTTGCAAGTAAAAATTTTCTTTAAGCCTTATGTTTTATCCTTTGAAAAATTCATGTGAACTTCATGTTAAATTCCATAATACACATTCGTATGTGTTAATATAAGAGTAATGCAGTCCAAATCCTCAAGTACAATTTCTGCTCCTGGGGGCTGAGACCTACTTCTTCTGTGGCTTTTGGCACTTTGTCCTTTATGCCAGATGGAGAAACACAAGGAGGGGATGAAAAAGAAGTCACATTCAGACTGGAGGCAGGAGTTTATGTTGGACCTGGAGATAACTTTATAAAAAGATGTTAAACAAAATATTCTAGTAGCATCCACAAGAGTAGGTACTATATGGTGAGTGCTTTATAACTACCAGACACTGGGTTAGGCACTTTATAAACATTTCATTAAATCCTCACAGTATCTCTGCACACCAGCTGCTATTGTCTGCCTTTGCAGAGGAGAACATAGCAATGGAAAGACAGGAGTCCAGAGGCAATGAGACTAGGATGTTAATGCATCCGATTTTGACTTGATGATAATTTGGTGCAAGAGGGTAGCCATACACCATACGCTTTAAAAACACATACTTTGGAGTTCCTGTAGTGATGCAGAGGAAACGAATCTGACTAGTATCCATGAGTATGTGGGTTTGATCCCTAGCCTCGCTCAGTGGGTTGGGGATCCCACGTTGCCGTGAGCTGTGGTGTAGGTCTCGGATGCAGCTTGGATATGGCGTTGCGGCTCAGATCCTGAGTTGCTGTGGCCGTGCTATAGCATAGGCTGGCAGCTATAGTTCCAATTCGACCCCTAGCCTGGGAACTTCCATGTGCTGCGAGTGCAGCCCTAAAAAGCAAAAAAAGAAAAAGAAAAAAGAAAAGAAAAGAAAAAAAAGCACACGTATTTTATTTTTTCATTCAACAAATATGTGTTGAATGTCTGCTCTACACCTGGCAATGGTGAATAAGACACTGTTTTTGCTTCAAAGCTGGACAGCAAGTTTGACTAGCAATCCCAGCATCCCAGGGCTGTGTAATGAAGATTCTGGTGATAATACACCCAGCGTGTCTGGGAGCCTATAGGTGGTAGCTTGAGGATCTAGAGTATCTTTCTTTCGTAGACACGGAGAGATGTTTTGAAGAATAGAATTTTTAACTGAATGCAAGGCATGAGAGCATGTTATGGTGGCTAAAATTAAAGACCCTGATGTCAGATTACTTGGGCTTAGTTCTTCACTCTTTTTTCTAGCAATGTGACCTGGAAAATGTTACTTAACTTCCATCCCTTAGTTTCCTCATTTCAAAATGGAGAGAAAAATGTATTACCCCACAGAGTTTTTGTGAAGATTGAATGAGTCATTATGAGTTTTGAAATATTTCCTGAGAAGTTCTGGGCACTTATTTGTTTGTTGCTATGGGAAGTTGAAAGAGAGGGAAGTTATGCAAACATGCAAAGAGCTGGTGCTATAGACATGTTCATCAAAGAGTCAATATTTTTGAGGTTTTTCTCACTCTTATAGGTTTCCCATCCTCACCCCAATGTTTAGGCCAGCTCAAAACTTAAATCTTGTTAGGGGCCAGGTAGGCTAAGGAACCCAGAGAGACTGTCAGGAACTGAGGTGAGTGAGGCCCTCTGAAAGGGGGGCTGCTACTCGCCCCAGCAAATTGTCACCCATGGAAATGACAGTCTGGTGATGCTAGATCTTCTGACATTTTAGATAAATTGAACAACCATATATTTATGAAAAATTGTTCTAATTTTTAAAACTCTGCGAGACAAAAAATTGTGTATAGGCTGGATCCAGCTTTTTGAGGCCCCTTGCTAGGTTGACGGTTGCCTCAGGGGATATGTAATAGTTTTTTTTTATTCAAATTTCCTACTAAAAAGAGGGAGGATGAAAGAAGTTGCCGGACGCTGGGAAGATAATTTCAAAAAGGCTGTGGTTTTCTCAAGTCTGGACCCTGGGGACGTCCAGGAAGAGTAGCTTTGCCACATGGTGTAAACTGGGGTAAAACTGTGTGTGTGTGTGTGTGTGTGTACGGTGCTGGTTATTAAATGTCCCACAGATGGTGACATTTATTGTACTCTAAGTGTCAGGGAACAACTCACACTGGTTACACATGTAAATGACTATTTTTCGTATCATTCAGACTCTTACTGCTTTAGCCTCAGACATACTCTACAATATGGAAGAACCAAATGTAGCTAAAAGGGATGACATTTATTGATAACTTCTGTGAAAAGTAGCATTTGAGACTGTAATTTCAACCAGCATTCATTCTACAACCACCGAGCATCAAGCATCTGGTCTTATTTGTGACAAGCACTGCAACTATGTTGGGGTTCAACGTGAGGTGGTGAATTTCAGGGCATGAAACTTTGATCTAATGAGCCCCATGGCTTTATCAAATGATCCAATTAGCAAAACCTCATCACAAAAACAAAACACCAAAATTGACTGTAATTTTATTATGGTAGTTCAAGTTGAGAATAAAATGAGCCACCAAGGAGTTCTCGATGTGGCTCAGTGGTAATGAACCCAACTAGGATCCTTGAGGACATGGGTTCAATTCCTGGCCTTGCTCAGTGGGCTAAAGATCCAGAGTTGCCATGAGCTGTGGTATAGGTCACAGATGCGGCCTGGATCCCGCACTGCTGTAGCTGTGGTGAAGGCAGGCAGCTGTAGCTCCAATTCGACCCCTGGCCCAGGAACTTCCATATGCCACAAATGCAGCCCAAAAAAAGACACACACATACACACACAAAAAAACTATCCATCTATCTATCTATAAATAAAAAATAAAATGAACCACCAAAAAGTTATTGTACTTACCCTGTGTCTAAAAAGAAATCAGCAACCAACCCAGGCTGAGAATTTAATACCACTGCCTTCAGCTTTCTCTTATTCCTTGGAATCCTGTAACTCCATAAACTCAAATTTCTTGAAAAATTAGACTAGCCACATTTAATAATTGGTAATAATGACAGCATTTTTCCTACTCAAATTTACATTTTGAATATAAAATATATTTTTGAAGGTATACTGGGTTTTACTCCTTTTTACCACAGCAGTGTAAGCCTCCTCTCTCCCCTGGCTCCTCCCAGCTGGGGAATTGAATTTACATTCTAAGAAAAGGCCATGCTGACATTCGACAGTAGAAGACTCAAGGACTAAAACTCTCTAGACTCAACTGACCATATCCAGTTTGAGGATGTACAATTCATTTCTACTGAGAATCAGTTGTATCATTCAAGGCAGCCACATGTAGGCAAGAGATGAGGGATTAATACCTAGCTGCTCACACTGGATGCTCCTCCAGGGCCAACGTACATACACCCTTGTCATAAATTCATTTTTCCCCTACACAGAACCTCTTCAAGTCTTTTACATCTGGGGACTCAACCTGCCTATTCCTCTGCTTCGTGACCTAATTGAGTGAAAATCCTTTTCCTTGGTAATGGAGAGCTTTAGGGCTCAACAAAAAAATGCAAATGCCTTTAATATTATACAGTATGCTGTTTCCCTGGGGGGAGTATTAAGACTTTTAATAGGAAAAGGACATTGACTCAAAAATTTAATCTTTTTCAATTTCTGTTTTGCACTTTCCTACTGAGTTGATTCTCTTATGTCACGCACAAATGATCTCCATGAATGTAGATCACGTTGATTATTTATTGTAAGGATTAAATTAGTACATATATGTAAAGGACCTAGAAAAGTATCTGGAATGTAGTTAATAGTCAAATCTTTATCATCATCTTCATCACCACCACCATCATCATCAACATAAACTTTCCTCTAGAGTTGTGTCACTTTATTTTTTAGGCTGTGTGATTCCTAGCTTGCACTTGGTGTCAGACTTCTAGTGGGATCAGGATAGGAGAACTTATGACAAAGATTTAAAAACCAGAGTTCCCACTGTGGTACAACAGGATTGGTGGCTTCTCTGAAGTGCTGGGACGCAGGTTTGATTCCCCTCCCCGGCCAGTGGGTTAAGGATCCAGCCTTGCTGCAGTTGTGGGCTTGGATCTAATCCCAAGCCTGGGAACTCCATATGTGGGGCAGCAACAGTAGGAAAAAAAAGTTAATAAAAAAAGATCCAGAGTACCACTTTATGATGACTGACCTCCTTCCTCTCTTAGTCAGGTGTACCTCACAGGTATTTCCAGACTGGGACTCCACCAGTGTGTCATTAGATTTTTGCTGAATACCTACCTGCTGCATGTAAGGCACAGTAGTTTGTAAAATATCTTTAAATTTTTATTCATTGCTCTGAAGGAGCTAACACAGAGAAAGAAAACAAAAACTGAATTTAAAGTATCTTGAAAAACAGCAAAGCAAAAATGATAGTAAGGCCAAGTGTGATCAAGAGAGACAAATGAGGAGTTCCCATTGCAGTTCAGGATTAACGAATCTGACTATATCCATGATGATGCAGGTTGGATCCCTGGCCTTGCTCAGTAGGTTAAGGATCCAGCGTTGCTGTGAGCTGTGGTGTAGGTTGCAGACATGGCTTGGATCCCGCGTTGCTGTGGCTGTGGTGTAGGTTGCAGACATGGCTTGGATCCCGCGTTGCTGTGGCTGTGGTGTAGGCTGGCAGCTGCAGCTCCAACTCGACCCCTAGTCTGGGAATCTCCATATGCCTTGGGTGTGGCCCTAAAAAGCAAAAAAAAAAAAAAAAAAAAAAAAAAAAAACACAGGGAACTTAGCAGAAACAGGTTTTGCTGCGTATTGTCTAATGAGAACACTGCAGAGCCTTTGAACGGTGGTCTACTCTTTCCCCTCCTACTCATTGCTTGTAGATTACCCACAATCTTTGGGTGCTAAACTCTGAGTCCATTTTCTACCTCATCTGCAGCAGAGGTGGGGGGGGGATGGACATCTCATGGGGAGGAGGGGTGTCATGCAGGACCTTCAGATCAAAGTCGGACCCAAAAGAAATAACTGGGAATTCTCCTTTCAGTGAGGACATTGGTGGCCACAAGATCCCTACTGATACTGGGAAAATGTTACCAGAATCCAGGTTCTTGTTCACGGAGTCAAAGAATGAACTTCGCCAACACACAGGCAGCAAGCAAGCAAAGTCTTTATTACAGGAAAGCAAACAGCTCCCAGGACAGCTGTGAGGGGAAAAGGAGTCGCCTGCTCTTCTGTTCTGTAGGGGTTTTTAATCCCTCAAAGATGGGGGTTACCAACGTGGGGTCCAGAAGGATGTGGTTTTCTCCCATTGGCCTTGCTCAATTACCTGTATCAGTCCTTGTCCAATAGGGGTCTTAGGGGTGGAAATGTCCCGAAGGTCTCATGATTTCTTTGCCCATAGACTGAGTCACGGGGGTGGGGGTGGTTAGAGATTAATGTCCATCTGGGTGTAGGTACACTCCCATAGTAAACAAGCCCTGTGGGGATGTTACTCCCTGGAGTTCTTAAGCCACAAATTTAATCAATAGCCATATCAAATAACATATTGAAGTCCATGCTCCTACACTGACTACCTGAGTTATTATTCTGCCTCACTACTATGTACAGAAAAGAAACTATGCATTTGGAAGAGGTCAATTTGAATTGTTCTTAAGTGAATGAAAAGTGGCACTGACCATTGAACTAGTAACCTCTATACAGAGTCTGACCCATGAGGCAGATACTATGTCCAACCACATAGGAGGACTTGAGATCCACAGACACATCTTTGATAACCATTTTAATCCCTTCTTTTAACCAAATCTTAAAATGCTTTCTTTTAGGATTGGCTCAAATGATTATTACCACGTGACTGTCCTGGATAAGTGAAGAAATTACCATGTGGTGATATGATCAACAGGGTTTCAGGATTGAAATGGTAGGGTTGTCTTGTACGACAGATATTTTAACAACTGCTAACAAACAGAACGAGGAGAGCTGAGAAATCAGCTTGTCCTATATTCTCTGTGTCAGATGCCAGTCAACTGAAAGAATTCATGGGTCTGCGATCATCCATCCAATCACCTAACATAATCATCCATCCATCTATCCATGCATCCATCCATCCATCCATTCATCTGCCCATCCATCCATCCATCTCTCCAACTGAGTGACTACTATGTACTAGAAATTCATCGAAGAGAAGGGGTTTTTGCAGTGGGGGAAAAAGAAAAGACTTGGTACTTCTATTTCATTGGGGGCAGATAGACAAGAAACTAAATAAATAGGTATACAATAAAGTAGACCACGCCACGAAGAAAAAGAAAATTGAAATAGGGCCATGGGCAGTGCCAGAGCTGGTGGGGGAAAGTTTCAATTTAAAAAGAGCAGCAGGGGAGTTCCCCTTGTGGCTCAGTGGTAACAAACCCAACTAGTATTCATGAGGACACAGATTCCACCCCTGGCCTCACTCAGTGGGTTAAGGATCTGGTGCTGCTATGAGCTGTGGTGTAGGTCTAGGTCAGAGATGTGGCTTGGATCCCACATTGGTATGTTTATGGTGTAGGCTGGCAGCTGTAGCTCTGATTTGACTTCTTGTCTGGGAACATCCATATACCATGGGTATGGCCCTAAAAGACAAAAAAACAAAACAAAACAAACAAACAAAAAAACCAGGGAACTCCTCTCTGGGAAGATGACATTGACTGAAGACCTAAAGAGACTGTGGAGTGAGACCTGTGAATGACTAAGGGAGGTTTTCCTGCAGGGGGACTGGGAAAGACAAGGGCCCAAGCTACTTTATGGTACATGAAGACCACTGTAGAGCAGCAAACTGGTTTCCAGAATTCCAGTGACTCAATATTTCGAAAGATTTATAACAGCAAATGACACCTGCTAAGCTTTCGGTCAAGGTAAATTTACATCCACTCTTTGTTTAAAATTATCTACTGCCAGAAGATATTTAAGCTAAATGCTGATCTAATTTTTTAATATAGTCCTATGTTCTTCTTTGCAAGTAGAGTACTAAGCTATTCCAGCAGGACTGGTAGTTGCTCTCCTACTGGTACCTAGGAAGTTGGTGGTGATGGCAGTGACTATGATTTGAGATTACCTGCTGACAAATTAAAACAGAAATTGTCATGACCTGACCTCATTCTAATGTAAATTCTTAGCCACTGGAGTAACAAGGAAACTGTTTTCAGGGTTATGCTCCCTTCCCTGACGTTCTCTTTTAGATTAACATAGCTTTGCAATCTTTCATAGAGGTCAGCACACAGCCTGCTTTGGTTTTTAAGTGGCATTATTAATCAGTGTGGTGTCAATCTAGGAAAAATAACTGTTACACTGGGGCAAGGGATAGGAACCAACATTGCTGTTTCATGGACGAAGGTGACACTTGATTCGATGGCAAGGTTTATTCATCCCTTAATGCACTTTATTCCCTCGGCAGCTCTCATGAGACCAATAGCTCATTTTCACAAGGGCCGCCTTCAAACCCTATTCTCATCCTCAATGCTGCTACTACAACAGCACAGAAATAGTTGGGCTTTCAGACTAAGTGGATGTTTGAGATCGTCAGATGTCTAGAGGCTACACATCATACTTCACAGCAAGAGACAATCAGTCTTCATTTGAAGTTAAATTCCTGGTGCTAGCACAGAATTCAGTTTGACTGCTTTGGGCTGAGTTAAATTGCAAACACATTTGTCTTTTCATAATTTTATACTTTAGAGCAAAGTTGGAGAGAACTCAGTCATCCTAACTGTGAGCCAGTTTTGAGGTCTACCAGACCTCCTAGCTTATACTGAAATTACCTGTGAGTGATCTTATAATTTAGTTCTCATGGTGCCCGGAATGCTTATCAAGAACCTGTGTTATGTAAATCACACATCTGGCTCCACCAGCTCTTTTCCCACCTGTCTCCTTTTTCCCAGAAGTGAAGCCTTTCTGCACGTGTGTGTGTGTGTGTGGGGGTACACAATTGTATGTGTGTTTGTGTGTAAGTAGCTGGGTAGAGCTCTGAATCGGAAGACAGGAAGTCGGCTTCTTCCTCGCCTCTGCTGCATACTTATCTGTGGTTTCTCCATCTTTCACTTAATTCTCTGTCTCATCTTCCTCATCAGTAAGAGGAGGATGCCTTTTGCTTAAAAGGGCTTTTGTGGGGATAAAATGAACTGCTCTATGTGAAAAACATAGAAGCTGTAAGTATTATCACAGTTTTTTGGATTTGTTTTTTTGCTTTTTAGGGCTGCAACCGCAGTATATGGAGGTTCCCAGGCCAGGGGTCCAATCGGAGCTGTAGCTGCCTACACCACAGCCACAGCAATGCCAGGTCTGAGCTGCGTCTGCAACCTACACCACAGCTCACAGCAGCTCAGGATTCTTAACCTACTGAGTGAGGCCAAGGATCGAACCCACAACCTCATAGATCCTAGTAGGGTTCGTGACCGCTGAGCCACAAGGGGAGTTTCGATCACAGTTTTAATACACTGATTACCCCAGCCCCACCCAAACTCCATGCTGACCCAAACACTGCTACTTACCTGCTTGGGGAAAGTTATTTCAAAAATTATTACAGTTTCTCCACCCGTGAGAGGAGGAGAGATATTATGCAAATGTCCAGCACATTATCTGACAAGAGTTCAATAAATAGCAGTATTGTGGTTTGCAGGGGATGTGGGGAGTGTTCCAAAGATCTGAACAAGCCGGAACCCCACAAACCTAACCTCGAGATACTCAGGCTTTGTTGAAAGCCTGGAACAGGGCAGCAGAATGGTGGGTGGCAGTGTCCCTCCCTGGGGCCTCTGCATCCCTGAAGGCGACCCCACCCTTTCCTGGCCTGGGCGTGGACAGCTGGCCTGGTGCTTAGGGCAGGCGCCAGGGTGGTGCTGGATGGAGCAAGGCTTCTAGGAAACAAGCTCCAGTGCCTAACTGCAGATTTCATTCATCTTAACAAAGGGCTGCTTCTATTCAGCTTGACTAAACCAGAAAGCTGACTTCTGAGGAATTATCAACGTAGAGTCATACTGACCACACAATGGCACGTGGGAGAAACTTGAGGAACAGCAGGTTACTCTTTGCAGTTCAGTGCCAGCCGTGCCGTTCCTTCCCCCACGTGGTTCACACCAGGACTGTTGTCTGCCATCACAGCACTCAAAGTGAGAGACTGGTAGACCTTACAGGAACTTAGGGTTTTATTTTACTTTATTTTATTTTATTTTATTTTATTTTACTTATTTCATTTTATTTTACTTCATTTTATTTTGATTTACATTTTATTTATTTATTCATTTTTTTGTCTTTTTGCCTTTTCTAGGGCCGCACCCGCAGCATATGGAGGTTCCCAGGCTAGGGGTCTAATCGGAGCTGTAGCTGCCGGCCTTCGCCACAGCCACAGCAACGCGGGATCCGAGCCGCGTCTACAACCTACACCACAGCTCACGGCAACGCCGGATCGTTGACCCACTGAGCAAGGCCAAGGATCGAACCCGCAACCTCATGGTTCTTAGTCGGATTCGTTAACCACTGAGCCACGACGGGAACTCCTTGATTTACATTTTAAGCCAAGATGTTTATTCTTTCTGTTTTGTGCAAATATTGAAACTGTACATGGCAAAAAAAATTAATTTTTATTGTAATTTGGGAGTAAATCAGTTATCTGCAGTTTATTTAAAATGTGCCTACTGTTTTGTAGAACTTAGCCTCCTAAAGGCTAAATTACACACAACATAATCATACGGTTTAGGGCATTTGAGCAAACCTTTATCCAATGCCTGCTCAGTCACAGGCACTGTGACTTTGAGGAGACAAATTTGACTAGGACATGGATCTGGTCCTCAAAAAGTTTATGAAGTGGTTGGGGGTGGAGTTGGTGGGTCACAGCAAACCACTGTATAAACGTGCTGGAGAAAAACTCAGAGGGCAGTAGAAGCTGAGAGTGGAACTTCCCATGGGAAGTTCAGAGAAGGCTGCCCTGGAGCTTGAGTGACCCTCTGAGTGACAGCGAGGCGATGGAGGAGTTAGTGGTTGGGAACAGCCGGGCCAACCACAGGCAGATGTGAAACAGCATTAATGCCTAGAAATAAATACACAGGGCAAGTATGAGGCAGGTTACAGAGGAAGATGAGCCTGGAGAGAAGGTAGGCAAAGCTGGGTCCCAGGAGGCCTCTACACGTGCTGGGAATTTGGACTCAGGACAGATAGTGGTTGGAAAAGGCTGAGAATAGTTCTTTTGTACTCGGCCCATCCTTGGAGGATCTGGGGATTTTTGAGATAAAGCCCATCAGGCCACCAAGTAAGTGTCAAGGAATGTCAGAAAGTACACACCTGGAAAGGCTGCACTGAACTTAACAGCTGATGGATATATCTTCTGCTTTCAGACATTGCTCAGGTACGATAATTTTCTTTTCCAAGTTTCAGCTCTATGTTTTTATACGTACTAGGCTGGATTATTATTTTTGTTGTAGTTTTTTTGATTTGGGGTTTTCTGGGGGAGCAGTGGGGGGTACACCCGTGGCACGTGGAAGTTCCCTGGCCAGGGATCGGACTCACACCCCAGCAGTGACCCCAGCCACTGCAGTGACAACTCTGGATCCTTAACCCACTGCACCACAGAAGAACTCCGGTATGGGGCTGGATAATTTCAACACGGTGCTTTCCAACTTTTAAATTTTTCGTGTTAAAAGTGATGACAACCTACACTAAGATAAAAAGATAATTCTGGCCTCATCTAAATATAAGGAACTCCACGCTATGTGCCCCCTTCTTCCAAGTACAAGTGCTGAAGGAAAATCTGTATTTTGGGTGCAAACGATTTGCAGCAGTGCCCTGACTGGTTGGGAACCTTTAACTTCTATTCCAAAATCCTGTTATTCATCAACTCTAATGTTTAGTAAACAGGTATGCATTTTATGCAATTATTATTTATTAGGTGCTGACTATGTCAGCCATTGTGTGGGATATTAGGGATGTAGTGGGAGTCCATATAAATTCGGTTTCTGTCCGTAAGGTGCATAAAGGCCGGTGATGATAGTGGTCGGAGAAGGAAGTGGACTCGGAGAATTAAATAGGAGTTGCTATAAAGCGTGCCAAACGTGATGGCGGGAACACTATATTCGGTAGCAACTAAGAGCACGATCCTAGACGGGGCGTTAAAGAAGGCTTCCCTGCAGGAAGTGACATTTCGGCTGAGAGCTGAGGATGTGTAGGAGTGAGCCAAACAAACAGAAGGAAGACGAGTGTTCCAGGCAGAGGGACAGCATGAGTAAGAATCCCAGAGGCAAGTGGGAAATATGCCACTTGCAAGAAATCAGAGAAATTCTCCACGGCGGCTGCAGGGGAGTGTGGGGGAAGGGTGCACTTAGGCACGAGGGGATGGGAGTTGGAAAGACACTGGGGTCTGGTCAGGGAGGACTTTGGCAGCCAAATGAAGCAGCCCTTTGCCTGCTGCTGTGACCAAGCAGGACCTCAAAACGCTTTCCTTATTTTACCTTCAAGACTGGTGATTCTCAGAGAACTTAAATGGCTTCCTAAACTCAAATGGCTATGAATTGATAAGGTGTCTTCTCTGGGTTCGTCCAGAATCAAACCTTAACAGAGGATTTCATTATTGGGGAGGGGGAGGGAGGGAGCAAGTTGAGGACATACCAGCAAGGAACTGGGAAGGGGAGCAAGAAGAGAAGGCTATTGATAAAAGGTGTGTGAGCTCCCCAGGTAACAACTGGGCGCTGGGCCCTAACCCCCTAATCCCTGGGGGACTCAAGACATGCCTTGGAGGTCCTGCACACGAGGGCGAAGGGAGCCGGAAACCCCAATTCCTGCTTCTTTGGGCTTGAGGGCCCTAGTGGGAGTGGGGAGAGATGTTCATTCTTTGGCACTTCTCATCTATTACATGGGTGGGCAAAGTGGGATTCTGGGTCCAAAGAAAATGATCAGACAAAGGAATGCAATGGGAAGCTGCAGGCATTTGGAAACTGCTCAGCACAGCTCAGCATGTGTCAAAGTTTCAAGGATGAGGACTTGGACCCGGCACTGTGATATCTGACCCAGGCCTCTGAGATCTGTGCCCCAATTCTGAGCTCTCACACCATACCACGCTGGCTGGATTTCACTTGAACTGCACCTGACTGGTGGGTGAAGGATGTGTAGCTGGCAGTGGACCTAGAGCCGTAAAGCCGTGGAACACTCTGGAAGTCTGTGCTGAGGCCTCAGCAACCCTTAGCCTCTAGGGCTATGTCTCTATTTTTTTTCTTGTCGTTTTAGGGCCTCATGAGTGGCATGTGGAGGTTCCCAGGCTAGGTGTCTAGCAGGACTGTAGCTGCTGGCCTTCGCCACAGCCACAGCAACGCAGGATCTGAGCCACGTCTGCAACCTACACCACAGCTCACGGCAACGCCGGATCCTTAACCCACTGAGCAAGGCCAGGGATCGAACCCGCAACCTCATGGTTCTTGGTCAGATTTGTTAACCACTGAGCCACAAGGGAACTCCAGATAGTTTATCTTAATAACAATTCTTCTTGGTGAAAAGCTGTGAGACGAAGGGCAGGACAGGTCTGATCCTACCTTTCCTTCTTGGCTTGGCCTCATCAAGCATTTAGTGTGGGATATTGTGAATTTAAATGTCATTAAGTTCAATGGTTCAAGTGCTGAAGGATTTCATAGTCTGGAAGAAGACAGACAGATAGATAAAGGGATGCTAAACAACAAACTATGGGCCTTGGGACAGCCCATCAGCCTCTCTGGATCTCAGTTTCATCTGGAAAGGTCTTGATGGAGGATATCAATGGTTCTCAATCCTGGCTCTCCTTTAGAAACACTTTCAGGAGCTTTGAAAGAACACCAATGCTCTGTCTGGCCCCAATCCCAGAGATTCTGCCTAATCTTCTCAGGGGAAGGCCCCAGCAATGGCAATTTTTTTTTTTCTTTTCATGGCCACACTGGTGGCATATGGAAATTCCCAGGCTAGGGGTCAAATCAGAGCTACAGCTGCTGGCCTATGCCACAGCCACAGCAATGCCAGATCTAAGCCGCATCTGTGACCTACACCACAGCTCTAACAGCAACGCTAGATCCTTAACCCACTGAGCGGGGCCAGGGATCGAACATGAACCTTGTGGATACTAGTTGGGTTCTTAACCTGCTGAGCCACAATGGGAAGTCCTAATGGTACTTTTACAAAGGCTCTCAAGGTGATTCTAGTGTGTAGCAGAGGTTGAGAGCCACTAGATGATAACGTCTGAGTTTTGGGTAACTATAGAACTCCTGCTTCTCCTAAAGAGACTTTGCTCCCTGTATAACTCAACAGAAACCAGAAAGTATAGCTGGAAATCACATTTCCTCTTAGAAAACATAGCTTGAGGGAAGTGCAGCTCTGAGTTTGGTGACCACATATTGGCCAATACTTGGACTTTGACTGGATAGCTTGCCTCAATAGGATGCAGAGAACACTCATTCCAGAAATAACAGGTGCCCACATTTTTTTTTCCCCTCAGAAGACACACTCATAATGCCAACAACTAATTATCATACCAAGAAAACAAAAACTGTGAGGGAGAGCAGAGGCGGGCTGGCAGCGCTATTGAGTTGTACAAACTCCGTGACTCACTCCTGATCTAGGCTGATATATCTTTGTTGCATTTCTCTGAGGACTTGGTGGTTGCTTTGCAAAGGAAAGAAGGCAAAATACTTTGCCGTGGGCCTGGAAGGAAAGGGAGAGTTTCCGCAATCTGCTGCGTCCCCTGGTTGACTTCAGCCCACATGTCCCAGTGAACTTTCCATAGTGAGACTAGAGAACTCTTGGCTTTCACATCCTGTTCTGGCTTGTTCATTACACTAACAATCTCTCCCATTACGTATAAGGCAATTAAAGGATAAGCTGAGAAGCTAGTATCTTTTCATTCTTTTTTTTAACGGCCACACCCAAGACACATGGAAGTTTCCAGGCCTCGGATTGAATCCAAACCACAGTTGCTACGCAGCTGTGGCAATGCTGGATCCTTTAACACACTATGCCAGGCTGGAATCAAACCCTTGCCTCCAAAGCGACCAGAGTCACTGCAGTCGGGTTTTTTTTTTTTTTAGGGCTATACCCGTGGTATATGGAGATTCACAGGCTAGGTGTCGAATCAGAGCTATAGCTGCCAACCTATACCACAGCCACAGCAATGTTGGATCTGAACCATGTCTGCAACCTACACCACAGCTCATGGCAACGACGGGTCCTTGACCCATTGAGCCAGGACAGGGATCAAACCCACATCCTCATGGATCCGAGTCGGGTTTGTTAACTCCTGAGCCATGAAGGGAACTCCCTCTTATCTAGGGCCACACCCGCGGCATATGGAGGTTCCCAGGCTAGGGGTCTAACAGGAACTGTAGCTGCAGGCCTTCGCCACAGCCACAGCAATGCAGGATCTGAGCCGCATCTGCAACCAACACCACAGCTCATGGCAACGCCAGATCCTTAACCCACTGAGCAAGGCCAGAGATCGAACCTGCAACCTCATGGTTCCTAGTTGGATTCGTTAACCACTGAGCCACGAAGGGAACTCCCTTTTTTTTTTTTTTTTTTGCAGTTGGATTTTTAACCCACTGAGCCACAGTGGAAACTCTATCTTAGCTTTAAAGTAAAAGCCAGAAGCTTACTTTTTTGCTTACTCTTTGCTAGTGACATGATGACATAAGAGCCACTGGAGCAGTCTCAGTGCACGGTGAGCTTGGAACTTGTTCCATGCCCTTCTGATGTCTCCTTGCTGTATATCACTGACATAACGTCTCCCTAACAGCGCCAACACCAGCATAATGGCCTCACCTTAGATGAATCTGTAGTTCTCTGAAGGGAATGATTTTTCCAGATCATCCTGATGGGATGAACTGGTGGCATGTCTAAATTGCTTGTAATTTTCCTTGTTGGCTGTGCAGCCAGCCTTGCTCCATCTAATGGAAGGTCTACAAAAAGCCACAGGCTCTCCATTCATTCATTCATTCATTTACCAGACACATTTCTTATATCATCTTCTCAATAGGTCTTGTCTGAGAAAACTTTGAAATTCATACTGGCTACTGGGATCACAGTACTGAATCTGTCAATTGATTACAAAGGGACCCTTAACTGAAAAGACAAAGGATCATATCAGCGCAGGGAAGATTTGAGTGTGTTAAAACTTCTAGTGACATTAACCCCCCAAACTAGCTTCATAATGTACAGTGTGGGCAGGTAACAAGGGCATTAAAAAATGGGATTTGAATATTTCCAATTAGATGCATTTTTCTATTTAAATTGTATTATTGTTTTATTTGAAAAGCAATGTATGTGCCTATGGAAAATGTATAAACCCAGAAATAAGATTTTAGAAGTCACTATATTCTTATGCAAAATAAGGAGCATTACAGTTTATTATGTTTTCCTCTAGTCTTTTTCTTTTTTTCTTCATGTAGCTTTTTGGTAACAAAGGTATGTGTATACATGGATATACATATGGTAACAGGTATATGTGTGAATATATAATATTTGATGGACAAGTAAATGTTTATAGGACTTCAGGGTTTTTTAATATTTACACTAGGGATAATAATAGTAAATATTCTTTTGTTTTTTTTTTTTTGTCTTTTTGCCTTTATGTGGAGCTGCACCCGCGGCATATGGAGGTTCCCAGGCTAGGGGTCTAACAGGAGCTGTAGCTGCCGGCCTTTGCCACAGCCACAGCAACGCGGGATCCGAGCCACGTCTGCGACCTACACCACAGCTCACGGCAACACCGGATCCTTAACCCACTGAGCAAGGCCAGGGATCGAACCTGCAACCTCATGGTTCTTAGCCAGATTAGTTAACCACTGAGCCATGAAGGGAACTCCTAGGGATAATAATAGTAAATATTAAATGTCAATACAGAAGAGCCTCTAGAACATGCTTGTTGCATATTTAACATTTTATAAAGGCTAGCTATTATTATTTTACTATTATTAACATGCTTCCTGCTCTTTTTACTTAGCCTATTATGTGCATTTTCCCATGTTAGGATACATTTATCACAAGAACATGTCTTTTGTAAAAGATGTGTAATACTCCATTGGGTCAAATTATTGTTTATTGAACAAAGTAACATCTCTCTACAT
This sequence comes from Catagonus wagneri, assembly GCA_004024745.2. NCBI lineage: Eukaryota > Metazoa > Chordata > Mammalia > Artiodactyla > Tayassuidae > Catagonus > Catagonus wagneri. The sequence goes on along the minus strand of PVHT020000077.1, from coordinate 21,971,606 downwards.
TTCATTCCGTAAAACTGGGTGGGAGTTTTTTTTCAGGCTAAATATACTAACCAAAATATCATGAAATGTAACTCAAGTTTTTTGAATGGGTTGCAGAATCCCTAGTTAAATTTGAACTTCAGATAAATAACAAGGTTTTTTTTAGTGTTATGTATGTCCTAACCATTGCATGGAATATATTTATGCTGAAATATTATTTGTTGTTTATCTGAAATTCAAATTTAACTGGGCCATCTGCATTTCTGTTTGCTAAATTTGGCAACCCTAGGAGTGAAATGAAAGAAAGAAAGAGGATCTGCCTACCCTGCTTAATCACACCAGTTTTTTTTTTTTTCAAAAAAGAAAGTCATTTTAATTTCTTATGGACAAGCTATGGCTTAGTAACAGCTAAGCAGAAAATAGAAGTGGTAAATAAGAAAGAAAAAAGGAAAGAAAAAAAAAGGCACAAACTTGTTTCAAAAAGTCAATTGAAAGTAATCGTATTGCACCTAACCAAGGTTATTGAAAATGTATAAAACAAAGGAAGCTATTTATGAGTAGCTATTAGTTTGATGTTTTTAAAGCCCCACAGGAAATTCATTCTGGTTTTGTAGATGGTCATCAATATGGTTTGTGTTTTACGAAGTTGTTCTAGGCTTTTGGCTTTTCAGAGAGAACATTCTGATGCGGCAGCTCCTACCTGAAAAGTCTCTTGGGAAATTCTGCTGAGGATTTAGCCAATGGCAGAACCATCTGTTGCCAGTTTCAGAGCAATGGTTCTAATGGTTAAGGAGTGGAGACTCTCTCCCAAGAAAGCAAGCCCCACCTGCAGAAGCTCCTCCCAACCATGTGTGGACCAGTGGGTTCTGAGAGAGGTTTCCCATAGGTCTTGATTCAAGAAGGAACCGTGAGATCTTTACGGTCAGAAAGAACCAAAAGATCATTCGTAAGTCATTTGCTGATGTTCAGTGGCTGAGGGGGTTCTTAGAGCTGCAGTGGTTGGAAAGGTAGACTCAAAACCATGTGCTTTTTTTTCCTTTTTTTTTTTCTTTTTGCCTGCACCCATGGTATATGGACATTGCCAGTCCAGGGATCAAATCTGAGTCACAGCTGAAACCTACTCCACTACTGGGGCAATGCGGGATCCTTAACCCACTGCATCACAGTAGGAACTCTTCAAAGCCTTATCTCAAAGCTGTGTTTTAAGAGGAAGCTGAATGCCCTTACTTAGGATGGCATGTTTATTTGGGGTAGCTGAAGGAGCAGGTAACAAAAGGATAGTGGTGAGAGTCTAAATCCTCCCATCCCCCGCCCCCAACTCTGTGTCATTGCTGCTGATATCATTAGCTATTGGCATGGGGTTTGAAGGATCAGAAGAAAAGAAAGGCTGGTGTTCTTTAAATATGACCTAGGAGATTAGCACTGGGGAGAAACATTTCTAACCAGACTGTATAAACTACATGCTGTCACCATAGTTTCTTTCATTTTGTTTTCACCAAAAGCCATCCACCAAAATGCAAGTCTGACTATGTCTCTTCTGAAGACCTCTCCCCGGCATCTAATTGGCTTAGTTCAATGCTGGGCATAAGAGTAGGTCTGATACAGGTGGCTCTGGCCGGCTGGTGACTTCCAGCGCAATCTGCTTCCATCACGATCAGGCACCTGTTTGCTTCATATCACCTCGCCCGTCTAACTCTTGCTGTCTTTGAGTTTTATAGTACAAGATACTTGCTTTCATTTGCACCTGCTGTTTTCTTTGTTTCCAAGAAAGCCCTTCCCCTCTTCTTCCTTCACTTTCCTTTTCCCTAAAGATTGCCTGGTGACCTTCAGAACCAGCTCAGATGTCAGTTTCTGCAGGACTCCTGACACAGCCAGGATTAAAAGCCCTCTCCTTTTGCTATTTCTACATCCTTCTAACACTTCATGTTCTTCAGATGATTTGTTCATTTTGTTTACATAATCTCTTTCACTCATAAGCTTGATGAAAGCAGAGTCCATCTTGTTTTTGGGTTTTTGTTTTGTCTTGCTTTCTGCTTTTTTTCAAGGGCTGCACCCACGGCATATGGAAGTTCCCAGGCTAGGGGTCAAATCAGAGCTGTAGCTGCCAGGTTACACCACAGCCACAGAAACGCAGTATCCAAGCTGGGTCTTCGATCTACACCACAGCTTACCACAATGCCCGATCCCCAATCCACTGAGCGAGGCCAGTGATCAAACCAGCAACTTTATGGTTACTAGTTGGTTTCATTTTCACTATGCCACAATGGGAACGCCTACATCTTTTAATTTGTCTTTATTTCCCCAATAACTAGATAGAGGCTGGTACATCATAAAAAAAACATTATTTATTGTATGAATGAGTATGAAATTTTAGGCTTAGCAATTATTCAATATTCAACAAATTTCAATTTATTCAATTAAAGTAAATTATTCAATACATTTTAAAAAACCTGAACTCTCAGCTGCACTATAGGATGAATTTTCTAAGTAGTAGTGCTCTTTCTAGAGCCATAGCTTTGAGATCCAAAACAGGACTGTGCGTACTCATTTTAGATCCTTGCTAGGTCTTTGATCCTACAATGATTTATGATTATATCTTTCCATTATATTCCTATGGTAAACACCTCAGAATGCTCAATCAGGCAAAGGAAACAAACACACTGAAGTCTGATTTAAATTTTCTTGTTCTCTTGGCGCTTCCAGTCAGATTAAGAAAGAAGTTACAAAAGTTAGTAGGGTACAAGTTTTTTACAGTGATGTGACCACACAGTCAGTTGTAAAGCAGAAACAGGAAAATCCTAGGTCAGAGGATGTTGTGGAGAGTAGCTGCCTTCACAGTCTCCATCAGCATGAGTCTTCGGGTACCTGCTGATTCTCTGATTCACGTCTCCATTTGATGTGAAGTGTTACAGTCATCTTCTCCTTCTTGATCTCATGCATAAATAAATCCTTCCTTGGAAACAGAGAAGTGGATGGATTGTCACTAACCCTCAGAGACTCCACTGAACTGGGAGTGACTCATTCCACATGGCGTCAAGCCTCTTTGACTAATGTCTCATTGAAGTTGTGCAAGTGACTAACAGATGGGAAAGTTTTCTGGTGAAAGTTGGTTGCTTGTAAGTTTCTTTAAGTCTGTGTGAAGAATCCCTGATATCTGCTCTTGAATTGCTCTGCTTTTCATTTTGATCAGGCATTGTTAATTCAAAATTGGTTTCAAACTGCCATAAAAGTTTAGATTTGCTCTTCTCCCTCACGTTTTAAAGAAGAAAACTTCTGCCTTTAAACAAATTCAGGTCAAGAGATTTTATTAAAATTAAGCGGTAGCCTCTGAATACATGACTATTTTATAAGCATTAAATGGAGCAAGTGGAGTTTGCTGTCCTTAGAACATGGCTCCTGGATTAAGACATTTTGAGAACAGGGGTCCTTTCTTAGCTGTTATTAATATTTTTTGTTTACTGCTCCCTCCTCCATTATTCAGTTCCACCCCAAGCCTCTGCTTTAGGTGAATAACATCCTTACTGGCCTCATTTGGAATAGCATTTCCTAGTGTGAGCCTGGTATTTACTTTTCTTAAAAACATTGATTAATTAATTGATATATTTTTCTTCTCCTCTTAAGGACCGTACATGAGCCTTCAAAAAAAAAAAAAAAAGGAGAGGAATTCTGGGTTAAGAGTAGCCCATTTGTAGACATACTTTTAAATACGTGAGTTCATACAGACACCTCTGCTTCTGCTCCAACACTGTAGGATGTATTCTACGTAAACTTCCCCTTTCCTAATTTGTAACTCTTCTTTCCCAACAGTGAGAAGCCTTTCTTTCATTATCCACCATAGATTTGCTTTTGGTTCAATGAGATTATACACATAAGATCGTTTCAGGGCTGCTAACCCACACTCCTGAGATGCAGTGTATATTTGTGCATAGTTGAATACAAAATGTTAGTATATAGACCAAATACCATTTCCCGGAGTTACTTGGGTTAATGCTGTTCTTCCCCACCCTCTTCATTGTGGGTTTGTTATTTACTTGTAATACAGCGAAGTTCATTTGTTAATGTTTGTTTTCCATTTTGCCCCTCCTCCCCATCACTAGGTTTAGATTGTCCCTTCTTGCTTTTCAACTTCTTTTTACCGTTTCCCTCACCCTCATTTCCTAGTCTCATTTTCATAGAAGTGTTCAATTAAGAGAAAAACTGGTTTTAAGTCTCCTCCCTAATCCTTTTAACTTGGGAAGAGATTGAAATTAATAGTCAAAAGGCTAAAAGGTTGGTAGTGGGTGGGTGGAGGAACAGTGACCAGGAACAAGAATAATTTATAAAACAGATAACAGATTTCAGTAGAATTGAGGGTCAAAATATGCATATTGATTTAGCAATAGTACAATGAAGAAGGGTCACACCCTTAACCTCCGACCTGGGTTATTTGGTGGGGCTTAATCAGTGCCAGGAAACTCATCCAGCTACCATGCCTTTAGAATTAGTAGGCTCTTGCCTAAGTGAGCCTCTGGGGTCGGCAGGTCCTCGCTCCCAATAAAGCTGAGCTATGTATTCTATTTCTTTAGTGTGTTCATCCATTCATTCAATTATCTATTGACAGACACAGAGCTGAGCTCTTATTCTGCTTGAAGGATTTTGCAGGAGAAAGCGGGGTTCCACTGTCCTTCTGACCAGTTCCACTGTCTCTATTGTGACCATCCTAAATGGTCATAGAATATTTGAGAGCTAAGCAAAAAGAAGTCTTTATGTTCAGAGCCAATCATTCAAAGAAAAAGAAAAGACAAAACAAAACACAACCCCTCAAGCTTTCTGAAGAGGGAGTTGTTTTGAAAATCTCATACCCTACCATCTCTAGACTTTAGAGAGAGGGCCAGCTACCTCAAGGCCTTGCCTTATGCTGTTCCCCAAGGCAGTTCTAACAGCCCAGACCAGGCATGTGTTTGAATCCCTGTAAACAGCATTCTCCAATTAATGGGGGAAAACAGCCCAGTGGCAGAGCTGGGAAAGCATGGGTTGGTAGACTGAGGGTGATTCATCAGGCAGGTCACAACAAGGCCAATGCAAATTCTACAGTGTTTGTTTCTCTTGAATGCTATTCCTAGCACAGTAAACAGGACTAGCAAACAATGACTGCAAACAACAAGAGCAATGTCAAAAGTGCCTCCAGTAGGAGTAAGACCGAGGTTATCATAAACACCCAAGTTTAGAGACTTAAGTTACAGTTGAAGAGGAGGATTAAAGCTGCAAGTTTTATAACCCAGATATTGATAACATCGGTTTGTTAGTACTACGTTTCACTGAAAGAAAGCTGTATCATAACATGGGATGTATGTGTTGTAGGTGTTTTATAAATGGGTTTATGGTCTTGGTGGGAAGATCAGGCAGTTTCCTGGGTAATATCTCTTTCTCTCTCTCTTCTTTTCTGTATTTCTTCCTTATAATGCACCTGGGAAAGGAACTCTATTTTGTTTTACCTCACAACCTGATTGAAGTGAACATGCGTAATTGTGGAAGGACTGAGCAGTGAATCTAATAATCCTTCATTCTCAAGGACTAAGACTAAGTCTTTTGTGTTTTTGTTGGCAATCTTATTTTTTTTTTCTATCTATTTGACAGTTAAGTTAGTATCTGGAAAAATATTCCCAGAAGAAATGTTATTTGTTACTTCTTGGGGGCTTACATTTAAAAAAAAAATGTTATTATAGCCTCTTATTTCAGCATTTCATTGTGGGGGATCCATACCTACCCAGTGGAGGGAAGGTGTTTCCAATTGTCCAGACCTTATCTGGGCATCATCTGAATTATGCAAGGGCTCCATATTATGCATTCAGGCTGGCTCTTCACTAGGGAATAGCTCACATAAGGTTACTGGTATTTCCTGCCCCTGGTAGGCCAAAACTATCATAATAACAGCTTTTCTGGCTGGATTCAGGTACCTTTGCTTCAAGCCCAGACCGGAATCAGGAAATGAAGAGGCATGTGTGGAAAGGAAAACTACTGAAGTGGAGGTTTGGGGGTGGGGAAAGGGGAATTTCTCAATGTTTTCATGGCATCAAAATGTTCAACATGGACAAGTCATTAGGAAAAAAAAAAAAGGACCTGCTCCTAGTGGAAATTACCACTGGTCAGATTCTCCACTGTAACTTCTGATTCTGACACTGTACATACAGGCCAGGTAGGACAGAGAGGCTGAAAGGTTAGTCAGATTAGTTACAATACTTAGTTTCTTTGCAAGTATTTTGAAAACTTGTTAACTTCGTAAAGATCTTCTTTAAGGAATATAGGAAGTTCCCTTGTGGCACAGAGTGTTAAGTATTTGGCATTGCCTCAGCTGTGGTGCAGGTTGCAACTGCAGAGTGGGTTCAATCCCTAGCCCAGGGAAATTCCATGTGCCACGAGTATGAAAAAAATAAAAATAGGATTTCCCATCGTGGCGCAGCAGAAATGACAGAAGCAAAGCCAACTGGGAACCATGAGGTTTCAGGTTCGATCCCTGGCCTCGCTCGGTGAGTTCAGGATCTGGCGTTGTCGTGAGCTGTGGTGTAGTCGCAGACATGGCTCAGATCCCACGTTGCTGTGGCTGTGGTGTAGGCCAGCAGTTGTAGCTCCGATTCGACCCTTAGCCTGGGAACCTCCATATACCATGGGTACAACCCCCCCCCAAAAAAAGGAATACATATTAGAAATACAAAACTAGGTATGAAACTATCTGTTTATCATGAGGAAAAAATAATAAGAATTACAAGGTGTTGTGTTGTTTGTTTGTTTTTGCTTTTTAGCAAAATGAGTGACTTTGGACCACAGAAATGGATCCTATAAAGCTTTAACTATGTAAGTATTCCTCAACTTGACTTTTTTAAGCTGGATTCTAAACATGCTCAAAGAGAAATCTGATGGTGGGGAAACTAGAGTGGAAAGAAACAGTGATATTTACCACTTGTGATTTGATCACCAGTTGTGAATATAATGTCTTACTCTTACTGATTTTATAAAAAACTTATGACGATGTGAACATATTGGTTGGCCTCTTTCCCTCCCAGCATCTTAGAAGGAGTCCATGCAAGAAGAAGGCCTGTATGTTTAATCTTCATTAGCTTTATGGTGAGTCACCTGTGATCTGATGTGAATGTGAGCAAGTGACTTAGCTCTCTGACCTCACTTTCTGTATCTGTCTGTTTTCACTGGATTCTTGTGGGGACCGAATAAGATAAGTGTATCTGATGGCCTGAAAATGGGGAACTCATCTGTTTTGTAGGTTACTCAGTACAAACCTCAGGCTTGGACAATGTAGTTCATTGTCAAATGGAAAAGTGGTTTGAAGAGTTCAGTGTACGAATCGGTAATTCTATTCTGAGGGGTATATTTTAACTTTTGCCAAGTAATTGTCCATTCTCAGCAATCCAGAAGCAGCAGAAAATAAAAAGCTTGGTGGTGCTAGTGAGGAGAGGACTTGAAGGTTTTTGAACTTGTTTCTGGTCTTGTGAGGAAACTTGTCTCTTGGCCAGTGCTAGCCCCTTAGGTGCATCTTGAGCGTAGTGTTTTATGGATGCAGGAAATTTTCCAGATTCTGAGGGGATCCCCAAAAAGGAGAGAGAATTTCATTCTAGCAGGACTGAGGGAATTCATAATGTGGGCTTTACTGTTGGCAGACTGGATGATAGTGAATACGGAAGGAAAACAGGTACCATCTTAAAAGTTGCCTGGAGTGGAGGTCCCTGGTGGCTCAGCAGGTTAAGGATCCAGCATTGCCACTGCTGTGGGGTGGGTTTGATCCCTGCCCCTAAACCTTTGCCTGCCCCAGTCGGGCCTAAAAAACCCCAAAATTTACCTGGAAAGACAATGAGCGAGTCCTTCTGTGTAATGAGCAAAAGACACATTGAAGGAATACAACTCAACCACCTATGAGACTTCCTTTACCTAAGCCAACTTCGAACTGACTAGTTGAACACACACACACACACACACACACACACACAGAGTTTTATTTTCCTATTTGGTCCAACACAACGAAATTGACCCAACCTCTCACTCTTTAAATCTCTAAACACTTCTATTGGCGCTTTATAAATCTCTGCCTTTCCTCAACAAAATGCCTTGTACACCTTGTATCTTTGACCTCTTTTCAGGATATGCACTTCATGTTCTAGATCTGAGACTTGCTTTTCCCTTGGAACATTGACGGTTGTGAATCCCTCGAAGTGGGGGTGCTTTCTCCCGTACCTTGTGTACCCCTGGGCCTGAAGATGAAGTAGCTACTTCTTGATCCTTACTGCCAATTTCAAAGAATTTCTCTTCGTTAATTTTCTTTGAGATTCCAGAACTTTGTCCCACCTGCCTGCTAACCATTCCTTCTTGTTTATCTGACTATAACATAATCTGCTTATCAGTAGGAGTTGTCTCCTCCCCTCAGTACCTAGAAGAATGCTAGGCATCCTACAGGCTTCCAGCCAGTATTGGAAAGAAGGAATAGAAAGAGTAAAAGAAAGAGAGAAAAACATATGTCAGTGGGTACCTTGTTCCCTCTTGCCTCCATTCAGACCTGCAGCCTTCTCCCATCAGATGCATTAATTCCCCCAACACAAATCATGCCCAGTTCCATTTCCATGTCTTAGTTTCTGTATCCTGCGTTCTGGGCAATCTAATAGTCAGACCCTGCCCCTTAGCCTATCTTTGCAATTTTCTCTTTTAAAGCAGCTCATATCCAATGACCTTGGGAGAACTTGTCCTGGCTGTTGAAGTCAAGCACCTTCTTTCCTTTGACTCATGTTATATTTGGAGCTAAATATTTCTATACAGTATTTAACCATAGGTTTTGACAATAATTGCACTTTAAATGTGGCAGGACCCTTGGTTTTGTTTATTCAATTAATGTAAATCCACCTTTAGGGCAGAGATCATTCCTTATTCTTCTTTTAGATTCCTCATCATACCTAACTGTGCTGGATACATAGCTTAATAAATATAATCTGTTGATAACAAGCACATGACAATCAAAAGAAACATGTTCAACTTATTGCTATTTTTAAAGATAGAATATGTATATACACACACACACACACAAATGAAATATACTTTTACATCCAAGCAAGAAAGACATAAGCAAAGGTAAATAATTACTGGAGTTATCTCCTCTGTTAAAGAAAATCAACGGAAGCTCATTGAATTAATTCTGACCCAGTTTAGGTCCAACTGGGGAGGAAGGACTCCCTCTAAGTAGGTGATGCAGTCTTGGCTCTGAGGACCAGAGGCCCTGACTGTCCCTGGGATATGTCCTCATTGTGATGGTGGCCAGGACAGCATCAGCACCCACAGTGACCCTTTTCCGTGCTGGCTGGGCCACAGTAAAAATCTGGCCATCCTGGGATACCCCATGGGATGAGAGCCACTTCCTGTTTTACAAGCCAGATGACTTCATTGAGGTGCCGGTATGTGGGGGCTGGGGCACACAGGAATTTGGAGAAAGGAACCTGAACAGCAATTTGTTTCGGTTAAAGGGATGAAGAAAGAACCCAAAGTATCTGGGCCATCCTCAAGGGAATGGGATTCCTCTGAAATGGTTGGCAGTAATTAATACCCACTGGGCCTTCCAGTTCTGAAGAATTGGGCACTGCAATTCTGGGAGAACTGGAATGGCTCCCTTTTACTTGATTACTAGGCTTAGATGTAGGGAAAAACTGAAAATTGACTTCCACTGGCCTCTGAAAATTTTGGTGAAGAAATGTCTTTTAAAAAATATCTAGCCTCTTACTTCCTAGGTACTCCTAAGCTTATGCTGTAAGAAGAATGGAGGGCAGCTATGCTCACCACTATACCACCAACGCAACTATGCTGTAAGAAGAATGGAAGAGTGACATTGCTGAGTTGAAAAGAAGGAATGCGGAATTTCTTATCCATATCTATTCACCTATTACAAATTTGTATTTTGTGGGACTTAACTCTTTTATCTTCATGAAAAGCATTGAACATTCACGCATTCAATAAAACCACAATCAAATCCCAAAGTGGTTACAAAAAAAATTGTCAGATATGGTCCATAAAACTCAATTAAAAAAAAAAAAAAAGATACCGGAGTTCCTGTCATGGCTCAGTGGTTAACGAATCCAACCAAGAAACATGAGGTTGCAGGTTCGATCCCTGGCCTTGCTCGGTGGGTTAAGGATCCGGTGTTGCTGTGAGCTGTGGTGTAGGTTGCAGATGCGGCTCGGATCCCGCGTTGCTGTGGCTGTGGTGAAGGTCGGCATCTACAGCTCCTATTAGACCCCTAGCCTGGGAACCTCCATATGCCGCGCGGGTGCAGCTCTAGATAAAGGCAAAAAGACAAAAAAAACAAAAGACAAACAAACAAATAAGCAAAAAAAAGATATATATATATATATATATATATATATATATATATATACACATACATACATATATATTTATGGCTGTGCTCAGAGCATATTGAAGTTCCCAGGCCAGGGATTGAATCAGAGCCTCAGGTGCAATTGCAAAAATCTTTTAACCCACTGCACCAGGCCAGGGAGCAAACTCGCACCTCCTCTGTCACCTCAGACACTGCAATCAGATTCTTAACCCACTGTACCACAGTGGGAACTCTATGAAGTTGGTCTTCTAAAGAGAGAAAGGTTGAGATGTTTATAAATGTGGTCCCCAAGTTCAAATTGTTGCTTCAGGGGAGAATATTGTTGCAACAAGAAGTTCACATGCATTTGGAATTACTTGGCTAGTTCCTATGAGAGTAAATGTCCCTTTATGTACCATGTGAATTCCATCCCATTCCATTACCCAAATGCATGGAGAATTTACCAGTAATAACACGCACAGCAGACAAAGGAGTCTGTTTTGCTTCTTTGGATTCTGCCCTTGATTAGTTGCTCATCACTTAGCCCTGCCTGAGGCAGAGTGGATAATAGCATCCAACCCAATGACTCAACTAACAAGCATCATGCTGGGCACCGTGAGATGACTCAGAGATAAAGATGAATGTCAATCAAGAAGCCTGTTCCTAAGGTATATGCTGAATAAATCAGCACTGAAAATATTACAGCTTCACTGAAAATTTTTGACTTTGCTGTACAGTGGAAATATTCTATAATAAAATTTTAAGGAAAAAAAATCACATAAATCAACCTCCACGAATAACTTATTTAGAGTAAAAGCGCAAGGTCTGTGAGCCTCCATTTGTTGTAGACATAGAGAGCACCCAGATGTAAGGACTCACCTTCTTTCTTTCTTTCTTCTTTTTTAGGGTCCCACGGCATATGGAGATTCCCAGGCTAGGTGTTGAATTGGAGCTGTAGCTGCTGGCCTATGCCACGGCCACAGCAATGCCAGAGCTAAGTGATGTCTGGTCAAGCCAACACCAGATCCTTAAACCACTGAGCAGGGACAGGGATCGAACGCTCATCCTGATGGATACTAGTCAGGTTTGTTTACACTGAGCCATGACAGGAACTCTCTAGACACTCATTTTATTTATTTATTTATTTATTTATTTATTTATTTATTTATTTATTTATTTATTGTCTTTTTAGCGCCACACCCATGGCATATGGAGGCTCCCAGTCTAGGGGTCGAATCGGAGCTGTGGCTGCTGACCTACGCCACAGCCACAACATGTGATCCAAGCTGCGCCTGTGAACTATATCACAGCTCACAGCAATGCTGGATACTTAACTCACTGAGCAAGGCCAGAGATCGAATCTGCATCCTCATGAATACTAGCCAGATTCGTTTTCGCTGAGCCATGACAGAAACTCCTAGACACTCATTTTAAATTATTGGGATGTAGTAAGCAGCCTTTTAATCTTGTTTCACTTTGTTTTATTTAATTATTAGCTGCCAGATCCTACCAATATACACTTTTTTTTTTTTTTTTTTTTATTTTTAGGGCTGCACCTGCGTCACATGGAAGTTCCCAGGCTAAGGGTCAAATTGGGGCTGTAGCTGCCAGCCTACACCACAGTCACAGCAACACCAAATCTGAGCCATGTCTGAAGCCTATACCACAGCTCATAGCAATGTTGGATCGTTAACCCACTAGCAAGGCCAGGGACTGAACCCACATCCTCATGGGTTAGTTACCACTGAGCCACAATGGGAACTCCCAATCTATACATTTTTAAAACTAGCCTCTCACTCTTTCTAAATCTTCTCCATTTATCTGTGCTCTAGGTAGGACGACGAATTTGATAGCAGGGGAACAGTAAGATGTCACCCTTCCTATGTTGCGGGCTATCTTTCCTTCAGCTCTAAAGCAGAGTAGTTAAGGATGCACTTTTTAGAGTCAGGTTTCCTGATATCTTAGACTCTTAGCTCTAGAACTTTGAGCAGATTGCTTAACCTTTTTGTGCCTTATGTTAAAGTGCAGATAGTTTTAGTTCCTGCATCATGGGACTGTTAGTTCTCACAGAAGAGCTCAAAAAATTTAGCTATATCAATAAAGAAACCTTATTTTACCTGCATCCTTCTCTCTGTCTCTGTCTGTCTTTCTCACTGTCTCTATTTTATCTCTGTTTCTTTATCTATCCAAACGTATTTCCGTTAGACCGGGGATGTGCTGAGAAAAGAGGTCTTCCTCCTGTCTTGACCATGACCTTGAATGACTTTTACCGACCCCTTACTGTTCCCTCTCCATTATGAAAAGTAGACTTCTTTTTTTTTTAAGGAGTACACTTGGCATTCTGTTTGCATCTGTCTATGTCACAGATAGCTGCTTCCTTTATGAACATTTTCTTCACCACCACTATCTTTTTTTCCTTCACCTCCTTGATTTTTGCCATTGGGTCCTGAACATCATCTGCAGTCTCCCAGTCTAGATCAAGTTTCTGAACATTTAGTCAAATCTCTTGCTTGACAAGCAATCAACCTACACATATTAGTGTCTTTCTGTTCATGCCACCAAAATCTGCCTTCCTCTTTTCTTCATGAAACCAGCATTTAGGAGTTCCCTTTGTGGCTCAGTGGTTAACGAATCCGACTAAGAACCATGAGGTTGCGGGTTCGATCCCTGGCCTTGCTCAGTGGGTTAAGGATCCGGCATTGCCGTGAGCTATGGTGTAGGTTGTAGACACGGCTCGGATCCCGCGTTGCTGTGGCTGTGGCGAAGGCCGGAAGCTACAGCTCCTGTTAGACCCCTAGCCTGGGAACCTCCATATGCTGCAGGGTGCGGCTCTACAAAAAGGAAAAAGACACACAAAAAAACCAGCATTTAACCATAATAATAACAACAATAATCATCTCCATTATCCATCCAGTATCCATGAGGAAGCAGGCTCGATCCCTGGCCTTGATCAGTGGGTTAAGGATCTGAGTTGCTGTGAGCTGTGGTGTAGGTCACAGGTATGGCTCTGATTTGACCTCTAGCCTGCGAACTTCCATATGCCAAAGGTTCATCCATTAAAAAAAAAAGTTAAAATGCAAATTACAAAATGTTGAAACAATGTGTTTGTGACCCATATGTAGGCTAAAGAAACAGTTAAAAATCCAACTCATTTGAAGATAACAGCTTCTTACTGTTTTCTTCAGAGGCTTAAACTAGGTTGTAATACCTCAGAAACACTTTGTTTTTAAAAATATATCTTTACTTACCACTTATTTATTTGTTTGGCTGCACCTGAGGCATGCAGAAGTTCCTGGGCCAAGAATCAGACCCCTGCCACCGTAGCGACCTGAGCCCTGGCAGTGACAACACCGGATCCTCAACCAGATGAGTCACCAGGAGTTCCCAGAAATACTTTCCTATTGTTATCTTGAGTAATAAGGTCCTGACTGACAGAATCCTCTTCATTTTCAGGAGACCGTTGTGAGAGATAACTGATACTGTGGTCATTGTCCTTGTGCTCAAAACCCGTAAGCAGAGGTCCCGTACTCATTTCCCATGTCCAGGGTCTGAGGACTTTAATACATCAGAGGCATCTGGAGTGTGGCTTTCAAACGCAGGTTCAAATTCAGCAGATGATTACCCATGCAGCTTAGAGTCTGAGAACTCTGTCTGGACCTTGGATCTGAACAGGTTCCATTTCCTGGCTGGCAGGACTACACAGTAAAGTTTAAGTGACTCAAGAAAATGTCCTAATAGTGAGATGTGATATGCATATCACTACAGTTAGTTAACTTTCAGATAGCCTAGCATGTCTCAAAATCAATTTTTGTGGTTGTGGCGATGAAGAAGATTAACTTAGAATTTCCTGGAAATTAAAAAAAAAAAAACTAACAGTAAGTGCTCAGCTCAGTCCTGTGGGTGTGATTCAGCCTTTTCCTGGAAGCAGACGAAGCTCTCATCAGGGACCGCGAACCAGCTGGACACAGAGGAGCTTCCAAAAGCGGAGTCATCCCAGGTGAGGGGGTGCCTTAGTAGCTTCAGCAGAGTGTGTGGATTCCTGCTGATGGGCTGAGCACCGCAAACAATGGAAGGAGGATGCCCGATAAAAGAGCAGTATCTTCTCGGTACAGAAGGCTCACTTAGCTCTTTAAAGAATTTACTCCTGCAGGGCTAGGGGAAAGCCTGCTCCTTTCCTGTGAGCTTATGGAGGACTTTCACGGAATGTGGGTCTGGAAACCCCTGCCCCGTGTGTGTGTGTGTGTGTGTGTGTGTGTGTGTGATGGAGCGGGGCACACTGCTACTGCTACTGGGACCACCTTGAATCAAGACTCCCCACTCCCTTTCCTGCCAGACTTTTCTTTGAGTTGTCGACTTAAAAAAAGTTCTAAAACCTGGAAGTTGAGAATTAAGTTTTATGTGGGGAGAAATTAGGACTTAAGCCCTGGAGACAGCATCTCAGGTGATGCTCTGAGCAGGGAAGCTAGGGTACATGAGTTTCTGCACAAAGGGAAGGTAATAGGAACAAAAGATTTACACAACCAGATTTACAGAAAAAGATTTACAGAAAACCAGTTTCTATGGGAAGATGTAAAGGTTTGGGCTTACTGGAATCACTTCTTTGATATGCACCTCAGCTGTGGGCCAATGTTCTTTGTTTCTTTCCTGAGTTCCCTCGGGGCTCACTGGCCCACCCTTGGGAGTGGCTGTTCTCACAGATGACCGTGACATCTTTTGTTTTGTCCACTTACCTACAGCCCAGGAGGCAGTATTTCAGATCTGTCTGAAAGAGGGAATATGGAGGAGATGTAAGCGATAAGGGTGATGGGGGAGGTGCATACAGCCATGCACACATTTTACAAAGTTTGCTGCTGGTGTTGTGAAGGTTATTACAATTACAAGGAGCAGATAACCACCATGAAGGGTTTTAGTGTTCTTCTAGATAGGAGGAGATGCAAGAATTCGGCTCATAAAATCTCCTAAAAATATCTAACTCTCTGAAGACCTGTTCTTCCAGTTTTCCCAGAGCACAGAGTGCCTCACTCCTGGTTTCCACCCTGAGCTCTGCTCAGGGGGGTTGCTGCGGGTCAGGTCGGCAGCTGCAGTGGCTCATGATCCATGCAGGGACACATGGCAAGTGCCAAACTTCAATTCACAGAGTCCAAGCTGTCTTCAGAAAAGTGATCTTAAGAAGTCTCTTTGGGAGTTCCCTTCGTGGCTCAGTGGTTAATGAATCTGACTAAGAACCATGAGGTTGCGGGTTCAATCCCTGGCCTTGCTCAGTGGGTTAAGGATCCGGCGTTGCTGTGAGCTGTGGTGTAGGTTGCAGACGCGGATCGGATCTCGCGTTGCTGTGGCTGTGGCGAAGGCCAGCAGCTACAGCTCCTGTTAGACCCCTAGCCTGGGAACCTTCATATGCCGCGGGTGAGGCTC